>JASPKZ010003853.1:762500-1385000 GCA_030220185.1 Diploptera punctata
TGTTAACATGTCTGAAGAAGGTACAGTGTACCGAAACAGCTGTCACTGAATTATATAATAAATATGAAAATCAAATAAAACTACATTTTATTTTTATTTAATTAATAATAATAATAATAATAATAATAATAATAATAATAATAATAATAATAATAATAATAATAATAATAATAATAATAATAATAATTATTATTATTATTATTATTATTATTATTATTATATCATTTAAACTCTGTTTGGTGGAGCAAAAATATTACAAAAAATAGAAAATTACAAATATAAAACCATAATTCAGAGCATTTTAACATATGGTGCTGAAGTCTGGCAAATTCCTACCAGGGAAATGAAAAGAATTTTAAGTACAGAAATGGTTGTTTTAAGAATATCAGCCGGAAAATATAGAATGGATAGAATACGAAATAAAGAAATAAGGGAAATAAGGGAAATTATGGGTGTGCAAGAGGAGCCGGACATCATTGACATTATAGAAAAGAAAAGATTACAGTGGTATGGCCATGTCAAAAGAATGCCAGAGCAAAGAGTGCCTAAAATTGTTATGGAATGGATCCCAATAGAAAGGATAAAGAGAGGAAGACCGACGAAAACTTGCATAGAAAGGGTATAAGCAGCTATGAATATCAGAGGATTGGAGGAAGATCAATGGATGAATAGAGAGGAATGGCGTTTGGTTTCCGGAAGACGACAGCTGCCATGATACCGGATGATGATTATTTTTATCATCGTAAGTATTATCGTATAATTGTTGTTTCTACATGAAATTTACAAAATTTATTATATTTTTAACTCTTTATAGTTAGCGTAGTGTGTATCTATATTTTCAAATATTTATTTGTATTTGTGCTGTTGAGTGGAAGAGAAGGCCTTATGGCCTTAATTCTGCCAGAAAAAATAAAACATTATTATTATTATTTATTATTATTATATTATTATTATTTATTATTATATTATTATTATTATTATTATTATTATTATTATAAATAGACGTACAACGAAATTCTAATTCATGGAATAATTCAATCCATTAAAAATAAACTAAAATATAGAAAAACTAAGAAACACTAATGTACAGTTATTAGAAATATTTTCAAGTTGCTTGAAACAGTCTATGTGGGGTAGCTGCCGATTTTTACTATTTAACTCATGCCCCAAATTGGAGTCAATGACCAATCACGTTACAATGATTTTTGATTTACAACCAATCACAGTCGTGTTTCACCTCACTCTTTATCGATTTCTCTTTATCAGCTCCTGCTTTTGTGATAAAGAAAGCTCCTCCTTTTTAATGTTCTGAACAGGCCAAAGCATTGTTTTTCTCCAACAAATACATTAAATATAGCAAATAATGAAAAGATTCCTTGATTTTACTGAGTTTTTAATAAAAAAATAAATGAATAACCCATAATGTCGATTATGATATATATTTTGATGTGTTTCATTATTTCTCCATTTGGGTGCACACTTACAATATTCCAATCTTATTTGGCAATAAATAATATGATCAAGGCGCAGTGAATGAACATAACCTCACATTTCTGATTTGTTTCAAACATCGTCGTTTACATTAAATATATAAATATTTTAAAATAACTATAGTTAAACAATGATTTGTGAGTAAACAGCTTAATTTTATTCGTTAAATAGTCCTAACAAAAATGCCACTCTTGATTTCCAATTTATCGATAATTTGGAAATCACTCATGGCATTACTTATGATAATTAGTGTATTACAATACCTGAGAGTGAAATGGTAAAAAAAGAAGAATAATGAGTTGTTCGATGATACGTATATTTAATATACAATCTGGAATTATAATAATTAATGAAATTATATTAAATAAGTTGATCTGCATTTAAATGAGGCGATTTGTGTACATTTCCGAGCAGGAAAATCCGAAGTGCGTTGTCTGTTTACTGGCAACTACTAACTCCTAGATAAGCCAGTGAAACTGTTTTCATTGAATTATCTGATCGTTCGCAGAAGTAAGATATAAGTTCCCAGGAAGCAGGGATAATCATTTTAGGAGATTTTAACTTTAGAATTGATGGGATATCACTATAAAAAGGGATTGTACTGAACAAGAAGGGATTGTAGGAAAGCTAAAGACAACATTATAAATTAAATCAGTTGTTAGCCTTAGCGAAGAATTTGAGCCTCAGATTTTGAACGGGAAATATGGGGAAGAATTTATATTCATTAATAGAAATTGGGGAGTATAATTAATTATACGATATGTACACAAGATAGTCCGGTCAAATTTAGACATTTAAATTTACAAAAATTCGCTTAGAGCTCAAAATCGGTACGAATGTTGGGAACACCATTATAAAAGAAATGTGAAAAGACCCCATCGATACAACATCTGCAAAAAAAGTTATTCAAGGTCAAAGTTCGTGAATATGGGTTTTTTTGCATTTTCCAGCCAAACGGTATGTTTTATCATAGAAATAGGTCAGACAAAAGTTGTAGATCATGAAATTGTCTATACAAATTGTTCTTATACTTTTTTCATAAGAATCTTCACTCTTGAGATATCGCGGTTCTAAAATTTGAAGAAGTCGTATAATACAAAATATGCACACCTATACACTTTTTTAATTGTGGTGACTTCGAAAGGTATACTCCACGATCTATTGTGATTAAGTTTTATTAAATAACATTCTATTAATTAAAACATGGTACTATTGGAATGATTTAAGTGACAAAAATTATTCTCATTTCCGGATAATGTTAATCTGACTAATAATCTTCGAATTCTTCTATGGCAGTAATGTCTTCTTCGATTTCTTCTTCTTCTTGCTGGATATTTGTTAATTGTTCTGAGAAAGTTGTATCAGTTGTTTCCTCATTGAAATCATATAAATCTTCATCTATTCCATTTGATTCATCATTGGAGTAAGACTGGCCTTGACAATTAGTACATATTGGTGAACAAAATAATCCAACTTCTTTACAGCCATATTTTGCACTACAACCCTTCTTGCAATTGCAAAAAATGGCGTTAATAATATTTGTGGAGCAGGTGGGAGTAACGTTTGAATTGGTTCTAAAGTAGTATCTATTAATTGGCCCAATTGCAATTTTGATTTGAAATATCTAAGCTAACAGCAGTACATAATACTATGGCTGATATTAGTACACACCAGTTTTAATAGTTCTAGTTTAAATTGTTTATTTTTAAGAATTACGTGTTCCAAAAAATAAGTCCGGAAAAAAATAACTCCGGAATATCATTGTTAATATTTTCAAATATTCGACTAGGCCGGGGGTAATTGGTACAATCAAATACTAAAGATTTAATGTCCTCTCAAATGATTGCTGCTGCAGTTTTGATGAGTTTAAATCGTTCTTCCTTTTCATTTTGACGTTTTTTTCAATATCATGATGATCATACTTTAACTTCATTCGAATCTTAATTGATCTATTATCTAAAGCTGGATTTTTTATACAATTATTTTGTAATTCTTCCAATGCAAATTAACTGTCATCACCTCCTTTTCCTCCATCGCAACATTAGTAGATTCATCTTGAGAACGACCGATTTTATCCACAGTGGTGGGTCTTAAGAAGGAATTATAGCAATTATTATGGTACCGAGCCTCGGCAGCAACTAGTCATATTCGTACTGAATACGTGCAGTAAGAGTTTTGCTACGTCACCAGAACGAGTCCGAGCTACCTTCAAAATGGATTCTTTAAATTCAAGTGTAGCAACTTTATGAATTTTACATCTAAAATGTTGCGATTTTATCTCTCTCAGCCTCTTCATTCGCTTCATCTCCACAAAATAAGCAATATTTTTTTAAAACAGGAAACGGATTCACTTACACGCGTGCTCTTGTACGAGGTTAACTGATTTCAGATGTATTGGCTTGCTCCATCTCATGCGGTCTTTTAACAACAGCAATAGAACTCTTCCGAGTGTACATTTTACGGCACTGCACGTGAATTGTCACAGATTCCTTGTCCCTCAGGTACTCAGAAAACCGATCATTTCTTTCAACATTTGAATCGACCAAAGTCTTCATTTTCAGTCAAAGGTTTACTACAAACAAAACAAAATTCCGACATTTATTTTAATTATTGAACAGCACAAATCGTTTTAAGAAATATTATTAACAAGCACATGTGTCAATAGCCAGTGTATTCACTGTAAAGGAACGCTATACTAAAAGTCTTTCATTTATGCCTTCCAGAAAAAAAACAGGTATATATGACTGTCGCCACCCGGACAAAAATAGAATAGTCAGCAGATGTTGCTTAAGGTTATACGGGTCAATTAAATTAGGGACTGAGTTTCCTTTTTATGTAGGCCTACATACTCATAATTTGTACATATAAGTTATTCAACCAATATTTTATTATATTAAATATCCCGTGATGTATAGACGGTTAACTTGCGGTTGAAAAGCGTGCATAGTATTGTTTTCAGTGTTTCAATTGGTGATATCTCAAGAATGGCGATTCTTATGAAAAAACGTATAAGAACAAATGTTGTCTACAACGTGTGTATGACCTATTTTTCTGTGATAAAACTTACCGTTTAGCTGAAAAATGCAAAAAAACCCACATTCGCAAAATTTGACCTTGAATATTTTTTTTTGCAGATGTGGAATCGATGGGGACTTTTTAAATTTCATTCCTAATGGTGATCCCAACATTCGTACCAATTGTCAGCTCTATGCGAATTTTTACAAGGTTTAATGTAAATTTATAAATATGTTAAATTATGTATAAAATCAACTCTTTTAATATTCATATTAAAGCACCGTTGAGGTTATGTAATAAGATGTTAGATATAACATTGATATCTGTTAAGTCAGTCGTCCTCAACTAAATTATTAAATAGTTCCAACATGGAGGCCTTTCAAAATCAATGTTTCATCTTCTGCATTTTAACTGGTACTGATGTTATACAGGTTGTACAACGGGTTTATGTCTGCGGACATGTTTTCATTGAGTAAGTCTGTATTCTTTGCTTCTTTTAGAATCTCTATATCTTCAAGAATGCTGACTCTGTTGTGGTTATACTATCTGTGTAGTACTGACATAGAGTTATCGATTTTATCGAACTGATAATTTTGAAAGGCCTCCATTTTGGATTTATTTAATAATTTAGTTGAAGTCGACTGACTTTCCAGGTACCAAATTTATATTTAACATCTTATGTGTAAAAGTGGACAGGGTTTAATTACAAAGAGCAATGCAGCCAATCGGGGAGACAAACAGGGTTGTATTTTGTCACCGATGCTATTTAATATATTCGTTGATGTTAGACGTAATGTTAGAAATGACATTGAGGCCGCTGGGATAAGAAATGTTAAAATTCCTATTCTGTTGTATGCCGATGATTTAATTATTTGTTCCAAGACAATCAAGGATTGCAAAGTGGTCTTGACCGACAGGAATAATATTATACTCTAGGAATTGGGAATTGTAAGTAAGACAGAAGCAATGTCTTGTTAAGAAGTTCAACATGAACAGAAAGTACTCGTAGAACGAACAAACTGACGTAGCGTTTTTAAAAGGAGGCGGCAAATTAACAATATGATTATTATTCTTGAACCGAAAGTGCCTTTCTGCGGTTCAGTATGGTATCTTTGTTCTCCTCCCTACTACAGAACATTTATGAAATATGCCAATGTCCTCTTTTCCGTGTGGTTACCCCTTCCCTTTTCATCCTTTCTGCCGCGCATCTCTACAGCGCATATCCCCTCTACTTGTGAACCTTTATATGCAGTGTACTCTTACCAAACATCATCATTCGATCAGCCTAGCAAGTGGCGTTTAGTTACTTAAAAGCGGATTCAAGAGTGGAATCCGATTCTAACTCATCATGTAGTTGGGAAGTTAACATGGTGGTCTACGTATGGACAAGTTGGTTAAGACCGAAAAGAGGTCGATTTTGAGTTAGTCCAGCTAAGTACGGAAGAAGTGTTTCCTAAAAGCTTGGACATCTGTGTGAATGTGGCATTATGTCTGGTACGTTATATGTTCAGTTATTTCTACAAGCTATGCTTGATTGAGTGATCAAGAAACTTTCTATGTTATTAATTTATTATTTATTTTAATATTCAACTTGTTTATATTAAAAGATTATCTTTTATACAATGCCCCTTGTTATTATTCAAGTATAGTAGTTGCACTCTATCCCGTAACAAAATCATTCACTGTATGCATTTAGTAATCAGAATCTATATTTGTATCTATGTTCATCAGGCAAAGAAAGATGAATTAATAGCTGCCTTTTATGGGCCCGAGGCAGACTGCTTTCTTACCGATAACATCTTTGAATATCACGATCACATTAATAAATACAGCATTAACAAAACTCGATCCCGGACAAGTGTTGCGCTTAGCGCGGTTTGCTTTTCTAACGTCGTTAATGGTAGCAGTAGTGTGGTTTACTTACCCACAAATGGTAGGCAGAACGTGGTTTTGGGGTTTCAGTACGCACAAATGGTATGCAGACCGTGGTTGGTTTCCAAGAGTGCCACAAATGGTAACAGAGCGCTGGTCTTAGGGTTCTTACAACCCCCCCCCAGCACATTCTGGGTCGAGTACTTGATATTCCAGTTAGCACATTAGAGAAAATATATGAGACCAGAAGACCTAATGCACTATGGTAGTGAGATTTGGGGTTTTTAAAAAACAGAAATACTAAATAAATTATACACACATTTTTAAATATATATTTCAGGTCTTAATAAGACCGTTTCTAACTGTGGAATTTTATATGAATTTGGGTCATTTCAGGGCGACATACATTGCTAAATTCGTGTACTCAAGTACTGGTTGTGGCTAATTCAAGAAGAACAAACAATTTTTACACAAAAAATCTGCTATTTACACCAAATTAGGAACATAGATGCAAAATTCTGATCACAAGAGGTTAGGAATGGACTCCAAAAGATTGGGATAGATAGGTATGGGAAAAGAGGACCGAAAATGGAAGAATGTATGGAGAAAAAATCAATAGGAAGTATCATACTTGGATATAAAGGAACATGTCATTCTGACAGATTGTAGGCCCATGGAAAATTTAACTTCTTCTTCTTCTTCCTTCCAAGTATTAGGCCAAGGCCTGTTACGATCCTATAGAAAATTTTCCCTCCAACGTTTCATAGGACGGCCCAGTGATCTTCGTCCTCTTGATATATAATTATAAACAGCTTTGGGGATCCGATTTGAACTCATTCTTTCAAGATGGTGTTTCCAATTTAGTTGGTACTGTTTAATATATTTCAAAATTGGCGTAGTCTTCAATTCTTTTAAGATATCGGTGTTCCTTTTCCGATCCCATCTGGTGTAACCCGCTGGAAAAGTTCACTGTCATTATAAAGAGCCCTATTGGGGAAAATAACAATATGTAACCCTATATAATTATATAGTCTAGGACTGAAAGAGATATCTGGGCTCGCATGTCTTAGATTGGGGGGAATTGAAGTTTCTATAAATTACCGTCGATTATGGTATGACATTTGTCCAATGTGCGGAAGCTTTGAAGACGATATATATATATATATATATATATATATATATATATATTAAGAGATTGTAACGATTTGGAATATTGGATGCGTTGATTGTTGACGGAAAGATTTATAAACTCACAGATCAGCTTTTTGAACGAGACGCGAAAAAAAAAACACTTATTCGTGAATAAATAAATATATAACTGAAACTAACTAACTAACTCACTGGCACCATCGAACTGTAGAGTCATGGATGCAGGTATAAGCTTTCAATACATCCCTATTCTGAGCTAATTTTTTCCAATCATCCCCTGTATATTCTACTTCCCTCAAACCAAGGTTAATTATTATTATTATTATTTCGCCTCATTTTTGTCTAACAACTGGACGTTTTCCCTCTGGTTTTCTTATAAGAAGCTTCCAAGCCCGTCTTTTATTCCCCATTCGTGCCACATGTCCTGCCCATCACAGTCTACGAGACTTAACTTTTCTTATTATATCTGGTTTCCTATAAACAGCATGTAGCTCACTCTTAAATAATGTTCTCCATTCGCCTGCCTTTTCATTTCTCTTTGGTACAAAATTTTTACTAAGAACTTCATTCGCAATAAATAAGCAAACAAGGTTTAATTATTATTAATACTACTCAATTGTTTAATTTTAAATCTAATTATAGTGTTATCTATTGTTTTGTATTTTATATTCCTACTAAATATTACTTTATTGATACCGCTTGTCAAGAGCACGTACGGGTTACTGCCCGTGCGATTAAATTATAAATAATATATATATATATATATATATATATATATATATATATATATATATATATATAAGTCTAATAAAGTCCTACAACTTCTAAAAAATATTACACTGACCTGCGCTCAAGTGTTGTCACATAAAAGATGAAAATATATCTGGGGTTAGGGTGTGAATAATTTTGGAGTAGATGTGTATGCAAATGCAAAGGTCTTGTATCAATGCAACTGTTTATTTACAGGTGCACAAGTTTTTCTTGTTTACTGCAAGTGGTGGTGAAAACAACTGGGATTGATGTTGACATTTAATTATGGACGTATAGTTTACCCTATATTGCTCTAAATCCCTTCGTTTGGTAATAATAAACTTAAATGGAAAATGTGAGTGTGAGTGTATATATGCGGCAGAACTCTCGAGCAATTTCATAAAACTTTGTACTACATTACTTACAATCAGAAAAGTAGCTGTAAAGGATAATATATATCATATTACTCCTAGTGGAAGAGGGAGAATGAAACGAAAGAAACATCGACAACTCCATCATTACACTTGGAGTAAATTCCAACCTTACAACTTATAATCTGGAAAAGGTTTACATAGAGTGTAAGAGATCCTATGCAGCGGGTGAGTGGGACGAAATCTAAAATAATTAAAATGCCGATATTAGTGTCGAATTCGTGATTTTCGTGGTAGCTAAGTCTAAAATCAAATTTAATCCCTTACTTCATATAGAGGGGAGAAAGAGTGAGAAGGGATGAAAATAAATTGAAAGAAATTGGATCGATATTACGGAGACGGCGATAACGGGTCAATTTAAAGTGACAAAACGGAAAGAGATTAGAGTGTGAGAAGGGGTAAAATTGAGATTATTAATAGAGTGAGAAGTCGTAACAATGAAATTACAAAATGGATCGAGATTACTGAGAGGGCGTGCAGGGTAAAAATAAAATGATAAAATTGATCGACATTTCTGAGAGGGTGAGAAAGGGTAAAATAAAATTACAAAATCAATACATATTACTGAGAGGGTGAGAAGGAGTACAAATAAAATTACAAAATTGAAAGATATTTCTGAGAGGGTGAGAAAGGTAAAAATAAAATGGATAGAGATTACTATGAGGGTGGAAAGGGGTAAAATAAAATGACAAAATGTATCGACATTACTGAGAGGGTGAGAAGGGAGAAGAATAAAATGACAAAATTGATTGACATTACTGAAAGGGTGAGGAGCGGTAAAAATGAAATGACAAAATTAATCGACATAACCGAGAGGGTGTGAAGGAATAAATATAAATTGAGAAAAATTATTGACTTTACTGAGAGGGTGAGAAGGGGTAAAAATAAAATTATATAATTAATCGACATAACTGAGAGGGTGAGAAAGGATAAAAACAAAATGACAAAATTGATTGATATTACTGAGAGAGTGAGAAGCGGTAAAAATATAATCATAAAATGGATTGAGTTTCAGGGAGGGTGAGAAGGGATAGAAATAAACTGAAAGATGATTCAAAATTATTCTAGAAAATGTTCAAGGCTTTAAGCTTTATGGTGACAATACAGATGTTACGTAAGTTCAAGTTTGACTATGGGGATGAGATGGGGCGAAAATATGTCCAAATTAACCAATGTTAGTGTCTCATCAGCTATGTACTTTATTTTATTTCTACAGATGCGACCCTGGAAAAAGCTACAACTGCATGTGATAAACACCTCGACTCTCGTAGACATGATAGTGAAAGTAGTGTACCCGTTTCTTTCTTCAAGTTTCAAAGAACGAGTAAGTAAAATTAATTTTTTAGACATTACACAACTTCACAACAATTTAAAATTGTCAAGTATGATACATTATACGAGTATAAGAAAGGAGAATATATCATGAGCATTTGAGAATAAAGTGCTTAGTGAAAGAGGGACGAACGGACAGTCAGTTAAATGGACACACATCCGTCACGTAGGTAGTAAGGAAAACAAAAGTTGAATTCATGATCTAATTTCATTTATTTTGTTTATTATAATTATCGTATGTACTGTATCTAGTTCATGCGAGAAAACACATCATGACGATCGCTAGATCAATTTTTTAATTAAGACTTTCGGCAATTTGGCTAAACCCTCTCCTGATGATAGGAATTTTCTGATTTCGGAGAAAACAATTCTCGTTTTCAATTACATATGGACTTGCCGAATTTAGTTGCGAAAAATAAAAAAAAAATGCACCATCTAGAGCAATTTTCATATATTTTTTTCAGATGAACCCCTACTCCTAATAGTCCAATTTAGCTGGTTTAAAAACTTGAGAGACCTTACTTTTTTAGTCGATTGATATATGTGACAAGTTTGGTTGAAAGTAAATATGCGGCCGCTAGAGCGTTAACAAACACACACACACACACACACACACACACACACACACACACACGCACTCACACACTCACACACTCACACTCACGCTCGCTCACTCACACACACGCTCACACTCACACTCTCTCACACACTCACGCACGCACTCACACTCACGCTCGCTCACTCACTCACTCACTCACTCACTCACTCACACACACTCACACTCACACACACACACACACACACACACACACTCACACTCACTCACACACACACACACACACACACACACACACACACACACACACACACACACACACACACACATAGAGTGATTGAAAAGGTTGTGCACAAATTTCAGGAGCTTATAGAGGGGTCGAAATACAACTTTTGATTAGTTACTTATGTTCTTTAAAGTAATCCTGGGTCAATACAAGCCCTGGAATGTCTGGATGGACAAGAAATTATTTTGTGCACACACTTAATCAAATGTAAATCTATTCACACTTATTTATGGACGAAAAACGAGAAGAAAAAAAATGTATTCATAAATTTGGTTTTACAACACTAGACGTTCAAAGTGCCTACCACCACATTGAATTCAGGCATATTCTTCCACGTGAGTAAGAACTCCTTCTTCCAATCCGACTGTTCGAATCATATGTGGCCGGCCAACATGATGCCATGAACGCAAGGAACCTGTCTTGTGAGTCGGTGGTGAACGTTTTGAAACGTTCGAGGATGTGGCTGACGTCTGATCGGATATTGTGCGCTGAACAGTTGTTGAACTTTGGATGCATTACCATGTGCTTTACCATACATGTAATGCATGCCTCAAAGTTCTGACAATGTATTCCATTTCACAATAGTGGACCTCTACAATACACTGCATATACCGTACTGAAATGGTGCACGAATGACTATGTGAACAGAGGAGTAAAGTACTGTACTGCACTAAACGTATGACAACAAACGGAACGTCTTCATAAATTCATAAAGTGGTGTACCTCTCTGAAAAGTAATCTTAGACCCGTATTGAAGTTCCCGACTTTCCCAGGCTTGTACTGACCCAGGATTACTTTTCAGACCATAAGTTACTAATCAAAAGTTGTCGTATTTCTATCCCTCTATAATCTCCTGACATTTGTGCAAAAACCTTTGATTCAGCCTGTATATATATATATATATATATATATATATATATATATATATATATATATATTATGATGCATAGTTGGACAAGCTTTTGAATTTCGCGGCAGCGGCGAGAATCGGGGCTTACCTCTGTATGAAAGAATATGATTCGTGAGAGCTGTCGACCCACGAATCGGAAAGCTCACGGAGAATGTTCCCCTTGAGTAGATCCCTTCTATCCAGAAAGATCGATTATAGAAATATCTGTCTGAATCTCGAGATGTCCAATGTGTGTGTAGAGAATTTTCATACCCTAGCATATATATATATATATATATATATATATATATATATATATATATATAAAAGCGACTGCGAGGATCGAGGCAATCAGTCGTGCCCGAAGTGTGACGAGAGCGAAAGTGATCTAATTGCGAGAAGAAAGTGTGCAAAATGGAATTATCGGCGAGTTTAAAAGACTTAGTGTTTAATAAATAATTGTTAAATAATTGTTAAATAATTGTAAATAATTGTTAAAAAATAATTGTCCCGCGCCGTAGCCGAGCGGTTAAGGTAGGAAGCCTTGGCGCAGAGCTACGGGACTTGCGCTGGTTCGAGTCTCCATGGGGGAAGAAATTTTCTCATGGTATTTCGGCCAGTATGGGACCGGTGCCCACCCAGCATCGTGAGGCAATTGAGTAGCTACAATAAGTAGCGGCTCCAGGTTGAGGAACCAGCTATAACGGATGGGGGACTCGACATGCTAACCACATGTCACCCCTACACTGGCTGTTGATCATCTACCTCTGTGATTGACACATGTGGATGTGAAGGGCCAGCAGCCGGCTGGTAAAAGGGCAACCGCTGAAAAGTGGAAAGACCCTCAATCGGAGTGTTTAATAATTGCGAAGAATGATATTTTATTAGTAGAAATTTATTTTAAAGAATCAGTGAAAATCTGTGAAGCAAATAAAGTGAATTTGGAAATTTTCTGGGAACATGTGTTGTGTTTATTAAGAAAATATCCACGTGATCCGACGTGCCGATTAATGTAGTAATATGTACAGCGTGTTTCTAAATTAGACCGACAAACGTTGGGAGCAGATAGTTAACCTTCATTGAAGCATTTTTGTTAAGGAACCTCTAGCTTCGTTTCAGTGCAAGAGGGGTCTCAGAGGAAGGGATGGAAGGAAGTAGGTACGTGCAAATATCAAGTCATTCGGTGTGTTAATCCATATACTTTACAGACAAGCAGAAACAAAACATACTTAAATCTAATAAATAGATAAATAAATTAAAAAAAACACTCCAGTGTTGCATTGTCAGGATGGATCCAGTTTATTTTCCCATCACAACAAGTGCTGGAACAGATGTCTATTGACATCCAGACAACAGTGCATCAATATGCCATACTTTGTCGTAGACTACCCTTCCAAAGATGCCAGGGATTTCCATTATTTCAGCTGCTGCGCTGACAATGCATGCTACAAGAACTTCTTCAGAGTCAATATCGATTTGATAAACCATTGCCTTCATGTAGCCTCACAAAAAGAAATCTAGACAGATCAGGTCAAGCGAGCATGCCAGCCAGGCAGTGGACCCACCCTTACCTATCCATCAGATCGTACCAATGGATGTAAACAAACTTGCTGTAATAGGTTTAGAATGCTACTGAGCTCCGCAAGTAAATATAAAACGAAAGTGCGATTTTCGGTTCGCAACTGCAGTGCCGTTATCGTCCTTGAACAGAAAGATTCGTGAACTATGCCAATATCCCTTCTCTATGCATCTGATGCTGCGCATCTCTCCTTCTACCTCGGAACGCTCAAATACGCTACGCACATTCAGAACATTATCATTCGATCGGAACTTTATGTTGAGACTACGTCGTCTGGAGCACACGAGTGGCGTGGTTTGAGTTTTGGTCTGGAGGACCAGGGAAAGCCACCCTGGCTTGGACTATTTGTGTGAATGAACTTGTTTGAGTGAGGTATGATATATATTTTTTTGATGTTAATGATTTATTTTTTTTGTTTAAATTCAAGAATGATCAATATTTATATTTGTTATATTTTTCATATACTTCAGACGTCTTGTTTATATTAAACATCATTTTTATATACATCCTGTTTAATGTTCAAATTATTTATGTGCATGCTGCTGTTCGATATATTCCCGTACATAAACTTAGTGATTTAGGAGATCATACAAGCTTCCTTTTTTTCCCCGTCTAGCTTTCATGGTTAATAATAATGATGATATATCCAGTTTAATTAAGAATCATAGATTACTCCAGTGTTTTAAAATCTATTGTTGATTTATGTTTAAGTGTTGGGAAAAGAAAGATGAATCAATCTTTGCTTCTCATGGGCCCGGGCAAAGGCTTTTGATTAATAACCTTGATTGTTATGAACACCACGCTAATATATATACAACGGAAACAAAAGACGATACACGGCGGCGCAAAGCGTGTTTTTTAATAGAAACTGCGCAAATGGTAGGCAGACCGTGGTTTTATATTATTCAAACCCCGGCACAAATGGTTTTTTTTGGGAGCAGAGTGGCGCAGTGGAAGCGTGCTGGGCCCATAACCCAGAGGACAGTGGATCGAAACCACGCTCTGCTACTACTTGTGCCGGGGTTTGAATAATATAAAACCACGGTCTGCCTACCATTTGCGCAGTTTCTATTAAAAACCACGCTTTGCGCCGCCGTGTATCGTCTTTTGTTTCCGTTGTATATATATTAGCGTGGTGTTCATAACAATCAAGGTTATTAATCAAAAGCCTTTGCCCGGGCCCATGAGAAGCAAAGATTGATTCATCTTTCTTTTCCCAACACTTAAACATAAATCAACAATAGATCTTAAAACACTGGAGTAATCTATGATTCTTAATTAAACTGGATATATCATCATTATTATTAACCATGAAAGCTAGACGGGGAAAAAAAGGAAGCTTGTATGATCTCCTAAATCAGTAAGTTTATGTACGGGAATATATCGAACAGCAGCATGCACATAAATAATTTGAACATTAAACAGAATGTATATAAAAATGATGTTTAATATAAACAAGACGTCTGAAGTATATGAAAAATATAACAAATATAAATATTGATCATTCTTGAATTTAACCAAAAAAAATCATTAACACAAAAATATATATATTATACCTCACTCAAACAAGTTCATTCACACAAATAGTCCAAGCCAGGGTGGCTTTCCCTGGTCCTCCGGACCAAAACTCAAACCACGCCACTCGCGTGCTCCAGACGACGTAGTCTCAACATAAAGTTCCGATCGAATGATAATGTTCTGAATGTGCGTAGCGTATTTGAGCGTTCTGAGGTAGAAGGGGAGATGCGCAGCACAAACAGCGCAACAGGAGAGGTAAAAAGGAGAGTGGGGGTAGATGCATAGAGAATGGATATTGGCATAGTTCACGAATCTTTCTGTTCAAGGAGGATAACGGTACTGCAGTTGCGAACCGAAAATCGCACTTTCGGTTCAAATAAACCAAGCGATAATAGTAATGACAAACTCCTCTTGGATTGAAAGGAGTGTTTATCCGTTCCCTTCAATCCCTTCCTGTAAGATCCCTCTAGCCCTGAAACGAAGCGTTTCAGTCCATAGGTTCCTTAAAAAGTATGCTTCAATGAAGGGTATCTATCTGAACCCAAAGTTTGTCGTCCTAATTTAGAAACACCCTGTTTATTTTCGGTGCCTAGTACATATGATTAAGATTTGTAAATATGTTCCATGCATCCACGCTCTACAAAATCTCGATGCCAACTGAGAATAGTTTTTTCTGTAGGTGACTAATGACGAAAATTTCGTCTGAAAGCCCGCTGCACACTAATTTACACTCCGAGTACTGAGATATTCGAATACATCCCAACTATGTTCCTGTGGATTCGCCACAACCCTCTAAATGTTGCACGATCCACACACACACACGCACTTGAAAATTTAACATTCATACCATTTAACACAACTTCCGTGTCTCAATCAGTGTCTTAATGGCAAGCGAAAATAGCCGGAAACATCGTTTTTTTTTTTGTGCTACCATCTGCGCTGCCAACTGTTGTTCCTGTCAATATATCAATTAGGCCTATACATTCTCTGAATTTCTCTGTCTAATCAAACCAGTTTCGTATAAATCCATCAAGTGACTGCGACGCTATACCAGGTTGTAACCATGGAATGTTTTTGCGGATATGGTGTATTTTATCATATTACATAAATTGCGTCATTAGTTTTTCATAATACGCGATGTAGTTGAGACAGATAGCCGTGTTTCTGGGGTGTGTGTTAATGTGTACTGGATTGCGGGATAGTCTTGAAACTTATCGGTTTACTAAGATAATGAAATATATGGAAATTTGTATTGATATGGGTTGATTGATTTTCTTATCTTTAGGAGTGTGTAGGGGTAAGTTTGTGAAGTTATGACATGTTAATTTTTTTTAAGTTTTGGTACAATACCAAAACAAAAGCGCAAATTACCGTAGTTTAATTTAGTTGCCAATACAAATGTATAAGGTTGGTGTTTACATTAAACGTTTTTTTTATTTTTTATAAAATTGTGATATTGAACTTTTTCGCTTACAATCTCTAGAAGTTATTGAGATGCTGTTGGAAATGCATTATAGAGTAGGCCTATATATTTTTATAAGGTTTTTATTTGGGTGTTTCAATTTATTCAGAATATAAAATTTAAAAAAAATAAATACTTTGTAATTGCAGTCTTTGAATTGACAAAAACCTTTAAAAAATGTAAGCCCTTCAGGACCAGTCCCAACCTCAGAAGAATATTGTTTTACTACTGAATACTTTGTGATTATCTTGTATAGAAGGTTTGACGCTTTCGTCCAGTATATTTATCTTTACTGTAAATGTTTTATCGGTAGAGGGTATTGGAATTAAAATGTTCTTAATTTTATAATTTTTGTATTGTGACTAACACATTAATGGAATTTTTCCATATACTTTATTAGTTTTGATTCTATTTTATGTTAGAATCGAGATAAATACCCAAATTTTAAGAACTTTGGCATACGGTATGCAATTTGTTTGTTGTCAAACATGATGGGCGGCATGGTTTTATTAATTCACAAATTTAACAAAAATCATATAATATTCGTAGAAAATATACAATGAACTGCAATTTAATTTCACGATACATTTTTAAAATTTGTAAAATAGGCCATCAGTTAATTTTATGATTATGTTACGTAAACAAATAAATAAGCTTCATACCATTGAATGCACATTCGTATACCATTTTGAGGAACAATAACTTAGAGATTTGAAGTCAAATTTTGACCTTGAAATGAATTAATCGTATAGGAATCACTGCCCAGTTCCCTTAAATTAACAATCACTTTAATTACATTAATTTTTATGAGAGGTTCTAGTTTTTATATGAGACAAATAACATTTCCAGGATAATGTGTGTGCTTATGTTAACAGATATTCTTTCACGGAAACGACTTCTCATCTCTCCACAAATATGTTGATCCGGAAGTTTTACCAAGGGAATATGGAGGAGGTAAAACTGAAATTGACTATGGAAAGATGCAAAAGTATCTCTGCGATAATGAAGAAAAGCTCATGGGTAAATAAATACATTAATAGTAATTATTTTGAAACCCAATATCCATCTACGCATTTCAGTAATAATTATTTATTTCACAGAAATGGGCGAAACTTTGCATTTAGAGTATTTATCAATAATCTTTTTAATTTTAAAATCATTAGGAAGTTACATTATGATGTTTAATTTAATATTTAATGTATTTTTTAACATTCTTACTCCATATGTTCATTTTGTTGGACGATCGTTTCAAAACTATTGTTCCATCTTCAGCTTGTCACAAACTGTTTTCCTTTTCTTCAAGTTGTCGGCCCTGGATTTGTGTTTCAAAGAACTTGGTAATGAGGCTCCTTTCTCTGGGAATTTCAAAGTTCATAATTTACTCCTTGTTCTTCTGTATATAGATTTTTTCCCATATTGTGAGTTCATTGGTATTTTCTAGCTATTATAATAATTTTATATTATATCTATTTTGTGTTTCTCTGTCCAAACAAAAAATAAAATGTGCAGATTGTGATAAAGTATACACAGGGAAAACAAAGAGAAATTTAAACATTAGAACTAAGGAACACATAAGAAATGAAAAAAGAGAGAAGTGGAAAATCTGCAGTAGCAGCTCATGTTTCGACAGAGAAACACAAAATAAATATACATATAAAATTATTAAAACAGTTAGAAAATACCAGTGAACTCACAATATGGGAAAAAAAATCTATATACAGAAGAACAAGGACAAAATTAGGAACTTTGAAATTCCCAGTGAAAGGAGTCTCATTACCAAGTTCTTTGGCCGACAACTTGAAGAAAAATAAAAATAAACAGTTTGTGACAAGCTGAAGATGGAGCAATAGCTTTGAAACGATCGCCCAACAAAATAAACATATGAAGTAAGATTGTTAAAAAATACAAACTCAAATATTAATCGTTTTATTAGTCATTATTATTACACAGTCCACCGCTGTGGTCTCGAGGTAGCGTGCTGCCTTGTCACGCAGCGGGCCCGGGTTCGATCCCCGGTCGGGGCAGTTTTTCTGGGTGAGGTTTTTATCGGGGTTTTTCCTCACCTGTAAGACAAATGTCAGGAAAACTTTAAGGCCCAAACGGTCTCCGAAATCATATGGCCATCATCATCCTTATCATTATCATCATCATCATCATCATCATCCTTCACCGGTGTGGAAAGCAACGGGAAGCTACCACACCTACAATTCCCTAATAAAGCTGCAAGCATAGCATGAAAATGCTATGATTGCAGTGAAGTACCTGCCCTCGGGCAGAATTACTATGGATGGATTATTACACAGATTTTATACAATTTATTTTGTAGTGACGCAATATTAAAAGAAATCAAGTTGAGAAGATTAAACTTTTATTCATTTTTATAATTTTGCACGCCATAGTGTACCTGCTTAAGAAATACTCCACAAGTCGGAATATTGAGGGTTCGAGTCCCAATATAGTCATAAATCTCTAATCCTTCTGGTATCATCACCAAGATTATACAATATCGCACGCAATTTTTTAGTGACTCAGATTTTAAAATAAGAACCAAATTCAGGATACTGATCCTTTTTTCAATTTCATAACCGTAGTGTAACTGGTTAAGGCAATACTCTACAAGTCTGTATGTTGGGGGTTCGAGTCAGGATAGGGTCAGTATTTTTAAACTACTATAAACATTCTAGCGGCACCATGATCTTGGGGTCGACTCAGCCTGTAATATAAAAGAGTATCAGATATATGTTGTGGAGTAATGGCGGACATTATACAGGACTGACACCTGGCTGACTTCTCGGGCTGGTTTTCTCACTAGGTAGTGCCTTAATCTCCTGCTATCCAAGGAACTCTTGAGATCTCTTTATAAGCCTATTATAATTTTATATTGTCATGAAATCTTATGATAAATCACAATTGTATAATGGTAATGTATCAGGATGTAAAATATATAAACTGCCAAAATTGTACAGACACATCTCAACAAGGAACAGTAAATCGATATAAGACAAATAATTGTCTCTGTTTGGGAAATCACAGTAAGTGCATTATAAAGAAGGGTATCAGAACAGTCGATATCCAAACTTTAAGGTGCAATGGACAACAGGTAGAGATGCTATAGTCATATGCATGAGCACTTCGATTTCCCTGTACTGGACTAGTGTAACCGGCTGATGTGTACTTCTTTCACCCCTACAACAACATGGTAAAATTGATAAAGGACACTGTGTTGGTGGAATCGACATTAACTTTTGGCACAGAAACCACTTTCTCCGTCTACAGTCTTTTGTCCATTAACAGTTTTCAGCACCTCGATTTCGGAACCTCATCAGGTTTGCACTTTATCGATGTGATTATGTGATTACTCATCCTGGAAAGTTCCAAACATCTTTCCAATATTTCTTTGAATCGAGCCTCCTTTCAGGAATGTTGTATAGATGATTGCCAGGACCCTGCATTCATGAACTGTGCTCACTGTGAGAACTGCTTGTGTTTACTTACAGACTTGCATACGTTTTGTCTCGACTAAACCAGAGCAATGTGTATAGTTGAGTTTCTAGATTAGTGTTGTTTAGTTTCATTTCTCAGCCATTGCATCTAAAACTTGGCGATTCGCTGTTTTTTCTTGTGTACTTTCAAATGGGGTATCAGACGTTGTAACGTTACAACTGCTTTCGTACCATTCTCTTGTCAGACTATCGGACTGGGTGGTCCAAAATTTAACACTGCTTCTGGTCCCGAGATTCACGGGTTCAAACCAGGATGAAGACGATGCGTTTCATGATCCAAAAGCCAAGTTACTTAAAGCCTGAGTGTGAAGATTTTCTGACTCTTAAAAATACCTCAAACCTAAATTAGAGCCTCTAAGGAAAATTGATTTGGCCTTATGATTTAATTAATATTTTAGTTGACGACCAGATGTACCTTTAAGGCGATTAATAACCACATGTCACTGGCTGATATATGAAGGGAAATAAAGCGTAAGTAAATTAGCTTTATTAGTAACTTATAATAGGGAGCAAACTTGTCCCCATATAGAACTGTACGGGTGTACACTAGACATCTCAAACTTCTAAATATTATATATGTACTAACTTTTTGGTCTTCTGTTTTGTTTTGAATTTCTATTCGACATCGTTTTTATGATTAATTGATAATTTATCTCTTTTGTTCTTTGGTTTAGTTATTTTTCCGGACAGGGCGGGCAGACTGCCCTCAGCTCCGCGACCTGAAACATATATTGCGCTATCCCAGTATATTATGGATGAATATAATGAATTACACTCTACGGTGTTATGTGAGTCGTAGGTCACTTTCCGGATCCAGCTCATCAGGTTCTCCTCTCATGATTCAACCACCATTCTTTGGGTTGGGCCCATTGCCGCGAGGAGAGACTACAATCGAACCTGTAGCTCCTTTCCTCCTTTGTTATTGTTCACGTTCGGAGCCATGACCCAGCACCCTGACGCACCGTCACAGGGACAGATGAACGAAATGAAACGAATTGGAAGAGAGGAGTATGGAGAAATGGTGGAATGAAATTGTGGCAGGGGAAAACGTGGAGTAAACCGTAAGGAAAACCTTCCAAAACTCCATTTCGTCCACCACGAAATCCACATGGAGTGACCGAGACTCGATTTCGGGACCCTAGTGGTGAGAGACTAGCGTCTAACCGCTTGCGCCATGGAGCTATCCCTTGTTCTCCATTATTTCCCATAGTATAGATATATTTACTCAGTCCCTTGTTAGATGTAATAAATCAAAATATTTAGAATGCTAAAATAATTCTTAATAAGATAAGATGTTTGCTTTTTTTTCAGAACTTTGCTCTCTAGGATATATCAGTACCTGATAGAAGACGTCTCCCTGTCAAATTATTAGGATATACGTTCAGGGAGAAAATCGGCATTAGTTTTCATTTTGATCATTTGACTGCTATTTTATTAATTTTTATATAACTGTAATTCAATTACCTACTTTTATGTAACGAAATTGTTACATGAATTTCGACTTTCTATCTTAAGATTTTAAATGACCATTGAATAAACATTACAAAACACAATGTTAATCCTTGAAATCTACTCTTTTCAAAAACAGGCTACATACATGTTGTCCACGAATTCCTACTACCAAAACAATGTATCTTTGCTCGTAAACTATTTGAGATAGAGACATACGGTTTTTGCAACGTATTCTACATCTCTCAGCGTTTTGTTTACATTTGTTGCAGATAGTGGTATAAACGAAAATGGCGACACCACAGGGAAAGGTCCAATGTATAGGATTGTTGTAACTGTTCAACGAAAATTTCGTCGGCAATATGAAAGAGATCATCCATCCAAATCATCCATAATTAGATGGGCTGAGAAATTTCTAGCGACTGGCAGTGTAATGGACATGCCATGGAGTGTACACCAACAGCGACAGCGACTTTCTTTGTGTGTGGACATGTTAACCTCCATAACGTTCGGATATGAGAGTACTGGTGATTTACCAGACTCAGCATACCACCATGCACTTTGGGCCTTTTCCTGTGGTGTCGTCATTGTCGTTTAATTCACAATATGTAACAAATATAAACACAACTGCGAGAGATGTAGAATACGTTGCAAAAAACCGCATGCCTCTATCTCAAATAGTTCACGAGATAAGTTACATTGTTTTGGTAGCAGGACTTTGTGGGCACCCTGTACAGTATTAGAACATATGTATTTCCGAATATAAAGCAGCATTTCAAATGTGTTTACTGCAAGAAAAATGTATTTGTTATTATGTCATATGTCTTTAATATTGATAAACACTATTTATTTTTAATTTAAAGATATTTCCACAGTACACAAGTTTTGTTTCTATCCAAGATTATAATTTTACTCCTCCACACGTTTTTTTCTCGAACATCTATTATATAATTCCTGTTCAAAACCTTGGCACATTCCACCCATTGCTATCCTGGTTTTCGTTTTCTTCTTTTGCCTTCGGCTTTCCAAGATCATTTTCGAAATAATTCCTTTCCCCATCTTTCTAGAGTGCTCATTTATCATTCTTGAATTACCGCATCTCCAACATATTCTTAATGACCTTTATAATATCTCTAATTATTTTGTTTTTTATTTAAAGTGTTCTGCACCAAAACTTAATTTCTCTACTCAGTATTGTTTTGCATATAATCTTTCTAGTCCAGGACTTTTTGTTTTTAAATCCCACACTTTCAACCAAGATTTATACATTTTGTGCGTGAAAATTTAAAATACTAACTCATAAGACTGGATTCATGATACCAATTCTTTTTATCTTCACGTTTACTTTTCTCGTTTATGGTAGTGAGGTTTGGGGTTTTAAAGAACGAAAATACTAAATGAGGTATATATGCTTTTTCTAAATATATTACAGGACTTAGTAAGGCCGTTTCTAACTGTGGAATTTTATATGGATTTGGGTCATTCCAGGACGACATAAACTGCAAAATTCTGTGTACTCAAATACTGGTTGCGGGTAATCCCAGGTGAACAAACAATGCCCAGAGCAATTTGTTACGACCACCAAATTAGAAATATAAACGTGAAATTCTGGGCAGACGAGGTTAGGAGAGAACTCCAAAAGATTGGGATGGGTTGGGTATGGGAAAAATGGGCTGAAAATCGCAAGAATGTGTGGAGAAAAATAAGGATGAGGTACTTAGATATAAACCAACAGGATATTTTCGCCGAATATACGGGAAAACGCTCACTGTTTTTACAAAGAGACCTAAAACATGTTTGGTGAAAATAATCCTATATACTCAACCTAGGATTTAAAGAGATCAGGGCTTGGTTGGTGTAGGCTAGAGGCATGGAAATTTCTAAAAAAATTAGTGATGATCACGACATGCGAATATGTCCAATGTGCGGGAGCTTTGAAGATGAGATACATAAGTATATTAGGAAAATGTAACGATTTAGAATATTGGAGGCATAAGTTATTATCGGAAATACTTCTAAATTCAAACCGTGAAAGATTGACATGCTACGAGTTAATGGTAAATCCAGAAAATTGGATAAACTTGGATAAATTTCTGGACAAAACGCGGTAACTAAGAACAACACTCATTCATGAATAAATACATGTTATCAAAATGCAATAGCATTAATTCTTAATAATTCTACATAACTTAATTAATGTATAATGTTATTGTATTATCATAATAATACAATTGTAATATTATTGTGTTTTCTTTATGTAATTGTAATATTATTTTGTAATATTATTGTGTTTTCTTTATGTAATTGTAGTATTATTGTATTTTTTTGGTTTATCTTTATACTATTACCAAGCATTACTTTATTGTAACGGACTGTCAATAGCACGTACGGTTTACTGCCCGTGCGACCCATATTTGTAAATAACATTGTATATATCTTACTTTTAGCATAATAATGTCCTATTACTACTACTACTACTGCTATACTTTTCTCGATTTCCGCTGAACTACTTCCTTTGGATTTTAAAATGGAACCAATATATTTTTAATGTATTCACTTCATGAATTTCTTCTTGTCTAATCTTTAACTCTTTACGATCTTTAAATTTCAATGTTAAATATTCCGTTTTCTTAAACTTAATACTCAATTTAATTTGTTACCAATCGTCAAATAATTTTCTAGTAATATATGGAGTATAAAATATTCTATATTTTTGGGTTATTATAATTTGATTATTACTTGTAAAAATTAAATGGTACAAGAAAGATTATGGATTTATTGGTATTCCCATACCATTGCAATTTCTGAACCATTATCTTACACATGAGGCAATGTATATAGACAATGCATAATAAATAATACGTAATATACTTTATACCGTGGTTTCCGTAACTATTTCTTTAAAAAACTAAGCGAGCTCTTCCTGAATCAATATCTCTCCCTATTAAAAATTCCTATTTTCAATGTCAGATCCACTGGGAAACGAGGGAGAACGTACCACAGGATCTCTGCCTCCTTAAAGTGGATACGTGAAAGTACCAACTTCTTCCGACCGCGTTACTGTGTGAGCCCGGAATTAACAAACATTATAAAAATACTTAATTATGAGTTGCCATTTTTGTTAGCGAATTCTGACGGAATGAAATTATTAAGATTATTCTCATAAAAATATTTTTGAATTTTTTTATAGGTCTTCACCAATCCTATCTAGTAGACACCGAAATGACCATAGCCAAAATTTATATGTACAGGGTGGACCGCTCGAATGGACCTAATTTCAATTGCTTGTTACTGGCAAACGGTTGAAGATAGAAACTTAAAACAACGTTCATATTACAGAAAAACTCACCAAGTTTTGATATCCAGATCACCACATCTCTATATGAGCCCCAGCAGTCACTGTGACGATATCAAAGCGATGAACAATTTCTTGCCAAGTACGTTGGAGTATGTCTTCTGGAATGTTCTCAATAGCCTCTATGATGCGCTCACGAAGATCACGAAGGTCTTTGACTGGGGTGGTGTAAACTTTATCTTTGACATAGCCCCAGAGAAAGAAATCCAGTGGTGTTAAATCGGGAGATCTCGGGGGCCACGCGATTGGTCCTCCCCTACCAATCCAACGGCCAGGGAAAATGTTGTCCAAAGTCGTACGAACTTCATTGGACCAGTGGGGAGGAGCACCATCTTGCTGGAAAACGATGTTAGGCTGCAGTTGTTCAATTTGTGGAAAGAAGAACTGCTCCAGCATGTCAAGATATGTGGTACCACGAACAGTTTTCTCGGCGAAGAAAAACGGTCCAATGACCTTATTATGTGACAAACTGCACCAAACATTCATCTTCGGACTATCACGAACATGCTCTTGAATAGCGTGAGGATTCTCCGATCCCCAGATCCGCACATTATGCCGGTTTACCTTGCCTGACAAATGGAAAGTGGCTTCGTCCGAGAAGAAAATCTTGGTCATGAAGTTAGGATCAGCGCCGAGACGGTCCAGCATCGTATTGGCGAATTCCACTCGTTTCGGCATGTCATTCGGCTCCAGACGTTGCACTAACTGCACTTTATATGCGTGCAGTTTGAGGCGTTTGTGGACAATCCGTTGTAATGTCGATTTTGGTATTTGAAGTTCCCGCGAAGCTTCTTCTTAATGACTTCCGGGGGCTTCGCTCAAATGCGGCTTGAACATTTGCTACCATTTCATCGGATGCTCTGCGACCACCACCATGCTTCTTCAACACAGATCCTGTAGCTAATAATGTATCACGCCACTTCTTTATGCTTCTAGCAGTTGGAGCATCACGGTTTAAACACACGCCGGAACTCCCTTTGAACTCTAATGATTGATTTAAACTCCGCATACCACAAAAACAGCTTGTGCTTTCATCTGCGGAGTCGCCATTTTCACAAACAATTAAATCTAAGAACGAGAAACGTATCTTTGTGCCATCTACCGACAGGATTCGAAACTTGGTGAGTTTTTCTGTACTATGAACGTTGTTTTAAGTTTCTATCTTCAACCGTTTGCCAGTAAACAAGCAATTGAAATTAGGTCCATTCGAGCGGTCCACCCTGTATATCCCTTAACGCTCTAGCGACCGCAATTTTTGTTCCATCAAATCACAGCACTTGGCATATAACATTCAGTTAAAAAATTAAGATCGAATTCGTCAACAACAAAATCGAACCATTGGGTGTAGGAGTTCATCTGAAACGAAAATTTAAAAACCGCTCTAGCAGTCCCAATTTTTTAATATTGACACCGAAACTCAGTATATGCTATTAAACTAAACCGAGGAAGATATTCTCGAAACATCAGCCGAATCGACCATTAGAAGTAGTGTTTACCTGAAACCCGATGTTAAAAATTGAAACTAGCAACTGCCATATTTGCTTCGTTGGAAAGTATACCATACAATTGGCAATGTATCAAATAAGATATCAGTTTAATTTATTTTATATTTTAAATATTCTAATGAAAAATTGAATCGGTTTATATTTAAATTTGTGTCAAATTATACACCAATATGTAATTTGTTTTTGTCTAATGTCATCAGGTTTTCTTTTGTGACATTTCTGGTCTTTTCCATTAGCATTGGCGGAATTGTAATACATTTCTTAGGTTGGGACACCTGGAAGGCGGAGTTAGTTACCCCGATGATATGATGGATGATAAATGATAATGAAGCGCCAGGAGGGTTCTTAACCTAAACTTAACCTAAATTACAGACCATGGACAACCACAGGAATAATTCCCTTTAAGGAAACATTCCTATGGTTTCACTGGGAATCGAACCCGGGGCTGTAGTCAGAAACGCTGACCACTAGCCCATGAAGCTGGTCAAAATATGTAAATATGTAATAAATTACGGTGCATGATTTGTTTTCGCATCAGTTCGACAATTTAAAATAAGCACGCACCAGAAATTGAGTTTTTACAAGTTATCAAAATAAATATATGCCTATTCCGTAAACAAGCAAAATGGTACCATACATTTGGCTTGGTGAGGATTTCGCTTAGTTTACAAAATTCCTGTGTGACGGACTTTTTAAATATTAATTGTTTCTAATAACGATGTCCACTAAAATTTGACGATATGCCGGTATATATATATAGTAAATCCTGCTTTGAGCGGAATCGCATTGGGACTAATATTTTTTCCACATTGGACAAAAATGCGCATTATAAAAAAACTAAAACTTATTATTAGTAATCTTAGATTATAGAGTACCGCATATGCCTTTTTGATTAATTGTAATTCCGCTGCCGTTGAAAAGTGAAGTAGGTATGTATGAGGGACTTCGACGGCAACGCGCGAAAAAACAGTCCTATTTCGTCAGCGTTAAAAATGACTCTTAGGCGCGTATGCTGAAATTCAAGTATGTAGTTTTGGTTTTCGCTCACTAACTACACTTTCGTCCAAATTCTTCGATTCCCCGCAAATTTCATTCCATACTACATTGTGTCGTCCAGCCAACCTGAAGATTTCTTGAAATCGTTATTCCCTTAAGGATTTAACAAGAGCTAGAACTTGACTTTGGAGCATCGGTCCGGAAATGTTTGGAGATTTATCTTCAATCACTTTCACTTTTTCGCTTAATGAATATGATACATACGTTTCAGCCATACTTATTCCGTAAATTCAGAACGCTACCTCTGAAAGATCGGTCTCAGAACTTAACTAATTTAAGATTTCACAGCTCAGTTGTTATTTGCAAGACAGGTATCTGTGTTTGGCATAACGGGTGTGCAATGAGGCCAAAACTATACATGTAGAATCTATACAGTAAAAACTCCTTATTCGCGAGTGATATGTTCCGCAAATATGCGGCGAAAACAGAAACCGCGAATAAAGAATGGTAATTTGTATGGGTATATAGGGGATACATTCCGAGGTTAAAGAATAAAATAAAAATTATGAAAATAAACTTAATTAAAGAGAGATTTTGAACAATTTCTATTAATTGTCAGGTTTAGTCAAGGACTTAATGAACTTAGTAATGTTTTCCTGTTTTACCGCTTTTAAAAGGCCTTTCAATTAAGATTGATATTCAGCTGTGAATTCTGCGATATCATTCCTTATTTTGATTTCGGATTTGATGTTTCATTAACATTGAACCAGCGTGATATAGACGCAAACGACTCGCCAACGCGTATAAACGGTCAAGCATTTTTATTTTTACTTTAAGAGGCAACACTAATTGTTTTCTCTTCGGTATTAATTATTTTTATTTCCTTTTACTCGACATTTATAAACTGGGAACAAAGCACAATACACGCGTTATTCAATCAAAATTATTGCAACGAATAAGTTGAATCAATAATACACCGATCGTGGTGATGGAGGCATATGGACATGTGAAATACATCTTTTAACAACGAACTTTAGGGTCAGTGACAATTAGGATTGTTTTGTTTTGATATTTGCCCATTTAGTTTGAATCACCATTTGTAAAAGCCGTCTTGACACCTGCCTTCAGTAAAAAAAATTGCTGATGGATAGATGATGAATAGATAAATAAATAAATAAATAAATATATATATACATATATATACATATATATATACATATATATATACATATATATACACATATATATATATATATATATATATACACCTGTCCGCTTTATAATTTTTTTCATGAATTGTGTAGAAATATCCTTCCGTTTCCGCGTTGGACAGATACCGTTTTATGCAAAATAAATACACGTAAAATTACTATTATTACGCCGGGACCAATAAATTTGTTCACATTGGACAGATTTCCGCATCATTCACATTCCGGATTAACCAAGTTTTACTGTATATATATATGTATATATATATATATATATATATATATATATATATATCCGCATTATTCACGTTCCGGATTAAACAAGTATATATATATACAGTAAAACTTGTTTGATCCGGAACGTGAATAATGCGGAAATCTGTCCAATGTGAAAAAATGTATTGGCCCCGGCGAAATAATAGTAATTTTACGTGTATTTATTTTGCATAAAGCGAAAACGGAAGTATATTTCTACACAATTCATGAAAAAAATAAAGCGGATAGGTATATATATATATAACATGATAAGAAAAGTAAATGCCTGAACCGGATTTGAACCCGGACCTCTGGGTTGGTAAACCCAGCGTACTATCCATTACAGCACCAGGAAAATCCAATTCGAACATTTATCTTTCTTATATATATACTAGCTGGTCCGGCGAACGTCGTATCGCCTTTATATATTTTTACGTTAATTTTTCCGATGTTTTAATAGTTATCTGCTATTCGGGGCGGAAACAAATCCAACAAATCAAAGATCATAAAAATCGGTCCAGCCGTTCTTGAGTTATAAATAGTGTAACTAATCCGACTTTGTTATATATAAAGTCCCGGCCACGCGTTGCTGTGGCTAAGGTATACGTTAAATTATGTTGTAGTAAACTAAGTGAGAAATCTAAATCAGAAAGTTTTTGTTTTACACAATTTTTTTAGTTCTGGTGCGTTAACTACACCCGGTATAAATATGGGTGGTGGTTTATGTGGACGTGGTTTTGTTGACTGAGATGAATTTATGTTGTCTGCATTCTCAGTATCATCCATAAGTGTATCATAAGGATTATATACATTTATTGATGGAATATTTTGAGGAGGCTTGCTGATTTCATTATACTTTTGTTTTTTTCTACTATCTTGTTGGCAGTTTGGATTCTCATCATCATCAAGAAATCTCTGTAAAGTAATATCATCTTGTGATATATTATAGTTATCTTGTTTTTCATTTAATTGAGGCATGGAGATTTTTTCTGTAATATCAGGCATATTATTGTAACTAACAGACTTACTTACAGTTCTGTTATTCCGTTCCTTAGGACCTTCATATGTTTTTAAATTGAAATTATTCTTAAATGTAAGATTTATGTCACATAGGCCTATAGCAATTTGCGGAAATTCACTTAATATCCTATCATTCATGGTCTCTAGAACTGATTCGCCATATTGTTCAATGTCCCTTCTCGGTCCAGTTAAATTTAAATTAAGTTGCTGTCTTTCAGCCAGATTACTTAAAACTAATAATTACACACGAAATTAATATTATTATCAATATATTGAAAATAAAATAAACACAAACACACTTAAATTATGAAATAATAAATATTTGCAATTCAATTGAAATTCGCGGTTGCAACAAAAAGCACAGCCACCTGGTTAAATAATAAACCAATTACTCGGCCATCTGTTAGAATCGTATGGAACTCACAGATAATTAATACTCTTTGTTAAATAATAAACAAATAATTTGCAATAAAAAATAATGCGACCATAAATTTAGTTAAGTCTTAAGTTGGATCAAACTACACACAGTGTGCAAAATTTTATTAAAATCGGTTCAGTAATTTAGGATTCCATCGCGGACAAACAACGTGACACGTAATTTTTATATATATATTATTACTAGATGTCGCGAGAACTTGGTCTTCACTTCCATCTAGTAGCTGACTATAACAAGTAAGCAAATTAAGGAGAATATTTTTACGTTATGGAAGGACGCTTTATCGATGTTATAATTAAATTTTTGACATTGAGCAATGCAAGCTTAATATGACATGGTAAGAAAAATAAATGTCTGAACGATATTTGAACCCGGACCTCTGGTTTGGTACCCCAGCGTGCTATCCATTGCACCACCAGGCAAATCAAATTCAAACATTAATATTTATTTTATATATATATATATATATATATATATATATATTCTCCATTATTACCAGATGTCGCGAGAACTCGCTCTTTACTGCAATCTAGTAGCTGACTATAACAAGTAAGCAAATTAAAGATAATATTTATACTTTATAGCAGTGACGCTTTATCGATGTTATAATTAAATGTATGACATTGAACAATGCAAGCTTAATATGATATAAGAAAAATAAATGCCTGAACGGGATTTGAACCCGGGCCTCTGGGTTGGTACCCGACCGATAAAGCGTCACTGCTATAAAGTAAACATTTCTCTTTAATTTGCTTACTTGTGATAGTCAGCTACTACTCGTAGATGTCAAAGAAGACCGAGTTCTCGCGTAATAATTGAGAATATAATTATATATATATATATATATATATATATATATATAATATATATATGTGTGTGTGTGTGTGTGTGTGTGTGTGTGTAAGAAAGATAAATGTTTCAATTGGATTTGTAGGTGGTGTAATGGATAACACACTGGGGTACTTGGAAGGTATGATTCCACATGTATTTAACATAATATCTCGTTATATAGAAAAACATTAACTATATCGATAAAATTACAAACTTTGAGGTGAAATATCCACAAAGAATAAGAAGAAAAGCTCACTGAATTTGAACACAACGATAATAACACAACAGGGATAAAGACCAGATGAGTTCTTAACCATCGACAACTTCCGATGTTTATATTGTCTTCATAAACATTAGAATTGTACCCTCCTTTGCAGATAAGTTCAGAACCATCATATAACAATTATATTAGAGTGAAAAAAAGAGAAATTGATGAGGGTGAGTGAGAATAGGTTTTTTTTTCCCCCCAGCTAGATTTCATTTCTGGACCACTGTGCACCGGCCTCATACTGGCCGAAATTCCATGAGAAAAATTTCTTCCCTTATGGAGACTCGAACCAGCGTAAGTACCGTACTTCTCCGCCAAGAATTCTTTCCTTAACCACTCGTTTACGACGTGGGACGCTTGGTATCAATGAAAGACCAAAATGGTTATTGTGAGTTATCCGTAAGAGATAAACATATGCTGTCGCAGACTTTTTGTAGAGCTTTTTGAGAAATTCAATTCGGTGTACTTTAATTTTGTGTATTTCTTATGGTTTAGGCAGCGTAAGCCATTTAAACGTCCAAAGAGCTACTTTTTTCATGTTTTCCACTACAAAGGGCGATTTTTAAGGGTGTAGGAGTTGAGTATCGCAACTCTCTTATAGCCAAGTTCATCTCTGGAAATACTTAAACATTTTGCAAAAACCCCATCACAATCGGATCACTGGTATGGCCGCGCATAAAGTACGAACATACAAACAAACAAACAAACAAGAAAGTAAACATTAATTTATATATATATATATATATATATATATATGATATAAAATGAAAAAAGAATGCTTGAGTCGGGATTTGAACTCGAGTCTCTAAAGTCTATACCTTTAGCGCTCTAACCAATTGAGCTACCCAAGAATTCCAATACAAGCATACAATTTTCTTATACATGTAGTATTCTCAATTCACACAAGAGTTAGCGGAAATTTGTTCCAACTGCCATCTCGCGGCTAACATAACTGTTGCTTAACTATCATATTTGCCTTCATTGCCAAATGTCAAAAATATATTTATAATATATATATATATATATATATATATATATGGTATGATAAGAAAAATAAAAGCCTGGACGGGATTCGAACCCGGATCTCTGAGTCTGTACCTCAGCGTGATATCCATTACACTACCAGGCGAATCCAATTCAAACACTTATTTTTCTTATATATGTATTATACTCTCCATTATTACTAGATGTCGCGAGAACACTGTCTTCACTGCCATCTAGTAGCTGACTATATCAAGTAAGCAAATTAAAGAGAATATGTATTTTACTTTATAGCAGTGACGCTTTATCGATGTTATAATTAAATCTTTAACATTGAGCAATGCAAGCTTAATATGGTATGATAAGAAAATTAATGCCTGGACGGGATTCGAACCCGGATCTCTGAGTCTGTACCTCAGCGTGATATCCATTACACTACCAGGCGAATCCAATTCAAACACTTATTTTTCTTATATATGTATTATACTCTCCATTATTACTAGATGTCGCGAGAACACTGTCTTCACTGCCATCTAGTAGCTGGCTATATCAAGTAAGCAAATTAAAGAGAATATGTATTTTACTTTATAGCAGTGACGCTTTATCGATGTTATAATTAAATCTTTAACATTGAGCAATGCAAGCTTAATATGGTATGATAAGAAAAATAAATGCCTGGACGGGATTCGAACCCGGATCTCTGAGTCTGTACCTCAGCGTGATATCCATTACACTACCAGGCGAATCCAATTCAAACACTTATTTTTCTTATATATGTATTATACTCTCCATTATTACTAGATGTCGCGAGAACACTGTCTTCACTGCCATCTAGTAGCTGGCTATATCAAGTAAACAAATTAAAGAGAATATGCATTTTACTTTATAGCAGTAACGCTTTATCGATGTTATAATTAAATCTTTAACATTGAGCAATGCAAGCTTAATGTGGTATGATAAGAAAAATAAATGCCTGGACGGGATTCGAACCCGGATCTCTGAGTCTGAACCTCAGCGTGATATCCATTACACTACCAGGCGAATCCAATTCAAACACTTATTTTTCTTATATATGTATTATACTCTCCATTATTACTAGATGTCGCGAGAACACTGTCTTCACTGCCATCTAGTAGCTGACTATATCAAGTAAGCAAATTAAAGAGAATATGCATTTTACTTTATAGCAGTGACGCTTTATCGATGTTATAATTAAATCTTTAACATTGAGCAATGCAAGCTTAATATGGTATGATAAGAAAAATAAATGCCTGGACGGGATTCGAACCCGGATCTCTGAGTCTGTACCTCAGCGTGATATCCATTACACTACCAGGCGAATCCAATTCAAACACTTATTTTTCTTATATATGTATTATACTCTCCATTATTACTAGATGTCGCGAGAACACTGTCTTCACTACCATCTAGTAGCTGGCTATATCAAGTAAGCAAATTAAAGAGAATATGTATTTTACTTTATAGCAGTGACGCTTTATCGATGTTATAATTAAATCTTTAACATTGAGCAATGCAAGCTTATATATATATATATATATATATATATATATATATATATATATATATATATATAACCTACTGGCAGAATCGAACGAACGTTTATGCCCGCGCAAACATAAGCTCTCAGCGCATCCCTATCCTCAGTTTTTCCAATCATACCCTGCATAATCTACTTCCCTTAAATCATGGTTAATGTTATTCTGGTCTATCAGTGGGCGTGTTCCCTCTGGTGAAATCCTGAAACAAGAAGTTCCCATGCTCCTCTTCCATTTCCTATTCGTGCAAATGTCCTTGCCAATTGAAATATCTATGTATATACATTCATGTATTTATTTATTTATTTGTCATGATCATGTTTGGTGTCTAGTAAGTAGAAAGAATGAATATTTGTATTAATTTTTACATTTTGAAAAATATTTTCATGATAACGACTCCAATTCTTTTGGAATTTATTTAACTGTATAATACATCACGAAATATGCCAAATGTGTTTATTATTTAAATTTACGATAATATTTATCTCGGTTTCACTATGTTTGAAATTAAATTATTTCTTTCTTGTAATTTTACAAATTAGCGAGAACCGCGACTTCAATAGTTATAATTTACAATTCTAAACTTTTAAATACGATGGAGAAGTTTACAAAATAATGTACTACTTTCAAAAGAATACCTTTTACTTACTTACTTACTTACTCACTGGCACTATCGAACCCGTAGGTTCATGGCCGCACGGACATAAGCTCTCCATACATCCCTATCCTGAGCTAATGCTTTCCAATCATTCCCTGTATAATCTACTTCCCTCAAATCATAGTTAATGTTGTTCTCCCACCTCAATTTTTGGTCTACCAACTGGGCGTTTTCCTTCTGGCTTTCCTACAAGAAGTTTCCATGCACGTCTTTCATTCCCCATACGCGCAACGTGTCCTGCCCATCGCAGTCTACGGGACTTAACTGTTCTTATTATATCTGGCTTCCTATAAAGACCATGTAGTTCATTGTTATGTTAGTCTTCTCCATTCACCTGTCTGTTCATCTCTCTTTGGTCCAAAAATTTTCCTAAGAACTTTATTCTCAAATACTCGTAATCTCCTTTCCTCCCTTAAAGTAAGAGTCCATGTTTCGCACCCATATAATATAACTGGTAGAACAATAGTTTTATATATTTTCAGCTTAACGTTTTTTGAAAGGAGTTGGGGACATCAAAAGTCTCTGCAATGCATAATAGCATGCATTTCCAGAATTGAGCCTATGTTTAATTTCTTTATGCATCTCATTCCTATTTGTGATTATTGTTCCTAGGTATTTGAATTCAGCCACTTCCTCAAAATTTCCCTCATTTGTCATTAGCTGTCCATTTCCATTATATAATGTATTTCTACGTGTGACCATATATTTAGTTTTACTGATATTTACTTCCAGTCCTAATTTCTTAGTGTTACTCAATAGTGTGTGCGTGTTGGCCTTTAGTATCTCCTCGCTATCGGCCAGTAGTACTACATCATCAGCATAAACTAACAGCTTATTAATACCATTGAGTTGTAAGCCTTCCTCATTCTCCAAAGATTTAATGGCATGCTCTAGTACAAAATTAAATAGTAGAGGAGATAGTGCATCTCCTTGCTTTAACCCATACCTTTTAAAGTCAAAAAACCTGATATATTTCGTATAGTCCAATGACGATTGCTTTTCTGGGTACACGTGTACGTCTCCACGTGGAACAAGAGCATTCCCCTCCGGGAGTTTTTTCTTTTACCGCAATTTAACCTCTCAATGTCCAGGCACATTTTTCTTGGCCCCCCCCCTATCGTTATCCGGACCTTACAAAGACACAATCTGTCCGGAGATAATTTTAAACTTTAGAACAGGCATATACTTTTATGCCTACATAAAGACAAGGAAATCCTCCCTGGACGAGTGATCAGCTCAATGCCAAAACCACCTCAGAGAAATAACACACGTCACTCACTCAATACAGTCATACCAAACAACGAGAATATGATGTGAATGATTGTGATAGTCAGATGGTGTTCGAGGACTATTTGGACCTTAAAGTTCCTGATTTTATCTTATATCTAACTAACTCACTGGCACTATCGAACCCGTAGGTTCATGGCCGGGCGGACATAAGCCCTCCATATATCCCTATCCTGAGCCAACGTTTTCCAATCATCCCCTGTATAATCTACTTCCCTCAAATCATAGTTAATGTTATTTTCCCACCTCATTCTTGGTCTACCAACTGGGCGTTTTCCCTCTGGTTTTCCTACAAGAATCTCCCATGCACGTATTTCATTCCCCATTCGTGCCACATGTCCTGCCCATCGCAGTCTACGAGACTTAACTGTTCTCATTATATCTGGCTTCCTATAAAGACCATGAAATTCACTGTTATCTTATAGGAGAGGAAAATTCCGAATATATCTCCACCCAGGAAAATTGTCCCAATCGAGGACTGAATCTATGTCCGCTTTGTCTGAGGCAACTACATTACAATTAGACCACAACTGCGGTGGTCGGAGATACTTAACTAAGCTAATTTAGTTACGATTATTTCCATACAGATGTCAGTCGGTGACAAGCTATTATTTCATCGCCTCAAAGAGAGACCTAGTTGGCAACTAAGGTATTACTTGGATGGGATAGGCCGATTCAATTTTGCTTAGGGACTGTAATTTAGGCTTGTGGTTCTTTAACAAACCCGAGAATATTCAATTTCGCGACTGAAAGTCCCTTGCCGATAACATGTTTATTGGATTTTTCCATCCAAAAAAGAACCCGACCACGACTATTGGAATTAGAGCCAATACATTTAACTCTAGATCAAGGCTGTCTTTCAAGTGAAATGAAATAAATAAGCATTTCAAATTGTTATGAATATCAATTGCTTCAAATGGCTGTTTACCTTATTTAAATTTTGAAGCGTAAAAAAAACCTTTGAAAAGCAGAGAGAAACAAATTATTTTGAATGTTAACCAACACTTTGGTGAATAATGTCCTACTTTATCCATTGTGGATGTGGTGAAAATAACAGAATTTACAAGTAAGTCATCGTGGAGCATATAGGTCTATTCCGCTCGTAGAACTAATGAAATTACAAATAATGGATATATATCGATATCATGGAAAAAGCGTAAAAATCTGATTAGATAGACCTTCATATAATTTTTGTCATAAATGAACAAGAAAATAAAGCCAATAATTAATAGTTACCGTCTTATCTTGTATTCAATCATATTTCCCATAAAATACGATACAGGCCTAGCCTATAAAATGTATATTAATATCTTTAAATATTTTAATGATCCATCCATCTATAGTAATTCTGCCCGAAGTTGAATTAATGCATTTTCATGCTATGCTTGCTGCTTTGCTAGGGAATTGTAGGTGTGGTAGCTTCCCGTTATTTTTCACACCGCTGAAGGATGATGATGACGATGGTGTGATAATGATAAGGATGATGATGATGGCCATATGATTTCGGAGACCGTTTGGGCCTTGAAGTTTTCCTGACGTTTGTCTTACAGGTGAGGAAAAACCCCGATAAAAAGCTCACCCAGAAAAACTGCCCCGACCGGGGATCGAATCCGGGCCCCCTGCTTGACAAGGCAGCACGCTACCTCCAGACCACAGCGGTGGACATTTTAATGATAATAACGTGAAAATGATGAAGGAGAAATAACATGAATTCTAAAAGCGTATTATGACGTGATGGTGTTCTATTGTTCTGATATTGAAAATGTGAAACGTTTCTATAGAAATAAATGAATGTCTATTTCAGTGATGAAGAGAATGAATAATATGAATGCGCTAATAATTTTAATTCTGCTGCGTAAGTACAAAATTGTTAAATTGTAAAAATGTTACAGATTTTAGATGGGTGTTTAGGGAAGTCACTGGTCGTTTAAAAAAATGCGGGAAAAAGTAGTTCATATCAATACTTTTAAAATTCATACAGAATCACTCTTGACGTTGTTTTATGAAAAGTTAAAGTAATAAAATTGGTATCTGAATTCAAATATCTAGGAACAATAATCACAAATGGGAATTTCCTGCACAGGGAATTAAACATAGTCTCTATTCTGGAAATGCGAGCTATTATCAATTATAGAGAATCTTGTCCCAACTTTTCTAAAATAACATTAAACTGAAAATATATAAAACTATACTTTAATGGATAAAAAACGAAATGAAGATATATGTAAAGAACTACAAATATTCAGTTTGATAGATAATATAGGTCCACCGCTGTGGTGCTGCCTTGTCACGCAGCGGGCCCGGGTTTGATCCCCGGTCGGGGCAGTTTTTCTGGGTGAGGTTTTTATCGGGGGTTTTCCTCACCTGAAAGACAAATGTCAGGAAAACTTTAAGGCCCAATCGGTCCCCGAAATCACATGGCCATCATCATCTTCATCCTTATCATCACCATCATCCTTCACCGGTGTGGAAAGCAACGGGAAGCTACCACACCTACAATTCCCTAGTAAAGCTGCAAGCATAGCATGAAAATGCTATGATTGCAGTGAAGGACCTGCCTTCGGGCAGAATTACTATGGACGGAGATAATATAGAAGACTAGCGTACCCGGCAGACGTTGTCCTGCCCGAACGTTCAATTCTGATGTCATGGGCGGACGATAAAAATATGTTACTTTTTTACTAAAAATATCAGAAATTATGACATAATTATATATTATTAAATACGTTCGCAAGAAAACCTCTTACAGCCTTCTGTTGTGGCTGAAGAAGTATGAATGATGACGTCACATAGTCATGATCATTAGCTCCTTTGCAGATAAGTTAAGAACCGTCATATAAGAATTATATCAGAGTGAAAAAAAAAAAGATAAACTGAAGAGAGTGAGTCAAAACAGTTATTTCCCCCCCCCAGCTAGATTTCATTTCTGACCCACTGTGCACCGGTCCCATACTGACCGACATTCCATGAGAAAAAGTTCTTCCACCGTAGAGACTCGAACCAGCGTAAGTCCCGTAGTTCTGCGCCAAGACTTCTTGCCTTAACCACTCGGCTACGGCGCGAGACTCTTGGTGTCAATGAAAGACAAAAATGGTTATTGTGAGTTATCCGTAAGAGATAAACGTATGCTGTCGCGGACTTTTTTTGTAGAGCCTTTTGAGATATTCAATTCTGTGTACATTAATTTTGTGCATTTCTTATGGTTTAGGCAGCGTAAGCCATTTAAGCGTCCAAAGAGCTACTTTTTCAATTTTTTCCACTACAAAGGGCGATTTTTAAGGGTGTAGGAGTTGAGTATCACAACTCTCTTATAGCCTATGTTCATCCCGGGAATCTCCGGAGCATTTTGCAAAAACCCCATCACAATCGGATCAATGGTATGGCCGCGCATAAAGTACGAACAAAGAAACAAATATACAAACAAACAAACATTAAATTTTATATATAAGATTATAGGAGAAAATGGTATGAATATGTCTGCAGAATGGATACCAATAATTGCCTAGGAAAAGTCTGAACTATCAACCTAGAGGAGGAAAAACAGATTGGGTACGCCCTCGAAAGAGATGGATACAGTAGCTATAATACTTGGAGTCGGAACGAACCAAAAAGGCTTAATACTTGCAAGAAGAAGAAGAATAAGAAGAATAACACGAAAGAGAAGATATAAATATGTAAATCTTGCAGTTATATTATATGGATACGAATCATGGACTCTCACCTGAAGGGAGAAGGAAATATTGAGAGTATTTGGAAATAAAGTTGTAAGGAAAAATTTTAACCAAAAAGAGATGAACAGACAGGCGAATGGAAAACAGTACTTAAGAATGAGCTACAGGAACTTTATAACGTAAAACATTAAAATGTATACATTTTGGCAGGTGCCGTCGTCCTCACCTGTCTTAACACTTCTGTTTAAAAGTTAATAACTGTAGGCATTTCGGAATGCGACATCAATCATCAGCAAAATAAATGTGTGCTACTAATTGTTATTGTTATGCGACTTTTCGACTTATATGTTAAGGAGTAGTCGGTAGCAACTGGCTGTGTATAGCTATCTCATATAGGAAGGGGTTGTATGATTGGGGTGTATTCGCATTAGTATTAAAGTGTTTTTTGCTTCCTTTATGATTTTGAGCTTTTCTTGTAGATTTATCTTAGCCGGATTGTTTTATCTATGAACTACCGTAAGGGCGTTTCTTTTGTGTCCATATTGTGTTAATTATGAGCTTAGCATAAGTTGACTTTCTTCCCGCGCGGATGAATTCTTTAAGGTGTCCTTTTTGTCTTATATTAAAGATTCTGCTTGTCCTGCCTAAATAAAATCTATTGCATTCTTTACACGTTAACTTATGATCTTTATAGAACAATATATATGATAAGATCAGTTAAGTTTCCTAGATTGCAAAGGGCAGGATAAGCAGCACGTGTGGGAAATGGAAGAGGGACATGGAGTATTCTTCTAGGAAAAACTGAGGTAAAACGCCAGTAGGCAGACCAATGAGGTGGGAGAATAATATTAAACATTATTTGAGGGAAGTAGATTTTACAGGGGATGATTGAATAGAGATATGTGGAGAGATTATGTCCGAGCAGCCATGTATCTACGGGTTCGATAGTGCCAGTTAGTTAGTTAGTACCTGGGATATTAGTAAAGTGATCCCACAACAGACCTCAGGAGGCCCTTGGGGTAGTAGAGGAGGTTAAGGCTCCCACTTTTTCTAGACAATCGGCACTTTATGTCAGCCGGGTTGTCAGCCCTGCGTAAAGGCCGCCTTTACCCTCAGAACAAGCGTCTGGTACTCATTTCCGTTAGAGGCTGAGTCGACCCCAGGACCATAGTGCCGCCAGAGGGTTTGGGTCAGTTTAAAAAATCCTGACCCCAACGGGATATTACTCATCAATATTTATAACAGAATAAATGCGCGCAACATATAAAAGTTATACATGTTTTGTTGTCATCACATCATTTTGCACTTTGGTTCAGATTGTTTAAAATTTACTGAATTTTACGAGGGATTTCACTCGTTTTCTGCATGTGTTTACGTGGTAACGGTCGCATGGTTGCTCGTTCAGTTGGTCCCGGAATCGGGGTTGCATATTTTGTGGTGGTATCTATGCACTGCTATTTGAGATCACCTGATTTAAGTTGGTTCAGGATCTGTTTCTAATGGCTTCTGTTATATAAAAACCAACCACATGTCCTTCCTCTTCTTCTCTCTTCCATGCAGTATTTATTTGAACCTTCTGTGGATGGGAGCCTCATACGTAGGTCTTCGCTGAAGACGGGTTTCCTTGCTTTCTATGTTTTGAGACACCTAGGGCGGCTTTCAATACGCGTGATTTGACTGCTTCGCCCAAATGAGGTCTATACCGTACGTTGCGATGGGAAATATTTTTGCGTCGAATAAGATCATGGCGTATTTTAGTGATACACTGGATTACAAACATGGCTTTCGTGGCCGCTACTGATCGGGATTTTATGTGTATACTGAATGACCTGACAGTGGTTTACAGCGTAAAATTCATTAAAAGTGATGTTTCCCTTTCAGAACTATTTGTTCCATCTTCTGCAGATTCATTTCTTGCAATTTTATTATTCTCTGCTAAATATTCACAAGATTTCTTTGGATTTGAGGAAGAATAAAAATTAATAACATATTTGGTTACTTTTTTTGCATTACTTGACCTTGATGACACTGTCGTGCTATACGACCTCTGACACATTCAATCTTTATCCTGTTTGGAAAACATCGTGACATTACTAAATTAGGCCAACGCGCGTGATTTGGAAAGGGAGAGTTTATATGTTCTAAGGAACAGCAGGTATCTAACTGACATGTGCTATCAGCGACATCATTAGGTTCCGTCTCAAGGCGTCTCTAAAGCAATGATGCCACTAATAAACTAGCAACTCTCGTAGTTGTCTATAATGAGTTATTATATTTATTTCATACAATTTAATATTTCAGTTTAAGGTAGTTTCGGATTCCCAATACGGCGATCAAAAAGGGATATTCATGAACATGACGATGCATTCCTACAGTATTACCCATCAGAAAGCAACCCGTTTTTTGGAGATAATACATTGGACGGCAAAGATCCTCCACAGGAGGAACAAACAGTCGAGGAGAACAAATATTTTGATGAAAAAGTAAATAATTCACATATTATTTGTACAAACTACAAACTATTTCGATCTACATTAACTTTCTCCTTCTTTACCTAACAAAATAAAAAATACTAGTGGATTTTATTATTGTGGAAGTTAGTCATACCGAACTGCCGGCTATTGTCCAGCACGCGCACTACGGTTTGTAGAACTTACAGAAATTTCGCGGAGATAAATGAATACTTAACAATTGTAAAAATGATTGTAAGAATCCTTAGAAAATGTTAAAACAGTAGGAAATGCTAGTAGAAACGGACAAAGTAAATAGAGCAACAGTATCATATGAATATTGCTTGGTGTACCATAGTTTTATAGTTGACCCATAATTTCATTTACATATCGCCCACGGTGGTTTAGGGATTAAATAACTTGCCTCTGCTGTCGAGGGTAGCGGGTTCAAACCGGGCTATGTTTGGTGGATATTCTAGGATATATAAAATCCTTGTCCTAGGTCAAATACTCTCGTTTGTACTTTAAGCCCCAGATCTCGAATTAGTAGATTTTCGGGCTTTTAAAAGAACCTCAAACATAAATCAGAAACTGGAACAAAATATATTAAGTCTTTGCAATTCAAATAATATCTTTAACAGTCTCATGATTTTGCACATAAAATATAATAATAATATACAAGAGGAAAGCGCTCAGGGGTAGACGAAGAATGAAGTGGGAGCAGAAGATTGATCATGATATGATGGAGACAAATGTTATTCGGGATGATATATGTATGGAGAGCTTATGTCCGATCATCAACGAATTTATGGGTTCGAAAGTTCCAGTGAGTTATTTAATAACAACAATACTACTACTACTACTACTACTACTACTAACAATAATAATAAAAATAATAATAATAATAATAATAATGATGCTAATAATAATAATAATGTTGTGCAAGTTATTGAAGAAAAAAAACTGAAATGTTTTGGCCACGTAAACAGGATGTCAGATGACAGGATACCTAAGATGATATTACATTTTGAAGCGGAGGGCAACAGTAGAAAAGGGAGGACAAAATAACAGTCGGTTCAAGGAGTGTACAGGAGTATGTTGTCGAGAGGATAAACAGAGAGTGATGCAGAAAATAGGGTTGTATGGAAAAGTAAAATTTAGAATGGTTTGTAGGACAACTACTATATTGTAGAGAAATCCCTAATACTAATACTAATGATGATGATGATCATAAAAAATAATAATAATGGTGTTCCACGGGGTTTCCGAGTGGTTTAAGGCACTCTCTTATGATGCAGACTTATGCTGGTTTGTGTTTTCGTGATGGAATACGTTTCCTAACGGAATTTTGGCCAGTTTGGGACTGGTACCCTCTCTGCCTTTTCGTAGCTACAATAAGTAGCGGCTCGTCGTTGAGAACATCATCTGTAACTGCTGGGGGTTGTGACATGCTGACCATATGTCACCGTATACTGTCTAGATGGTGGTTCACTTTTTTATTAACACATGCGGACGTGAGGCCAGCATCTGGACGGTAGTTCAAAGTACTTCTAGTCCTGTTAACACATGGAGCTTATCTAATAAAAATGGTAGTGTGGATAGTCGAATATTGTAATTCAAATTATATTTTGAATTAATATTTCAGGATGAATCTCTATTCAAAAGAATGGAAATAAGCTTATCAGACTCCTACGTCGCATCCAGACCTATTTAAAGGGTGAAGATAATCAGACAACAAAGATGAAGGCTTACAAAGCAGGTGAAAATACCGAAGCAGATTCGGAGGCCCGCCAGCGATCCTCTCAAGAGGTTAGTCATACAATCTTTCTCCGTGATAATACGTAGGACATTCAGTAAATAATGCACATGCATTTAATTCTCGATTGCCTTTACTTGGAAGTGAACGAAACTACAGAACGTATCTTCAACCCTCCCATTATAACATATAGTCCTAGTAGTTAAATTGTATTCAGGCAGATCGCTGTGATGTACTTTAGGTTTAATGTGGTGGCTGCTTGTGAAACACGTACAAAGCCGATAGCTGTGATTGAAGATCAGTGACTCATTTTTACATGTACTTTTTAATGAGGGGTTGTAGAAATTTAACACTTGGTGAAGGTTGTGTGAGTTATCCTATCCACCAAGCCAGGAATTGTATTACTTGCCTGTCGTTTAAATGAGAGATTTGGCGCTGGATTTTAGTTCATTACATTTAAAAACAACATCATATTTAGGCCCTGGTACATCACAATGATTCTCTGTCTGAAATATCAAGGTAGGGTTTTCATGCAATTGTCTACATTTACCTAGTTATACTAATTCCGAGCTAAGTTCCAGTTGAACTGTAAACAAACTTGCATAAGATATTACTCCGCCAACTCCGTCTATCGAGGGAACCGAGGTACTACTTTTATCCACCGTATGTCTGAATTGCTTACGGAACTGTCGATGGAATCATTGTTCTTAGACAATATAGTATTTTACGGGAAATAAGAATGAATACAAGATAAGATGGTACCAATAATTAGTAACTTCCTCCATTCCATAATTATTATGACAAAATTATATATTGGCCTACATGACATTTACATTGCTACATTTATTGTATCTTTAACTGTTTATAATTAGTATAGTGTATATCTATATTTGTCGAATATTTATTTGTATTTGTGCTGGTTGAGTGGAAGAGAGGGCCTTATGGCCTTAATTCTGCCGGAATAAATAAAGTATTATTATTATTATTATTATTATTATTATTATTATTATATTATTATTATTACATAATAAGACGTTACCTTCTTTTCTTGAAATCGATAGATTCCTTTACTTACAATTTCATTATGAGCATAATATATGCTCTATGCTGACTAATCTGTAAATTCTGCTATTATTTTTACCAAATTCTCCATGGCTAATGTTCATATTTTTCACGTAACTGTTTGAGAACATTCAAAATATTTTCTACTCTCCGCTTTTAAATGGTTCGTTTTACAATGTTTTCAATTAATTCAGCAGAAAGTCACCATTTTGAAACGATTGGAATCCCAAGGTATTCTGCATTGTGCATGCGTAAGGATAAGACAAAGCTTATCAATATATTAAAATTGTAAATGTACATTTTAATATTATCCCATATAACTTATTTTAAATTGTAAAATTTTTGATAGATAATATAATATTTTTATATTATTTCTTCCCTCTATTTCGGTGTTAGAGAGGGAACTAGATTTTCCTATAAGTTTAAAGGTAAAATCATTATTCGACCAATGAAAATGCATTCATACAACTGGTTGGTTTATATTACAACTGGTACTTAACTCGGAAGTGGTATAGTAGGATCTGTTTATAGAGGGAAAATTATTAAATACAAAGAAGCCGTTTAATTGTATTTGCAGGCAGACATACCGAAGAAGAATGTGGCAGAAGCCAATACAAATGAAGATAAACTAATAAAAGTTATAGTTCGGGCCGAAGCCTACATCGATATTTTAACTGATGAAATTTTAACCAGCAAACATCGTCTTCAAAAATACAAGATGACGAAATATATAAAACCGCTCCAAAAAAAAATATAATTTAGAGAATCATGAAACCCAAAGCCTCGAAGGCAGCAAAAGAGAAAAATATAATAATCCATTAATTTCTTTTTTATTTTTATTACAATTATGTTAGATAATAAATTGAACATAATTAACAAAGCTTCGTTAATGTAAAATGTATCCATTTTTCTTATAAACTTTAGATCTATGAGAATAATACAAATTTTGTGTCACTACAAATAAATTATTTATTTATATACAGATTAGTCTACCGCTGTGGTCTCGAGGTAGCGTGCTGCCTTGTCACGCAGCGGGCCCGGGTTCGATCCCCGGTCGGGGCAGTTTTTCTGGGTGAGGTTTTTATCGGGGTTTTTCCTCACCTGTAAGACAAATGTCAGGAAAACCTTAAGGCCCAAACGGTCCCCGAAATCATATGGCCATTATCATCCTTACCATTATCATTCTTATCATTATCACCATCATTCTTCACAGGTGTGGAAAGCAACGGGAAGCTACCACACCTACAATTCCCTAGTAAAGCTGCAAGCATAGCATGAAAATGCTATGATTGCAGTGAAGGACCTGCCTTCGGGCAGAATTACTATGGATGGATGGATATACAGATTTTCATGTTGACACACCTTTCTGTGCATAACGTTATATTTTCGTTCTCCCTATTCATTCACTCCATGTTCTCCAGTTCTCTTGTTCTCGTTCCAATTCATATTTCTTGCATCCTTGAGTACCGAGGTTTTCCATTCTTTCTTCTTCCAGATGGTCACCATTCCAGTGTTTTCTGAGTAACATTTCTTCTTGTCTTTGCTGTACATGCCCATACCAATTTAACTGATTAATCTTATATAATGTACTACTGAATATTTAATATTCATTTTTTGAAAAATAAATGTATTTCTTATTTATAATAATAATAATAATAATAATAATAATAATAATAATAATAATAATAATAATAATAATAATAATAATAATAATAATAATAATAATAATAATAATAATAATAATAATAATAATAATAATAATAATAATAATATGTCCCTTCGTCCCGAGTGGTGATGTGGGGCTCCCTGGCGAACGTTTCTTAATCAGGTTAATTTAGTGGCCCTTATTTATGTATGATTGAAGTAATATGTTGCTGGCACAAGAAATATAAATTTGGAATAAGAAAATCAGGAAATACAAAATTAAATACCCTATTGTTTGCAGATGACCAAATAATAATTACAAATTCAGAAGATAATCTGCAGAAAGATCTGTATGAACTTAACAAAATTACAGAAGAATATGGATTGAAGATATCTACAGAGAAAACGAAAATTATGGCATTTCATAGTGTAAATCCTGTCAGAAGTAAAATTGTACTTGGCAATAAAATTCTGGAGCAGGTGATTAATTTTATATATCTAGGATTCAATATCTCATATGTATTAGAAAATTATGTAAATGCAAAAATAAATTTTTTTAAGAATTTAAGGGTTAATGAATTCCATCCTCAAGCCACAGTTAGTCCAAAAACATTCAAGACTAAAAGTGTATAAAACACTTCCGACTCTTTTGTATGGTAGCGAAGTATGGACGTTAAAACAGAAGGATATACAGTGGCTTAGATCTGCTGAAATGAGATACCTTTGGAGGACTGCAGGATACATACTAGTAGATAAAAAAAATGAGAATATCTTTGAAGAATTACACATGGATGCTTTAGAAAACAAAATTTCGGATTGTAAGTCTAGACGGATTAAACATGTTTTCATTGAATGGAAGATCACAGGATACGCAAACAAATGTTAAGATATCAACCTGCAGGAAGAAGAAGAAGACCAGGGCGTCCACTCAAACATCTTCTGGATGGTATTTCTCTTGAGGCCGAAACAGGTCAACAAATGGCCTAAATTCGTGTATGTACTATGATAATGATGATATTTATGTAGGGATGAAACGAGTGGCATGTGGTTAGCACATCGCCTTAATCAGACATCTAGTAGGCGACGAAGGTGTTACTTGGATGAATGAACGACGGTAAAATTTTGTACAGAGGCCTTTTTAATCACGCTTGGCTATTTTTACGAGCCTGACTCGGGACTCAGGACTCAAAATCCCTCCTGGACATGCTCCTAGGATTTTTCCATCCTAAAAATCCATCAATCCCAGCCGGGTGTGAACCCGCGACCAACGGGACCAGAGGCAAGTAGGTCCCTAACATAACCAGTAGACAGCCGTGGCCGACAATAATAATAACAACAATAATAATGTGATGCATTGTTGGTTCATTTCAGAAATGACAATCTTTTAACTTCGTGGGCGGCGGCAATACTCAAAAATTTCTTTGTATGACATCATGGGCACGTGTACAAATCACAAGTATATCTTCTGACGTGTTATCGCTTTCCGTCAGTTCTTGTGCCCCTCTCTTCAATTCTGCTTATCACATTCAACGCCTCGTTGGCCTAGTGGTTGTGTACCTTACCTCTACTCCCAAGGGTCGCAGGTTTTTTAGGATGAAAAAATCGTTGAGAGTGTCGTCCGGAAGAAACTTTAATTCGCAAGTCTGGACACTGAAAATTATTAGGCTCGTAAAAGAACCTCGAGCCTGAATTCTCTGAGAAAAATTTAATCGTCTTTCAGCATAGCCGCGTTAGTTAGCTATCAGATGTATCTTCGACACGATGTCCTGCCCACATGTCACTCACTGACATCCATGAGAAAATAAACGTAAATAAATTTGCTTATTAATAAACTCCCACAAGAGAGCACAATGGTCCAACGCGAGATGAATGGGGGTAGACTAATACAACTACTACTGACGTGATTTCTAACCTAAAATATTGCCGGTACTTTTGAATGAAGAGGTAAATATGTATATTAATCAGTAGCAGTGTACAAAGTGCAGTGGGTGGAATTGGACACAATAATAATAATAATAATAATAATAATAATAATAATAATAATAATAATAATAATAATAATAATAATAATAACAATAATAAGAATAATTCAGATTGAGTTCTTCTTTTGTGCGATGTAATTCAGCATTCAGGTCAGGATGGCCGAGCGGTCTAAGGCGCTGCGTTCAGGTCGCAGTCCACTCTGTGGGCGTGGGTTCGAATCCCACTTCTGACATAATTTTTAAATGTATTTATAAACATACTTTAAATTTATAACGTATACAATTGGTAATTTGCATAAAAAATTGTATTCTTTATTACAAAAAAAAGAAGCTACAAAGTACTTTTTGCGCGATAGTGGGTTTTGTCGTACTTAGAGTAATGGTGACTATGATTGAAAGTTCAACATCATACATTTCGGGTTGCCAATCTATGTAACTTTACTGTCATAAAATAACTATACTGTAATATTACATATTACAAAACGCGTGTGGGAAGTAAAACCACTGCCCTCTATGTATACTACACACAATGTATATACAAAAAAAATATATATCCAGGAGGTAGTGTTGGGCACTGAGCTACAAGTCCCATGGGTCAGGATTTTTAAACTGACCCAAACCTTCTGGCGGCACTATGGCCCTCGGGTCGACTCAGCCTCTAACGGAAATGAGTACCAGACGCTAGTTCTGGGGGTAAAGGCGGCCGTCACGCAGGGCTGACAACCCGGCTGACATCAAGTGCCGCTTGTTCAGAAATAGTGGGAGCCTTAACCTCCTACTACCCCAAGGGCCTCCTGAGGCCTGTAGTGGGATTATTTTACTTTAGTGTTAATAGAATAGAATAGATTTATTCAGCCTGTTGATAGGAATCACTGCATTTTAAATGAACTGAACTTTATTTGAAACAATATAAAACAATAAATACGCCATCATTTTGTGACTGATTGGTGTCACGTTCTGCTGTTTTCTCAACTAATAAACATTGCCCACACTGTTAACATTAGTCAGTTGTTTATAATGAACGCAAATATTTTCAACAAAGATGTTGTTATTTTACTATTATTTATTGCTTTGAAAACACCATCGCGCAAAAAAAATGTAAACGCACATTTGTGAAGTGTTTTACACAATCTCGGAAATTAAAAACCTTGCTATTGCTCAATTTTTAAACATTTCCTCTTTTCTGTAAAAACCACTTCGCAACGTAATATACTATTTTATACCCATTGTCTTACTTTCATATCCTCACTACAGTAAATTTTCTAGGCCTACAACTTTTAATGCACATTTTAGAATTTAAAACTGCTGTAAATAGAAGTATTAATAATAGTAACAATCCACCGCTGTGGTCTTGAGGTGGGGTGCTGTCTTGTCACGCAGCGGGCTCGAGTTCGATCCCCGGTTGGGACAGTTTTTCTGGGCGAGGTTTTTATCTGGGTCTTTCCTCACCTCTAAGACAAATGTCAGGAAAAATTTAAGGCCCAAACGGTCCCTGAAATCATATGGCCATCGAAATCATCATCATTCATATTCATCTTAGATTAAGCTTAGGATTAGGGACTCTACTGGCGCACCACTATCATCATCATAACCCGTCATCGGGGCAACGTAATCCCGCCTTCCAGGCACCCCAACCTCAGCAGTGGGTTACATGTACGCCATGCCAGGAGTCCATCGCTTTGGTCTCGAGAAGTTTCTTGGATGAATTTTTAAGGTTTTTTTTTCACTTATAAAGCAAATGTCGGAAAACGTTAAGTCACGGATTGTCTCCGAATATCATCTTCACACTATAGTCAATTACTTTATATTCACCTTTTTTAGGATGCATGAATGGTAATTATGAAGAAGGATATAAGAATCTGTTCGTTTGAACTAATGAACAATGTTTAATATTCATAAAACAAACTATTGATGGTCAGATTTATTTTCAATATGGTGGCTAACTAGTTTGGAATATTTAATCTTTACTTAATATTTACACACATTTTTATGGTTTGTTAAGCACTTTGGGGGTTGAGGGGGTCCCCCTTCATGCAGGGTTTAGTATACGAAAATATTTCAATTTTGTACCATATATTACATATTAGTTAACACACATCATCCCATTTCTGATATACAAAGAATACTATTTGAGTTATACATCACTTTATACACCATCAGTACCAGTTAAAATGCAGAAGATGAAACATTGTTTTTGAAAGGCCTCCATATTGAATAACTTGATGAAGTTTAATAATCTATTGAGGACGTCTGACTTACCAGGTACCAATTTTATAATTAATATCTTATTAAAAAAGCTAGCAGAAGTAAATTCGCACTAACCAAAATAAATTCACACTAACCTTGGCCATTTTGGTGTAGCGTTAGTTATTACTAAGATCACCATTTACGTGAGGTTTTAATATAGCACAAATGTTCAAATAATATTTCAGTTTTTCTTCACACGAACAAATATCGAACTTTATATATATATATATATATATATATGTTCTAAAAAAACTCGCACAAATTAACATTACCGTAATCCATTCTGTTCATCGTTGGTTATTTTAAAATTGATTTTATTAAACACAATGTGTACATTTAGAGTTTTCACCAGTCTTTTGTAATTTTGGTGAGAGGCTGAGTTCTGCTTTGGCATTTCATTAGGTGGTACCTGGAGCATGGCTCGTCGCAAAGCTTGCATCTGCAGTCCTCCTTCGGGTCGTGGTATGACGGATTCTGACATATTTTCCAGTGGAAACCATGCGCGGCGAAGCGTGTGTATAGGTGGCGAAGTTGGAAGTTCGGTCCTTTCCACACATCGGTTTTCATCGTTTCTGTGTCCATTATTTCCATCGGTATTGCATTGGCTTTGTTTTGTCTCTCTTTGATGGCGTCTTTATATGCCTGGGTTTCTGGTAGATTGAAGCGAAGCTTGATGTCCTCAATGAAGTAGGATTCATGTGCTATTCTGTAGGCGTAGCTGTTTCTTGTGTACTTTGAGAGTGACAAGGCCCTCTTGAGATATCTGGCTTTGACATTCTCCAATTTCTTAAGGTTTTTCGCTGTTAGGTGAATCCAAATTATCTGAATACCGTATGTGGCCGCTGGTGCTACCTTGAGTTGGAACAGTGCCATCGCCGTTGGCAGGGACAGTCTCTCAAGCTTGGGAATGTCGAACATCGAATTTATTGCCGCTGTGGTCCTGTCTTGTATATGCATGGTGAACGTGGTTCCAGTGGTCTGCAGCGTCACTCCCAGGTACTTGAAGTTGGGAACTATTTCTAGGGCTGAGTCGCCGCACATAAAGTGGTCATTTTTTGATAATCTGCCTCCTCTTCTGAACTTCATCGTTGGTTATTAAGTCACAGTTTTGTTAGATTTTTAAGATTGCTTCAATTATAAATCAAACTTAAACAAAATTGTTTTATTTATAGAACATATGTATGTTTAAGATAAACAATGAGAATGATGTCACGGTTATATCACAAATCTATTTATTCTATTTCATTTTATTTTGTGCCCATATTTACACATTTTCTTACCTAAAACCATGTAATTTAAATGTCATGGATAATATCTTCTTCTTCATCTTTTACTTCATGAAATTAGGCCTTTTGACCTGTTTTCACATCAAGTGGGATTTGATGAATTTTAACATCTAGTAAATGGGCGTCAAACACTTCTATGTCCTATTGGTTTGTACTTTAATAACAGCTGGAGGATTCTATCGGTTACGCATTCTTTTAACATGCTCATACCAATGTGGAAATTATTACAATTACATTTTATTGCTTCGAAATCCAGACAATAACATATTATAGGGCTTATTAAAATTTTACTTTCTCAACGCGGCTAGTTAGCAAGGTCGTTAAGACGTGTGCTATAGAACTGAAGGTCTAACGTTCGAATTTCGCCGAAATCGATGATAAGTCATAGTGCCATTTATAATGTGTAGTAATGTAGTTTAATTTGCATAGAAGTAGAATTGAGATAGATATGGAATACAAAATAGGATAAAGGGTAGATGAAGCGAGAATAGGAGAAACAAGAGAGAGCGACATATAGCACCAAAAAGTGTACTGAATTTTTTCCTTCAATGAGGTAGTTCAAATGAATGAGAATAGTTAAGTAGTTCAGATATCATTAATTTATTATTTAATTGTTCGTAGAATGTTTCTTCATAATTACCAAATGAATGAATTAGTGAATGCCGTGTCTTGTTTTAAATGTTCTTATTGTCTTGGAAGTGGCTCTTGTATTGAGCTGATCATCACTGCAGGGAAATCCTCCGTGTTCTTGTGCAATGAAGGAAGTATTTATGTGTGATTCAGAATTTCAAATTCTCTCCCGACAGTTGGTGTCCCTGTAAGGCTCGTGTGATGTGGGGAATATAAAAGTAAAATCTAGATCGCTAATCAGTAAATTGGACCATTTGGGAGTTAACCTGAAAGCTGAAATTTTAAGAGAACATTTCCAGCGATCGTCCCGCGTCATAGCCGAGTGATTGAAGCAAGAGTCCTTGGCGCATATGTACGGGATTTGCGCTGGTTCGAGTCTTCATGGGGAAATAAATTTTATAGTGGAATTTCGGCCAGTATGGGACCGATGCCCAGCATCGTGAGGAATTTGGGTAGCTACAATAAATAGCGGCTCCAGTTGAGAAAATCAGCTATAACGGCTGGGGTACCCGACATAATGACCACATATTACCTCTACCATTGACAGGGTGATTGTCTACCTCTGTGATTGATAAATGTAGACGTGAGGCCAGTAGCGTTTAGGCCTGTCTCGCCAAGGAGTTTAAGAGTTTCCGAAAGTTTCGGCGCGTGGCAGAAATGTTTGTTTTCCCGCAACAAAACTTAATATTATGATATAATTATAATACGCCGTAAAATACCAGAATCGAACCATTACGCAGAAGTGGAGGTTTACTAGGAACCCAATATTTGAAAATTGCTCTAGCATGCGCAATTTGTATTTCCTTGTCATCACTGGATACACAATCACTAATAAACACAATGAAGATATTCCGTAAACCAGCAAAATTAAGAGTGTGGATATGCTGTAGCCGAAATTTAAGAAATCGCTCAACTAGCAGTGATTTTTGTTCTTTTTCGCAACGAAACCCGGAATATACGATTTAATTAAAATAATTAATTTTTGGTTTCCGCCAATAGACAAAAGATCACTACTTACTGCCAATTTTTGAACTTCTCTGACCTTGCGCTCTGTAACGATGTTTGCAAATTCGACTTGCTGAATGATTCCCTTAGTTTATCGGCACTCATTTCTGTTTGACAGCATTTGTTTTCATATAATCAAAAAGTAAAAAAAAATGTACTTTTTTTAAAGATATATATATATTTTTTAAATTGAACATTTAATTATTTTTTATCCTATTCCGTCAGCATATTCACAATTATTTGAAAAACATAGAATTTAACACCCCAACATATATACGATTTATAGACTATGAAGAAGCTTTCGATATGGTAAATAGAAGAAAATGTTGGGGTATAATGAGATATATAAGTATTCCACATCATTTGATCAAAGTTTAAATGTAATATACATGGGAATTTAATCAAATCAACGAAAACAAATTAATAATAAATCGTGGTGTCAGACAAGGGTGTCCTTTGTCACCTTCTGTATATAATTTATACATAGACGAATTTATGTTAAATTGGCAGGTTAATTTAAATAAACATTTTTTAAAATCTAATATGTAAAAATCAATGTTTGTTTGTTGTTTGTTTGTTCGTATTCTATGCGCGGCCATACAGTTGATCCGATTTTGATGGAGTTTTTTTGCAAAATATTCAGGAGATTCCGGGGCTGAACATAGACTATAAGATAGTTATAGTACTAAACCCTTCATCCCTAAAAAATAACTGTTTGAAGTGAAAGATGTGAAAAAAACCTATCCTGACGCTTGAAAGGCTTACGCTGCCTATACTATAACAAATACACCAAATTATTGTACACGGAATTGAATATCTCAAAAACTCTACAAAAACTTCCGCGACAGCATATGTTTATCTTTTACGGATAACTCACAATAACCATTTTTATCTTTCATTGATGCCAAGAAGTGCGGGATAAGCTGATTCCCGGGCAAACATAGCAGCTCAAGGATGGTGGTAAAACACATTAACATTTATTTAGGAGTAGCAACGCACGCCGATTATTAGCTAGTAAATAATAAATTGTTTGATACAATATTATTTGCCAATGATCAAGTGGTGATTTCTAGTTCAGAAGATGATCTACAAAGAGATATTTTTAATTTGGAAAACTTTAAAAGATAAAACTAAAATGTTAGCATGTAAGAGGCGTGATACCTTAAGAGCAAAAATAGTAATCCATGATAAAATTTATGAGCAAGTGAATAGTTTTAAATATCTAGGTTTCAATTTATCATAGGTTAACATTGAAAATATTAATATATATATTTCCGGTTTTAACAATGTTATACGTTTTTCTGGCACCAATGATTTGTCTTCAATTTCGCTTTATAATTTTCCTCTATTCGTCTCTATTATAACACATTTCTTCCTGTATTTCCCAGTCCTTAAAAGTTTCTGTAATTCCTTGGATCCATGTGAGATTTGGTCTTCCTTTCCTCCTCGTTCCTGATGGTGTCCATTCCATTATTTTCTTCGATAACCTATCATCCTCCATTCGCCTAATATACCCGTACGATTTTAGTTGCTTTTCTTGGATAAATTCTAAAATTGAGTTTTGTACATTCATGTTCTCTTTTATAACTTGTTTTCAAATTTTCTCTCTCCTTGATATCCTAGCAGATCTTCTCGAGTAGTCCAATTTTGCTACCATTAATTTTCTTTAAATCTGATAATTTATAGTCCAAACCTCTGAACCATAAATTATAACATTCTAACTATTGTTTTAAAAATTTCAACTTAATTTTTTTAATATGTTCATTCCATAATATTCCATTAAGTGCAGATATTACATACATTCTTGAGTTTATCTTTGATCTTATTTATTTTTCCTGCTTCCCATCTTGCAGATATTACATATTTTCCTGAGTTTATCTTTGATCTTATTTCTATTTCCTGCTTCCCAACTTCTTTAGTTTTTACTCTCAAATATTTGTATTCCTCTATGTGTTTAATTACCCCCATTTCATCTTCCGGTATCAAATCTTGATGAATGTCTCCTATGGCTATATACTTGTTTTTTTCCATATTAACCTTTAGTCCCCATTTATTGTATTCGTGAATACATTTTCGGGTAATATATTCAATGTATTCATACTCTTTAGCGAAATAAGTTGATCATCCGGAATTTGGAGGGAATACATTGTTGATTCCTCATCTATTGGAATTCCCATTGTTTTACATTTGTTTTTCCAAATTCTATAGCTTTTTCTGTGTACATTGTATATAATGTGGGGGATACGCTGCATCCCTGGCGTCATCCTTTGTAGGTTTCAAATCCTTTTGACAAATATTTTCCTATTTTCACTTTCACATATGAGTTTTGTTATAAATTTTGTATAGCTTTTATCAAAATGTAATTTTTTGCTTAATTTTTAAATTATCTATAATTGTGATAACGGAACACTGTCATCAGCTTCTTCAATATCTATGAACACCAAATGGAGGGGTTGTGTTCTAATTTTATTCTTTTCTATTATCTGCTGCAAACAAAATACATGGCCAATAATTGATCTACCTGCTCTGAAGCCTGCTTGTTCTTCTGCTTCTAGATCCTAGTATTGTATTTCCAGGAAATATTTAATTATTTTACCATATATTTTGCTTATTGTGCTATTTATTATAATTAAAATATTATTGATAAATTAAATTAATTTAATTTAATGTGAGGCACTATTAAAACAACCTTTAAAAATACAAGAAAATAAACAAAAATGAATTTGTATGAAGTAATGGCTATTCCTGTATTGATGTACGGATCAGAATGTTGGACGATCAGTAAAAGACAAAAACAAAAGTTGGAAGCAATTGAGAAGAGATTTTTAACAAATATGGCAGGATATACTCTGTTATGAAAGAGTGTTGATCACCGGTGGAATATAAAGTGCTATTTATTATCCACTAGGTAAAATGATTTTCACTTTTGATTCCAGCATTTACGTGAAATATTTTGACAGTAAAAAGTGTATTTGAACGGTCACAAATCACCAGTAACACGACGATATCTGTGAAAATAATCGCAAGAATGAAAGTCAATAAATTCTCGAGAAATATGCATCATAACACACTTACAGGGCTTTCATTGCAAAACTTCAGTTTAAATAGTTCTAAATAGTTCTAAATTGAATTTAATTAAAACAAAATAAAAAGCTCACCAATTAGATATTGCAGGGGAAATTTAAAACGTATGTTAACTGAATTTTATGTTTAGGGGTAAAACTCCAATCAATGAAGCTTTAATATACAGGGCTATTCAGAAAGAAGGAACAGACGTCAGACATTTATTTCTTCCAAAGTACAGAAAATAGAAACAGAATTCCAGCGTTCCTGGAAAGAGCAAGATCAAATGTCACTATTTTATGTATTCAAAATGAGCACCATGTATTAGACGACAAATATCAGAACGGTGGCTCATTTATTGCCACACACGAATCAGCTGGAATTTAGTTATCGAATCCACAGCTTCAACAATTCGATGTCTCAGATTTTCAAGATTGTCAGACATAGGGGGATAAAAACACGGTCTTTTACGTATCCCCACAGATATAAATCACACGGGGTTAGGTCTGGTGAACTGGGATGCCACTACGATAAAGTTGATCTCCTGCTCCTCCTCTTCCAATCCAACGTCCTCTTGTGTCGCCATTTTAATACAATCAACATGACAAGCAACAGAGCCAATGCGGTCGTGATCCGAACTTCAAACTTTTCTCTTTTCAGGAACATTGGAATTTTGTTTCTATTTTTTGTAGTTTGGAATAAATAAATGCTTGAAATCTGTTCCTTCTTTCATAATAGCCCTATAGTATTTAAATTAGAAATATAGAGTGGATTAAAGTAAATACTGTCAACGGAAATGGTTTATTTAAGATCAGCTAGGCATTCGAAATTTAAAAAAAAATGAATGCTGTAATCACGAGGCATTTAAGGTCCAAAATTCGATATTAGACTTACTTAAATACAGACCATTAGAGTGGTATGGTCAAGTCAGAATAATTCCTGATCAGAGATTAGGCCTATCTAAAAAAAGTGTTCGATTGGACTCCCCACGGAAAAATGAAAAAGGTTCGACCAAAGATTACAGGGTACATGATTATAAGATCAATAGTGTATAATGAATTAGAGGGAAGAAATTGGCAATATACACTGAATGGAGGGAAATAAACGAACTTTGGATGCAGAAGATGTTATACATCTGGAGTTCTTAGTGGGAGAATCGGGTTTTGATTTGCACTGACTTTTACCTGCCAGAAACTTGATCCCAACAATTCTCCAAACTCGTGTCCTCCATTTCATTCCATTTAATTTAATCGACTCCAGTAATGTTCTACATGTCTGTTCAACTAGCTTCGATAGTAGGAACTTCATTTCATCTCGGCGCTGGGACCTGGTATATAGCGGACAAGAGTAGAGGGTTATTTTATTTATAACTAAACCTAATTAACATAATAAATGACTAGTTCTATAGAACTCTAGTTCATGGCCACGACTACATAACATACATATTCAAGTCAGGAAATTCCAATCATTACCTGTTTAATTCAGTTCCCTCAAATCATGGTTAAGCGTATAAGGATATGTAGTTCGCTTTCTAACACTCGAAATAAATAAAATACAAATACGTATTATCTAGCACATGTCTATATAATTTATATGGGAGCATTTTGAAATATATAATTACAATTGGATGGCGTTATGCTTCAACCGGCTATGCGTCTTTACCTAAGTTTCGAGAAAAACACATCTCAATTTTAAGTAAATATTCACTATTTATTGTAACGCCAACCTAACAATACTGGATGTTGTAAGTTATGTTGTTTTTGTTTGACAGTTATGCATCAACAACCTAAGAACGGTAATATTTGGCGCTTAGCTGCATGATTCAAGATTTATATTAGCATTTATGAAAATCTGTTTTCATAACCGTTTGTTGCAAAACGTAAATCTCTGATAGGACTGATGGTGTTTGCAATTTTCTTTAATAGCAATGCTATACTTGAAGATTAGGAGCTAAAAGTCTGCGTACACTTACTTCATGAACCGCGCCGGCAGATGACATCAAAATAATTTTTTTTAAACTGGAGCTTAACCGGTTGATGCATAACATGGTACAATTTTAATACATTAAATGAATAAGAATTTCATTGTTTAATGTTACGAATTTCAATTTTGTAAATTGCTGCTTCTCTTCTACACATTTTCAAGCATCAAAAAATAAAATCTTTGAAAAGCGGAGATAAATTTTATGAATGATTTCAAACATATTAGTGAAAAATGTGCTACAGTTGCCATTATTGATGATGTGGTGAAATAACAACAGAAGTTACAACTAAGTCATCAAAGTGTGCATATAGGCCTATTCTGCTCATAGAACTAATGAAATTGCAAATAAAGTATACATATCGATATCATGGAAAAATTATAAAAATACGATTAGGTAGACCCACATATAATTATTGTTATAAATAAATACGAAAATGAAGCCAATAATTAATGGTTACCGTCTTACCTTGTATACAGTTGTGTTTCTGGTAAAATACGGTATTGTCTAAAAATATATATATCTATATTTTAAAATAATTTAATGATAATGACGTGAAAATTATGAAGGAGATATAACATGAATTCTAAAATCATATTATGACGTGATTATGTTTCTATTGTTGCGATATTGAAAATGATAATTGTTTCTATGGAAATAAATGAATGTCTAATTCAGTGATGAAAAGAGTGAATAATATGAATGCGCAAATAATTTTAATTTTGCTGCGTAAGTACAAAATTGTTAATTGTAAAAATGTTACAGATTTTAGATGGGTGTTTAGGAAAGTCATTGGTCATTGAGAAAAGGAGGGAAAAGTAGTTCGTATCAATGATTTTAAAATTCATACTGAACCACTGCTGACGTTGTTTCATAAAAAAGTTAAAGTAATAAAATTAGTATCTGAATTCAAATTCCTAGGAACAATTATCACACATAGGAATTACATGCACAAGGAAATTAAACATACGCTCAATTCTGGAAATGCTAGCTAATATCTATTATAGAGAATCTTGTCCCAACTTTACTTAAAACATTAAAATGAAAGTATGCGAAACATACATTAATGGGTAAAAACGAAATGAAGATATATATAAAGAACTACAAATATTCAGTTTGACAGATTATATAAAAGAGTATAGGAGAAATTGTTATGAATATGTCTGCAGAATGGATACCAACAGATTATCTAGGAACAGTCTGAACTGCCAACCGAGAGGAGGAAAAAGAGTTCCAAGACGCCCACGAAAGAGATGGACACATCAGCTATTATACTTCGAGCGGAGCGAATCAATTCTTGCGAGAAAAAGAAGATATAAAACTGTAAATCTCGCAGCTATATTATATGGTTACGAATAATGGACTCTCACTTTTAGGGAGAAGAAAATATTACGAGTATTTGAAAATAAAGTTCTCAGGAAAATGTTTGGACCAAAAAATTGATGAACAAACAGGCGAGTTGAGAACGTATCATAACAGCGAACTACATTATCTTTATAAAGTTAAATATATACATTTTGGCAGGTGCCGTCGTCCTCAACTACGTTAAAACTTCTGTTTAAAGGCTAATAACTGTAGGCCTTTCGAAAGTCGACTTCCGTCATCAGCTGGAGAAATGTGTGCTACTAACTGTTGTTGTTATGCGACTTTAGGACTTAGATTTTCTTAAGGCGTCGTCGGTAGCAACTGTCTGGTCTACAGCTATCTGAAAGTAATAATAATAATAATAATAATAATAATAATAATAATAATAATAATAATAATAATAGTAATAATAATAATAATAATAATAATAATAATAATTTAATAATAATGCTTTGTTTTAGCGGACAAATTTAAGGCCATGCAATACAAACTTTGTTACTCAGGCTCTCAGCTCAAACATCAATTTTATTTGTTTCATTTATACAATTCTCTATCGTAAAAGGCAGAGAGACATCGCTAGCAGTGCCATCGTATGACTTCTGTGATGTTATAATTAAAACTTATGAGAATTAAAATCTAGAATAATGAGTAAATTAAATTCTGCAAAACGGTTTCTTAGAGGCGTTCAGTTGAAATTTCTAGAATAGATGACATAACAAATAATGCCATTAAACGAAACATGAAAATTCAGACTTTAATTATTGTTGATTTAATTTGACAAAAACATCTAAATTTGTAAAGTCAGCAAAAAAAAAAATACTAGAATAATTGGCAGCTGGTATAGAAACAGGACAGGCAACAGCAACATGGTATTCTGTGCAGCTTGAGGAAAAAGGATTGGAAGAAGGAGATACGAATAACAGAAAAATGTGGATGAGAACGACAGATTAAATTGGAGAATCAACCTGTTGCAAAATATGTAATACTCCTTTCGAGCTAAGTTACAGTTGTAATGCAAACAAGCCAGATGTATGGACTGCGTTTTTCATTGGTCGAACAACTATTTAGCTTTATGCGTATAAGAAAACATATTAAGTTTTCGAACACTGGAAATAAATAAAATAAAATTATATATTATCTAGCACATTTCTGTATAAGTTAGAAGGGAAATTTTTAAATTCATAATTACAATTTTAAAATATTAGATAAATACGTTCCACCGCTGTTGCCTCTAGATAGCGCGCTGCTTTGCCACGCAGAGGGCCCGGTCATTAAACGATTCTTCGTGAGGTTTTTTTAGGGTAAGACAAATGTTAGGAAGCGTCGAGGCCAAAAATTCCCCGTACATCATATGGCCATCATCATCATACCACGGTGTGGAAAGCAACAGGAAGCTACCACAACTACAGGCTAATTCCGTAGTAAAGCCGCAAAGCATAGTGTGAACATTTTATGAATGCAGTGAAAGACCTGACCTAGGGCAGAACACGATAGATTTGAAATAATTAAGCATTTAATTGTTTAATTGTTAAGATTCTCAATTGCTTCAAGTGGCTGCTTCCCTTATACAATTTTGCAGCATAAAAAAACCTTTGAAAAACAGAGAAACAAATTATTTTGAATGTTTTCATCATTTTAGTGAATAATGTTCTACTTAGCCATTGGCGATGTGGTGAAGTCATCATGGAGAATATAAGCCTATTCTGCTCGCATAACTAATGAAATTGCAAATAAAGGATACATATCGATATCATGGAAAAAGCGTAAAAATCTGATTAGATAGACCCACATATAATTTTTGTCATAAATACGAGTAAACAAGAAAATGAAACAAATAATTAATAGTTACCATCTTGTCTTGTATTCAATCGTATTTCCCATAAAATACGGTATATAATAGTCCCAGCCTAAAATATTATATTTATATTTTTAAATATTTTAATGTATTATGTGAAAATAACGAAGGAGAAATAACATGAATTCTAAAATCATATTATGACGTGATTGTGTTCTATTGTTCCGATATTGAAAATGTAAAACGTTTCTATGGAAATAAATGAATGTCTATTTCAGTGATGAAAAGAGTGAATAATATGAATGCGCTAATAATTTTAATTCGGCTGCGTAAGTACAAAGTTGTTAATTGTAAAAATGTTACAGATTTTAGATGGGTGTTTAGGAAAGTCATTGGTCATTGAAAAGAAGGCGGGAAAAGTAGTTCGTATCAATACTTTTAAAATTCATAACAAACAACTGTTGACATAGTTTTATGAAAAGTTAAAGTAATAAAATTAGTATCTGAATTCAAATACTTAGGTACAATAATTACAAATAAGAATTACATGCACAAGGAAATTAAATATAGGCTCAAATCTGCAAACGCAAGCTATTATCCATTTGAGAATCTTGACGTCCTAACTTTTCTAAAAGAAACATTAAAATGAAAATATATAATAAAGCTATACTTTAATTGATAAAAAACGAAATGAAGATATACGTAAAGAACTACAAATATTCTGTTTGACAGATAATATAGAATAGTATAGGAGAAAATGGTATATATGTCTGCAGAATGGATACCAACAATTGCTTAGGTAAAGTCTGATGTGTCAACCCAGGGGAGGAAAAAAAGAGTATATAACAGTGAACTACAGGATCTTTATAAAGAAAGGAATAAAATATACATTTTGGCAGGTGCCGACGTCCTCAACTGTGTTAACACTTGTGTTTAAAAGTTAATAACTGTAGGCCTTTCGGAAATCGACCTCCATTATCAGCAGAAGAAATATGTGGTACTAATAGCTACCTCATATAGTGGGTTGTATGATTGGGGTGTGTTCTCATTTAGTATTAAGTTGTTGTTCGCTTCCTTTACGATTTCGAGTTCTTGTAGATTTATCTTACCCGGATTGTTTTGTCTATGAACTATTGTAAGGGCGTTTCTTTTGTGCCCACATTGCGTTAATGATGGTTTAACATAGCCTAACTTAACTTTCTTCCCCCGTGGATGAATTCTTGAAGGTGTTCTTTATATCTTGTATTAAAGACTCTGCTTGTCCTGCCTAAATAAAATGTATTGCATTTTTTACACGTTAACTTATGATCTTTATAGGAAAATATATATATTAATAACAGTTAAGTTTCATAGATTGCAAAGGGCAGAATATGCAGCACGGGTGGGGAATGGAAGAGGGTAATGAAATCTTCTTGTAGGAAAAACAGAGGGAAAACGCCCAGTAGGTAGACCAATTGTGGGGGAATAATATTAGCCGTCATTTGAGGGAAGTAGATTATACAAGCGGTAATTGGATAGGGATATGTTGAGAGATATTGTCCGCGCAGCCATGTATCTACGGGTTCGATATTGCCAGTTAGTTATTTGGTACCTGGAACACCACTCGTTAATATTTATAACATTAAATGCGCTCAAGATATAAAAGATATACTTGTTTTATTGTCATCGTATCCTGTAGCACTTTGGTTCAGATTGTTTAAAATTTAATGAATTTTTTCACGGATTTCACTCGTTTTCTGCATGTGTTTACGTGGTAACGGTCGTATGATTGCTCGTAGAGTTGTTCCAGGAATTGTGGGAACAATTGGTGTTGCATATTTTCTGGCGGTATCCATGAACTGCTATTTGAGTTTACCTGATTTTTCGTTGGACCAGCATCTGTTTGTAATGACTTCTTTTGTATAAAAGTTCAACCATATCACCTTCCTTTCCTTCTCTCTTTAATGTAGCATTTATTTGAACTGTCTGTGAATGGGACCTCATACATAGATCTTCTGTGAAGACGGGTTCCCTGGCTTTGTATGTTTTGAGACAGCTATAAGGTGGCTTCCAAAGTCAATAATTTCCCTTAGACTTAGCTTCTCCCAAATGAGGTCTATACCGCAGTCTGCTATGAAAACTTTTTTTGCATCGAATAAGATCATGGCGTATTTTAGTGATAGACTGGATTACAAACATGGCTTTCGTGACCGCTGCTGATCGGGATTTTATGTGTATTCTGAATGGCCGGACTGTGGCTTACAGCGTACAATTCACTAAAATTGCACTTCCCTTTCAGAAATACTTGTTCCATCTTCTGCAGATTGATTTCTTGTAATTTTATTATTCTCTGCTAAATATTCACAAGATTTCATTGGATTTGAGGAAGAATAACAATTAATAACATACTAGGTTACTTTTAAAATCATTATTTGACCTTGATGACACTGTAGTGCTATACGACTCTTGGCAAATTCAATCTTTGTCCTGTTTCGAAAACATCGTGACAAGACTAAATTAGGCCGACAGCTAACAACAGTTCGCACGCGCGTGATGTGGGAATGTAGGGTTTATATATTCTAAGGACCAGCAGGTATGTAACTGACATATGCTATCAGCGACATCATTCGGTTCCGTCTCAAGGCGTCTCTAAAGCAGTGATACCACTAATAAACTTGCAACCCAGGTAGTTGTTTCTAATGAGCTATTAATTTTATTTAATACAATTTAATATTTCAGTTTCAGGTAGTTTCGAATTCTCAATACGGCGATCAAAACGGGATATTCATGAACATGACGATGCATCCCTACAGCATTACTCATCAGAAAGCAACACAGATTTTAAAGAAAATACATTGGACGGCAAAGATCCTCCACATGAGGAACAAAGAGTTGAGGAGAACAAATATTATGATGAAAAAAGTAAATAATTCACATATTATTTGAATAAATTACAAACTATTTCAATCTATATTAACTTACTCATTCTTTATCTAATCAAATAAAAAATACTAGTGGAATTTATTATTATGAAAGTTGGTCATTTACCGAACTTCTGGCTATTAAACAGCACGCGCACTACGGTTTTGTAAAATTTAGACACATTTCGCGGAGATATATCAATACTTGACAGTTGTAAAAATGATTTTAAGAATCCTTAGAAAATTTTAAAACAGTAGGAAATGCTGGTAGAAACGGAAAAAGTAAATAGAGCAAGATTGTCATACGAATATTGCTTACTGTACCATAGTATTATAGATTAGCCATAATTTCATTTACGGTACATATCGCCCATGGTGGTTTAGGGGTTAAATAACTTGTCTTTGCTGTCGAGGGTAGCGGGTTCAAACCGGGCTATGTTTGGTGGATATTTTAGGATGAAAATAATCCTTGTCCTGTGTCAAATAATCTCGGTTGGAATTTAAGCCCTTATTCTCGATTTAGTAGATTTTCGGGCTTTTAAAAGAACCTCAAACATAAATGAGGAACTGGGACAAAATATATTAGGCCTTTGCAATTCAAATAATATCTTTGACAATCTGATGGTTTTCCACATAAAATATAATAATAAACAAGAATAAAGCCCTAAGTAGGTAGACGAAGAATGAAGTGGGAGGAAAAGTTTAATCGTGATATGATGGAGAAAAGTTTTATACGGGATAATATTGCTACTACTTCTACTGCTTCTACTACTACTACTACCGTTACTTCTAATACTGCTAATACTAGTACAACTACTATAACTGCTCCTACTGCTACTACTACTACAGCTACTGTTACTGCTACTACTTCTACTACTACTACTCTTGATACTGCTACTACTTCTGCTACTATTACTACTAATGCTCGCACTGCTACAACTACTAGTACTACTGCTGCTACTACTGCTACTAATACTATTGCTACTGCTACTACTAATACTTCTGCTACTGCAGTTACTACTACTATTGCTACTATTGCAACTGCCACTACTGCTAGTGCTAATACTTCTAGTGTTAATACCACACTACTACTACTGCTACTACTACTAATACTAATACTACTATTACTGCTACTACTAATACCACCACTGCTACAGATACTACCAATAGTACTGATACTGCTACTACTACTGCTACTACTACTATTACTGGTACTGCTACTATTACTGCTACTACTGCTACTGTTATTACTGCTATTACTGCTACTAATACTACTACTTCTACCGCTAACACCGCTAATGCTATTGCTACTATTGCTGCTGCTACTGCTACTACTACTACTGCTACTACTAATACTACTGCTACTGCTACTACTACTACTGCTACTACAACTACTGCTACTGCTGCTATTCCTATTACTGCTACTATCGCTACTAGTGCTACTATAATATCTACTACTGCTACTGCAAATGCTACTGCTACTACTAATACTACTGGTACTACTTCAAATAATACTATTGCTACTACTGCTACTAATACTACTACTGCTGCTACTAACATTACTACTACTGCTACTGCTAATATACAGCTATTACTGCTACTACTGTTACTGCTATTACTGCTACTACTGCTAGTGCTATTTCTACTACTATCACCACTAATGCTACTGCTACTACTAGTAATACAACTACTTCTGCTACTACTACTACAAACACTACTACTGCTGCTACTACTACTGCTACTGCTATTGCTACTACTACCACAACTACTGATACTATTACTACTGCTAGTATTACTACTGCTACTGCTGCTAGTGCTACTACTACTGCTACTACACTGCTACTGCTGCTATTGCTCCTGCTAATATACTAGTATTACTGCTACTACTGCTACTGCTAATACTGCAACTGCTACTACTGCTAGTGCTACGACTACTGCTGCTAATTCTACTGCTACTACTAATACTGCTTCTAATAATCCTATTGCTACTACTACTACTTCTACTGCTACTACTGCTACAACAACAACTACTACTACTAATACTGCTAACACAGCTACTGCTGCATTACTGCTGCTATTACTACTATTGCTACTGCTATTACTGCTATTACTGCTAGTGCTGCTACTACTACTGCTAATGCTACTGCTACTACTAATACTACTGCTACTACTTCTACTAATACTTTTACTACCACTATTAATACTACTGCTACTACTGCTACAACAACTACTAAAAAGTAAAGTGACCCCACTACAGACCTCAGGAGGCCCTTGGGGCAGTAGGAGGTTAAGGCTCCCAATTTTTCTAGACAATCGGCACTTGATGTCAGCCGGGTTGTCAGCTCTGCGTGACGGCCGCCTTTACTCCAGAACAAGTGTCTGGTACTGATTTCAGTTAGAGTTTGAGTCGATCCTAGGGTCATAGTGCCGCCAGAAGGTTTGGGTCAGTTTAAAAATCCTGACCCCATTGGGACTTCAACCCTCGACCTTCCGGCTTGTAGCGCAGTGCCTTAACCACTATGCTACGGCGTGCCCCACACAACTACTACTACAACTAATACTGCTAACACTGGTACTGCTACATTACTGCTACTAATATTACTGCAGCTACTAATAATACTGCTACTGCTACTACTACTACAGCTAATGTTAATGCTACTACTAATAATACCGATACTGCTACTACTACTACAGCTAATGTTAATGCTACTACTAATACTACCGATACTGCATCTACTAATACTAGTGCTACAACTACTACTAATACTACTGCTACTGCTACTGCTACTTCTAGTGCTCCTACTCTTACTGGTACTATTACTACTGCTACAGAAACTACTACTACTACTAATACTGCTAACACAGCTACTGCTACTACTACGATGACTACTGCTACTACTGCCACTACTACTACTGCTACTACTACTACTACTACTGCTACTGCTACTACTGCTACTGCTACTACTACTACTGCTACTACTACTGCTACTACTACTACTACTACCACTACTTACCACTCTACTACTGCTACTACTACTACTACTGCTACCACTACTACTACTGCTACCACTACTACTACTTCTACCACTACTAATACTGATACTACTACTACACTCTGCTACTACTGCTACTGATACTACTGCTACTGCTACTACTACTACTATTGCTACTACTTCTACTGAAACTACTACTACTACTACTGCTACGACTACTGCTACTACTACTGCTACTACTACTGCTACTACTACTACTATTTCTACTACTACTACTGCTACTACTTCTACTACTAATACTGCTACTGCTACTATTGCTACTACTGCTACTACTACTGCTACTACTACTACTACTACTACTAAGACTACTTCTACTACTACTAAGACTACTTCTACTGCTACTGCTACTACTGCTACTACTGCTACTACTACTGCTGCTACTGCTACTACTACTACTGCTACTGCTACTACTACTACTACTGCTACTGCTACTGCTACTACTGCTACTGCACTATTACTGCTACTACTGCTACTACTACTACTAAGACTACTTCTACTACTACTAAGGCTACTTCTACTGCTACTGCTACTACTACTACTACTAAGACTACTTCTACTACTACTAAGACTACTTCTACTGCTACTGCTACTACTACTACTTCTACTGCACTGCTACTACTACTGCTGCTACTGCTACTACTACTGCTGCTACTGCTACTACTACTGCTGCTACTGCTACTACTACTGCTGCTACTGCTACTACTACTGCTGCTACTGCTACTACTACTGCTACTGCTACTGCTACTACTACTGCTACTGCTACTACTACTACTGCTACTTCTACTACTACTGCTATTGCTACTATTACTGCTACTTATACTATTACTGCTACTACCGCTACTGCTACAACTGCTACTGCTACAATTGCTACTGCTGCTATTACTGCTACTGCTACTACTAATACTGCTAACACAGCTACTGATACATTACTGCTACTACTGCTACTTCTAGTACTACTACTACTAAAACTACTGCTGCTGCTAAAACAACTGCTACTACTACTACTACTATTATTACTATTACTGCTACTACTATTTGTGCTATTACTACTGATGTTACTATTGATGCAACTGCTACTACTAATACTACTGCTACTGCTAATACTTCTGCTACTACTACTCGTACTACTGCTACTATTACTACTACTGCCATTACTACTACTGCTACTATTACTACTACTACTGCTACTGCTACAAACTACAACTGCTACTTCTACTACTATACTACTGCTGCGACTACTACTTACTGATATACTAAAACTACTGCTGCTGCTTCTACAACTGCTACTATTTGTGCTATTACTACTGCTGCTACTATTGATGCAACTGCTACTACTAATACTACTGCTACTGCTAATACTTCTGCTACTACTACTACTACTCCTACTACTGCTACTATTACTACTACTGCCATTACTGCTACTGCTACTATTACTACTACTACTGCTACTGCTACAACTGCTACTTCTACTACTACTGCTGCTACTACTAATGATATATACTAAAACTACTGCTGCTGCTTCTACAACTGCTACTGTTTGTGCTATTACTACTGCTGCTACTATTGATGCAACTGCTACTACTAATACTACTGCTACTGCTAATACTTCTGCTACTACTACTCCTACTACTGCTACTAGTACTACTACTGCCATTACTGCTACTGCTACTGCTACAACTGCTACTTCTACTACTACTGCTGCTACTACTACTACTGATATATACTAAAACTACTGCTGCTGCTTCTACAACTGCTACTACTGTTACTACTACACCTGATACTACTAATACTACTGTTACTATTACTGCTACTACTACTATTACTGCTATTGCTACTATTGCTGCTACTACTGCTACTACTTCTGTTACTGGCACTAATACTACTACTTCTACCGCTGCTACCGCTAATGCTATTACTACTACTGCTTCTGCTACTAATACAACTACTACTGCTGCTTCTAAACTGCATCATCATCATCCTCCTAGGTATTAGTCCTAGAAGAAATGTTTTCGTGCCATCTTTTCATAAGTCGACCAAGTGACCGTTTCCCATTTTGACAGTAGTTCATTATTGCCTTGGGGATCCTGGATCTAGCCATTCTTGAGACATGTTCCTTCCAGTTTAGCTGATATCTGGAGATGTATTCCAGTATTGGTGACACATTAAGTTCTTGAAGGATTTCTACATTTTTCCTTCGATCCCTATTGTTCGGCGCATAAAATTCATCTCACAAGCTGTTAGTCTGCTTTCATCTCTCGTCCTTATAGTCCACGCTTCACTCCCACAACATAGGGCTGGTCCAGCCATTATTTGATAAAGACGAGTACGAGTTGATTTTTGCACTAATGAAGGTTTTAAAAATCTATTAATGATTCCCATTGATTTGTTGAATTTCACAATTTTCTCTGATAAATTCAAATTTTCAACAAAAGAGAGTTTATATCGTAAATAAGTAAACTCATTAACTCTCTCTAAAATGTTGTTATTTAAACAAATTTTGCTTGGTATTGGGGATTTTCCACAAAAGGCCATTTTTTAGTTTTATTGGTAGATATTTCCATTGAATATTTCTGGGCTTTCAAATTTAAATTATGTATTGACCATAGTAAATCATCTTCTGATGTTGCTAGTAAAACAAGATCATCTGCAAACATTATTATATCTAATTTTAAAGTTCTATTGATAGTGATACTTCCATATTTTGTTTCTCTGAAGTCTTTTACAATGGCATTCATATATATGCTAAAACGTAGAGGGGAGAGGCCACGACCTTGATTGACTCCTGAGTTTATTTCTTTCGACTGAATTATTTTTTATTTTATTTTTATTGCAATGAGAGTTGACTTATAAATGTTATAAATATTATATATATAATCTGTTTTGGAATCTCATCTTTCATCAAAATTTCAAACAACAGGCTTCTGTTCACTTTTTCAAAGGCTTTTTTAAAGTCAAAGAATGCCAAGCGTGTTTCTATATTTAATTCACGATATTTACCAATCAAAATTTGCATTGTGAAATATCCATCAGAGGATGATCTACCCTTCCGGAAGCCATTTTGTTCTTCTCCAAGTATATCTTCATAATATTTGTATAATTTATTCTTAATAATGGTGGAATAAATTTTGTAACCAGAATTTAATAAGCTGATCCCTCTGTAATTATCACAATTGGTCTTATCTCCTTTTTTAAATATTCGAATTACTAATGATTTTGATCAATCTTGAGGTGGATTTTCTCCTTGCCATATGATATTCAAGAAGTTTAAATATCTTTTGAGAAATAGCTGACTGGAATGAGACACTTCACTACTCCTATCAAAATTTATGGACAAACAACTGTCCCTCTTTACATATACAAGAGCCAGATAATTTACAAAGAGACTTTATTTCCTTAGAAGAACTTCAAATAGCTTTAAAAAATATAAAGAGTAACAAAGCACCTGGTGAAGATGAAATACCCACTCATCTATGCTATTGCTACTATTGCTACTGCTACTAATATTGCTACTGCTACTGTTGCTGCTGCTACTGCTACTACTTCTGCTGCTTCTACTGCTACTGCTACTGCTTCTACTACTACCACCACTACTACTGTTAGTACTACTTCTACTACTACTACTACTACTACTACTACTACTACTACTACTACTACTAATAATAATAATAATAATAATAATGATGATGATGTTGTGGAAGTTATTGAAGAAAGAAAACTGAAATGTTTTGGCCACGTAATGAGGATGTCTGATGACTGGATACTTAAGATGATATTACATTTTGAAGCGGAGGGCAACAGAAGAAAAGGGAGGATAAAAGAACAGTGGGTTCAATTAGTGTATAGGAGTATTTTGTCGAGAGGATTAATAGAGAGTGATGCAGAAAATTGGGTTGTAATGAAAAGTAAAATGTTAATGGTTTATAGGACAACTATTGTATTGTAGAGAAATCCCTAGTATTAATAATAATAATGATGATGGTGATGATGATAATAATAATAATAATAATAATAATAATAATAATAATAATAATAATAATAATAATAATAATAATAATAATAATAATAATAAATAATAATGTTCCATGGGGTTTCCGAGCGATTTAAGGCAAGCTATTATGATGCTGAGCTTTGGGACTTGTGAGGTTCGAGTTTCCACGATTGAAGACGTTTTTTCATAGAATATTGACCAGTAGTGGACCGGTGCCCACTCTGCCTTTTGATAGCTACAATAAGTAGCAGCTCGTTGAGAACATCAGCTGTAACTCCTGGGAGATATGACATGCTGACCACATGTCACCGTATACTGTCTAGATGGTGGTTTACTTTTTTGTTTAACACATGCGGACGTGAGGCCAGCATCTGGACGGCAGCTCAAAGGATTTCTAGTCCTGTTAACACATGGAGCTTATCTAATAAAATGATAATGCGGTCAGTTGAATATTGTAATTTTAAATACTATTTTGAATTAATATTTCAGGACGAATCTCTATTCAAAAAGAATGGAAATAAGCTTATCCGCCTCCTACGTCGCATCCAGACCTATTTAAATGGTGATGTTCACCAGATAACAAAGATGAAGACTTACAAAGCAGGTGAAAATACCGAAGCAGATTCGGAGGCCCGCCAGCGATCCTTTCAAGAGGTTAGTCATACAATCATTCTCCGTAATAATACGTAGGACATTCAATAAATAATGCATATTCATTTAGTTCTCGAATGCCTTTACTTGGAAGTGAACGAAACATTACAGAACGTATAACATCAAGTAGTTTGTTTTCAGACAGATCGCTGTGATGTACTTTAGGTTTAAAATGGTGGCTGCTTGTGAAACACGTACAAAGCAGATAGCTGTGATTGAAGATCAGTGACTCATTTTAATATGTACTTTTAATTGAGAGGTTGTAGAAATTTAACACTTGGTGAAGGTTGTGCGAGTTATTCAATCCACCCAACCAGGAATTGTATTACTTGCCTGTAGTTAGATGAGAGTTTTGGCGCTGGATTTTAGTTCATTACATTTAAAAACAACATATTATTTAGGTCCTGGTACATCACAATGATTCTCTGTCTTTAATATCAAGGTACGTTTTGCATGCAATGGTCGATATTTATCTTGTTATACTAATTCAGCTAAGTTCCAGTTGTATTGTAAACAAACTTGCATAAGATATTACTCCGCCAACTCCGTCTATTGAGAGAACCGAGGTGCTACTTTCACCCACCGTATGACTGAATTGCGTATGGAAATGTCGATGGAATCATTGTTCTTATTCAACATCGTATTGTACGGGGAATAAGAACGATTACAAGGTACGATGGTACCAATAATAAGTAACTTCCTCCATTCCTTATATATTATGACAAAAATTATATATGGGCCAATATAATAAGACGTTTACGTTTTTTTTTTTTTCATGAAATCGATAGATATCCTTTATTTACAATTTCATTATGAGCATAATACATGCTCTATGCTGACTAATCTGTAAATTCTGCTGTTATTTTTACCAAATTCTCCATGGCTGATGTTGATATTTTTCACTTTACTGTTTGAAAACATTTAAAATATTTTTTCTCTCCGCTTTTAAATGGTTCGTTTTACAATTGTCTTAATTAATTCAGCAGAAAATCACCATTTTGAAACGATTGAAATCCCCAGCTATTCTGCATTGTGCATGCGTAAGGATAAGGCAAAGCTTATTTATTACATTAAAATTGTAAATGTACATTTTAATATTCTCCCTATAACTTATTTTAAATTATAACACTTTTGCTAGATAATATAATATTTTTATTATTTTTTTCCCCTTTATTTCGAGTGTTAGAGAGGGAACTAGATTTTCCTATACGTTTAAAGGTAAAACCATTATTCGATCAACGAAAATGCAGTCATACGACTGGTTTGTTTATATTACATCTGGTACTTAACTCGGAAGTGGATCTATGTATAGGGTGGAAAATTATTAAATACAGAGATGCCGTTCAATTGTGTTTGCAGGCAGAGATACCGAAGAAGAATGTGGCAGAAGCCAATAAAAATGAAGATAAACTAATAAAAGTTATAGTCCGGGCCGAAGAATTGATCGATATTTTAAATGATGAAATTTTAACCAACAAAGATCGTCTTCGAAAGTACAAGAAGACGAAATATATAAAACTACTCTAAGAAAAGAATAATAATGTAAAGAATGATGAAACCCAAAGCCTCACAAAAGAGCCAAAGAGAAAAAATATAATAATCCCTTAATTTCTTTTTTATGTTTATTAAAATATGTTAGGTATTAATCAGAATACAATTAACAAAGGTTCGTTAATATAAAATGTATCCATTTTTCTTTTATGCTTTAAATCTATAAGAATAATAAAACATTATTCTGTCAATGTATTTATTTATATATAGATTTTTATGTTTACACATCTTTCTGTGCATAAAGTTATATTTTCATCTCCCTATCCATTCACTCCGTGTTCTCCAATTCTCTTGTTCTCATTCTAGTTCATATTTCTTGCATCCATGAGTATCGAGGACTTCCATTCTTTGTTCTTCCAGATGGTCACCATTCCAATGTTTTCTGGGTAACCTTTTTTCTTGTCTTTGCTGTACATGCCCATACCAATATCTTCTATCGAATATATAGTATTCATATTTTGAAAATAAATTTATTTCTTATTTATAATACTACTACTACTACTACTACTACTACTACTACTACTACTACTACTAATAATAATAATAATAAATATTATAATATCCCTTCGTCGCGAGTGGTGAAACGGGGGCACCCAGCGATAGTTTCTTAATCAGGTTAATTTAGTGGCCCTTATGTCCGTCGCTCTGGCGTAGTCGGTAAAGTCCCTACCTTCCACTCCGGCGACCCGGGTTCGATTCCCGGCAGGGTAAGGGATTTTAAAATCTCAACCTTGGGACTGGGTGTATGTAGTGTCCTAGTTGTACCCATTGGGTTTAATTCCTCTAAAAAATATGTATGTATGACGTAATATGTTGCTGTAACAAGAAATATAAATTTGGAATAAGAATATCTGAAAATACAAAATTAAACACCCTATTGTTTACTGATGACCAAATAATAACTGCAAATTTAGAAGATAATCTGCAGAAAGATCTGTATGAACTTAACAAAATTACAGAAGAATATGGATTGAAGATATCTGCAGAGAAAACGGAAATAATGGCATTTCATTGCGTAAATCCTGACAGAAGTAAAAGTGTACTTAACAATACAATTTTGGAGCAGGTGAATAATTTTACATATTTAGGATGCAATATCTCATCAATTAGTTTCCTAGGGTCTATATGAAATATGCCTTATATTTCTACATTTGTAGTTTCTTTCTAATAAGGAAATTATGTAAATGCAAAAATAACAAAAATTGTAAGAATATTAGGGTTAATAAATTACATCTTCAAGCCACAATTAGTCCAAAAACATTCAAGACTAAAAGTATATAAGACACTGGCTCTTCTAACTCTTTTGTATGGTAGCGAAGTATGGACGTTAAAACAGAAGGATATACAGAGGCCTAGATCTGCTGAAATGAGATACTTTCGGAGGACTGCAGGATACATACTAGTAGATCACAAAAAAAATTGAAGACATCTTAGAAGAATTACACATGGAAGCTTTACTTACTTACTTTTTCACTGGCACTATGGAACCCGTAGGTTCATGGCCGCGCGGACATAAGATCTCCACACATCCCTATCCTGAGCTAATGCTTTCCAATCATCCCCTGTATAATCTACTTCCCTCAAATCATAGTTAATGTTATTATCCCACCTCATTCTTCTACCAACTGGACGTTTTCCCTCTGGTTTTCCTACAAGAAGCTTCCAAGCAAGTCTTTCATTCCCCATACGTGTAACATGTCCTGCCCATCGCAGTCTACGAGACTTAACTCTTCTCATTATATCTGCCTTTCTATAAAGATCACTGTTCTTCTCCATTCACCTGTCTGTTCATTTCTCTTTGGTCCAAAAATTTTCCTAAGAACTTTATTCTCAAATACTCAATCTCCTTTGCTTCCTTAAAGTGAGAGTCCATGTTTTGCACCCATATAATATAACTGGTAGAATAATAGTTTTGTATATTTTCAGTTTAATGTTTTTTGAAAGGAGTTGGGATGTCAAGAGTCTCTGTAATGCATAATAGCACGCATTTTCAGAATTGAGCCTATGTTTAATTTCTTTGTGCATCTCATTCCTGTTTGTGATTATTGTTCCTAGATATTTGAATTCAGCCACTTCCTCAAAATTTCCCTCATTTGTCATTAGCTTTCCATTTCCATTATATAATGAATTTCTATGTGTTACCATATATTTAGTTTTATTGATATTTACTTCCAGTCCCAGTTTCTTAGTGTTACTCAGTAGTGTGTGCGTGTTGGCCTTTAATATCTCCTCGCTATCGGCTAGTAGTACCACATCATCAGCATAAACTAACAGCTTATTAATATCATTGAGTTGTAGGCCTTCTTCATCCTCTAAAGATTTGATGGCATGCTACAGTACAAAATTAAATAATAGAGGAGATAGTGCATCTCCCTGCTTCAACCCATTGGATTTCAAAAGTATCTGAAAACTGTTTGCCTACACGCACCCTACTCTTTGTGCCATTTAGACACTTTTGTATAAATCTAACTAACATTTTAGGAATTCCGAACTCTAGCAGGATACTATATAACTTCTCCCTCTTAATTGAATCGTATGCCCTTTGGAAGTCTACATGGTGTACAGTACCATTATATTCCCATTTCTTTTCTAAAATCTGTCTTAAGCTAAAAATCTGATCCGTTGTAGACCTGTTTCTTCTAAATCCACATTGATGATCTCCTAGAATCTCATCAGTATAAGGAGTAAGTCTGCTTACTAATATATTTGTTAGAATTTTGTACGAAGTTGAAAGTAACGAGATGCTCCTGTAGTTGTTGCAATCAGTTTTATCTCCTTTCTTATAAATTGGTACGATATTTGATTCCTTCCATTCATCTGGAAGAGCTTCTTTTTCCCAAATCATATTAAGCAACCAGCGTAGCTTGTCCATAATTTTTTCTCCCCCTGATTTTATCAGTTGTGCTGGGATCTCATCTGAACCTGATGCTTTATACATCTTCAACTTTTCAATCGCCATTTCAACCTCTAATGCACTTGGCTCTGTGACTAGCATTTCTGCTGTCTGTAAATTATCCTCCTCAATGTCCTGTTCTGTATGTAGGACTACATTTAATAGCTGATTAAAGTAACTTTTCCATCTATTTAATATACTCCTGGTATCTGGAATCATATCCCTATTTCCATTTCGAATATAATTGTAAATGTACATGCCCCCACAGAAGATAAAGATGACAAGATCAAGGATGAGTTCTATGAAGAATTAGAATGCTTATTTGATAGCCTTTCACGATATCATATGAAAATTGTCTTAGGAGATTTTAATGCAAAAGTGGGGCGGGAAGATATATTCAAACCAACAATAGGCAAATTCAGTCTTCATGAAGATAGTAACGACAACGGGGTTAGATTAGTCACATTTGCCACATCAAAGAATCTCATTGTTAAGAGCACAACATTTCAGCATAAGGATATTCATAAATACACTTGGACGTCCCCAAATGGAGAAACTCGGAACCAGATAGATCATGTATTAGTGGATAAACGCTGGCACAGTAGCATCATCGATGTTTTTAAATCAGTTAGAGGGACAGACTGCAATTCAGATCATCATCTGGTCAGAGTGAAAATCAGACAACGGCTATCGCTTATGAGAGGAACAAACGCTAAAGATGATTCTGTAAAATATGAATTAAAAAACTTGAAAAATGATGAAATGCGGCAAGAATACCAAATCAAAATTGCTAATAGATTTGAAGTACTGGAATCTTCAGATGACAATGTGGCAAACGAAGAAGAAGAAACTGATATAAATAAAGAATGGGAGGCTATAAGAGATACTATTAAATTGTCAGCATCAGAAAGCATTGGTTGTTTAAAAAAGAGGCAAAACAAGAAATGGTTTGATGAGGAATGTGCCGACATCGTAAAGAAAAGAAAGCTAGCAAAAATGAAATGGTTACACGAGCCAAATGAGGTAAATTTAGAGCAATTGGGTAGTGTTAGACGAGAAACCACCAAGTTACTAAAGAGTAAGAAGAGGGAATATTTGAGAGAGAAGATTAATGATCTTGAAATGAAATGCAAAAAATAGGAACATTAGAGAATTATATCAGGGAATTAGTATAGAGAAGAAAGGGTTTCAGGCTAGAACAAACATAATTCGGAATGAAAATGGGGATATGATTGCAGATTCCAAGAGTATATTAAATAGATAGAAAAGTTATTTTAATCAGCTATTAAATGTACATACAGAACAGGACATTGAGGAGGATAAGTTACAGACAGCAGAAAAGCTAGTCGCAGAGCCAAGTGCATTAGAGGTTGAAATGGCAATTGAAAAATTGAAGATGTATAAAGCATCAGGTTCAGATGAGATCTCAGCAGAACTGATAAAATCAGGGGGAGAAAAATTGATGGACAAGATACGCTGGTTGCTTACTATGATTTGGGAAAAAGAAGCTCTTCCAGATGATTGGAAGGAATCAATTATCGTACCAATTTATAAGAAAGGAGATAAAACTGATTGCAACAACATATAGGGGCATCTCATTACTTTCAACTTCGTACAAAATTCTAACAAATATATTAGTAAGCAGACTTACTCCCTATATTGATGACATTCTAGGAGATCATCAATGTGCATTTAGAAGAAACAGGTCTACAACAGATCAGATTTTTAGTATAAGACAGATTTTGGAAAAGAAATGGGAATATAATGGTACTGTACATCAACTATATGTAGACTTCAAAAAAGCATATGATTCAATTAAGAGGGGGAAGTTATATAGTATCCTGCTGGAGTTCGGAATTCCTAAAAAGTTAGTTAGACTTATACGAATGTGTCTAAATGGCTCAACGAGTAGGGTGCTGTGTAGGCAAACAGTTTTCAGACACTTTTGAAATCCAGAATGGGTTGAAGCAAGGAGATGCACTATCTCCTCTACTATTTAATTTTGTACTAGAGCATGCCATTAAATCTTTAGAGAATGAGGAAGGCCTACAACTGAATGGTATTAATAAGCTGTTAGTTTATGCTGATGATGTAGTACTACTGGCCGATAGCGAGGAGATACTAAAGGCCAACACGCACACACTATTGAGTAACACTAAGAAATTAGGACTGGAAGTAAATATCAGTAAAACTAAATATATGGTCACACGTAGAAATACATTATATAATGGAAATGGACAGCTAATGACAAATGAGGGAAATTTTGAGGAATTGGCTGAATTCAAATACCTAGGAACAATAATCACAAATAGGAATGAGATGCACAAAGAAATTAAACATAGGCTCAATTCTGGAAATGCATGCTATTATGCATTGCAGAGACTTTTGATGTCCCAACTCCTTTCAAAAAATGTTAAGCTGAAAATATATAAAACTATTATTCTACCAGTTATATTATATGGGTGCGGAACATGGACTCTTACTTTAAGGGAGGAAAGGAGATTACGAGTATTTGAGAATAAAGTTCTTAGGAAAATTTTTGGACCAAAGAGAGATGAACAGACAGGTGAATGGAGAAGACTACATAACAATAAACTACATGGTCTTTATAGGAAGCCAGATATAATAAGAACAGTTAAGTCCCGTAGACTGCGATGGGCAGGACATGTTGCGCGTATGGGGAATGAAAGACGTGCATGGAAACTTCTTGTAGGAAAGCCAGAAGGAAAACGCCCAGTTGGTAGACCAAGAATGAGGTGGGAGAACAACATTAACTATGATTTGAGGGAAGTAGATTATACAGGGAATGATTGGAAAGCATTAGCTCAGGATAGGGATGTATGGAGAGCTTATGTCCGTGCGGCCATGAACCTACGGGTTCGATAGTGCCAGTGAGTAAGTAAGTAAGTAAGAATTTCCATTTCGAATTATGTTTGTTCTAGCCTACATTATTAAGATTAGAATTTATTGTACTTTCGTTTTATCTAATTATATATTTTTGAAACCCTTTCTTCTCTATACTAATTCCCTGATATAATTCTCTAATGTTCCAATTTTTGCATTCATTTCAAGATCATTAATCTTCTTTCTCAAATATTCCCTCTTTTTACTGTTTAGTAACTTGGTGGTTTCCCGTCTAATACTACCCAAATGCTCTAAATTTACCTCATTTGGCTCATATAACCATTTCATTTTTTCTAGCTTTCTTTTCTTTACAATGTCGGCACATTCCTCATTAAACCATATCTTGTTTTGCCTCTTTTTTAAACAACCAATGCTTTTTGATGCTGACAATTTAATAATATCTCTTGTAGCCTCCCATCCTTTATTTATATTAGTTTCTTCTTCGTTTGCCACATTGCCATCTGAAGATTCCAGTATTTCAAATCTATTATCAATTTTGATTTGGTATTCTTGCCGGGTTTCATCATTTTTAAAGTTTTGTAATTCAAATTTTACAGAATCATCTTTAGCGTTTGTTCCTCTCATAAGCGATAGCCGTTGTCTGATTTTCACTCTGACCAGATGATGATCTGAATTGCAGTCTGTCCCTCTAACTGATTTAACATCAATGATGCTACTGTGCCAGCGTTTATCCACTAATACATGATCTATCTGGTTCCGAGTTTCTCCATCTGGGGACGTCCAAGTGTATTTATATATATCCTTATGCTGAAATGTTGTGCTCTTAAGAATGAGATTCTTTGATGTGGCAAATGCGACTAATTTAACCCCGTTGTCGTTACTATCTTCATGAAGACTGAATTTGCCTATTGTTGGTCTGAATATATCTTCCCGCCCCACTTTTGCATTAAAATCTCCTAAGATAATTTTCTTATAATATCGTGAAAGGCTACCAAATAAGCATTCTAATTCTTCATAGAACTCATCCTTGATTTTGTCATCTTTATCTTCTGTGGGGGCATGTACATTTACAATTATAAAATCATGTCGTTTACCCTTTAGAATTATGTATGATACCCTATCACTAACAAACTTAATATCTCGGATAGCGATTAGGATCCTCCTTCTGATTAAAACCCCGTTTCAAATGCAGGTCTTTCTGCACCCCCGTAGTATAATGAAAAACTTCCTGATTCCTGACTACCTTCTCCTGGCCACCTAAATTCCTGTAAAGCGACTATATCCAAGGGCGATTTATCTAATTCCCGCGTTAATATCTCTAGTGCCCCGCTATTGTAAAAAGTCCTAACATTCCAAGTTCCTAGGAATATGTCCCTGTGATTGAGCCTTTGGCATGGGTTCCCTGAAGTAGTCCCCGCCCGTAGAACCGAATGGGGGACTATTTGACCTCCGGAAAATTTTACCCCAGTTAAACCCACGTCCGCATTTCTGGACGGTTGTATTTTTACGGTGAAAGATCGTCAAAAACTTTAGAAAACAAAATTTCTGATTGTAAGTCTAGATGGATGACATAGGCTCAATTCTGGAAATGCATGCTATTATGCATTGCAGAGACTTTTGATGTCCCAACTCCTTTCAAAAAACGTTAAGCTGAAAATATATAAAACTATTATTCTACCAGTTATATTATATGGGTGCGAAACATGGACTCTTACTTTAAGGGAGGAAAGGAGATTACGAGTATTTGAGAATAAAGTTCTTAGGAAAATTTTTGGACCAAAGAGAGATGAACAGACAGGTGAATGGAGAAGACTACATAACAATGAACTACATGGTCTTTATAGGAAGCCAGATATAATAAGAACAGTTAAGTCTCGTAGACTGCGATGGGCAGGACATGTTGCACGTATGGGGAATGAAAGACGTGCATGGAAGCTTCTTGTAGGAAAGCCAGAGGGAAAACGCCCAGTTGGTAGACCAAGAATGAAGTGGGAGAACAACATTAACTTTGATTTGAGGGAAGTAGATTATACAGGGAATGATTGGAAAGCATTAGCTCGGGATAGGGATGTATGGAGAGCTTATGTCCGCGCGGCCATGAACCTACGGGTTCGATAGTGCCAGTGAGTAAGTAAGTAAGTAAGTAAGTAAGTCTAGATGGATGCAACATGTTTTCATCAAATGGAAGATCACAGGATACCCAAACAAATGTTAAGATATCAGCTTGTAGGAAAAAGAAAACCAGGACGTCCACTCAAAAGACTTCTGGATGGTCTTTCTCTTGAGGCCGAAACAGGTCAACAAATGGCCTAAATTCGTGAATATACTATGATGATATTTATATAAGGATGAAACGAGTGGCATGTGGTTGGCACATCGCCTTAATGAGATATCTAGTAGGCGACGAAAGTATTACTTGGATGACTGAAAGACGGTCAAATTTTGTACAGAAGACTTTTTAATCACACTTACCTAATTTTTCGAGCCTGAGTCGGGACTCACGTCTGAAAATTCCTCCCGGAGGACATGTTCCTAGGATTTTTCCATCCTAAAAATCCATCAATCCCAGCCGGGTTTGAATCCGCGACAACGGGACCATAGGCAAGTAGGTCCCTAACATAACCAGTAGACAACCGTGGCCGACAATAATAATAACAATGATAATAATGTGATGCATTGTTGGTTCATTTCTCAAATGACAATCTTTTAACTTCGTGTGCTGCGGCAATACTCAAACATCTCTTTATAAGGCAGATGGGCCACATGTACAAATCACAAGTATATCGTCTGACGTGTTATGGCTTTCACGTCAGTTCTTGTGCAGCTCTCTTCAATTTTGCCTATCACATTCATCGCCTCGTTTGGCCTAGTGGTTGTGTTCCTTAGGACAAAAATTGAATGTGCAAGAGGTCGTATAGCACGACAGTGTCTATTCAAGGCCTAATAATACTTTTTAAAAGTAGACAATGTATTATTAATTTTATTCTTCGTCAAATCCAAACAAAAATCTTGTGAATATTTAGCAGAGAAAAATAAAATTTGTAAGAAATCCATCTGCTGAAGATGAAACATGTTGTACTGAAAGGCATACACAATTATAATGCATTTTACGCTGTAAAACACTGTCAGGTCATTCAGTATACACATAAAATCCCGAGCAGCAGCTGATACAAAAGACATGTTTGTAATCCAGTGTATCAGTAAAAAACACCATAATCATATATAATTCGACGCAAAAATAGTTCCCATCGGAACCTACTGTATGGACCTAATTTGGGTGAAGTTAAATCCAAGAGATATATTGACTTTGCAAGCAGTTAAATCACGCGTATTGAAAGCCGCCTTAGGTGTCTCAAAATATACAAAGCCAGGGAACCCGTCTTTACAGAAGACCTACGTGTGGGGCTCCCATCCACAGACAGTACACATAAATACTACACGAAAGAGAGAAGAAGAGGAAGGATATATGGTTGGAATTTTATAAAACAGAAGTCATTACAAACAGATCCTGGTCCAACGCAAATCAGGAATTTCGAGACATGGTGAACTCAAATAACAGTGCATGGATACCACCAGAAAATATGCAGCACCAATTGATTCCACGATCCCGGGAACAACTGTACTGGCAACCATGCGACCGTCACCACATAAACACATGTAGAAAACGCGAGAAATTGCTAGTAGAATTATGTGAGTTTTAAACAATGTGAACCAATGTGCAACAGTATGCGATGACAACAAAACTTGTATAACTTTTATATATTGGGCGCATTTATTCTGTTATAAATTTTGATAAGTAATATCTCAGGTACCTACTAACTAACTGGCACTATCAAACCCGAAGATACATGGCTGCTCGGATATAATCTCTCCATATATCTCTATTCAATCATCCCCTGTAAAATCTACTTCCCTCAAATAATGGTTAAAATATCCTCACACCTCATTCGTCTACCTACTGGCGTTTTACCTCTGTTTTTCCTAGAAGAAGACTCCATGACCCTCTTCCATTCCCCACCCGTGCTGCTTATCCAGCCCTTTGCAATCTAGGAAACTTAACTGTTATTATATGTATTTTCCTATAAAGATCATAAGTCAACGTGTAAAGATTGCAATAAATTTTATTTAGGCAGGACAAGCAGAATCCTTAATACAAAATACAAACAACACCTTCAAGAATTCATCCGCGCGGGAAGAAAGTCAAGTTATGCTAAGCTCATAATTAACACAATATGGACACAAAAGAAACGCCCTTACGATAGTTCATAGATAAAACAATCAAAATCTACAAGCAGAACTCGAAATCGTAGAGGAAGCGAATAACAACTTAATATTAAATGAGAACACATCCAAATCATACAACCCATTATATGAGGGAGCTATACACCAGTCAGTTGTTACCGACGCCGCCTTATGAACATCTAAGACGAAAAGTCGCATAATAACAACACCAACAAAAATTAGTAGCACAAATTTCTTCTGCTAATGATGGAGGTCGATTTCCGAAAGGCCTACAGTTATCAACTCTTAAAGAGAATTGTTAACAGAGTTGAGGACGACGGAACCTGCCAAAATGTATATATTTTAACGTTTTACTTTATAAAGATCCTGTAGTTCACTGTTATTTATTGTTTTCCATTTCTCTGTCTGTTCATCTCCTTTTGGTGCAAAATTTTTCTTTAGAACTTTATTTCCAAATACTCTCAATATTTTCTTCTCTCTTAAGGTGAGATTGCATGATTCGTATCCATATAATATAACAGATATTTACAGTCTTATATCTTCTTCTTTGTCTTCTTCTTGCAAGTATTAAACTTTTTTGGTTCATTCCGGCTCTAAGTATTATAACTGCTGTGCTGATCTCTTTCGTGGGTGTCCCCGATCTCTTTTTTCCTACCCTGGGTTGATACTTCAGACTTTACCTATGCAATTTCTGGTAACCATTCTGCACACATATTCATACCATTTTCTACTATACTCTTCTATATTATCTGTCAAACTGAATATTTGTAGTTATTTACGTATATCTTCATTTCGTTTTTTATCCCTTAAAGTATAGCTTTATTATATATTTTCAGTTTAATGTTTTTTTTAGAAAAGTTGGGACGTCAAGATTCTCTATAATGGATAAAGCTTGCATTTGCAGAATTGAGCCTATGCTTAATTTCCTTGTTCATGTAATTCCCTATTTGTAATTATTGTTCCTAAGTATTTGAATTCAGATACTAATTTTATTACTTTAACTTTTCACAAAACTACGTCAACAGTTGTTTGTTATCAAATTTAAAATTATTTAACTAACTACTTTTCCCGCCTTTCTTTCAATGACCAATGACTTCCCTAAACACCCATGTAAAATCTGTAACATTTTTACAATTAACAATTTTGTACTTACGCAGCAGAATTAAAATTATTAGCACATTCATATTATTCACTCTTTTCATCACTGAAATAGACATTCATTTATTTCCATAGAAACGTTTTTACATTTTCAATATCGGAACAATCACATCATAATACGCTTTCAGAATTCATGTTATATCTCCTTCATCATTTTCACGTTATTATCATTAAAATATTTAAAAATATTAATATTCGTTGTTAGGCTAGTTCAATACCGTATTTTATGGAAAATACGATTGAATACTGGATAATATGGTAAATATTAATTACAGGCTTCATTTTCGTTTTTATTTATGGCAAAAAAATATGTGGGCCTTTGTAATCAGATTTTTACGTTTTTTTCCATGATATCGATATATATCCTTTATTTGCAATTTCATTAGTTCTACGAGCAGAATAGGCCATGATGACTTACTTGTAAATTATCTTGTTATTTTCACCATATCCTTAATGGGTAATGTAGTAAATTATTCACAAAAATGTTTGAAAACATTCAAAATAATTTTTCTCTCTCTACTTTTGAAAGTTTTTTTATGCTTAAAAAATTGTATAAGGGAAGCAGCCATTTGAAGCAATTGAAAATCTTAACAATTAAACAATGAAATGCTTATTTATTACAATTATATTATAGTATTCCACTCTAGGTTAGGCCTTTCACTGCAATCATAGCATTTCCATGCTATGCTTTGCAGTTTTACTACGGAATTATAAGTGTGAAAGCTTCTCGTTGCTTTCCACACCGTGATATGATGATGCTGATGGCCATATGATGTTCAGGGATCTTTTGGGCCTCGGAGCTTCCTGACAGTTTTACCCCGAAAAAAAACCTTACCCAGGAAGCTTTCCCTGAGCGGGAATCGAAGCCGGGCCCGCTGTGTGGCAAAGCGGCGCGCTGCCTCGATACCACAGAAGTGGACCTTATTTATTTAACCTTTTAAAATTGTAATTATACATTTTAAAAAATTCCTTTTAACTTATACAGACATGTGCTAGATAATATATAATTTTCTTTTATTTATTTCGAGTGTTAGAAAACGAAATATGTTTTCTTATACGCATACAGCTAAATAGTTATTCGACCAATGAAAAACGCAGACCATACATCTGGCTTGTTTACATTACAACTGGAACTTAGCACGAAAGGGGTATTGCAGGTTTTGCAACAGGTTGATTCTCCAAATTAATCTACTGTCATTCTCCTCCACATTTTTCTGTTATTCATATCTCCTTCTTCCAATCCTTTTTTCCTCATGCTACACAGAACACCATATATCCCCGTTACTTTTGCCTGCCCTATTTTTATACCAGCTGCCAATTATTCTAGTATTTTTTGCATGACTTTAGAAATTTAATTGTTTCTTTCAAACTAAATCAAGAAGAATTACATTTCGAATATTCATGTGTAGTTCAATTGCACACTTTCTTGTGTTATTAATTCTAGAAAATTCAACTTTACGCCTCCAAAAAAATTTTTGCAGAAAATAATTTACTCATTATTCTAGAGTTTAATTCTCATACATGTTTTAATTATAACATCGAAATAAAAAAGCTTTACTGCTGTAAAGTACCTTTAAAAGTGCTTTCTTGTTATAGAAGTCATAAGATGGCACTCCTAGCAATGTAACTCTACCTTTTACGATAGGGAATTGTATAAATTTAAAGGAATAAAATTGATGTTTGAATTGGGAGCCTGAGTAACGAAGTGGGTATGGCGCTAATGTATAGAGATAGAGGTCTCAGGTTCAGATACCAGTCCAGGCGTTAATTATTCTTCTCATGTAATACTGTTCTTATTATATAAGGTCTTATGGCCTTAATTCTGTCAGCTAAAATAAAGCATTATTATTATTATTATTATTATTATTATTATTATTATTATTTATTATTATTATTATTATTATTTTGAGATAGCTGTACACCAGTTAGTTGCTACCGACGACGACGCCATAAGAACATCTAAGTCCAAAAGTCGCGTAACAACAAAAACAACAGTTAATAGCACACATTTCTTCTGTTGATGACGGAAGTCGACTTCCTAAAGGCCTACAGTTATTAATTTTTAAACAGAAGTTTTAACAGAGTTTATGAACACAGCACCTGCCAAAATTGATATATTTTAACATTTGACGTTATAAAGATCTTGTAGTTCACTGTTATGTAATGTTCTCCCACTCGCCTGTTTGTTAATCTCTTTTTGGTCCAAACATTTGCCAGAGAACTTTATTTTCAAATACCCGTATTATTTTCTTCTCCCTTAAAGTGATAGTCCGTGATTCGTAACCATATAATATAACTGCGATATTTACAGTTTTATATCTTATTATAGATTTTCTTGCAAGAATTAATTAATTTTGGTTCGTTCCGGCTCCAAGTATAATACCTGCTGTGTCCATCTCTTTTGTGGGCGTACCCGATCTCTTCTTCCTCCTCTCCGTTGACAGTTTAGACTTTACCTATATAATTTGTTGGTATCCATTCTGCAGACTTATTCATACCAATTTCTCGTATACTCTTCTATATAATCTCTCAAAATGAATATTTGTAGTTCTTTACGTATATCTTCATTTCGTATTTTATCCCTGAAAGTATAGTTTTATATATTTTCAGTTTAATGTTTTTTTTAGAAAAGTTGGAACGACAAGATTCTCTTTAATTGATAATAGCTTCCATTTCAGGAAGTGAGCGTATGTTTAATTTCCTTGTTCATCTAATACCCATTTGTAATTATTGTTCCTAGGTATGTGAATTCAGATATTGATTCTATTATTTTAACTTTTTATAAAACTACGTCAACAGTGGTTCAGTATGAATTTTAAAATTTTTGATACTTACTACTTTCCCCGCCTTTTTTTTCAATGACCAATAACTTCCCTTAAACAGCCGTGTACAATCTGTAACATTTTTACAATTAAAAACTTTGTACTTACGCAGCAGAATTAAAATTATTAGCGCATTCATATTATTCACTCTTTTCTTCACTGAAATAGACATTCATTTATTTCCATAGAAACGTTTTACATTTTCAATATCGGGAAAATAGAACACAATCACGACATATACGCTATTAGAATTCATGTAATTTCTCCGTCATCATTTTCACGTTATTATCAATAAAATATTTAAAAATATACATGTACTTTTTTTGGGCACTAGAGATATTAACGCTGAAATCAGATAAATCTCCCTTGGATATAGTCGCCTTACAGGAAGTTAGGTGGCCTGAAGAAAGTGGTCAGGAATCAGGAAACTTTGCATTATACTACGGGGGTGCAAATAGACCTGAATTTGGAACGAGTTTTTAATCAAAAGAAGGATCCTGTCCGCTATCAGAGATATTAAGTTTATCAGTGATAGGATATCATACATAATTCTAAAGCTAAATGACATGATTTTATAATCGCAAATGTACATGCTCCCATAGAAAATAATTATGACAAGATCAAGGATGAGTTCTAGCAAGAATTAGAATGCGTAATCCATAGCCTTCCACAATAGTCTATCATATGCAAATTGTCTTAGGAGATTTTAATGCAAAAGTGGGGCGGAAAGATATATTCAAACCAACAATAGGCAAATTCAGTCATCATGAAGATACTAACGACAATGTCATTAGATTAGACACCTACGCCACCAAAGTATTTCATTGATAAGAGGACAACATTACAGCATACGGACATTCATAAATACACCTCGACGTCTCCATATGGAGAAACTTGTAACCAGATAGGTAATGTATTATTGGGCAAACGATGGCACAGTAGCATCATCGATGTCAGATCAGTTAGAGGGTCAGACTGCAATTCGGATCATCATTTGGTCAGGGTAAAAATCAGACAACGGCTATCGCTTATGAGAGGAGCAAACGCTAAAGATGAATCTGAAAAAAAAGTTGAGTTAAAAATCTCGAAAGATGATGAAATGTGGCAAGAGTGCCAAATAAAAATTGCTTATAGATTTGAAGTAGGCCTACTGGAACCTTCAGATGACAATGTGGCAAACGATGAAGAAACTGACATAAATAAAGAATGGGATGCTAAAATAGATACTAATAAATTGTCAACATCAGAAAGTATTGGTTATTTAGAAAAAAAAAATGCAAAAAGGTAGAAATGGTTGATGAGGAATGTGCCGACGCTGTAAAGAAAAGAAAGCTAACAAAAATGAAATGGTTATATGAGCCAAATGAGGTAAATTTAGAACAGTTGAGTAGTATTAGACGGGAAACAACCCGGTTACTAAAGAGTAAAAAGAGGGAATATTTGAAAGAGAAGATGAATTATCTTGAAATGAATTCCAAAAATAGAAACATTAGAGAATTATATCAGGGGATTAAGATAGAGAAAGGGTTTCAGGCTAGAACGAATATAATTTGGAATGGAAATGGGGATATGATTGCAGATTCCAGGAAAATAATAAGTAGATGGAAAAGTTACTTTCAACAGCTTTTGAAAAAAATTGATGGCGCAACTCTTGAGTTTTGAAGAGCGATACACATCAGTACGTTGTTACATGTGCTGACTCGTTTCAGAGCGGCTTAAGTCTCTCTTCATACAATATTCATATCGTTCGCTTCAGTGGAGTAGTCGGCAAGTTGCTCTCTTGCGACGACGCGGGCCCGGGTTCGATCTTGGTTAGGAAGATTTTATTTTATTTTATTAGCATCGTTAATTTTCATAATGCCTACATGTTACCAGGCTTCGTTATATAAATAAATTTGTATATATAGGGAACTAAATGAATTAAAGGAAACATATATATATATATATATATATATATATATTGAATAGCGGTTGTAACGTCTCATTACTTTGTTTATAAATCACAAGTCATAACAAAATTTATTTATTTCCACTGCAAATACAAAACGCGTGTGATTAATTAAAATGAAGTCAAGTTAATATATAATTCCATCATGCAAGTAAGTCCTATAGTATTGCATCGCTTCTTAAGACAATTTGTAGGAGGAATGGTTGTGGTCTAGTGGGAGCGAGTTTCTGTCTCCCATGTATGAGGTCGCGTGTTCGATCCCGCTCTCATGCTTTTTTTCTCTCTCGTCCTTATTTCAATTAATTTTCTTTCATCTGTTTCATTTGTTTTGATTGGTTTTATTTTCAATAGTTACCGCACTAACTTATATACGGGAAATTATTTTCCATTGCACGACACACAACGAAATATAACAGATTTTAGTTTCTCAAATAGCTGTATACTTGCGAACCAAATGGCTGATCTTTGATCATGCGCAGTGGCTTCGTTCTAGGACTTGAACATTATCTGTGCGCCATCAATTATTTCAAACGCTGTACATTCACCTAACTAAACTTCTTTCAAATAAAGAAGAGAGTATATGAAGTCTAGTTCACATCAAGTAGATGACGGTTTTATTTCAAACTATCAGTCTCCTTATGAGGAGCATGGAGCATTCACAAAATATTTTCATCGGACCTCATTTCTTGCCAACTTCTTTACTCAATTCCATGTTTTCCCTTTTTTATTAATTTCTTCAATAACTATTATGTTCCATTGCATTTCTCGGTCTTCCTCTTTTTACAACGTTGGGAATTCCAACCCAAAGACAATCTTTCACTGTTTTATATTATTTTCTTAGCGCTTATCCAATTCTTCTCTCCAAGCGCGACAGGCCTAGAAAGCCCTTGACTGACCATCCGGCTGCTGGCCTCAAATCCACATGTGTTAATCACAGCGTTAGACGATTATCTAGCCAGTGTAGGGGTGACATGTGGACAGCATGTTGGATCCTCCAGCCGTTATAGCTGGTATTCTCGACCTGCAGTTGCTACTTATTGTAGCTACCCAAATGTCTCACGATGCTGGGTGGGCACCGGTCCCATACTGGCCGAAATTCCATGAGAAAAATTTCTTCCCATGGAGACTTGAACCAGCTCAAGTCCCGTAGCTCTGCTCCAAAGCTTGTTGCCTTAACAACTCGGCAATAGCGCGGGACTTATCCAATTCCACTTTAGCTTTTATTCCTATTCTATATTTCTTATTTAAAATAAATCTGAATTTGAAAATGTATCTCATATTTCTTCTTAAATAAATAATGATTGAAATTTGCTTTGAATAATTCTACTTGTTTTCCACGTTTCAACCTTATATGGGTTTGATTTACCTCTACCGGTATAGGCTAACCAGTAGGCTTATTTGCTTGGCAATCGATAGTAACAAATAATCACTAAAATATGTTTCGCTTGGAGCTTCTGCTTACGAATCCAAACATGAATCTGAAGGCACAACGTCTTTACTAATAGTTTTTATTCCATAAATTTAGGTTTACTGCCTCTTAAACTTCATCATAATAAACTTCATTACAATATGTAATCTATTAGGCATTGCTTTCGCGGGAAAACTAAATTCTTATCAGAGGGTTAATATTGTTATTGTTTTTTATTCAATGTGTGAAAAGTTCTCCTGTGCTAATATAAATTCTTCGTGCAATATTTTCAAACTGATTTAAGTTACTACGAACTGCTAGTTTTCTTAGGGCTTAAAGAACCTTCGGGACTTGGAAATTTTGGTAGCATGAAGTTCTAGCCGAGCGTTAGTATGTGGATGTATTAGTTATAAAGGCCTACGTGTTTTCGAACATAAATAAATGGATTCTTAATTTTAACTATTTTATTTCTAGAGTATAATGATTACAATAACCCTAAGTATTCTAACCCTAAATAAATAATCTAAGCTTATATTAAGAAAACCTACATTTGAACATTCTGGGGTTTGAGAGAGGGAGATGTGGGTTTTATAAATCTACATTTTAAAAATTATCTAATAACTCTTTAACTTAGACATATAGTATGAAACTATTCAAAATACTGGATTGCATTTCTAACTGTTCCTAGCGAATTAATTAAGAAACATGGTAGGTAGACTTACCCATCAGCTACTCTTGTGTTCACAGACAGACACGAGTCCCTTACTTTGCCAGGGTTAAATACTGAGCTTTGACCTACATCTCCCCTAACTGTACTAATATTCCATAGTCTGAATGCAGAGATTTTACAGTTAGCCTTGAAAACTTTGTTCTGCCATAATCAAAACTCTGTCCTGAAATATAATATGTCTAAGTGCTTTATTTCAACAACTGTTTTTATTTGGAATAATTAAAATAATCTATGTAAAATACTCTATGTATTCATAACATAAGTAATCCAAAATTATCAACAAATGATATATATATATATATATATATATATATATATATATGTGTGTGTGTGTGTGTGTATGTGTGTTTTAATTAACTTTTTTTTTGTTTATGTCCTATATTGCACTTTTCTTCCTCCGAGTTCTGCGTTGGGCGAATAGATAAAGTTAATGTGGTTTATTTTCAATTTACATTCAACTTCGACAGACCACCTTATGTAGATGGTGTATATTTGTATTGTGGACAGAGAAGTGTGTGGGATAAGAATATATATATGAGTTTATGTAGTGTAAATTGTGTTGTATGAGGGGTGATGATGAAGAGAAATAAGAAGGTGAAACTGAAACCTGATCCCTGCACGTAGAGTAATCCAGATGAAAAACATCAAGGAGGCAGCTAGGCTTAACAACCCCTCCCGACGGACGAATCGCTATGAAGAGAACTACATTCGTTCTCAACATATATACTACTGAAGGGTCTGCAATTTAATGTAGGAATCTGATGCACAATCAAGCGATTACAAATTATGCGCCACCACTCCTCCTGTCCTCAAGACTGAAACATTTGTAATTAAATTAAAATAATTTTACAAATATAATTTTCAACCTTGGCGGATTAAACCCAGTAGAGTTAGCACGAAGGACCCTAAATACAATAAATTGGTAATAATTAACTGATAAGATATACAGCTGATAAGCTATTGTTAATGTACCAAGCTAATTTACTTACCCTTATTTACCTACAAATGTCAACAGTGGCATGTGGTTAGCACATCGCCTCAATGACACATATAGCAGGAACTAAGGTCTGTTGGATAAAGGTCGGTTAAATTTTGCACAGAGGCCTTTTTATTCAGGCTTGCGGTTCTTTTACGTGCCTGAAAATCTTCAGACTCGGAACCCACGGCTTAAAATGGCTCCCGGAGGAAGAGTCCCTTGGATTTTTCCATCCTAAAAATATATTGACTCCGTCCGAGTTTGAACCCGTGCCCCTCGGGACTAGACATATAGCAGAAACATTATTATTAATAGCTTTTAAATATATTTAATGGTTATTAAGTGTTAAGACACTCTTTAACGGTGTTGTAAGATGCGCTAATTAATTGTATAATTAAGATTTTATAAATAAAAATTGTAATGAATAAAAAATCACTTAGCCTAGGATAAAAGCAAGCAAACACTTTACATTAAAATATCTAAATTATCATTAAGTTATATGAAACATGATTGTGAATTTATTAGCAGTTTAATTAAATAATTAGATATAATTTTTAATTTAATTTAAAACATCAATGCTGGACTTATTTTATTGAGACGTCTAGAGATCAAAGCATGTTAAAAACTCAAGGTCTATAAAATTCCTATCGTAGTGAAAGTCCAGTTTCAAATCATGTATACAGACTTACATATAATGATATGATGACTTGGAGATGGAGCGAGAAAAGCACCATGGAGTTCAGGTGAGCGAGGTTTATATATTATTATATTCAAAATAATTTATAAACTCTTGTAAAGTATAAAAAAATTGATTTTGAAACGCACAGAACTTAGAATTATTGTCTATTATTTGAATACACATTATAAACATTTAATGTTTAATGTAACTGACTATGTGAGAATGAGCAGAACAAGAATACCACGTCAAATCTTAAATTACCAGACACCAGGCAAGAGATCTATCACATGAAAGGAAGAAGAAGAAGAACTTAATATTAAAATGCTTCAACTTTAAAATTACCTTTGTAAATTAAATTGTACTAATATGTCTCTCTCTCTCTCTCTCTCTCTCTCTCTCTCTCTCTCTCTCTCTCTCTCTCTCTCTCTATGATCAAGGTAACTTAATATTGAATGATGATTTTTGAGTTGGTATTTTCAATTGTCACCCTTATCGAAAAACAGAATAATGTCGAATTATGTAATATATTGTCCACCGCAGTGATCTCGAGGTAGCGTGCTGCCTTATCACGCAGCAGGCCCGGGTTCGATCCCCGGTCGGGGCAGTTTTTCTGGGTGAGGTCTTTATCGGGGGTTTTTCCTCACCTGTAACACAAATGTCAGGAAAAATTTAAAGCCCAAACGGTCCCCGAAATCATATGGCCATCATCAACATCATCATCCTTCACCGGTGTGGAAAGCAACGGGAAGCTACCACACCTGCAATATCCTAGTAAAGCTGCAAGCATAGCATGAAAATGTTATGATTGCAGTGAAGTACCTGCCTTCGGGCAGAATTACTATGGATGGATGGATGTAATTTTTCACATGTAATAATGTTTTCGTTAATAGTCACTTGTTACATAAAATATTTAAAATACAGTGTTCTTGACTCATATCAAAGATAGTTACTGGTAGTAGGGTACATTTTATCCCATAGAGATTAGTATAATGTTCTAGTGGCCAAGCGTAATTAACCTCCGTCCCGTATAATCCTACATGGACCATTAAATCTATAAATGCTAGAAACTATTCCCATTACCTTTGAGTACCGATTATAGTCCAAAAAATTACCATATGCGCTACCCACCTTAAGAAGTCAAGAAACTCATTAAAGGATAATATCGACCGCTACCTTAATAGTACAAAGCACTTCCAAGATAAAGTCCAAGAACCCCTAATCGTAACATTAAGTTAAAATTGTGTGTTAATTTCTAACCAATGGTGTTACCCCCGGCCATTACCATCAGAATTAGTAACTCATAACAGAAAACACACACGTGCCATTCTCCACTATACCTCTGAATTCATTAAGCAAGAGGATTGATGTCAATGGGTTTTATATATAGAGACGAAACCGGGACTACTAGAAAACCAGAACGACCAAGCAGTAGGTTATCCATGCGGCAACTTCTCTGACACGTGTATGTTTCGGGATATCAGGGGTAGTGGACTTTCACTAACGCGCTAACAGAATACACGATAATGCAGGAAGAGAATGGAAACCTTTGTGGTTGCTCACAGACACAATCTCTTGGTGCGGCAATACTCTTCAGGATCTCAAAGTAGATTCTATTTCATGAATACAATGTTGTAAATACTGACACAAATTCTTATTTCTTGCTGATTAAAAAGTTCCAAAATAAATTTGTGTGAAAGAATCACACATAACTTAGACGATTTTGTGATGTTTATATTACGGTAACGTTTCTTACTTTAAGCGAGGAGAAAATATTACGAGTTTTTGATAATAATATTCTTAAGAACATTTTTGTACCGAAAAGAATCAAAGAGACGAACAGACAGGTTAATGCAGAAGAATACATAAGGGGAAGATAAAATATATTTGTGGGAAACAAGATGTGATACAAAGAGTTAGGGTTCATAGACTGCAATAGGAAAGACATATGGCGGAATGGGTAATAAAAGAGAGTTATGAAAATTTCTTGTTGGAAAACCGGAGTGAAATTGTCCAATAAATATGCCAAAAATGAGGTGGGAAAATCACATTGACAATGATTATGAGGGAGATGAATTATACAGACATGATTGGAAAATTTTACCTCAGGATAGGGAAGTATGAATAGCTAATGTCCACCCTTCCATTAAACTCAGGATTGGATAGGGGCAGTTACGTTTGTTAGTTTATGTATACGATATACTGACCTGGGTGTTCTAGGGGTTAAACTCCTTTCCTCTGGTCCTGTAAGTAGCGGGTTCAAATCTGTAAGAATCTATGGATTTTTTTTTAGGATGTAAAGGACAAATCTGAAGATTTCGGGCTCGTAAGTGAACCTCAAGCCAATTAGAGCCTCTGAGTAAATTTTAATAGGTCTTTCCCAACTAGGTAATACCATAATTGTCTATCAGGTGTCTCCATGAGCCGTTGAGCTAAACCATTTAGCATCGCTGACATCTGTAGGTAAATAATCATAATCAACATTAATAAAATTCATGATAAAATTTGAAACATAACTACAAGTCACACAATTTGGAAGATAAAATAATTTTAAACATTGTCGAAAGTAAAATTAAATAAACAGATAACAAATTTACTAGAGATGGGATATAAATTCAATTTTCCTATGAATAATGTAAAAAGAGTGTAGCGTGTCATACCTCCACTCTGTGCCTAACTATTTGTGGCGAATGAACCACCTTCACTGCTACTGCTACCTTCCGGGATCGTTGGGTTATGACTATGCTGTACTTAGTAACGTGTTCCTGATATCTAAAGAAGTTATTAATGAGAAAACAGCCTGCCTCGGGCCCATAGAAGGCGGCTAACAATTCATCTTTCTTTTCCAGTTGAACGTGCATATAAATATAAATACTGATTATAAATTGCATAGAATGAAATAACTTCGTTACAGGATAGAGAACAATGATTACTCTTAAATAACAACAAGGGGCGTAATATAAAAGTTAAGCTTTTAATGAAAAACAAGTTGATTGTAAAAACAAAGTAATAAATGAATAACAAAAGATTGATCTTCGATCAATCGATCAGACATAGATAATAACAAAGTATAACTGAATAAATAACATACCATACAAACTGTCACACTCATACATGTCCAAACTCCATTGGAATTCCTTTTTCCATGCTTGATTGGACTAACTCAAATCCGACCATTCCTCGGTCACAATCCACTTGTTTATCTTATAAATCACCATGTTAACTTTGCCGATGCATGGTGCACTTAAGCTGGATTCGGATACTGAATCCACTTCTACACAACATAACGCCACTTGCTAGGCCGATCGAATGATAAGGTTCGTTGAGATTACCAAGCATATAAAAGGTTCGCGAGTAGAGGGGATGTGCGCTATAAAGATGCGCGGAGGAAAGGGTAAAAGGGAAGGGGTAGCCACACGGAACAAGGGACATTGGCAGGCTTCATAAATGTTCTGGAGGAGAACAAAGATGAATAACTGAACCGCAAAAAGGTACTTTCGGTTCAAGAGCACAACAGTACTTAATTACTGAAAGTGAAATTGCAATAAATAAACTTGAAATTAATAACAAATATTATGTTAGATATGAAGCCACTAAAGTTATAAAAAAATTCACCAACGATAAACATTAATGATAAACAAATTATTAAGAACATTTCTAAAATAAAAACAAAATTTGGAGTAATAATACACTGCTCAAAACAATTAGAGGAACACTATGAAATATGCAAATATTTTTTCATTGGATAAAGGTACAAACATGAAATTAATAAAGTACGTTATTTGTGGTTATTTATTTATTTATGTATTGCTCATGTCAGTAAAAACAAATGAATAACGCTGACAATTAACTTTTCAAATAATTCCGCTATGTAAGCAATTGAATCTTGTGCTTATTTTTCAAAGTTAAACACTCGTTATATAGAGTTAGTATCGTGTATGGCCTCATTCGATGACACTTTGGCACCTTCGTGGCATGCTCCCAATAAGATTCTGGATTTCCTCTTGCGGGATATTCTCCCATTCCTCCTTCAGAGCATCTCCAAGTTGCTGCAGAGTTTGTGGAGCTTGATGTCGGTTCCTGACCTTCCTGTCTAGAAGATCCCACAAGTGTTCAATAGGGTTGAGGTCTGGGCTGACCGCTGGCCACTCCATTACCTCAATTTCATTCCTCCTCAGGAAATCCCTGGTGACAGCCGCAGAATGTGCCCTGGCATTATCCTGCATAAACAGAAATCCAGGGCCTACTCCAATGGCAGCAGGTACTACATGCTCTTCCAGAACGTGCTCGATATACCGGACATCATTCAGTCGCTGGGGAACAAGTACAAGGTCCGTACGATTGTTGTACATAACTCCGGCCCACACCATTATGGAACCTCCTCCGAATCTATCAATTTCCTGTACAGCCTCTGCAGAAAATCTTTCTCCTGGCCGTCCCCACACCCTCAATCGACCATCACAACGTGTAAGACGATACCTGGATTCGTCCGAGAAGAGCACAGACTCACACTGGTTCAGGTTCCAATCACTATGATTTTCAGCATACGTACGTCTTGCTGCTTTATGCCCATTTTTTAAGCGTGGTTTTTTAACGGGCCTTTTTGGACGAATATTCTCTTTTCTTAATTTGTTCCTTATGGTTTGATCTGAAACCCGGATTCTGGAAGCCATATGAAGGTCATTCTGCAGGTCTTTTGCAGTTTTTGTACGCTGTCGAAGAGCAGAAAGAACAACGTATCTGTCATCCTGGGGGCTTGTTTTAAATTTACGGCCCTGGCCGCGTCTTCTACAATACTGACCTGTCTCTCTGTGCCTGTTGCGTAACCTGGACACCACGGAAGGAGAAACCCCAAGTTCTCTAGCCACTTGTCGCAGAGATTGGCCTTGTCGTAAAAGATGTAGAGCATGATACACTTCAAACTCATTTAAATGCCTCATTTTGTCAGAGACTTCAATAAACAAGGCAATAATCAACATTCGTCACTATAGCAACATCAGGAAGCTTACCAATTAGAAGTGGCCAGTGCCTTCCAAAATAAAAAAATTCTCTATATTTGTTATTTGAGTTAATTTCTCTGTATGTAGGCCATGGATCTTTAAAATTTGTATCCAATGATAAAATTAATAATTCAATTTACATATTGTCCAACTTTCAGCATCACAGCTTTAAAAAACAATTACTTATTCAATTTATTACAAGTGTTCCTCTAATTGTTTTGAGCAGTGTATAATACCCACAAAAGCCGATAAGGGAATGCAATATTTATTATGAAAAAGGAAGAATATATTAATAAAACTAAACAATTTATAGAAGAAAATAATTTTAAAAAATTGAAAAAGATCCTACACGAAAGTAAAACAGACAAATAAAGAAAGTATTAAAATCAAATAATACTAGTTGTTAAATGGTACCTGTACAATTCATGGTAAGTTTCCGTTGAGGTGCTAATTCACAGAAAAATAATGTAAAATTAAAAACTATAAAAATAGTCACCTTGTTGCTCCGTCTCCTCAACTTAAGTTGTTTTAAAACTCTGTAGGCCTTTCGGGATTAGTCCCATCATCAGCAGAATGCATTAGGTCCGTTCTTGTTGACCTTGTTGCAGCACTGACTTGGTTGTGAATATTGTGTATGGAGGATTGTGTAGACTGGGTATGTTCTCATTAAGAATCAGGTTGTTGCTGATTTCTCTTAGGATTCCAATTTCTTCCAGTATATTTATCCTCGTTGGAATGTTTTCTCTATGTAACATTGTGAGGGTGTTATCGATGTTATACATTTGGTGTCCAGCCTGGATTCCATGTGTTGCGTAACTTGATTTTCCTCCATTATAAACAAAATATCTAAAATGTTCTTTGAATCTAATGTTGAAGTTTCTGTTAGTTTCCCAGTGTAGAATTTATTGCAGTCTGTACATGTTAATTTGTATATGCCTTTATTGTTGAAATCATTTTTTTTCTTCCATATTATTATTTATTAAACTGTGTAATTTATCACCAGTTCTATATGCTATATTGATACTCCTATCAAGCTTTTTTAGTGTGTTTGCTAAATTTAATGTTTATTTACCAGTGTATGTGAGAGTTATCCATTTCTTGTTATTTTCGTTGGATTCTTTATCAAGTTTGGTTATGTTGGTAATATTATTTTTTGTTTATTTAGGATTCTATTTATTATTTGTTTATAGTAGCCGTTAATTTTTGCCATGTGTATAATGTAATCTCATTCTTTATTATAATTGTCTTTATTTAAAGGGAGTTTTAACATCCTATTTATTAGATTCTTGAATATACTAAATTTATGTTGAAAAGGATGTCTGGATTTATTGTTTATAGCTAGTGTGTTGCTTGTCGGTTTCCGATAAATGTCGATTTCTATTTTGTTCAGATCCGAATTCTAGAAAAACAGTGGAAAAACACCATACACACTACACCAGATGCACCTCGAAAGGAAGCTGTAGCATATTTTCGACTAAACACAGGACATGATTGTCTTGCAGCTCATCTACATCGGATTGGAATCTACAGAAGTCCTCATTGCCCACTGTGCTCCACGAACACCAACATGGACAGAAACCACCTGCTACAGTGTCAGGCACTTCACTCTGCTATGCTGAAGGATAGATACTGGGAAGCAAGAGCCAAACTTTCTGTTTTGCTATAACGGTCTATTGTATTATTGTATATATTTATTGTATATATTTTTGTTTTCTCATAATTATGGACAATGACTTCTGTCAAGTCCCCTGCATTTGTATAAATACATTTTGTTGTTGGTGAAGTTTTTGTTAGTCCAAATAGTTTATACTGTTGTTGATTTCTGTTTCTTCGGTAAAAATAATTTTGTTGTGCATGTTATTTAATTCATGTGAGATTTCTTTTTCTTTCATATTTTCATTGTCGTAAATAATTAATACGTCATCTATATATCTTGTAAATAATTTTATGTTGAATTTAGCAATTAATTATTTTTAATTCATACGACTTAGTAGAAAAAATACATAACAAGAAATAAACAAAAACACAGAAATGACATCATTCGATATAAAAAAACTTATACATCAACATCCCAATAAATTAAACAATAGATATAATAGAACAAAAATTAATGAACTAAAACGTGAAAATAATTACGTAAACCAACTAGGTAATATCATAAAAACAATAACATAACAGAGCTATTTTCAAATCAACAACGACCTCTTCATCCAAGAAGACGGAATCCCCATGGGAAGCCCCACTTCAGGGATCTTCGCGGAAATATTCTTACAAGAGTTAGAAAATAAACACCTCAAAGAATTACTCACTAAATTCAACATAAAATTATTTACAATATATGTAGACGACATATTAATTATTTACGACAATTAAAATAGGAAAGAAAAATAAATCTCACAGGAATTAAATACACTACTCAAAACAATTAGAGGAACACTTGTAATAAATTGAATAAGTAATTGTTTTTAAAGTTCTGATGCTGAAAGTTGGACAATATGTAAATTGAATTATTAATTTTATCATTGGATACAAATTTTAAAGATCCATGGCCTACATACAGAGAAATTAACTCAAATAACAAATATAGAGAATTTTTTTATTTTGGAAGGCACTGGCCACTTCTAAATTGTAAGCTTCCTGATGTTGCTATAGTGACGAATGTTGATTATTGTATTGTTTATTGAAGTCTCTGACAAAATGAGGCATTTAAATGAGTTTGAAGTGTATCATGCTCTACATCTTTTACGACAAGGTCAATCTCTGCAACAAGTGTCTAGTGAGCTTGGGGTTTCTCCTTCCGTGGTGTCCAGGTTACGCAACAGGCACAGAGAGACAGGTCAGTATTGTAGAAGACGTGGCCAGGGCCGTAAATTTAAAACAAGCCCCCAGGATGACAGATACGTTGTTCTTTCTGCTCTTCGACAGCGTACAAAAACTGCAAAAGACTTGCAGAATGACCTTCATATGGCTTCCGGAATCCGGGTTTCAGACCTAACCGTAAGGAACAGATTAAGGAAAGAGAATATTCGTCCAAAAAGGCCCGTTAAAAAACCACGCTTAACAAATGGGCATAAGGCAGCAAGACGTACGTATGCTGAAAACCATGGTGATTGGAACCTGAACCAGCGGGAGTCTGTGCTCTTCTCGGACGAATCCAGGTATCGTCTTACACGTTGTGATGGTCGATTGAGGGTGTGGGGACGGCCAGGAGAAAGATTTTCTGCAGAGGCTGTACAGGAAATTGATAGATTCGGAGGAGATTCCATAATGGTGTGGGCCGGAGTTATGTACAACAATCGTACGGACCTTGAACTTGTTCCCCAGCGACTGAATGCTGTCCGGTATATGAGCACGTTCTGGAAGAGCATGTAGTACCTGCTGCCATTTGAGTAGGCCCTGGATTACTGTTTATGTAGGATAATGCTAGGGCACGTTCTGCGGCTGTCACCAGGGATTTCCTGAGGAGGAATGAAATTGGGGTAATGGAGTGGCCAGCGGTCAGCCCAGACCTCAACCCTATTGAACACTTGTGGGATCTTCTAGACAGGAAGGTCAGGAACCGACATCAAGCTCCACAATCTCTGCAGCAACTTGGAGATGCCCTGAAGGAGGAATGGGAGCATATTCCGTAAGAGGAAATCCAGAATCTTATTGGGAGCATGCTACGACGGTGCCAAAGTGTCGTCGAATGTCGTGGAGGCCATACACGATACTATCTCTATATAACGAGTGTTTAACTTTGAAAAATAAGCACAGGATTCAATTGCTTACATAGCGGAATTATTTGAAAAGTTAATTTTCAGCGTTATTCATTTGTTTTTACTGACATGAGCAATAAATAAATAAATAAATCACCACAAATAATGCACTTTATTAATTTCATGTTTGTACCTTTATCCAATGAAAAAATATTTGCATATTTCATAGTGTTCCTCTAATTGTTTTGAACAGTGTAGCATGCACAACAAAATCATCTTTACCGAAGAAACAGAAATGAACAACAGTATAAAGTATTTATCAACAAAAAAGTCACCAACAACAAAATATAAATCGACATTAATCGAAAACCGACAAGCAACACACTAGCTATAAACGATAATCCAGACATCCTTTTTAACATAAAATAAATACATTCAAGAGTCTAATAAATAGGATGTTAAAACTCCCTTTAAAGCCAGAGGACATACGATCCTACAGTCAAATCAAAAAAGAATACAAAAACCTCCTGAAAACCAAATGAAAAGAATACATGGAACAAGAAGCAACCAAGATGGTGGAGGAAGCTAGGAAGGATCCATATATAGCATTGAGGGCACGGAAATCTCAGGAAAGTGGAAAAATGGACATAACAATTTGAGAAGAACATTTCAGCAGTATTCTCAATATAGATAAAACTACCACCGCATATGAACCGATCACAGTGGAGCCATGCCTAGTAGAAGCCAACCCATTCACGACGGAAGAGGTGCACGAGGCAATAATGTCTCTGAAAAACAAAAAGGCACCAGGTCCAGACGGAATATGTAATGAACATATATCAAAGACTCAAACCTACTGCTCCATGCAAAGACAGATACCTTAAACCTATGCTTACAAAAGGGCAATATACCAAAAATATGGAGGCTCTCGACATCAAAATGCTATTTAAGGGGAAAGGCGACCAGCTGGATTCGAATTCCTACAGAGGAACTGCCCTGGAAAATGAACTTTGAAAATACTCACAAGCCTTATTACAAAGAGGATCTCAAATGAAGTAGCACAATTCGGTTTCCGAAAAGACAGAAGTACACTACACGCCATCAACAACCTTCTCAGCGATATAGAGGACGTACTAAGGCATCCCCGTGGGAAATTCCACGAAGGCTTTGATAAATTAAACAGACGGATACTAATCTCGAAGCTGGAAACAATGAAAAGAAAAGATAAGCTCACAGCGTTGATACACAACATGCTAACAACCAACTTCATCCAGATCACAGACGACGTAACCACATCGAAAACAATAACACAAACCAACTGGGTACTACAGGGTGATGCACTGAGTCCCCTACTCTTCAATATCACCACACACGATGTCGTACGGAGGAAGTGAAAATCTACATATATGCAGATGACATGGTCATCGGATCGAACTCCATACAAGACCTGCAAAGAGCAACCAATCAACTTGAGAAATGGGCACAGGAAAATAAAATGGAAATAAACTCAGGGACAACGGTACAGATGACATTCCGCAACGGAGGCCGAGAAGCTGCGGAGGACAGAATCTACCTAGGAATAGAATCTCTCGTGACAGTTAACAGCTTCAACTATCTGGGACTGACTTTGCAAACCACTGCCAGGTCATTTAGAATACACATAAAATCCCGTGCAGTAGCTGCCACAAAAGCCATGTTTGACATCAAAGCAATGTCCAGACTGTCACTAAAAACGGTCATGACCTTGTTCAACGCAAAAGTAGTTCCCATTGCAACCTATGGAATATACCTGATTTGGGAGAAGCTTAGTCTAAGAGATCTAATAACTTTGGAAGCAGTCAAATCACGATTCTTGAAAGCGGCCCTAGGTGTCTCAAAACACACAAAGTCGAGGCTAGCATATGAACTCGCCAAGGAACCCTTCTTCACAGAAGAACTGCGTATGAGGCTACCTTCCACAGTCAGATCAAACAAACTATTTCAGGAAAGGGAGAAGAAGAGATAAGATATATGGCTGGACTTTTATACCACAGAAATCAAATCTGGACCAACACCAATCAAGAATTCCGACACCTGGTTAACTTAATAGCAGTGCAGGGATACCACCACAAGATATGCAAGACCAAGTGTTTTTATGATCCCGGGAACAACTGTGTGTGTGTACTGTGCGAGCAACCATTCGACCGTTACCATCTAACCACCTGCAAAAAACGAGTGAAAACCCTAGTAGAATTCTGCAAATAATAAGCTATGTGAATCAAATTAATGAAAAAACTTATGTAACATATATTTTCTGGACAACGTGTACGCATTTATTCTATTATTATTAAAACTCCCTTTAAATAAATACAATTATAATAAAGAATTAGATTACATTATACACATGGCAAAAATTAACGGCTACTGTAAACAAATAATAAATAAAATCCTAAATAAACAAAAAAGAAAAAAAAACATTACCAACATAACCAAACTTGAAAAAGAATAGAACGAAAATAACAAGAAATGGATAACTCTCACATACACTGGTAAATAACATTAAAATTAGCCACCACATTAAAAAAAGCTTGATAGGAGAATAAATATAGCATACAGAACTGGTAATAAATTAAACAATTTAATAAATAATAATATGGAAGAAAAATGGATTTCAACAATAAAGGCATGTACAAATTAACATGTACAGACTGCAATAAATTCTACATTGGAAAACTAACAGAAACTTCAACATTAGATTCAAAGAACATTTTAGATATTTTGTATATAATGGAGGAAAATCACGTTACGCAACACATGGAATTCAGGCTGGACGCCATATGCATAACATCGATAACACCCTCACAATGTTACATAGAGAAAACATTCCAACGAGGATAAATATACTGGAGGAAATCGCAATCCTAAGAGAAATCGACAACAACCTAATTCTTAATGAGAATATTCCAGGTCCACACCATCCTCTATACACTATAGTCACAACCAAGACAGTGCTTCAACAAGGTCAACAAGAACGTACCTAATGCATTCTGCTGATTATGGGACTAATTTCGAAAGGCCTACCGAGTTTTAAAACAACTTAAGTTGAGGAGACGGAGCTACAAGGTGAATATTTTTATAGTTTTTAATTTTACATTATATTACTGTAGTTGATAATTGCATAAATGCCCCTAACTATACAATTCTTAAATTAGTAGCTCAGAAAATAAAATAAAAGAGGCCAAACTTGAAAATCATTATACAATAACCCATTTGAGCTAGCGGACAAACTACATCGTTTAGAAATCAAGAAAAACACTAAAATGACGTCATTCGACATAAAAACCCTTTACACAAAATATCCCGATAAATGAAACAGTACATGTAATAAAACAAATACTAACAGACAGTAAAGGTGAAGAAAATCATATCGATCAGTTAAATAAATTAATAACAACATCCATCCATGGTAATTCTGCCCAAAGGCAGATCCTCCACTGCAATCTCAGCATTTTCAAGCTACGCTTGCAGCTTTACTAGGGAATTGTAAGTGTGGTAGCTTCCCGTTGCTTTCCACACTGGTGAAAGATGATGGTGATGATAATGATAATTATGATGGCCATATGATTTCGGGGACCGTTTGGGCCTTAAAGGTTTCCTGACAAGGCAGCACGCTACCTCGAGACCATAGCGGTGGACTTAATAACAACAATAAAATAAAATTACTTCCAATTTAACAATACACTTTTTATACAATAAGACGGAATCCCGATGGGGAGTCCTACTTCCAGAATAATGACCGAAATCTTCCTACACGAACTGGAAAATATAATATTTTAAGAAACCAATACGTAAATTTGATATAAAACTTATAGTAAGATTGTTGATGACATACGTGTTAATTATAACAGTGAAAATTCTTATTTCTTCTTCTTCTTCCTCTACGCATGAAAGCTGGCAGCTTTCATTCACTACAGGTCCGGGGTATGGTGACGTCCTTCCATCGTAGTTGTGGTCTTCCTAATGGCCTTTTCTGCTGAGGTGTCCAGTCACGTACTTTATTCACTAATCTACTGTTCTCCATTCTATCTATGTGATCGTTCCAGTTTAGTCTTCTATCATTTATCCAGAGGTTTATAGGTTCAATTTCACAATCTTCTCTAATAACAGAGCTGCGAATTTTCTCTCTCAACGATTTTCCTACGATTTTCCTTAAAACTTTCATTTCGGTTGTTTCATTGATTGGTTTTGTTTTTTGAGTTTCTGTTCGGCATTCACAACCATATGTTAGAACTAGTCTTATGACAGATTTGTAAATTCTTACTTTTGTATCTATTCTTAAATTTTTATTTTTCCAAACAGTATTGTTTAAACATCCCGATATTGTCTTTGCATTATTTGCTTGATGGAGGATTTCGTCTGTTATTCTGTTGCTGCTATTAATTTATACTCAGTGAAAATAGGATAGAAAAATTAATATTACAAGACTTAAATAACTTGCAAAAAATCACTTTCACCGAGGAAATAGATGTTAATAATAGTGTAAACTAATTAGATTTATCTATAACAAAAAATATATACAACAATAAACTAGAAATCGGCATTTACCGGAATCCTACAAACAATACTCTTGTCATAAACAAAAATTCTATACACCCTTTTCAAAAACAAATGTATATTTAACAGCTTAATCAATAGAATGTTTAAACTTCCATTAGCAAAGACTGTATATTCAAGAATTTAACTACATTAAATATAGTAAAAAGCAACAGCTATATTGAATAAAATATAAATAAATAAAAAAAGAAAGAACAATATATTTAACATGACTAAACTGATGGAGAATCTGATAAGTAAAACGCATGGATAACATTTGCATATACAGGAAAAGAAACATCAGTTAGCCAATACGTTAACGAAAACTGACAAAAACATAAAACTGGCATACAAAACTAATAACAAATTAAATAACATAATAAGCAATACTCGTATATCGAAGAAAATAATATTTTCAATAGTAAAGGAGTATATAAATTGACGTTTAAATATTGTAACAAATTTTGTATAGGAAGAACAGACACACGTTTTAATATTACATTTAAAGAACATTTTCGAGACTTTATTCACGTAATAAGATGCTAGTTATATAATTTTTACCTGGTAAGTCAGTCGTACGCAACTAAGTTATTAAATTTCTTCAAGTTCTAATATGGAGGCCTTTCGAAAACAATGTTTCATCTTCTGCGTTTTAACTGAACTGATGGTGTTATATAGGTTGTATAACGGATTTATGTCTGCGGTTATGTTCTCGTTGAGTAGGTCTTTATTCCTTACTTCTTTTAGAATCTCTATGTCTTCAAGGATGCTGATTATGTAGTTATTGTATTCTCTGTGTAGTATTCACATAGAGTTATCGAAGTTTTCAAATTGGTGATCTGTTTCTAGTATATGTTTGGCAAAACTTGATTTTTCTTCATTATTAATAAAATTTTTGAAATGTTCCGAATATCGTGTGTTAAAGCTTTTTATTGTTTTGCCTATGTAGTTGATTTATTCACGTAGAAGGAAAATCAAGCTATGCAAAACACGTTATCCATGCAGGACATTGTATGTTAGATATTGAAAAACTCTAACAATATTGCACAGAGAAAATAATCCACCTAAGATAAACATACTCGAGGAGATGGAAATTTTGAAGGCAGTTAACAACGACCATCTGATAAATGAAAACTCACCCAGTACATGTAATCCCGTCTACCAGTTTTTCAGTGAAACACCAGTATTGAATCAGGGGTCAACAGATAATACTTCTGCAGATGATGGGACTATTTCTTAAAGCGTACAAATAATTAATAATCTTTAAGTTGAGGAGACGGACCTTTTAGGTAACTATTTTATAATTTAAATAAGTATAACTAATCAGCGTCTGATTCTGTAAATGGCACTTGTGGATATGGGGTCAGCGGCCAGTTGTAAGGCAAATAGCCTTTTACGTCTGTAGCGTCGCGGAAAAAATGAAATATAATGTAATATAATATTGTAATCTTACTGAGCTTGTTATAACTATCACAATGTAGTTTCTTCTTTCATGCTCTGAAATGAATGAAGAGAGATAAAACAGAATGGCAAGAACCTCATAATATCCACATCTAAGTAATCGGCGTCTTTGCCCCACGGACACAGATGGAAGTATTTTATTTAACATCTCAGATAATTACTTTCAAAATTTATAAATTGAGCGTGAAGAGACGATTAGATAGACTCAGGGAAATTTTATCTCAGGATTAGTAAATGAGTGATACAATATTACGCGTAAGGCTTTGTTTAATCTCGATAGAAGCTGTTCTTCCGACTTTTTCGATCTGAAAAAAATACGCCGGTTCTGGCCAGTTTGAACTACAAACCTGAAATACAGACACTCAATTTGGATAAAGGATTATTGATATAATTGTATTGTAATTTTCTTCTAATTATGATAGGAAATTTGGGACATTTTATTATATAATGACTAACTAACTCACTGGCATAATCAACCCGGAGGTTCGTGGCCACGTTGACTATTCCGAGCTAATGTCTTTCAATCAACCTTCGTACAATACAACAACCTCATATCAAGGTTGTTATTGTTTCACCTCATTCTTAGCCCGTCTACTGGGCGCTTTCACTACGGTTTTCCTACATGAGTGTCCATTCCCCTTTTTCATTTCCCATTCATGCCAAATGACCTGCCCACCACAGTCTACGAGACGTAACTATTCTTATTATATTTGACTTCCTATTAAGATCATACGGCTTACTGTTACGCAGTCTTTTCCATTCATCTGTCTGTTCGTCTCTTTTTAGTCCAAACATTTTTCTAAGAACTTTATTCTTAAATACTTATTATGTCCACCCTTAAAGAGTCCGTATTTCGCATCCGTATAATATAACTGGAAGAATAATAGTTTTTATGTACGGTATTTTTAGTTCAACGTTTTTCTAGAGAATTTAGGATGATAAGTCCATGTATATGATACGCATAATATGATTCTTTTCCAGAATTGGGCCTATGTTAAATTTTTTTCTGCATCTTATTCCTGATTGTAATTATAGTTCCTAGCGATTTGTATTCGGTGACTTCTTCAAAATTTCCCCCATTTTTCATTAAATGTCTATTTCCATCATAGGCCTATAATAAATTTCTATGTGTAATCATATATATACAGTATATAATTTTAATGATGTACCAATTTCTTGGTGTTACTAAATAGAATCGTGTCATACAACATTACGACAATCATTTTATATCTTGAAGATCATTCTCAATAATCTTCAATTCTATGTTTATGTGTGAAAGAATATTTTACATTTTTTTGCGTAGTCTGGCAATTTGTTCACGGAATAATTGAATTACCGCCCAGATCAATTTGTTTTCAAAGTTGATTGTTATATGCAAAAATATTCCATTTATTACAACAACATTACTTAGAAGGTTACATAAGCATTCTGACATGTATTCAATTGTATAAACTAAGACATTAATTACTTTCTTGCCCATCTGCAATTTTCGTCGTGCCCGATGTCTCAGAACGCAAGCTTGGCTGACCAGGATTGGGTATCTCTAAAAAGAGTGACAATATTCAGTGTGCAATAGTGCAAGTGCGCAGATTTTAATTATGAATTTCTTGTGGCAAGAATAGTAAAAAAATGATTTGAATACCTCTGAGTCACAAATACACAGTTTTATAAAAAATATTTTCTTGTGCAAAGATTTATTAGCGAGGCCTATATTACTTTATAATGATGGTGAGTACTATATTTACATAGCACAAGGAGACGTGAAATGAAACAATTGTTGATTTAGTATTTTTTAATAAAAAGCATACTTCACCCATTGCAATATATCCATATTCCATTCCATTTTAATGCAGTTTAATCTCTTTTAGGTACTATTATGTGCCACATGCCATCAGGGATTGCCAATTCTCCATATCTAAAATTAATAAAATCCTTTAATGAATTCCGTCTCTCCTTGTTTAATTTGTGGTAACATATGGATTAAAAATAATAAACGGAAAACATTATTCCATTTGTTGTCTCCTACGTACTGCCTGAATATCCGACCGATGCCCGTTGTCATTATAAAGTAATATAGAAGTAAATTTCTGTACATTTTTTTTCTAAAACAAATTTATGACCCTAAATGTATAATATATTTATATTTTATTTGCCATCAGGAATTCTTATCCAACACGTACGCATTTTATTAGGCTACTTTCACATTGTATTGATTTTTTTCTCTCCATGATCTCTGGTATTCAGGTTATTCAGGCGTCTAAGAAATAAGCAGGCAGCAGTTTTTACAGCAGTAATATGAGTTGGAACAGCTATGAAATTGTAGACAACTTACATCGAAATCTCTCAACCATTTTTATGATCTAGAAAACTAACTATTATCTGGCAATATCTAACCCGGAGGTTCATTGCGGCAGGACATAAGTATCTGGAGCTAATATTTTCAATCATTCCCTTTACTATAAGTACACCTCCCTTAATCATGCTTAATGTTATCCTCCCAATTCATTATTGGTTTATTAGATTTTCTTTTAAGAATTCATAATCTCTCTCTCTCTCTCTTTATCCATGTTATACAAATCCGGCCTATCGCAATCTACGAGGCTTACGTACTGTTCATATTATTCTGTATTCTCAAGAACATTATGGAGCTTTTTTAATTCACAAGTAGCATCGGTTCGTCTTCCTTGGTTTAAAATAATCCAATTGATTTTATTATCAATTCTCGTAATGCACTGATGTAGATTTTCACCATTGAGGAAACATCGGGGAACTACAAGCCTCATGACCACGGCCTACAGCCCGAAAATCTTCTTCAAGATCATCAGTTCTCGTAATATTTTCTCCTCTTTTAAAGTAAAAGATTATATGTCGAATCCACGTACTATAACTTGAAGAATCATCATGTGTATATATGATAAAGAAACCAACCAACCTTGCATCTGTGACGCGGAAACCCCAAGAAACCTTTCTTTATCAAACATATATCGGCGAAAATCTATTAATATATATATATATATATATATATATATATATATATATATATATATATTCATTTTACATTTCTTAAGAGAAGTTGAGATGTGAAGTGTCTGTTTAATACGGATGGTTGAGGCAAATAAAACTAAACTAATGTAGGATATGCCTTAGTGGAGTAGTTGATAGTCATAAACAATCCCAGTTGATGTCTCCTCTCTGGATACATATAAGGTAGTCACTCTCTGAGCTTTCTGTGAGAATGTATACTTGAATCACAGACTTCTTGGCTTGGTGGTGAGGAGACTAAAGGGAAAGGTAAGTGGTCGAACTGCTATGTTAAGTCCAAGTAAACAAAACAAATCAGACTGCGTTGCACGTGTTATTACTAATTCGCTCTGAAGTGAAAGGAAGGACCGCGATGATAACAACGTAAGATATTACCGGTATGCAGGAAAGATCCCGGAGCATTGCGACACGGGTCATGTATGAAATGTGCGGTACGGTTTCATTCAATCTCCCTCACTCACATACCATAAAGAGTGTGATCCGATTATACAGTAGTTGGCTACATTTTAGGAAGGATACATTTATGATCTTTACAAATGTAAATGCATCTACTACCGCTAAATGGAAATTGAAACCGGTGTTAAGATGATTTATTTTTCCTCAATGCCAGTTAAGTCCCCCTTATTCCTCTGAAATTACTTTCTGCGGCTTTGGTATTTCTACTAAGAGGTCTAGAAATTTTGAAGTTCTATAGAAAAACTGTAGTCAGGTGCAGCAAGGTATTTCCTTCGCTCATCTCAGGAGGAAAATGCGCTGCAGGGCGATGGTATACAATTCTGTGGCACCACGCATAAATCCCATAACCCTTAAATTAAAAAAAAGAGTTAATATTATTAATGTAATATTGGAGCTGTCATTTATCATCCCTCAAATTTTGATTGCTGTAAAATTAGTTAAACAGAAGATCCAGAGATGGACAACACATTGGAGGTTCACTTCAGATAGGAAACCTCCATGCATGAATCTTCATTTTCTCAGAACTACTTAAATGAAGGTTATTGGTTTCATGCATGGTGCCACAGAATTGTGGTCATCACATGGAGCACAAACGATGGTGGCGACATGGGATTTCTTTAGATTTTTACAGGTAACAAATTGCTTATTTTAATCGGCCTCAACTCTCTATACATACTGTCGTAATGACTTTTATGATACAATAACGAAAATATTTTATCTAAAACTATTCTAACAATACTGTAGTGAAGGTTTTAGTTCTGCCATATGACATGTAGATACCGCGGCAGTCGCATTGATTTGTTGGTAGCGCCACAGTTGAGGGCGGCGGTCGATACACGGAGAGTCAGGCTGCCGCATTGCAAGTAATAATAGGGGAACTTGCAGTGACAATTCTACATAATGTAGTTGTGCTAAAAACAACCTCATAATTGATAATTGTACTACAAGGTGAGTAATACAAACGACAGATTATTTCTTACATTTTTACACAGTCCAATTTCTAACAATGCTTTCGAAATCACGTGTTATATAAGAAGATTATCATTGATATTTAAGATAGCATGTTTTATATTTAAATCAAAAGTAATCTTTATTCACTGCATTGTAATTATTTTATTCGTCTACCGCTGTAGTGTAGGGGCAATGTTGCCTCAGAAGTAGTAGGCCAGGGTTCGATTTTCGACAAGTTTCTTTGGTGAGATTTTAGTTTCTTTTTTTCTCTCCTTACATTTATAGCAAATGTCTGAAACTTTAAGGTGAAACCATCTGGTCATAATAATAATAGTCTGAGTGAATGTTGTACCTCGTCTTAAATGTTCGTGTGGTCTCGGAAGTGGTCTGGGTAATGAACTCACATCTCATGCGGGAAGCCCTTCCTTATCCCCGCGTTGTCAAACAAATGTGGTTAAGAGTTTAAAATCACTTCCCGACAAGTTGTATCCTGTAAGGACCGGGTATACTAGGTCACGAAAAGTAAAGTTTATATTAAGGAAACTAATGAAAAGAAAAGAAAATTCACGGGATGACATTAAGATTAAAATGTTTCATCATTATGATAATAATAATAATAATAATAATAATAATAATAATAATACTTTATTTATTCTGGCAGAGTTAAGGCCACAAGCCCCACTCAACCAGCACAAATACAAATAAATATTTGAGAAATATAGATATACACTATACTAATTATAAACCGTTAAAGATTCATTAAATGTTGCATTGTAAATTTCATGTACAAACAACATTTTATAGGATGATAACAACAATAATACTTACGATAATAATAATAATAATAATAATAATAATAATAATAATAATAATAATAATAATAATATGATAAATTATATGAGAATCACCAATTAATATATATATATATATTACACTGGGTAATAATGAAGTCGAGGTTAGAGCAAATATAAGTTTAGATTTCTTTTAAAATATGCCAATGTCCGGCAGCCCCTTATTTCTTGTGGTAGGGAATTCCAGTTGCGAGAAGTTAAGATAGTATATGACATGGAGTGATTAGATGTCCTATGTTGCGATATATTAAGCAAGATACTATGTTGTGATCTTGTGTTTAAGTTATGGTTTGAGGATAGATACTGGAAACGGGATGATAAATAATTGGGAATCGAGGTATGTAGGATCTTAAATAAGAGAATTAGACAGTGCGATTTTCTTCTCCCTTTTAGATGTAGCTATGACAATTCTTCTCCTTTTTCTTAAGTCAGTGCCTTTTCAGCGAAACCATTCTCCCCTTTCTTTGAGCTCTTCCTAATCTTGGCAACTTACAGTTTCTGTTGCATCTTCCAAAATAATAATGTCTCTTGCTCCTCTCTTAACTTTTTCTCAAAATGTTCCTTAAAACTCTTTTTAAAAAATGATTGTGAATGAGTATATTACAATCAATTACATTTTCTACCAAATTATTATGCATACTATTGACCTATCTTTTTCAGTTTATCGTAATATTTATTAATTTGCCTCCTATTCAGTACAATTGTTCTCTGTTAATTTCCTGTAACAGCCAATCTCCTTACACCAATATTGTCAAGACCCAAATATTACAGACATACCGTAGAATAAGACACTTAGTGTATAATACTTTATACATTATTTCCTGTTTTCTATATTTACGCCTTCATTTTAAATGTAATTGGAAAAGCAAATAATTTGTTTTAATCAACATTATTTTAATATTTCAAGATAACCCTTTTAGGTCTTTTCACAAATAAGAACATTTCTTCAGTTCATATATAAAGTCGATCTTCCAGGATACATTATTGAGTTTTCTTTATAATTTAAGGAGAATGGAAATTCTGAGCCCTAAGTGTTACCTCTCCATGAAATAATTGTAACATTATTATTGCAGCAACTAAATGCATTACCATTTTTTCACTTAACAGCAAAGATATTATGAAAAGTAAATTGTAAGAAAATTATCATCTTTACTTAATACACACTGAGCATGTACCATCATTTCAATACTCATATTCATATTTACCTAATAAATGGCAAAACTAAAACATTCTAAATCATTCGACGTTTCTTAAAACTAAAAAAAATAACTGGTTTATTACTTTCAGCTTTTTTAATATAAAAACATATTTAACTAATGTTCAGTTAGATCACGATCAGTACATACTATTTTTTCTTTTATAAAATTTGAGTGTCTGACTTAGAACCCTTCAGTTTTATTAGAGAAAATTAATAAAACTTTGAAAAAAGTTTACGGGAACATTTACTTCTTATTTATGTATGAACAGCAGTGTAAACGAACACTATGGCCAATGTAAAGAAAATGTAGTGAGTCGCTGACTCAGACTTTTTTTTAGTACTCTAATTTTTTTTTTCAAATGCCCCAGGTTTGTCTTTCGACATTCTTGGTTTCTCTCCTGGTATGGCGTACTTGTAACCCACTTCTGAGGTTGGGTTACGTTGCCCCGATGATATGATGGGTGGTGATGATGATAATGGTGCGCCAGGAGAGTCCCTATAAACTCATATAATCCGACAATGGACACAGGGATCTTCCGTATTTGACCTACTACTCAGAGCGCTTCACTTGTTTATTATGAAGTAAGTGACTGATAACATTCTCAAACTATAAATGGAACATAATGTACAGGACATCAACACCGAAATGCCCTATATTCAATGTGCTTCCTATACCAAACAAATATAATTAAAGTTTATTTACAAAAGTAAGTTATATGAAAGTTCTAAAAAAATCAATGTACTTCGACGTGAACCTATGGGGTGACACTAAGAATGTCCAATGTTATTCAATTTCGTCCAGATCGCTGCAACATGTCGTGACCGATGGACTTTTGTTTTAATATCGTATATGTAGACTTAAAATGAAATGAGCTAATTGCCATAACAATCCATTTCCATTTTATTGCAAAAAAATCTGTCTATGCCAGTGCGGTACAAACTGAGCTATGTGGTAGTTAAAATTTTAGCCACAAGGATATGCCTGGCGTATCAAAAACTGTGATAAGGACAACGTTTATTTCTCAGAATTTAGATTTTGGTACTCAGCCCGGTTTTTATTTCAGTCTACATATAATCTCTTTCTGAACATCTTATGGACAACTGTTATTGCCATTTTAAGTTCCCGTGAAGTTTTAATACGTTTGAACGCTTGGCGGATATTCTCTACTGGTTCCTCGGAGACACGCCCCCCCCCTCAGAGCCGTTTAAATAAGGTGTTCGTGTCCAGAAACTCTCCAAGGCATGCTCTTATCCTCTTGGCGTCTGTTCCTGCTTTGTTGTAAATACGACAAAACTATTTTTGCACCATATCCACGGGTTTGAACTATCAGGACCAAACCACGACTTATGTATTCTCCTAAAATAATGTAATTTTCGCACGGACAGACAACAATGCGAAACGTTTACAGTGACTATTTAACTCATGCCCCAAATGGGAGTCAATGACCAAACACGTTTCAATGAATTTTGTTTTACAATAAATCACAGTCGTGTTTCAACTCAATATTTATCAACTTAAGTTTATCATATTAAAGAAAGCTCCTCCTTTATAACATTCTGAATAGGTCAGAACATTATTTTGCAGTGACTGACTCTCTAAGAAATACGTTGAATATAGCAAATTATATATTAAGATGTAAGAATCCTAGAATATATTTGGTTCCCAGATTGCAAATATTAGTGCAAGAATGGAACCAGCTACCGCTTGCGGGATATAATAATAATAATAATAATAATGCTTTATTTTAGCTAAGGCCTTAAGGCCTTCTCTTCCACTCAACCAGCGAATAGTAGAATTATACAAAAATTACATACATATTACAATTTTAAGATATTATTAAAATACAGACTAAACAAAATGCAATGATGATGTGATCTAATACTAGCTAATACTAACAAAAACATGGAATATAATGAAATTAAAATGATATATAATAAAGTAAGTAGCTTGGGTAGATGATTATTTATAGAATGCTGTACGGTATGTAGTTGTTATGCAGTTAATGTTTTCATTGTGTCGAACTTAATATATTAGTTTATTTGTATTTAAATAATGATAGCGATTGACAGTCCCTGACATGACTGGGAAGTGAGTTCCATGCTCAAGTCATAGATATTTTGCAAGATTCAGAGTATAGACATGTCCTGTGCTGTGGTGTCAAAAGTAAAGAAGAGTCTTGTGATCTTGTTTCTAAATTGTGATGAGCCGATAAATTTTGAAAACGTATTGTTAAATAACTTGGTAAATATGTGTGCAGAATCTGGAATAGGAGGGTATGTGAATGCAAAATCTGAGTACCTAGGCGTAGCCATGATAAGGCCTGAAATGAAGGAGACACGTGGTCATTACGACGGAGGATAAAATTGAAAAAAATATACAGCAATTGGTTATACCACAATAAAAAGAAACCACTGTTCGTACTTTTTTAAACGTATTGTTTCCCAGGTATTTACGTACCAGAAAAATACAAATGACATATTTACATCATAGGACATCAATAATTAATTAATAACCTATAACGTTGATTATAAACAGTTTGATGTGTTTCATTTTTTCTCCACTAGGGGGAATTCTTACAATATTGCGATCGTATTTGGCAATAAATAATATTATATGGTTGCAGTGATGAACAATTGAAACATAACAAACGTTTCTAATTTGTTTTCAGACATCGGCGTTTACATTAAATATGTAAATATTTTAAAATAAGTATATTTAAATAATGATTTGTGAGTTAACAGCTTGATTTTATTCGTTGAATAGTCCTAACAAAAGCCACTCTTGATTTCAAAATCCTCTTGATAAATTAGAATAAAATAGAATAGATTTAGAATAGATTTATTTAGCCTGGTGGAGTTAAGGCCATGTGGCCTTCTCTTCCACTCACCAGAACAAGCATATGTTACATATGAATACAAAAAAAATTACAATAATAGTCATATTAAACAGGACAAACATATGTTACATATGAATACAAAAAAAAGTTACAATAATAGTCATTGAACAATTAATTATCTGTCATATGAATAATAATGAAATGAATGTCCAATAATAGAATGAAACTAAATACAATTAAAATTAAATTAATGATACAATGAATAAAAAAGGAATAACAGCTCGAATCTACTATACATAAAAAGAAAAGAAAAAAATACAAAGAAAGTAATAAACTACAAGGAATTAATCTATGCTTTTTATACAAGGCATTAGGTAAATATATATAACAAATCCTAAGTCTATTTTATTAAATAATGCAAAAACGCATTATTAATTCTTAAAAAGTAATATTAGTGAGTTGTTTCTGTTAGTGATTTTATTTTCAATTTATTTCTGAAAGATGGTAAAGTTTGGCAGTCTCTGACATAGGGTGGAAGGGAATTCCATATTCTAGCAAGAGAAACTGTAAAAGATTTCGAATAATAGGTAGTGTGATGAGGAGGGATATAAAGGACACTGTGCTCAAGGGATCGGGTATCTAAGTTATGTGTATCAGAGAGTTTAGTGAAGCGGTGTGATAAATAATAAGGTAATGATGTGTGCAATATGTTGTAGAGAGATATCACTCCTGGCATTACTTATGAAAGTTTTCAAGAAACAGCTTCAAGTCCTTCTGTAACATATGAACAATTATGTACTGAAACAAAACAGCATGCACTATTTTTAAAACCTGTTGAAAAGTAGGGAATTTTGGTGTAGAAACACTGTATTATGCTTTTCTTTATTAAATAATACTATTACAATATGAAATTCTAAAATAGCAATTTGACAACGGTGAGGTATTACGTTAACAGTCAATATAATAATATTTCTTAATACACAAATTGCAGAACGCAAAATATTTATACATAATTCTGGGCGTCGTAAAAATGAGATGTTGTATAGGCAACACAATTTAATTTAACCTGAGTATACTTAGTACAAGTTGTTAATGCTTTGGTAATTATGATTTGACATTTTTATCTGTTTTTCCGCATTATTTCTGACGCGGTAAATGGCTATATCGAGTTACACATAGAAAAGTGTCTTGAAACATTTTTTATAGAAATTTGAAATTACCTTCCCTAAATAGTTAAAAAATACCAATAAGATCAAAAATAATGCTCACTGATAAATTAGTAGAACAAGTGAACTATTTTGAATATTTAGAATGTATATATTCATATGGAAGTATAAACGATTTTTACAAAAATATAAAATTTCCAAAAATAATAGACACAATAAAAAAACCTTTCTCAAGAAGATAAGGATAGTCACAGTTCTGAAGTTTTGCAGAATGATCGCCATACAAAACATTTTGTATATGCCTCAGAGGTTTGAAACCTAACTAAACCACATAAAAAAGGAAAATAGAAGGAGCACAAATGAGGCTGAGGAGGCCGATGACGGGATATACACTATTAGGCCATAAACAAAGTGAACACACAATAGTCTCCGCAACAAAAGTTTGAAGTTACGTATCACTTCGTGGTGTAAATATACATTATTCATGGTCCTCGCCTCTCCAACCGACTAGCTGTACAACACACATCACAATAGGCTATTAATATAAACTGTGGACAGAGTCATTTTTTTTATTCAATGCCCCAGGTTGTCATTTCGACATTTCTGGAGTTCTCTTCTGGCTTTGGCTTAATTGTAACCCACTTCTGAAGGCGGAGTTACATTACCCCGATGATAAGATGGATGATAATGAAGTGCCAGAAGAGTTCTTAACCTAAAGTTAACCTAAATTCCAGACCATGTGCAACCACAGGAATAAATCCCTTTAAGGAAAAAATCCTATCGAACCCGGGACCTCATGAACAGTAGTCAGAAACGCTGACCACTAGCTGGTCATGGACAGTGACATTATAAATTTAATAATTAAATCAACATTCGCCATTAATATATACATTTTACATTTAACTGAACACGTTATTGTAGTTGTATATCGATATTTAATCAAGACATATTTTCTGAACGTTAAGTACACGGAGTCGAAAAGTCATGTCATATGGGTTTTGTTTACCTCTACATCATTCTTTCGTTGCTGCTAGTATAGACAGGAATCGATCAGTCTAAATACAGAAGAATTAACTGACAGTTATATAAATAGATGGCACGAGCATGCGCATAATCATAAATTAAATATTTATGTAGTAAATCAAGCAATTGTGGCGGTTAGAAACAAGGGGTGTAAGTGATTTTTTCTGGCTAAAAACGACTTTGGTCCATAATTACGGTACATTTTTTAGCATAATTTTCTTTAGTGGCAAAGGGATATAAGTGTTGCGTTAGTAGATAAAGTGTGATTATTATTTTCAATTACCATGATTTTCTTATAGTATAACTTTCACTTTGAACCTGTTTTTCGCATGACTTCGCATTTGCTCCTCTATACTTCTAACAGCATCAATTAGAATATTAATAAATATGGTTACATTATTTTTTACATACTCTATAAAACCAATATTTCTGCAACTGTGTTATTGTATTACATAATTATCAGCTATATATATATATATATATAATGAATTGTATTGTAATCATAAAAAATTGTTTATATTATATCATAAGTGCAGAAACGTAAATTAAATTAGGAATATGATATACAAATTACGTCTACAGATTATGCGTATGTCAGTATTAATATCGTAGCGTGTCGGTTTTGATCTATTTTTATAATGGTTTACATCGGTTCTGATGAACTAATAATTATCCTACCTGCTTGTGGTTTCGAGCTTCGCAGCATCAAACAAGCCGGGTCGTTATATGTTATTCTTTTTATATCGTAAAAATCCAGAATACCCATCCTTCAAGATACATGCAGCCGTAGGTCTCGTATCATATATTTACTTCACGTAAAAGAATAACAAGCCTGAAGTAAGAGACCTATAAATAAAAAAAATTGCCTCATCTTTCACCTCCATATTTAAATCATGCTAATGGCCTGAGAAAAATTGTCAATTTTCAGCACTTTTTGCCAATTTTAAACGCAATTTTCGAAAAATTAAATAGCATCCTTACATAGAATAAACAATAGTTTACATAATATACCGTGTCTCTCATTCAAATACTCTCATAAGTAAGCAGAGGTTAGATGTCTCTTATGATGAACTACACATCATTGATTGTTATATATTCAAATTTCGCCTGTTGATCGTATTTTGCGCTGTACGCAACAATGTAACAATGGCATTTTCTAGCAATGCAAAAGTGAATAGTCATAACTGCTGAATGTGGGGGTACAAAATCCTTGCAGAATTATTGAATTTGAACGGAATTCATCCAAGATGAATATTTTATACGCCGTGTCACATCGCAAGCGGTCCGTTTTTCTTTACGATTGACACTGTCGATGGCATATCATAGTTTTACACGCTCGAAATTCGTTTAATGGCACAACTGAATGACGATTCAGATGATTGTGTCCCCCATCAAGATGGAGCGCACCACACTATCACATTCAGGATTGCAACTATATTATTCGGATGCTTCACGAATGTTGGGTAGGACGAACAGACCACTTGAGAATGTTTTTAAGAAATGGTCCCCACGATCACGGAGTAACCCCATATGATGTTTTCTAGGGGTTCCATAAAATAGTGTTTACGTACCTTCTCTACCATGCAATCATCATGAACGTCAAGTGAGGATTGAAGAAGTCGCAACATATCATGCCTGATAAGTTGTTAAGGATATGGCAAGACTTGAACTTCCTCAAAATGCTAGTCGCATTAAAAACTGCACTCACATCGAGGCACTGTAATACAGTTCCTTAAAAGCTCAATGCCAGTGTATGTGAGCCCTCAATCATCAGCTTAGATAATTATGATAGTGTTGAATTATAATTTTATCAAAGTATGACTTACTTTGGAGACACAGTATAAAATATTCACAAATGCAATGAATTTTGCCATGTCAAGTAGGAGATCCAGCACATGAAACCAATTGCTACATTCAAGTAGGAGATCCAGCACATGAAACCAATTGCTACATTGAGCATAAACTACACTGCTCAAAAAAATATGGGAATATTGTAGAATAACCTATTAAGACTATGTTTTTTGGAATAGTATTAGATGCAATCACTTTCTATTACTCCAAGATAATGTAAATAAGAGTTTGAAGTTGTTACGTAACCTCGGTACCACACCAGAGGACAGTGTCTGTACTGTTGATGTGGAAGGGTGGTGTGGGGGTGAATGTTTTGTTGCTGTTTTTAAATCCAGTCCAGTTTTCAGTTAGTGAATGACTTGCCTTAGGGACAGTGATGCCTCGACAACGTGATTTACCTGAACCAATGGCTTGGAGGGCCATAGGAAGGATGGAAGCTGGACAGACACAACAAGAGGTGGCACAAGCCATTGGGGTGTCTCAAAGCGTGATTTCCAGTCTTTGGAATCATTTTCAAAGAACATACTGTTCACAGAAGAGCCGGACAAGGTCGACCAAGGGCAACAACAGCAAGGGATGACCGTTACCTCTTGTTAACAGCCCATCGGAATAGACAGCAGAATGCAACTCAACTGCGAAATACACTTCAAACAGCAACAGGACGCAGGGTTGTCAACTCAAACTGTCCCCAATCGACTGCATGGAAGTGGTCTCTATGCCCATAGGCCCATGGTGTGTACCACGTTAACTCCACAACACCCGTAGAGATCGCAGAAAACTGGGCGGAGGAACATCGTGGGTGGAGGCATGCTGAATGGAGATCAGTTCTTTTTTCTGATGAGTCTCGATTCAACATGGAATGTGATAGTCGGCGTGTATTCATCTGGAGAGAAAAAGGGACACGAAACAATCCAGCTTTTGTACGTGAAAGATCCCCATATGGCGGCGGTGGATTGATGGCGTAGGCAGGAGTCAGTAGTGGTGGACGTACGGACCTCTTCGTTATCCAAGGTGGTACTTTGACTGCGGTAAAGTATAGAGATGAGATTCTCCGACCTTTTGTCGTGCCTTATGCTGATGCCATAGGTGATTCTTTTCTTTTTATGGACGATAATGCACGACCCCACAGAGCTGGCTTGGTGGACGACATGCTGGAAGTGTAGGGTATCGAGCGTATGCAATGGCCAGCTTCCTCCCGGACTTAAACCCGATTGAGCATGTGTGGGATGCATTAGACAGGTACATTGCAGGCAGACCAGCACCTCCCACAACTGTTCCAGAGCTGCACATTGCTCTTATGGAAGAGTGGCCACGTATCCCCCAAGAACTCATTGCTAACCTCATTGCATCAATGCCATACAGGTGTGAGGCAGTGCTGGCCGTTCGAGGAGACCATACACCATACTAAAGAAACATTTTCACCCATGTTAATGTTGCTTTGTTTGTTTGCCATATTCCTAATCAGGATCTCTTTGACATCTGGTGTGGTGCAGAGGTTACGTAATGACTTCAAACTCTTGTTGACATTCTTTTGGAGTAATAGAAAGTGATTGCAACTTATACTGTTCCTAAAAACATAGTCTTAATAGGTTATTCCAAAATATCCCCTAATTTTTTTGAGCAGTGTAGTAACTATGTTTAACTTATGTTCCATAAACCATAACATGGCTTATATTTGTGATAAGGAAATGTGCAATCGCTATTAAACTTCGATGCATATGTTGTGAAGCATTTGTGATGATAGTGTTTACAACAACATAAAATATTTCTTGTAAGACTACCCAATCATGTACAGGTGTCGAGTAGATCTATACCACGATATATCACCACAAGAAAAAAAAAGTCAGTTGGTATTAGTTCTGGCACTCCTCTTCCGATCCATTTTGCAAGGATCGTTTCGTAGGAAATAAAAGTCTTGATCTGTGACGTGTGAGTCAGGTATCACAAAATGAACATATGGGATCATGTAGCTCATTATTATGTCGTTTTCTCCATTTACTTTCCTATTGATCTATTTTAGTCCTAAAATTTTAAGTTACCTTGCTAATTTTTGTACTTTTTTCTTAGCGAATTCCAAACGATAGTGAGGCTGTTCTCATGAAGAGAGTCTTGAAAAATGTTTACAACCGTGACGCTTCTGAAATTAATAAAAACGTTCAATTAAAAAGTCCCAACCTCCTCTTTCAAATGCTATCAATTTGAATGCACAGTTTTTAATTTATAACTATTTACTTTAATATATTTATAAACATAATACAGGTATATAAATATATATATACTTACTTACTTACTTACTTACTTACTTACTTACTTACTTACTCACTGGCACTATCGAACCCGTAGGTTCATGGCCGCGCGGACATAAGCTCTCCATACATCCCTATCCCGAGCTAATGCTTGCCAATCATTCCCTGTATAATCTACTTCCCTCAAATCATAGTTAATGTTGTTCTCCCACCTCATTCTTGGTCTACCAACTGGCCGTTTTCCCTCTGGCTTTCCTACAAGAAGCTTCCATGCACGTCTTTCATTCCCCATACGCGCAACATGTCCTGCCCATCGCAGTCTACGAGACTTAACTCTTCTTATTATATCTGGCTTCCTATAAAGACCATGTAGTTCATTGTTATGTAGTCTTCTCCATTCACCTGTCTGTTCATCTCTCTTTGGTCCAAAAATTTTCGTAAGTACTTTATTCTCAAATACTCGTAATCTCCTTTCCTCCCTTAAAGTAAGAGTCCATGTTTCGCACCCATACAATATAACTGGTAGAATAATAGTTTTATATATTTTCAGCTTAACGTTTTTTGAAAGGAGTTGGGACATCAGAAGTCTCTGCAATGCATAATAGCATGCATTTCCAGAATTGAGCCTATGTTTAATTTCTTTGTGCGTCTCATTCCTATTTGTGATTATTGTTCCTAGGTATTTGAATTCAGCCACTTCCTCAAAATTTCCCTCATTTGTCATTAGCTGCCCATTTCCATTATATACTGAATTTCTACCTGTGACCATATGTTTAGTTTTACTGATATTTACTTCCAGTCCTAATTTCTTAGTGTTACTCAATAGTGTGTGCATGTTGGCCTTTAGTATCTCCTCGCTATCGGCCAGTAGTACTACATCATCAGCATAAGCTAACAGCTTATTAATACCATTCAGTTGTAAGACTTCCTCATTATCTAAAGATTTAATGGCATGCTCTAGTACAAAATTAAATAGTACAGGAGAAAGTGCATCTCCTTGCTTCAACCCATTCTGGATTACAAAAGTGTCTGAAAACTGTTTGCCTACTCGCACCCTATTCTTTGAGCCATTTAGACACATTCGTATAAGTCTAACTAACTTTTTAGTAATTCCGAACTCCAGCAGGATACTATATAACTTCTCCCTCTTAATTGAATCATATGCTTTTTTGAAGTCTACGTATAGTTGATGTACAGTACCATTATATTCCCATTTCTTTTCTAAAATCTGTCTTATACTAAAAATCTGATCTGTTGTAGACCTGTTTCTTCTAAATGCACATTGATGATCTCCTACAATGTCATCAATATAGGGAGTAAGTCTGCTTACTAATATATTTGTTAGAATTTTGTACGAAGTTGAAAGTAATGAGATGCCCCTGTAGTTGTTGCAATCAGTTTTATCTCCTTTCTTATAGATTGGTACGATAATTGATTCCTTCCATTCATCTGGAAGAGCTTCTTTTTCCCAAATCATAATAAGCAACCAGCGTATCTTGTCCATCAATTTTTCTCCCCCTGATTTTATCAGTTCTGCTGGGATATCATCTGAACCTGATGCTTTATACATCTTCAATTTTTCAATCGCCATTTCAACCTCTAATGCACTTGGCTCTGTGACTAGCATTTCTGCTGTCTGTAACTTATCCTCCTCAATGTCCTGTTCTGTATGTACATTTAATAGCTGATTAAAGTAACTTTTCCATCTATGTAATATACTCCTAGAATCTGCAATCATATCCCCATTTTCATTCCGAATTATGTTTGTTCTAGCCTGAAACCCTTTCTTCTCTATACTAATTCCCTGATATAATTCTCTAATGTTACTATTTTTTGCATTCATTTCAAGATCATTAATCTTCTCTTTCAAATATTCCCTCTTTTTACTCTTTAGTAACTTGGTGGTTTCCCGTCTAATACTACCCAATTGCTCTAAATTTACCTCATTTGGCTCATATAACCATTTCATTTTTTCTAGCTTTCTTTTCTTTACAATGTCGGCACATTCCTCACCAAACCATTTCTTGTTTTGCCTCTTTTTTAAACAGCCAATGCTTTCTGATGCTGACAATTTAATAGTATCTCTTATAGCCTCCCATTCTTTATTTATATCAGTTTCTTCTTCATTTGCCACATTGCCATCTGAAGATTCTAATACTTCAAATCTATTAGCATTTTTGATTTGGTATTCTTGCCGCATTTCATCATTTTTCAAGTTTTTTAGTTCAAAATTTTCAGAATCATCTTTAGCATTTGTTCCTCTCATAAGCGATAGCCGTTTTCTGATCTTCACTCTGACCAGATGATGATCCGAATTGCAGTCTGTCCCTCTAACTGATCTAACATCAATGATGCTACTGTGCCAGCGTTTATCCACTAATACATGATCTATCTGGTTCCGAGTTTCTCCATCTGGGGACGTCCAGGTATATTTATGAATATCCTTATGCTGAAATGTTGTGCTCTTAACAATGAGATTCTTTGATGTGGCAAATGTGACTAATCTAACCCCGTTGTCGTTACTATCTTCGTGAAGGCTGAATTTGCCTATTGTTGGTATGAATATATCTTCCCGTCCCACTTTTGCATTAAAATCTCCTAAGACAATTTTCATATGATATCGTGAAAGGCTATCAAATAAGCATTCTAATTCTTCATAGAACTCATCCTTGATCTTGTCATCTTTATCTTCTGTGGGGGCATGTACATTTACAATTATAAAATCATGTCGTTTACCCTTTAGAATTATGTATGATATCCTATCACTAACAAACGTAATATCTCGGATAGCGGATAGGATCCTCCTTCTGACTAAAAAACCGTTCCAAAGCAGGTCTTTCTGCACCCCCATAGAATAATGCAAATCTTCCTGATTCCTGACTACCTTCTCCTGGCCACCGAACTTCCTGTAAAGCGACTATATCCAAGGGCGATCCATCCAATTCCCGCGTTAATATCTCTAGTGCCCCGCTATTGTATAAAGTCCTAACATTCCATGTTCCTAGGAACATGTCCCTGTGTTTGAGCCTTTGGCATGGGTTCCCTGAAGTAGTCCCCGCCCGGAGAACCGAATGGGGGACTATTTGACCTCCGGAAAATTTTACCCCAGATGAACCCATGTCCGCATTTCTTGACAGTTGTATTTTTACTAAATATATATATATATATATATTTATATATATACCATGGTGCATCAAGCTTAGAAGGCCCTTGGATTACAAGTCGGCTGCCGGCCCAACCACATGTGTTAATCAAGAGGAAGCTGATCAACCAGTCAGTATAGGCCTAGAATGACTCAGCACGTCTAGTGTACGATGTACATTCATACATAAAGATCTGATATAAAATTCCGCCTTCGCCCTCTCTCATGCATGCCGGCGAAGCACGCGTGCGGCAAATTTCAAGAAACGGAACCTTTTTGCATTAATACAGAAAACCCGTTTCCAGTATGGTTCAGCTAGTTTCAAGGGTATATTTGTGGTAAAACTCAGCAAAACGTGGTGATGGACTGAAGGGTATAATAACTAATTAACTCGCTGTCACTATCGAACCAATAGGTATGTGGCCGTTCGGACTTAAGCTCTCCATACATCCGTATCCTGAGCTAAAATTTTCCAATCATCCCCTGTTCATCTCTCTTTTGTCCAAAACTGTTCCTAAGAAATTTATTCTCAAATTATGGTAACCTCCTTTCCTTCCTTAAAGTAAGAGTCCATGTTTTGCACCCATGCAATATATCTGGTAGGATAATTGTTTAATATATTTTCAGTTTAACGTTTTCTGAAAGGAGTTGGGACGTCAAGAGTATTTGTAATGCGTAATAGCACGCATTTCCAGAATTGAACCTATTTTCAATTTCTTTGTGCATTTCATTCGTATTTGTGATTATTGTTCCTAGGTATTTGAATTCAGCCACCTCCTCAAACTTTCCCTCATTTGTCATTAACTGCCCATTTCCATTATATAATGTATATCTATGTGTGACCATATATTTAGTTTTATTGATATTTACTTCCAAGTCCAATTTCTTAGTGTTACTCAATAGTGCGTGCGTATTGGCCTTTAGTGTCACCTCGCTATCGCCTAATGGTACTATATCATCAGCATAAACTAACAGCATTAACTAACAGCATTGAGTTGTAGGCCTTCTTCATCCTCTAAAGATTTGATGGCATGCTCTAGTACAAAATTAAATAGTAGAGGAGATAGTACACCTCCTTGTTTCAACCCATTGTGGATTTTCTTAAACATTGATACGATAATCTAATCATCGCATTAATCTCGAAGAGCCTCTTTATCCTAAATCATATTAAACAACTGACGTATCTTGTCCATAAATTTTCTCCCTCTAATTTATCAGTTCTGCTGAGATCTCATCTGAACCTGATGTTTTATACAGCTTCAACTTTCCTTTCGCCATTTCAAACAGTAATGCATTTGGTTCTGCGACTAGCACCTCTGCTGTCTGCAAATTATCCTTTTCAATATACTGTTCTCTATATACATATAATAGCTGATTAAAGCAACTTTTCCATCTATTAAATATAGTCCTGGAATCTGCAATCATATCCCCATTTTCATTCCTATTTATGTTTGTTCTAGCTTGAACCGCTTTCTTCACTATCTTAAATCCCTGATATAATTCTCTAATGTTACTATTTTTGGCATTCATTTCAAGATCATTGATCTTCTCTCTCAAATATTCCCTCTTTTTACTCTTTAGTAACCTCGTGGTTTCCCGACTAATACTACCCAATTGCTCCAAATTTATCTCATTAGGCTCGTGTAACCATTTCATTTTTGCTAGCTTTCTTTTCTTTACAATGTCGGCACATTCCTCATCAAACCATTTCTTGTATTGCCTCTTTTTTAAATAACCATTGATTTATGATGCTGACAATTTAATACTATCTTTTAAAGCCCCCAATTCTTTATTTATATCAGTTTCTTCTTCGTTTGCCACATTGTCATCTGAAGATTCCAGTACTTCAAATCTATTAGCAATTTTAATTTGATATTCTTGCTGCATTTCATAATTTTTCAAGTTTTTTAAATCAAAGTTTTCAGAATCGTCTTTAGTGTTTGCTCCTCTCATAAGCGATAGCCGTTCTCTGATTTTCACCCTGACCAGATGATGATTCGAATTGCATTCTGTCCCTCTAACTGATCTAACATCGATGATGCTACTGTGCCAACGTTTGTCGACTAATGCGTGATCTATCTGGCTTCAAGTTTCGCCATCTGGAGACGTCCAGGGGTATTTATGAATATCCTTATGCTGAAATGTTGTGTTCTTAACAATGAGATTCTTTGATGTGGCAAAGGTGACTAATAAAACCCCCATATCGTTACTATTTTCATGAAGACTGAATTTGCCTATTGATGGTTTGAATATGTCTTTCCGCCCCACTTTTGCATTAAAATCTCCTAAGCCAATTTTCATAGGATGTCGTGAAAGGCTATCAAATACGCATTCTAATTCTTCATAGAACTCATGCTTGATCTTGTAATCTATATCTTCTATGGGAGCATGTACATTTCCGATTCCGATTGAGGGTCTTTCCACTTTTCAGCGGTTGCCCTTTTACCAGCCGGCTGCTGGCCCTTCACATCAACATGTGTCAATCACAGAGGTAGATGATCAACAGCCAGTGTAGGGGTGACATGTGGTTAGCATGTCGAGTCCCCCGGCCGTTATAGCTGGTTCCTCAACCTGGAGCCGCTACTTATTGTAGCTACCCAATTGCCTCACGATGCTGGGTGGGCACCGGTCCCATGCTGGCCGAAATACCATGAGAAAATTTCTTCCCCCATGGAGACTCGAACCAGCGCAAGTCCCGTAGCTCTGCGCCAAGGCTTCCTACCTTAACCGCTCGGCTACGGCGCGGGACGCATGTACATTTACGATTACAAATTCATGTCGTTTACCCTTTAGAATTATGTATGATATCCTATCATTGACTGCAATCTACATTTTTCTTCCCAACTGTCAAAGGTCAGCTCGTTTGATATTAATTATAATCTTCAACTTCATCAGAATCAACATTCACGGATTAAGCCCATGTGTCTTGTTCCGGATTCTCATTCAAAAAGTTGAATCCATATTTTGTTTTCGGTCTTACAACATTCCTGCGTCCTTTTGGTTTGTAATTAAGCATAATTTTTTGGTATGCGTTCATCTTTCTATCTTTGAACATGTTATTTCCTGTTTCTTATAGATTATTTTATTTTATCTGAAAGTTTAAACGTATTTAGCTCATTTATAATATCTTCGCTTCTTCTTTTATCTTGATGTTTGCAGGTAGCTACGCTTCTCATAAATCTCATTTCAGCTGCTTATGTAATCTTCTCTTCTAGCTAAAATCCAAAATTCACTACCATATAACAGTAAGGGGACTGCCACTGCTTTATCAACTTTTAGTTTTGTTTCTTTACTTGTATTTTTAAATATTCTCTTAATTGTGCCACATATATAATTAAATTTATTAAGTTTGTTAAAAAGATCTTGATTTTTAAAATAGGAAATTTCATAACGCAGGTATTTAATTTGGTTCACTTGTTCAACAGGTTTCCCTTGCAGAATTATTTTAGCTCTTACGGCATCTGATCCTTTAGAAGCTAAGATTTTCGTTTTACTTATTGATATTTTGAAATTATAATTCTGTATAATGCTATTTAATGGGTAGCGGATGAGAACCCTCTATGAGGCAGTCTCATCAAAGGGTCTAGCGTCCCTACCCTCGCGAGCAGGTCACACTGGCCCGGTATTTAGTACCTGATTGGAGGTTTCCTTGCACAGGGTAATGTGTGAAGACCTCAACGGACAGAAATATGTGCGGAGTACGCACCCTTTCTCCAGGGGAAAAATTGAAGACCCATTCACGAGTTAACAAGGGAGAAGTCATCAACGGTCCATAGAAGCGGAAAAGGCAGCCCTTCATTTTGGGTTTCATACAACTGGGAGATATAATGTCTAGCCTTAAGATGGCAATCCCATCGTAATCTAACTCTGCAGAACGCCAGTAACGTACCCAGAGGAAATATTATTGTTACTATAAGTCTCATAGATAATGGAAACAGGACTGTCCCAACGTTGACAACCTTGGCTAGAAACAGGAACAAAGATTTAGGCAGAAACGAAATAATGAAAATAGGAGTTAGGAATCCCAGAGGTATCACAAATAATCTTCAACTTTGTTGCATGAAAATTCATCCCGAACACTTTAATGTACTGAAAGAGTTCAAAATCTGCATTCTGTCATTCTTTTCATAGAGGCACGATGAAATTAATTTTGTTGGTCATAATTTTTTCCCCATATTTTATTATCCGGAATTTACTGAGTTCATTTGGGAGCGGGAAAGTGTATGCACCTCTAGTACAACATGGATGATTGCAAATGTTGGGGTGTGGCGAATAAAAATTGAGAATTATAAAATTAATGAAAGAATTCAAAACCATTCCTTGTTTTTGGGTCATCAGGTGGTTCTGCCGCTCATAGAGTAAGAGAAAACACGGCGCCTCTATCTACATATGTGTTTAGTTTATAGTCTCCAAACTCCACGTCATTAGTGAGGACGATTGGAGTAAATTCTGCAAAAACATAGCCAACTTCTCAAGATGGAGGGGAACATAGTCTAACTTCTCAAGATGGAAGGGAACATAGTCTAAAAAATACTTAAGCAATGACTAAGTTCGGAACGTTTGTTTTTCAAAATACCACAATCGGGTCCCGGTTGCTCCAAGACCAACCAAAATTGGCTGTCATTTAATCCTCCTGATTATACGTCCTGCCATAAACGTTTCGTCTCCATCCATGCACCTCTCGCTCTCTCTCTCTCTCTCTCTCCCTATATATATATATATATATATTATATATATATATATATATATATATATATATATATAGTCATTTTTACGATAAGTATATAGCTTGTAACACAAACGTAAAGAACACACGCAAATGGAGTATAATATTATCCAAATAAGACAATTCAATATATAAAATAGTTGATGGAAAATAATTAGAATATTGAAATTCATCATAGTTCTTTTCATTGAGGTCCAATTTTTGCCTTTAATATGTTTTCCTTTTTCACAGAATTCCTTTAAGATATTATATTAATATCTGACAAATTTCTCAGGCATAAACTGTAACTTTGCAGAGGTGAATGTGCTAGTAAATATACGTGGAAAGTGACGGCTTAAAACAATCATAGTCCATTTTTTTGAAGAAAACTATTTTGTAGTGTCACTTCCTATATATATAAAATTAGTGCCTTCGCTTTATCTGAAATAAATTTAATTATTTTTTCATCGTGTTTTATCATCACTTTGTATCATTTCTGTAAGGTGATATTATACATTTACTACCTTTTATTTTCTTTGTCTGAGTTTATTTTCTCACCTTATAGGTACTTTACACATTGCACACGTCACTCGGGCATTGCAATAGCACGTCCTGTGGGAAGTGGGATCTCGCACACACTTTTTTGATCACTGAAGGACAAGGAAGGTCAGCTCAATATCAGGGCCACCTCCGAAACATCACAACATAAAGATGAAACACACCACTGCACACATTCACAGTAAACATGAATGTATCAGTCCAGTCTAAATTAAATAATTAATTTCAAGATTTTCAGGCATCCATTGAGTTCACGAAATTCTGCTCGATTATACAAAAACGTACCGATAATTCAGTTTATGGATTATTATAATTTAGGCAATGTTACAGGCACAAAGTGAGTTAAAACTGAATTTATTTGTCTTCTTTTTGTCATAAGGTTAATTTTTCTTTCTTTCATTTGTTAGACGTTTCAATTCACTTACGCCATTTTTCGCCCGATGTGTTATCACAACCACCGATGAGAAGACTAAACATTAGTTAAACATTGTTGATTTCTTCACAACTACGCAGCCAAAGAAGCATTGTCATAGTTGCGCCTATCAATTTGATGTATGTTGTCCTCCCTTTGCACTCCGATTGTACCAAGTGTGGTGCTGGCTTAACATTTTCCTTGATATTTAATTTTTTTACTTAAATTTAACACTTTAAAAACGTAACACTTAACTTCACTACCTTCATTTTACACACGTACAACTATAAAAAACTATTGGCAGAACACCAAACATGACTTTAACGTGAAACTAAATCTCACTAGATTAATCGAGAGACTTCCAGGTACGTAATGACCAATCATGTTCAAAAGTTAAAATTATTGCCTGTAATTTGTTATAAATAATTTGTGTTTCAACATATGTTTCGTATAGGATGCGATGTTGCATGTGGGATAATAAATTATTCACAAAATTCTAATTTAGGAGAGAAAAAGTACTAATGTTGGTAATATATTTTTCGCGAACCGAAAATTGTGTGAATCAATTCGTATTATCTGTAATAAAAATGCAACTATCACCTTTTAATATCTGTACTACCAAAAGAACAATATTACGGGATCACCATCAAGGCAATTTTTTTTTGTGTCTGAGAAACACAAAATCAACATTGCGGGCCGTCGGGCACGCGTTGCCTTGACAACCGCGCATGCCTTTTTGAATTCCCAATGAAAACAAGTAATTCGTGCTCGAGTAAATCGGTTACGTTCATAATGCCAATCCACACATGTGAAATTCCCCATCTATCTGTTTAACCTAGGAATAACGTATCCTGATATAACATTAGGAACAAAGAATTCATGTTTATTTTAAGTTCATCGTCATCATAATCATCATCATCATTATCATCATAGTACATTCACGAATTTAGGTATTCTATGACCTGTTTCGGCCTCAAGAGAAACACCGTCCAAAAGTCTTTTGAGTGGACGTCCTAGTCTTCTTCCTGCAGGTTATCTTTGTTTGGGTATCCTGTGATCTGCCATTCGATGAACATGTTGCATTCATCTTGACTTATAATCAGAAATTTTGTTTTCTAAAGGTTCCATGTGTAATTCTTCTAAGATATCTTCATTTTTGTGATCTAGTAGTGTGTCTTCCGAAGGTATCTCATTTCAGCAGATCTAAGCCTCTGTATATCCTTCGGTTTCAATGTCCATACTTCGCTACCATACAAAAGAGTTGGAAGAGCCAGCGTTTTATACACTTTTAATCTTGAATGTTTTTGGACTAACTGTGGCTTGAAAATATAATTTATTAACCCTGAAATTCTTACAAATATTGATATTTTTGCATGTATATCCTTTTCTTCTTCATATGAGATATGTAAAATTATTCACCTGCTCCAAAAGTTTATTGCCAAGTACAATTTAACTTCTGACAGCATTTGCACCTTGAAATGCCATTATTTTTGTTTTCTCTGAAGATATCTTCAATCCATATTCTTGTGTAATTTTGTTATATTCATGCAGATCTTTCTACAGATTATCTTCTGAATTTTCTATTATTATTTTTTATCATCTGCAAACAATACGGTGTTTAATTGTGTATTTTCTGATATCGTATTCCTAATTTATATTTCTTGTTCCAAAAACATGTTAATTCATTGATATAGATCGCAAAGAGTGTTGAGGATAGGGGACAGCCTTGTCTCCCACCACGATTTATAATTCCTTCTTCAGAAAATCTGCTGTTTAATTTAATCTTTGTGGTGTTGTCTTCGTAAATATTTTGTTTGTTCTGCAAAAGTAAATTTGGTATATTTCTGTCTTCCAGTATATTGAAGAGTTCTGGTTTCTTGACTGTGTCGAATGCTTTCTCAATATCTATGAAAGCAAAATGTGTTTCCAAGTTGAATTCTCTTCTTTTTTTCAGAAATAGTTTAACAGAAAAAGCTGAATCAATACAAGATCGTCCTTTCCTAAATCCATTTTGACATTCCATTAGGAATGTTTCGCTGAAAGGTTTCAATGTTCCATTTAAAATGTCTGCATAAAGTTTGTAGCATGTGTTTAATAAACTGATTCTCCTATAGTTGTCCATATTTCTCTTGTCTCCTTTCTTGATCCGGGGTATATCAATGCTTGTCTTCCATTCTTGTGATATATTTGTATTTATAAATACATTATTAAAGAAGGATAATAGTCTTTCATGGAACTGTTTGCTGCATATTTGTAAAATTCAGAATTCAAGCCATCTGTGACAGTTGCCTTCCCATTTTTCAATTTCTTTAAACTATTGTTCACTTCGTCCAATTATATTATGGAGTTTGTCTCATTATTATTTCAGAAAATTGTATCTTCATAAGTAGAGCTCGGACTTCATTGCCTTTTAATTGCCGTTTCGCTTTCAAACAGTTGACTACACATGTAGCTAGTCCTGTCCCGTGCGCAGTGCCACAGTCATTGGCGTCTTTGCTTTGCTGCTACAAGTATAGTAAGCAGTCAAATCATAATACCGATCACCACGATCTGATGAATGATTACAACATGCCGAAAACAAACACACACAAGATGAATTCAGTTGTACGTGAGTACGGCCGTGAGTATTATTGCCTAAAAGAAGATAAAATATTTTGCAAATTGTGTAATGTAGAGTTGAAGGGGGAGAGACGAATTTTTATGAAGAGCCATTGCAAATCTAAAACACGTATTGGGAATATCAAACATAAGCTTGACGATGAAATACAGTCATCTGACAAGGAGTTTCAGGCGCTTGTAATCATCGTGAATTTTACAAGGATTTATGCGAAACGATGGTTTCCGCGAATATTGCTTTCAATAAAGTGCAAAATCCAGCTTAATATTTTTTTGAGAAATATACGCGAAGAAAAAATCCTTGTGAAACAACTTTATGCAAGTATTATTTATCTACTTGTTATGAAGACGTTCTTAAATACATTAAAAATATTAAGTACAGTGCACATACTCTTTGTGTTACCTCTTTATTTAAAACTTTACGAAGAAAATAATTGTGCAGAAATAATGAACTTGTTATTTTTTGTAATAATGTATGCAGCATTGTATTTATAGATGCACAAAGAGAACTAATGTACGGAAATTATAAATTTGATTAACTTTTTGTTGTACTGGAGCGTTTAATTTAAAAAGATAAAAAATATTTTACGCAACAAAATAAACTTGTAATCCACAATTAGCTACTTATTTCTTTACCCACCTATACCTCCTGTAAACAGTACAGCACAAATGCCATACTAGTCAGACTGGTGCTACTACACTCCCTACCACTCTCTCATCAAGCAATATTATGTATAGTAAGACTGCAATTAATCTAACTCCATGTCCGAGCCCTATTCATAAATATTGTCAGCCAAAAGACTTTTTATAATAATTTAAAAATTCTTCTTTCGTTACTCCGCAATTAATTTTGGTAGATTATTTAATATCTCTATTGAAATGTTTTAATAGATTGAAGGCATTGGTTAGAGCTTATGCAAGTCTGATTCTAAATGTGTAACAAAAGTTAATCATGTTTTCCTGTCTCTTTCTTATTTCCGTCTTAACAATAGCTCTGCAGCGTTTGAATTCTATTTCACTTTCTACTATCTTTGTGTTCAAATATTTTTATAAGTTGATTTTTCTCTTCAATCAATTGTTTTATTTGATCATCCCAGATTTTTAGAGTTCTATTTCTTTTTTGTTGAATATTATCTTTTCCTAAAATTTCATTAGCTGCATTTTGAATTATCATTTTAATGTTTATCCATTCATCTTCCATATAATTAATTTCTGGAGTTGTAGCCATATATTGATGAATACTTCTCGAATATAACCATTTAATGCTGTCATCATAACATAATTTTACCTTGTACTTTAGTTCTGTGCTCTGTTGTTGTTTCTTCTTTTTTAACCACCATGGTTGAAATCGTACTTTTGCCTGAACCAATATCACATCCTCTGTAGGCTCTGATATCGAGAAACAATTTAAAAAGTCTTATTATTTGCGATGAAATAATCAACTATTGATTTTGAGTACTGACGATGCCATGTATACTTATGTATGTTTCTATGATTGTAAAAGGTATTAATTATTCTCAGTTCATTGTATGTAGCAATATCTGTTAATCTTGTCCCATTCCTATTGGTAGTTGATTCGCCCAATGTTCCAATATTATTGTTAACTTGAGCATTGCCCACTCTGGCATTTAAATCTCCTATTATCAGAATGTAATAATTTTGTATTTATTTTGCTATAAATGTCTTGTAATATTTTATAGAATTCTTCATTATCTTCTTCGCGGCCTTCCTCTGGCGCGTATACACCAAGAAATGTCAAATTACTTGTATTTATTTTCAGTTGAAGCTCTAATATTCTTTCATTCCAGTAAGTGCAGTGTTGAATTATTTTATTTCTTATGGTTTAGCTAATCCAAATCATTACTACAGCTTGTCCATGGGGTTCCCTGTCGACAGCGCTATATATATATACATAATTTTGTGTTTGTGTTTCTTTCGTTCCTTCAAGTTTATTCTTAGTTTCTGTAATATCAATGTTTATATTCTTAAATATACTGTCTAGTTCCTCTTCTTTTTCATGGATCCTTCGGACATTCTAGGTTACATATCTTACAATATCATTGTGCCGTTTTCTTGTAACCGTATATCTTTGCTGTGGGTCGTCATGTTTCAATTCCTTCTGGATTTCTTCGTGTTGAGACCTGCAAGTAAAGTTGAGGTTCCTTAGGACAGGTTACTGGCCCGACGATAAGTATTTCAGTGGTAGGGCTGCTACCTTTTAGTCTCTGGACAGACATTAGGACATTAGGATACCCCATTTACTCAGTACCCGATTTAACGGTTATACCGCCGTGACTCGGTCCTCAGAGCCTCGTTTCTGAAAACGGGTTGTACCACGAGAAGGTGAAGATGAGAGGTTATTTACACGTCACTACACCTTACAACCCTACTTTAAGTTAACAACCACAAATAAAAATTAAATTTAAAATAATATTTTACGTAAATAATTCAGTAAATATGAATGCAGGAGATAAGACACACCTCCCCCTACCCTGAATAGCCGCCCCTGGCCTTATTTCTAAAACAGTAATAAATGCAGTATGTCGGTTAGATCGAAGTGTATTTAAATTCAAATGTTAGTACACAAAATACACATGCCCTGATTATAGTGGCAGTGTAGGAATTAGAGATAGGATTTAAATAAATGTCATCATCATCATCATCACTTCAGGGATTAGGCAATTGCCCGTCCCGACTTCATAATGCATCAGCCCAACGTCTTCTAGGTCTTCCAACCATGAAGCTTCTCAGTAAGATGAATGTCTCCTGGAAGCGTTACGAGCGCTTCGCAGGACAAGGATGGTGGAAGGGCTGCTTCCTCTGAGCCTCTGGGTATCCACCCCCCAGGAGAGGGCTGCTGCTTCCACTCTTCAAGCCCCTACAAGTTTAGCTGTGCTATTCCTTGTCGCCTTGTTGGCCGTTGAATACTTGACGAAGATGTGGCCGCCCGATATGGATACAGACGCCATTCCCTCGTTGTGAGCTATACTTAGTTCCCCTCGCCTCTTACCCACCAGCTAGATTAACCTAAGTCAATCTACCCCAGTAGGGTCGTCTAGTTCATGGGGTACTAAGCCCCCCACCACGTCAAGGTGATAGCTTCTGGGGGGGGGTTAAATAAATGTAGGCCTACTTACAAGAAATAAAGTAGTGCTACTTAATGTAACGATAAAAAGTAGAGGTACTTCATCATCTTTTGTGTTGTCATTTGGATTACCTATTCGAACAAATTAACAATAATTTGGGAACACCACTATAATAAGGTAGGGTACCCGGGGGCTTTTTCACGCATGGGGCTTTTTCACGCATTGATAGTGTCATTGACTCTGACAGCTATACCTCGGTCTATTGAAGGTCGAAGTGGGTATTTATAAATATCCCGTTTTGTCACCCCTTCAGTAGTGAAAATATTTTTTTTGTGAATAGAACCGTTTATCCGAGAAAAATTCTTTTGTTGTGCAAGGTAAACTGTATTCCGTCTTCTTACCTGTTTGAATAACATTACAGTCTCAATTATTAAGCTATAACATTCGCATTTGAAATTATTTTAGCTTTAAAATAGAACTGCATGTAGGTTATGGTCTAAGAATATTAATTTAAAAACAGCAGACAGTGATATTTAAGTGACTTGAGCATAATAAACATTTTATTAACGTATTGTAATATGGGGCTACTTCGCGCACCGATGATGGGGCTATTTTACGCACTAAATTAAGACACATTTTGTATATATATTGAGTTACTAACACATTTCGTTAATTAAAATTAGTATAAGTAGTATGTGCCCCTCGTAGCTGAGCGTTGTAAGGCACTATGCCACGTTGCTAAGCGGTTCAAGTCCCCACGAAAAAAAATATTGGAATTTCGGTCAAAATGGGGCCAGTGTCCACCCAGCATCTTTACAAATTTGGGTAGCTATACTTAGTAGCGGTTCCAGATCGAGAAAACCAGCTTTAACGACTGGGGTGCCTGACATGCTGACCACATGTGACACTATCACATGTGGATGTGAACTCAGCAGTCGGCTGGTCGGCTAAGGGTCATCTAGGCTCTCCATGCCATGGAGGAGGAGAAAATGTAAATTAGTAGCCGTAATATTTCATTCGCAGACGCTACTCTTTAACAATTCTGGTCATTAGCGTGAAGTTCAAAACTGGGCACCAATGGGCCGGTAAATTTTGCTCATATGCCTCTTATTTAAGGCTTGAGGTTCTTTTACTTGTCGTGAATCTACGACAACGGACCAACAACAAATTTACATTCCTTACAAAAAATAATAAATAAATAAACCAACTTGACTGCAGACCTAAACGCCAGCCTAAACGGACTTCGAAACATTTGATGTCCGACTCGAATGTGGAAATAGCAGCTAAAAGGGCACTAAAACTGTAGTCTGTTGGTGGAATGAGTAGAGAAATTTTCCAGTTTTCCGATTAGATATCTTTCTCACTTGAAGATCAAGAGCGAAATGAGTAATGCCACGTGATCTGTTTTCCCTCCTGCACTTCCTTCCGCGGCCTCATTGTCTGTGATTTTTGCCTTCCTCCTGTGTATATGGCCTTTTTTCAAACAGCTTCTATACAGATTCTACGGACAGAATCCGTTGCCTCCAGATAACGAGACGGATGAAGGATGTGTCATGCTGTTTTTTGTGGAGCGAGATACTTCTCTGAGAAGTCTTTAATTATGGGAGAGTGGACAGGTGTCAATAAATGTATGAATTCGTTCCACGAACTGTGTGTGGGTGCAGTTGGGAAAAAACAATTTACGTGTGGTAATTATTTATGATTAAAACTGAAGTGCGCGATGTAGCCCCTCTCCATGCGTGGATTAGTCCCACTGTGTTTACACAAGGTGTATAGTACAGACAATTTTATAAGTTTTTTTATTCAGTGTTATAGCAGTATTTAAGGAAGATGAACATTATGTTATATAGGTAAGTAAATAAGCTTTAATTATAGAGTAATTAAACATATCAATTTTTAAAAATATAATTATAATACTGATTTAAATTTGAAATGCGGGAAATAGCCCCACCCTACCATATATATATATATATATATATGAACATTACACACACACTCACATATACCTGAAATAGTTATACTTTGTACCGCTCTCTCATCCATACACCTAACTATACAATAATATTCATGGACCAAGTAAAAAGAGCACATAGGGTTCAGTGATCTCATACCCTTGGTATAGGGAGACAGTTAATGCAATTTGGTATCACAATAAGTAAATTCTGATAGAAAATATTGGTGAACTTTGTTTACGCCAACCAATGTTATGAGGACTAGTATAAACGCTAAAAGCAACATAACTAAAGCGCCAATGTAAAATAAAAATAACGAGTCGTGTCAGTGGATTTCATTGGGTTAGATTAGTATTTGGAGAGCTAAGCTAGATTCTGTACACGTTACAAAAAATTGTTAAGCTTTATACTATACCTTACGTAATTAGAGATAAAAGTACCGAGTAAGACAACGTGACCGGTCAGAATGACGAAATCATTGGTTTCGGAATTCCAATTAATTTTCCCCCTAATCCTTGTAATTCTTTTTTCTCACCAAGAACCATGTATATACTTCGGGTCGGTAACTAAATTCTATAACGGTATCCCGTTATTTTGCTGAAAATTCTCTCTTCTTAATTTTTACAGTGACGCTTTACGCAAACTAATGTTGGCGATTTGTAATGTCATTGGCGCTTAAGTACCGGTAAACGTTCTTCCCTTACATGGCGCTTACGATCGACAGCCGAAAATACACTTTCTAGGCACCTCTCAATTGTAGTCCGACTTTTTCCTTTCTACAATTTAAATTTAGCATATGAGGGAAAGTGTGTGTGTGTGTGTGTGTGTGTGTGTGAGAGAGAGAGAGAGAGAGAGAGAGAGAGAGAGAGAGAGAGAGAGGAGAGAGAGAGAGAGGGAGAGAGGGAGAGAGGAGAGAGAGAGAGAGAGAGAGAGGGAGAGAGGGGAGAGGAGAGGGGAGGGGAGAGAGAGGGGAGGAGAGGAGGGGAGGGAGAGAGAAGGAGCGAGAGAGAGGGAGAGAGAAGGAGCGAGAGAGAGGGAGAGAGAGAGGGAGAGCGAGAGAGGGAGAGAGAGAGGGGGAGAGAGAGGGGGAGAGAGAGGGAGAGAGAGGGGGGAGAGAGAGGGAGAGAAAGATGAAGAGAGAGAGAGAGAGGGAGAAAGAGAGAGAGAGGGGGAGAGAGATGGAGAGAGGGAGAGAGGAGGGGGAGAAGGAGTATGTATCTAATAAATATTAACACAGGAAGCAAATACCATATTGAAATAATCGTTACCATTTCTTAGGTGACTTAATTTTGCTAAAAATTTAATTTTTTTGCTGGCTCTAAGAGTGTTTGCGTTTTTTGACGCTCGTCCCTCCCACAAAAAAAAAATTTTTGAAGCCCTTCTTAACAAGAAATTTCTTCATCCCGTTACCTATCCAGGGAATCAAAACAATTAATAAATTGTAGGCAGACTCCGATAAAAATAGAAAATGTAATGTACTTTTATTTATGCGATCGACTCGGTGGCGAAAGTGGTTACAAATTCTTTCTCCAACTGTGGGTCCCGAGTTTGCTTTTCTGTCACATAATATAGGGCTCTAAGTGACGAATTGGTACTGGTAAAATTTTATTCGGGTTTTTTCACATTTTACCTTGATATATTAGATAATTCCACATTATTTCAAGATTAAGGACCACAACTCTATTTCATTTTTACACTATTATACTATTGAAAAAATTGCTTTACTATTGTTGAAGAGCTCCTTGGAAAAGAATGTATACATGCATTTCTGCGAAGATAATAATATAATAATAATAATAATAATAATAATAATAATAATAATAATAATAATAATAATAATAATAGCTTTATTTTACCTGGCAGAGTTAAGGCCTTAAGGCCTTGTCTACCACTCAACCAGGTTTAAAAAAAATACAAACAAAAAATAGTCTTAAATCTAAATTACAATATATATCTATAAATATAAACGATTACAAGTTATGAATACAATACAATTAATATTTATAATGTATTTTGATTTACTCTAAAAATATAGCAACAATAACAGAAACAAAGAAGAAACTAAAAGGAACAAAGGACTTAAAACACTATACTATGTTGTATAGCGGAGTAGAACAGACAACAAGAGCGCAGTGTGGAGTAGCAATTTTAATAGATGAAAAATGGAAGAACAAATTGAATAGCTATGAGTTTATAAATGAAAGAATCCTGATAGCCAGATTTAAAATTGAAAGAGGATATATGATGATAATTGCTGTGTATGCCCCAGAGGAAGGTAAGAAAGAAGAAACAAAAAAAATTTATAAAACATTACAAACATTAGTTGATAAATATACAAAAGATCATCATTTAATAATAAGTGGAGACTTAAATGCCAGAGTAGGCAATGTCCCTATACCTAATGTAATAGGAAATAATGGAGAAGTAACAATAAATGATAATGGACAGGATTTGAGACAGTTTTCAGCTTATAATCAATTAAAAATAATGAATACCTATTTCCGAAAAAAGGACATACATAAATATACAAGAAGTGGATATAACTCAAGATCAATAATTGACTATTTAATCGTAAACAACAAGCTAGGAGCCTTGGTAAAAGATGTGAGAGTACATAGAGGCAACGATATATACTCTGATCACTATCTCGTGATAAGCAAAATAAACATAATAGCTAAATGGCGGAAAAATAACATGAAGAACAAAAGAAACCAAGAAGAAGTATATAAAGTATATTTATTACAAGATCAAAGTATTAGACAACATTATGAAAGCAGAATGAATAAATATATATCAGAGATAGCGACATCAGAAGACATAAATATTGAATGGGAAAATATATCAAATGTAATACATAAAACAGCAAATGAGATATTAGGAAAGAAAAATAGAATAAGAAATAGGAAGGGCTTGAGAACTTGGAATGCGAATATACAAAATGCAGTGAATGAAAAACAAAAAGCATATCATACATACTTAGACTGAAAACAGAAGAATCTTATGAAGAATATAAAACGAAAAGGAGAATTGCTAAAAGCATTATAAGAAAAGCCCATCAGGAGTCATGGGATAAATTCATAAGCTCAGTAGAACATGATATGTATGGAAGACAAGAAATAGGTTATAAATTAGTGAAACATCTAAATCAGACTGAGAAAGATTCTGCCAGATTGAATATAATCCCAGAACAAGAATGGATCCAACATTATGAAAAACTTTGGAAAAAGGAGGAAATTGAAGGAAAAGAGAACAATGAGGAAGAAATAAAAGTGGAAAATATTGATGTAATAGACATAAATGAATTAGAAATGGCTTTGAAAACCACTAAGAATAGGAAAGCAACAGGATTAGATAATATAAATATGGAATTAATCAAATATAGTGGAATATTGTGTAAACTACGAATACTTCATCTAATTAATATATGTTGGCAGACCTATGGGATTCCAACCACTTGGAAAACAGCAATTGTGAAGAATATATTCAAAAGAGGAGACCGAAGAAATTGCGAGAATTACAGAGGGATTAGCTTAATGAATACTGGCTACAAGATATATACGAAAATAATAAATAATAGATTGAGAAACATAACAGAAGTAATAATAAGTGAAAATCAAAGTGGATTCAGAAAGGAAGGTCATGTATAGACAATGTCTTTACACTGAAACAACTCATAGAAAAGAGAAGAGAACATAACTTAGAAACTCACATAGGATTTATAGATTTGGATAAGGCCTTCGATCGAGTAAACAGACAAAAATTATGGGAAATATTACGAATGAAAGGATACCCGCTGTGCCTTGTTGAAACAATAAAGAAATTATATGAAGACACAAATATAATTATAGATACTGGATTCAAAAGAACAGATGCAATCAAAACAAATACTGGATTACGACAAGGATGTAGTTTATCACCCACTTTGTTTAATATATATATAGACGATATTTTAAATAAATGGAAAGTTTTAGTAAATCCAGGAATAAGAATAGATAATAAAGTGTGCATAAATAATCTTCTATTTGCTGACGATGTAATCATAATACAGAAAAATGAAGACGACTTACAGAAATCAATGCATGCATTAAATGAAATATGTAAGTTATACGATCAAAAGATTTCTGTAAGGAAAACGAAGACCATGGCTTTTAGAGGAAGAGATCCAGTGAGAACCAAAATTATTTTAGAAAATCAAAGTATAGAACAGGTGTCTAGTTTCAAATATTGGGCTGTGATGTTGGCTACAATGTGGAAAGAGATATTGACTCCAAAATAAATAAATTTCAGATGGTGTGTGGAACAATACAGAGAACATTCAAAATAAAATTAGAAAAGAAACCAAGATAAAAATGTATAATGTTATGGCGGTTCCCACAATATTGTATGGATGTGAAACTTGGGCTCCAGTGAAAAGACAGAAGGATAGAATACAGACGGCAGAGATGCGGTTCCTAAGACAAGTAAAAGGATGTACAAGACTTGATAGAATAAGAAATGAGGATATAAGAGAAGAATTGAAAGTACAGCCTTTATTGGATAAAGTCACGAATTACAGACAGAAATGGATTGATCACATGGATGGAATGAGTAAGGAGAGATATCCATTGTTAGCCAGGAACTATCAAGCAAGAGGAAGGCGTGATGTTGGAAGACCTAGAAGACGTTGGGCTGATGCAATATGAAGTCGGAACGGGCAATTGCCTAATCCCTGGAGTGATGATGATGATGATGATCTAAATTTAACGAATTAAATATATATGTACAATATATATAAAAAACAGGAAAAGATTAATGACATAGTATAAAATTAAATAAATAGAGAAAAATTAATTATTAGACAACAGGTAACTGTATAAGCGTGACTTAAAGGTACCCCTGATATCTTGAGGAAGGAGATTCCAGGAGCGGGCAGAGGCTACTGTGAAGGAAGTAGAATAGGAGGAAGTGCTATGAAGAGGAATTGTTAGCAGACTGCTATCTTGTGATCTAGTGTCAATATTGTGGTAAGAGGATAACTTCTCAAATCTAGACGCCAGGTAAGTAGGGATGTAGGAATTCAGAAGCTTGAAAAGTAGTGAAAGAGAGTGCAATTTACGTCTGTCAGTAAGACGGAGCCAAGAGAGGTTATTAAAGTGTTCGGAAATATGGTCATAACGGCGGATATTGAAAATGAATCGAACGCAAGCATTATGAACACGCTGCAGTCTCTGCGACAAGTCATAGTTTAGATCATAGACAAGTCATAGTTTAGATAATAATATTATGGTACTAAATTAATGACATTTTGATGTTATTTACGTAATCTTCTCCAACGTACTCAGTACGTAGATGTAATACTTCTAATTATGTGACATCATTTACCACTCGATTAAACTTGGTAATAAGATGGTGTTCCATTTAAAACAAATGCCTCGCTAAATTGTTGAATACATCCTTATTCAAAATTCGTCCTTAATTGTTTCGTAAATGTATAAATAGTCATATTACCGAGCTGGCTGGATGTAAATATCAATACTTGATATAAAATTATGGAATATTCACCTGAAAGGTCCGTCTCCTCAATTAATCATTTAACTGTAGCGCTTTCGGGACTTGTCCCATCATCGGCAGGATTCAAAACTGGTGTTTCACTGCAGATCTGGTAGAGGGGGTTGCATGTATTGGGTTCGTTTTCGTTTATCAGGCTGTCGTTGTGAGCTGCTTTCATGATTTCCATCTCTTCGAGTACGTTTATTTTCGCTGGATTATTTTCTCTGTGCGTTACTGTTAGGGTGTTTTCAATATTTAACATGCGATGTCCTTCATGGATAACGTGTTTTGCATAGCTTGATTTCCCTTCTGCGTGAATGAAGTCTCGAAAATGTTCTTTGAATCTGATGTTAAAACTCCTGTTTGTCCTTCCTATATAAAATTTGTTGCAGTCCTTACATGTCAGTTTATAAACTCCTTTGCTGTTGAAAATGTTATTTTCTTCAATGTTATTGTTTATTATGTTGTTTAATTTGTTATTGGTTCTGTATGCTATTTTTACGTTTTTATCGGCTTTCTTTAGTGCATTGGCTAATTTTGTCGTTTCTTTTCCTGTGTATGTAAGTGTTATCCATGTTTTCTTGTTGTTGTCGTCAGATTCTTTTTCTAGTTTAGTTATGTTGGTTATGTTGTTCTTCCTTTTTGTTTTTTTACGAGCTTATCTATGAATTCTTCTTTATAGCCATTGGTTTTGCCATATACTTAATGTAGTTGAGTTCTTGGATATAATTGTCTTTGCTTAATGGGAGTTTCAACATTCTACTGACTAAGCTATTAAATGTACTAATTTTCTGTTGAAAAGGGTGTGTAGAATTTTTGTTTATGGCCAGAGCATTGCTTGTGGGTTTCCGGTAGATACCGATTTCTAAATTATTGTTGTGTAGATTTTTGGTTATAGACAAATCTAAGTAGTTTATGCTGTTATTAACTTCTATTTCTTCGGTGAAAGTGATTTTTTCATGCATGTTGTTTAAGTCTTGTAGTATTTCTTTTTCTTTTCTGTTTTCATTTTCATATATTACTAGTACATCATCGACATATCGTATTATTAGTTTTATGTTGAATTTGTGTATTAGTTCCTCAAAATGTTTATTTTCCAGTTCTTGTAGGAAAATTTCTGCCATTATTCCAGTTGTAGGACACTCCATCGGGATCCCGTCTTCTTGAATAAATAGTTCATTGTTAAATTGGAAGTAATTTTGCTTTATTGTTGTTGTTATTAGTTTGTTTAACTGATTGATATAGTTATCTTCAAGTTTACTGTCTGTTAGTTTTTGTTTTATTATGTTTGCTGTTTCGTTTATCGGGATATTTGTGTAGAGGTTTTTTATGTCGAATGACGTCATTTTAGTATTCCTATTGATTTCTAAATGCTGTAGTTTGTCTGCTAGTTCAAATGAGTTCTTAATTGTGTAACGATTTTCAAGTTTGACATCATTTTTCATTTTCTGAGCGACTAATTTGGAAATTTTATAGTTAGGAGCATTCATGCAATTAACAACTGGTCTTATGGGAATGTTGTCTTTATGGATTTTTGGAAGGGCTTTCATTACTGGTGGTGAGGGAGTATTATTTACCCATTTGGCGTTTTTGTATTTATTATGTTCATTATTGGTTGTGTTGGTGATTAGAGGGCACGAAACTAACAGACAGTAAACTTGAAGATAACTATATCAATCAGTTACACAAACTAATAACAACAACAATAAAGCAAAATTACTTCCAATTTAACAATGAACTATTTATTCAAGAAGACGGGATCCCGATGGGGTGTCCTACATCTGGAATAATGGCAGAAATTTTCCTACAAGAACTGGAAAGTAAACATTTTGAGGAACTAATACACAAATTCAACATAAAATTAATAACACGATATGTCGATGATGTACTAGTAATATATGAAAATGAAAACAGAAAAGAAAAAGAAATACTCAAGACTTAAACAACATGCATGAAAAAATCACTTTCACCGAAGAAATAGAAGTTAATAACAGCATAAACTACTTAGATTTGTCTATAACCAAAAATCTACACAACAATAATTTAGAAATCGGTATCTACCGGAAACCCACAAACAATGCTCTGGCCATAAACAAAAATTCTACACACCCTTTTCAACAGAAAATTAGTACATTTAATAGCTTAGTCAGTAGAATGTTGAAACTCCCATTAAGCAAAGACAATTATATCCAAGAACTCAACTACATTAAGTATATGGCAAAAACCAATGGCTATAATGAAGAATTCATAGATAAGCTCGTAAAAAAACAAAAAAGGAAGAACAACATAACCAACATAACTAAACTAGAAAAAAGAATCTGACGACAACAACAAGAAAACATGGATAACACTTACATACACAGGAAAAGAAACGACAAAATTAGCCAATGCACTAAAGAAAGCCGATAAAAACGTAAAAATAGCATACAGAACCAATAACAAATTAAACAACATAATAAACAATAACATTGAAGAAAATAACATTTTCAACAGCAAAGGAGTTTATAAACTGGCATGTAAGGACTACAACAAATTTTATATAGGAAGGACAAACAGGAGTTTTAACATCAGATTCAAAGAACATTTTCGAGACTTCATTCACGCAGAAGGGAAATCAAGCTATGCAAAACACGTTATCCATGAAGGACATCGCATGTTAAATATTGAAAACACCCTAACAGTAACGCACAGAGAAAATAATCCAGCGAAAATAAACGTACTCGAAGAGATGGAAATCATGAAAGCAGCTCACAACGACAGCCTGATAAACGAAAACGAACCCAATACATGCAACCCCCTCTACCAGATCTGCAGTGAAACACCAGTTTTGAATCCTGCCGATGATGGGACAAGTCCCGAAAGCGCTACAGTTAAATGATTAATTAAGTTGAGGAGACGGACCTTTCAGGTGAATATTCCATAATTTTATATTAATTTTGAATAAACCTCAACGGAAACACATCATGAATCTTATAAAAGTTAAATATCAATAAAACTAAAAATATGATCGCATGTAGAAGTACTTTATGTAATGAGGGAAAATTTGAAGAAAGAGCTGAATTCAAATACGTAGTAACAGTACAAACTGCAAACAGGAATGAAGTGCAGAAAGAAATTAAACACAGATACAAACCCCTGAAACGCATTATACAGGGTGATTCAAAAGTCTCTTGACATTTTCCTCATATCTTTAATGTATGAATTATTGTTATAGGTAATTGGAAACTATGCTAACAATAGAGGAAAGATTAGCTGTCGTTTCCGCTCGTATGCGAGGATTGACGTACGGGCAGGTCCAAGAAGAATTCACCAGAAAGTTCAGAAAACCAGGCCATAGCAGGCAAGCTATTAGAGAGCTGGCACTGAAAATGAAATGGACGGGATCTGTTGCTGATGAGGCACGTAAAGGGAGGCCGGCTACAACACCAGAAGACGTGCAAACCATACAGGGTGCCATCTTACAAAGTCCCGGTGCATCAACCAGAAGACTCAGCAGAGAGTTGGGTATGTCCCAAGGCACTGTATGGCGTACAACGCGCTTCAAACTGAACAAACGCCCTTATCACATCCAGATAATGCACAAACTTGAACAAGAAAACTATGTGGCTCGACCAGCTACGTGTGATGACCTGTTAAATGCCATTGAAAATAAAGAGCTCATGGAACATGAGTGTGGCTGGGAATAACAAAAACAAACATTTACGAGCCGTTCATGTTTGAGACAACAACAGTAACTGGAAGTAACTATCTTGACATGTTAGAACAATACCTAGAACCGCAGCTGGCACAGGATGCAGTACAAGATACTGTGAATTTCCAGCAAGATCACGCACAACCCCATTTTGACATCATTGTTATTGACCACCTGAAAGAAGTTTTCCCTTCTAGGGTATCTGTCGTGGTCATCCGAGAATTTGGGCAGCCCTCTCTCCACACATGACACCACTAGACGTCTTTGTTTGGGGTTTTGTTTAGTCGAAAGTGTATAAAGTGAAAAATCAACACCTTACAGCAATTTACAAACCTAATAGCTGCTGGGGTAGATGCAATCACACCAGCTATGCTGGCAAAAGTGTTTGGCTGTACACAAGAAAGATGGAGTCTGTACCGTGACTTGGAGGGCCATCACATTGAAATGTACTGAGTTTATCATCCAGCAGTCATTACTATCCATATGTAATAACAATTTTGGCATAAAACATTGGTTTGACGAAAATGTCAAGAGACTTTTGAATCACCCTGTATTAAGTATTACAGGTACTCTTGTCATACCAACTTCTCTATAAAATATTAAACTAAAATATACATAAAATGGTTATTCTTCCAGTTGCATGGATGCGAAACATAGTCTCTTATAAGGAGGAAGAAAGATTGTAAGGCAATATATTTCTTAAGAAAATTTTTGGACCAAAGAGAGATGAACTGACATGTGAATGAAGATGGACCACATAACAGTGAAGTACAATATCTTTGAGATTCTAGATGTAATATGAAGAGCTTAGTTTCTTAGAAAACGATGGGAAGTATAGATGACGCGAATGAGGAATGAGAGAGGCATTGAACAGTCTTGTAGGAACAAACAAACACAAAAAATGCGCCAGCTTAGTTTCTTAGAAAGCGATGGGAAGTATAGGTGACGCGAATGAGGAATGAGAGAGGCATTGAACAGTCTTGTAGGAACAAACAAACACAAAAAATGCGCCTAGAAGACAGGCAAGAATAATTTTAACTATGAATTGAGGGAAGTGAATTTTATCGGGAAACATTAGTTCAGGATAGGGATGTCAGCACTGTCATCAACTTTCGAGATCAGTTAATTAGTTAGGAACAGTTTGTAAAAATAATAATTAAATGTTGATATTTTTAAAGAGAGTAGATATGTTCAGGTCGCTCAATGAGGTTACCGAGTGTTTGAGATAATAAATCATTGTTTCCGCATAATTGTACAGAGTAATTTGATGTTGATATATCAAAAATTAATATTTGTATGCTGAAGATTATATAAAATGCAAGAATAAGTACGGTTAAATTGTTGTTTATTTTAAACAATTTTATTCTTTACAGTGGCTACCATTAAGCACCTAATATCCTAAATACGATGACTAGGATTTTCAAATATGCAAAATAACATCAAAAATAAAATTAATAACCCGTGTCGTATCTTCTAAATTGGCTGCATTTTGTTTCCTAGGGAAAAATAAATAAAACAATATAGTTTCGATTTCGTTTTGCCGTAATTGTTTACCTAAGTATGTTATATGTACCCATTCTATTGAATGTGACATTAGAGAGGATTTTATTGCTGTATTTCGTCCACTTGTTCACCTGCTCCGGTCTCGCTGCAAGGTCATATCAATTGGTCTCTTCGTTGGACATTCTATCGTCATTTTTTCTATTTTTAAAATAGTTGGTAATTGTCCATACGTTGTAGATATTTTGATTTACAATTTCATATTTTTGTCGAAACAGGAATTATTTTCAGTTCTTCTGCTATTACTATGTTATGTTTAATGTCTGATCATGTGAGCCCGACTCTAATATCTCATTTATGCCGCTCTTAATCTTGAGTCATCTGTTAATTTAATAGTCTAAAATTCGCAATCTTGAGTAATTATAGCAAGAATAATTTAAATAATTCAACATTTTATACTTACTATTTTTTTTAAAAGTAACTTATTCGTTCATAGTTCGAGAACAGGCCCTTCATTCCAATTTCAGCATTCATACTAGGTTTGCTGACTTAATAGGGATATGTATAAAAGCACTAGCTTTCAGTTGCTTCCCGCAACTTAAGGACCCTCACGTGGAGTGTGAGAGTGGACGAAGCCCTCACTTAAACTCGCGACTCGATCAGAGAAAAATAGATTCTAAAAGTCCGTGGCCTCCATTTTTTTAAGCGAATTCCGAACTTTTTTCGGAATCATAATCGGTATATAATAAGGCCGAGTTTGTTAACAAGCAAAATCAGACGATGAGAACTAAGGTTCATCTGAGCGAAAATATAAAATCACTCTAGCGGCCTCATTTTTTTAGTTTTCTAACAAAATTCTGTATACCATTGAAATAAAACGAGAAAATCATTCTCCAAAAGGCAAAATCCGACCCATTAATAGTAACTCTAGCGGTGCCACATTTGTTTTCTCTCAACGTAACATTTTATATACAATTTAATTAAATATATATATATTCCGTAAACCAACAAAAAGTTTCATACATTCGATTTACTGAGGATTTAGCAAAGCATACGCAGTTACTGTATGACAGTTTTTTTATTTAATACGAGTAGCTATCGTTAATGGCTTAAATTTCACATGATAAAACTGAATGAAATTTTTATAATAGAATTTTCCTTTATGGTTTACGGCAAATATAATTCATGTAATTTCCTGTATTCTTGGAATAAAACAATAATAATTTAAAAGCTGAATAGAGTTTTTATATACAAATGATTTATATCAGATCTTCATATCCTCATGTGAGTTTGTAATTGTCATTCAAGTTTTTTTAAACCCAATGAAACTCAGTTTGTTCCATTTAGTTTCACGAATTCATCGAGTTCAAATCTGTTTCAATGAAAGACATAGCAAGCAGATGCAAGCACTATATAAAGAGAACACCAAGGAAGGTGAGTGCAAGATTTCACATTCACTTTTTATCTTAGCGTCACGTTAATTGACTTTGCATATCCAGAATTTTATACAGAGTGGAGTGGAAGTAGCAAAAATAAGAGTTAATGTTAAGATTTAATTTATTTTAGCTAAAAATGAAAAAGGTCGCAAATGTACGGTTTCTTCAGGAAAAATGTCAGATGTTTAATGGTGTACAACTTTATAAGATAGTTAATATTGAAGTAATTTACACTCAGCAGATGAACTATAAGAACTTTTCCCTTTTAATATTTTTCAATAAAATACACATTACACGCAATATTGTTAATTCTGCTTGCCTAATATCAATAACACTTGCATTTAATTTCGTTTATTTTAATTTAATTTATACTAAAACAGGATACAATATAGACCATACAATATCAAAGAAATAAATTGTCCATTTCGTGTCCATGTTCTGTGAAAATCACACCAATTCTCGCCATCGCAGGGTACTTATGGTACTAGTTGAAAATGAAATAAGCGTTTTAAAAAGGAACTCTATGAATTGAGAGCAATGTTTACAGATGATTCTATTGCGTGGAATGAATCATGTGATAATTCTGAATGATTGCAAGTTTCCCTAGGATAATTGTGTAACCAAGTTTAAGCAAAATCGAGTTTAGCCTTAGATTGAGATTGGTCTACAAGATACAGATTATGACATACTATACAGGATTATACCTCGTAAGAAAAAGGAGAAGCAAACCCTTGGTATGTTAATAGAAAGATAAATCAAAGCGAAGAGGGTAAATAACAAAACTAGGCCAAAGAAAGATATCTAGCGAGGGGGGTCGTTGTAAAGTAATACATCAATAAATTTCCGCACAAAATACTATTTTCCAAGAAAATCTTACTTCTGCGACCAAACGTAATAGGCATATAAACATTTTGATTATATTTACCACGAATTCGTGCTTGAAAACTGCGTACTTATATTATATTTATATTCTTTCAGGATTTGGAATAATAATAATAGATAATACATTTAAAAGTAACTTAGAATAACCGTTGAAGTTACTATATAAAATAATATCTTATATCTCAGTCGTCCTCAGTTAACTAAAACATCAGTTAAAAAAACATCGTAGATTTTCGGAACATGTTACATCTTTAGCTATTGAAAATACACTAAATAATAATTACTTGATTGCATTTCTAAGATAATATACAATTCCAATATATACAAGAATATCTCAATAAATTTAATGAATAATATTATAAATAAAATGAGTAGCACAATGCTAGAGTCCATTAATGAAGCCATTATTAATCTGAAACACAGTTAATCTCTTTGTTATTATGTGCTTAGAACACGTTTCAATAAATCACATTACATATGGAATTAGTATCTCCCGAAAAAATGATTTAGTGTGAGTAATAATCAAGTGTGTATTGGACAACATTTTTGTAAAATATAATTTTTTAATAACGCTCTAGATCACAGGTGTGCACTCAAGTACAACAACCAGTGGCACATAAACTGTTTCTTACTTTTCAGTGCACAATAAATCGATCGACAATGAAACTCAAATTGAGTATTCCACATTTCAAGGAGGTATATTTATTTACACAAGAGATAGGCCTAAAGACTATATACATTTTCATGTCGTCATATGTTAAACTAAAGTAAAACTGCAAATTAAATTATTAACAAAATTTACTGCTGCGGTTCAGGGATAATGTAGTCTCAGACTAATCCGAAACAGATTCTATCCTTCGCAACAGGTTTTCTACGTGAGGTATTTTTCTAGGTTTTCCTCACATATAAGATAGATGTTAGGAAATTTTAAGGCCAAACTAAACTCTGAAAACCATATAACCATCGTAATCATCCATATTCACCTTGTTTTAAAATACATTGGAAATACTCAATAGAATCTCTCAGACTAATCGTGATACCTAAATATTATAAGTTGGGGTATGATCTTCATATAAAATTGTATATAAGATAGATGACTTTATTGGAATAAAAATGAAGAACATAACAGAATTATCTCCAAATGAATCGCAAGGGCAACAATCCGTATTACTTTGACGTTCATATCGATTAAACAGAGTCTAGAAATAATATAAACGTAGAAAACTTTACAATTAAATTACATTAGAGGAAAGTGGCCAAATATGGAATATTATTTTGTTTTTGAATTAAACAATTAAACCAATCATTGTACGAATTAATTACATTTTTTAGTAATAAGTCATTTATTTTTGCTTCACCAATTAACCAATTAACAATATAAAAATCTATAATATTAAAATGATAAATATAGTTATATATATATATATATATATATGAATACATATCCATATATGGATTACGAGAATAAAGTACAACAATATTCGTAAAGGACAATCTTTATTTTCTAACAGACCAAAGAATTTTGATAATAAATTATATGAAAAAAATAATTTTCTTCTTTTTATTTTCGTTATTTTAGGCCCATAGCCTGTTACTTCCACACAATATGAATCCGTGCATCTCCTTTTCGGTTTTCCAGACAATCTCTTTACATCTGCAGGTAGATTGCCCCCCCCCTTTACCCTTTCCACACGTAAAATTCTGTCCGATGTCATGCGAGATGCATGTTGGTTCCATTCTATCTTACTCTATCAACCCAATCATGCATAACTTGGATATTTTACTAGCTTTTAGTCTTTTAACTCCTTACCTTATCTCTTCTAGTTAAGTTCATAATTCTTCTTAAAATATTAATTTCATTTGTCTCTAGAATCGGGTTTGTTCTAAAAGTATCTTATCTTGCCTCGGAATCGTAGGTAGATATCACTGTTTTTTAATTCTACTTAAAAATCACAAATTCACTTATCAAAATATGGACCACCGTAGCCATTATATGCAGAAATCCCACACATCAGACATTTGACCTACATTTCCCTATGAGTGTCTCTAGAAAAAAGTTGATGTTAGTATATAGATTCTGCTTCCGCAGAAACAAGACATTCTTGACCGATTGGAACATCAGATTCACTGTCTGTATCATGCTTAGTATGATCAGTGTCTGTATTATCATCAATCATTTCCTTGTTCTTCTTATTTTGTAGATTGCCTTTCCTTTTGCTTTCATTTTTATTGTTACACTATTTTGTAGGTACTTTCCAGTTCTGCTCTTTTAGACATGTGTGTGGTTCATTTTTATGTGAAGTTATAATTGCTGCCCTTTTTACTGGTTATGTCGAATAGAACTACAAGACCAAGACTGCTACGATCAGCAATGAAGGGTGCCATTCATATTCGGCTTTTGTTTCACATTTATTCATGGATTTTCCATCCTCAAAATGTATTTAATTAACATTTAATTTGTGCACCCAACACAATTTTCTTCTAATATCCTAGCTGCTGCTTAATTTGAGATAATTGAATTTTCTGACAAAGACGGAACAAAATCGATCTAGGTACTTCAAGATGCTTCCATGCTTTCAAATGAGCAATTTTCTTTTTTCCAAACCATGTTCATAACTTTAGACGTCTTATCTTTATCCCAGTATTATTCTTTTAATTTTTGAGTCCGGCGAAGATATCCTGAAAAATAAACATTAATGCTTAAAAGAATCAGGTACTCCACCAACTACTTATTGGGAGATCCAAATATGGAATATTTCATAATTCGACTCCCGAAGATGGTCCATATTTGAAATTTCGTAACTGAAAAATCTTATCATTGTTTACGAATAACAAAATATACATAAGGACTTTATTAGACTAAAAGTAAGAAACATACAATGCTATTTACAAATATGGGTCGTACGGGCAGCAACCCGTACGTGCTGTTGACAGTCCGTTACAATAAGTTGATATTTGGTAATAATATAATTAAAACAAAAAAAGAAAACACAATAATATTACAAGTAGATAACAATACAATTACATTATACATTAACTTAGTTATGTAGAATTATTAAGAATTAATGGTATTGTAATTTGTTAACATATTTATTTATTCATGAATGAGTGTTGTTCTTATTTTCTGCGTTTTGTCCAGAAATCTATGCAAGTTTATCCAAAAAATATTAGCAGAAATAGTCGCAATAATATAACAAATATTATAGCCTCACTCTGATGGTTAACAGTTTATATAAAAGCGGGTGCCGTGCGGCAATACTTGACATGCGATGTTGTCACGTTTTTCATAGCGCTTTGGGCGTTTATTACACAAGGGCAGAAGACATTGATTATTTATGTTATTATTTGGTATTGTGTAAGTTTTTATAATTAAAAAACTGTTCGGTCTGAAATATTTTCCCATCGCCGCCACATGTTGAAATCACTTATATATTTAACTAATATAATATGTAGATATTGTATTATTATTCTAGCTACATATCACAATAAATCACAGATAATTATACCATAAATTACGGTACACAATTTTATAACTGGATCGAATGTTCCACACCGTTCCGAGTTTTAGTTGAAACTGAGGGAAGAATAGCAATGTGGCAACATCGTCGTAGTCGCGGCAGTCGAGACCTTTGTATTTTAATAACATATAACAGCTGCGGGGAAACAAAGCGAGCCGCTTGTTAAGCATCATAGTGAGGCGATAATACCATCCATTAAATGTATGAGGACTACATTACTACCAAATGATTAATGAGAAACACATCATATTTACGCACCTCAAAACTTTCCGAGGAGTGACAAATCAAAACACTTATAACATCAATATTCTCAAGATTTATGAAAAATACAACAAAATTGCAAGTCTGTTAAAACTAGATTTTAAGGAATTAGTTTTAGTGGTGAGATAGTAAGAGCATTACCAGGTTTAGATTTGCAACTATTAATTGCGGACAATCTGCCTGATAGATCTTACATAAAATCTCAGCAATGCTGTCCTCCAGACTCACGAAATCGAACGTGTGTGAACCTAAAGTGAATGATTGAAATAGAAGATGACCCTGTATTGCAACTTGAACTGTTTTTTTTAAATGACGTATTCCTTTAGGGATACCATTCCATATTTTGTCACTTTACTCTACAAATTGAAGGATACAGGTAAGTACAGATGCTGCCATATAACCGTAAGTTTGGCTGACCTCTGAGCCAAGTAGGCATGCTTTCTGTCTCTCTCTCTTGCGTTCTAACAATCAAACTAAAAGTATCGGTCGGTCACCTACACTTCCTCGCTATAAACAGCTTGTCGCAAGAGACAACGATTGTGAGTTATAATAGTAAAACGAGTGATTCAGACGGTCTGCGCATGCTTGTGAAGCATTCGGCAGGCTGGCCTTAACGCTTTTAGCTATCGTAATATTATTTAATATTATGTAATAATAATTTCCATCGCTCTGGTCTGTGGTGAAGTTTTTATCGGAGTTTGTGATCACCTGTAGGACAAATATCGGAAACATTAAGGTCCAAATAGTCCCGAATATCAACTGGCCATCCTAATAGTCATCCATATCATATTCGCCATGTTAAGTACGAATGACTGAGAGAATAGTGCGTCTAGTCTCTGGCATTGAGCTGATAAACTCATCGAGAAATGCTGTCCGTGTTTCTTGTGTAGCCAAAACAATTATGTGCGTGATCCAGAGTTAAAAACCGTCTCTCGACAGGTCGTTCCCTTCTAAGGCTTGGGTGACGTGAGGGATGTAACATTACCTATAAAGGGAAATGTTAAACTAAGTTAAAGAGAAGCAGATTTGCTGTAGTCAATATAATTGAAGGACTTAGGGAAATAACATAATAAACAACGTATTGTTCTTTCTAATATATAAAGATTTTTATGTTTCAAATAATTATAAATATTAATTGGGCTGTATAGTTGTTAATACATTGTGTGTCTGTATGTCTTACCTCATCACTGCCGCACTTACGAATGGTTTTATGGATACTTCAGTACATTTATTTGCTATCATTATAATAAATGACATTTCATAACAGAATGTTGCTTATCATGTTACTGCTCTAAGCCCTTCAATTATACTTTATTTATATATGTTCACGAATGAGAGTTCCTTTTAGTACACTAGTACAAAAATTCAAACAATTTTCTGGCTACACCATAAATTCTTAGAATTTCAATTTTGTATCTGAATTTAGAAACCTCTCCGGCAACAACCGATCCCTCGAATATTCGAAGTAGTTAGTATCATAGGATATGTATTTTGTCTTCAGAGTTCTCACATATTAGATCTATTGGCGTAATCTAGAAAATCTTGAAAACAAATTAATGCTCTTAACTAAACTAAGCGAGATTTGATTTTTCCATATGGGCCTAATATTATATTCGAATAAGAATAAGGTACAAAGCAAACTTCTTTACAAATTGATCGCACTGAAAGCAGGTCATATGGATGTTTCACATTCCTTATCGATACACCAATGCTTAGAAATAATATAGAACAAAAAAATAGTAATATATTTACATAGTAATTTAAATATTGTACCTATGTAGTAGGCCTAATATTATATATAACTACTGAAACTGCTATATATATAAATAAATAAATAATAAATAAATAAAGCCTTATATGTCCATTTAGGGCAAAGGCCTCCCTGTACAGGGGTTAAGCTCTATTTGAGAGTGTCACCCGGTGAGCTACTCCGTGGTGAGAAGTTGACTTGGATGTAGCACTTGGTTTGTATACACTGTCTGTTCTGTGATTAGTTAATACACAGTTGGCTCTCCATCGTTCTCCAGCTTTTCCTGCATCTGGCGACTCTGGACCATTGGGCCCCTGCTCGTTCTTTGAAGATGTCAGCCCATCGTCGTCTTGGTCTTCCGCGCTGTCTCTTGCCTGTGTACGGGTCCCACATGGTTGTTTTTATTGTCCACCTGTCGTCCTGTATTCTTGCGACGTGGCCTCCCCACTTCCATTTTTTCCTGATGGCTTGTTGTGCGGGATCAGTTGTTGAGGATATCGCTTGAAGTGTTGTATTCGAGATTCTGTCCTTCAGAGTTATGCCTAAGATTTTCCTCTCCATTTTCCTTTGGCATACTTGGAGTGTGTACTTCAGTTTGGCAGTAAGATTCCAAGTTTGGCAGCCATATAACAGTGTTGGAAGAACACAGGTTTGTAGTGTTTCCCGCTATATATATATATATATATATATATATATATATATATATGTATGTATACGACAATCGTTTCTTTCCATTCATTTGGAAGACTCTTTGGCCCAAATAATACACAGCAACAGGCTGATTTTGACCATCAGTTTTAATCCACCTGATTTTTTCAATTCTGTCCCGCCAATTTAAGGGTTAAAGTATGTTTTAAAAATTCTCCATTTCAGATTATTTTTCTCCATAACTAGCATTCCTGTGATGCATGAAGAGAAACATTTATATGAGAACAAAAATTAGGAATGGAAATTGTATTGAGACAAATGAAAAGAAAAATAGAATCCGGAAATAAGAAATGAAATGCAATGAAACACTCGACAATTTTATCGTTAAATTGACAGCACCGGACTTCGAATGCGATATCTACAGATAGAAATCCGTTGAATTTCCATCGAGTCATTGATCTCACATTTAATTAAAATTTGAAATTTAACGCTCTACATTAATTTGCAATCGTGTTTACTAAGTGAGTGAAACAAGTTTGTATTGTAGTTTCGGATGCTAGCCGAGCGTGAATTGAAAACACAAAACACAAACTAGGAAACTGAATCTGCTTTGTTAGCATCCCTACTTGATTATTGACTTTCCGGAACGAGTGAGCTGTAATGCAGTAAAGCCCCCCCCCCCCAGTTGTGATTCTAGGGATTTCCAATCAAAGTGGCCATGGCTATGTGTTATTTTCAACCAATTTCATCAACATTTTACAATCTTTGAATCCTTAAATTCGTTTATTCTGATATTTTGGCAGTGAACCTGAATCCACTAAGGGTCAGTTTCACCAAGAGAGGTAACTGGCCCTAAAATATTATTTTCTTACATGGTTAATTTAACTGGTTTAACATTATTTTCTTACAAAATAACTGTCTGCTCGTAAACAGCAATGACATTTGTACACTCACTTCATGATTTTTATGTAACATAGTCATCAATATTAATACACTCAATAAATTGATTCGAAACTGTTATGTAAAAAAAGGAAATGCCACAAATTGGACTGCTAAGAATAAATCATCTATTCAATGTTGCTCACAGATGACCAATATTAGTTACAAAAGTATTTACAGATATAACATATAACAAAGATAGAAGAATAAGAAAATTGGGTATGAAAATTAGTTACAAAAGTATTTACAAATATAATATATAACAAAGATAGAAGAATAAGAAAATTGGGTATGGAAATGCATCAAAAGGACTATAACAATACGAGGAAGCTCAAAAGGTTTAATACAGGAAAATGGAAACGAAATAAAACATTGCGTAGATTACATATTATATTTGTAAGTCAAAATAACTAAAAATGGGAACAACAAAGATTAAATTAATTAAAAAAATTAATAAAGGTTATGAAGTAGATTATACAGGGGATGATTTAAAACATTAGCTCAGGATAGAGATATATGGAGAGGTTATGTCCGCGCGCCGATGAACCTATTTATTTATTTTACCTGACGGAGTTAAGACTGTAAGGTCTTCTCTTCCACCACACCAGGGTTAAATGGAATCTACGGGTTCCATTGCGCCAGATATTTAGTTAGTTGGGACAGTATTTTATGGGATAAACATATCACGATAAAAACAAATGTTATTTAACATTTTCTAATCCTGTTATTTTAACACAGTTCCAATAATGGATCATATTATAATAGGCCTATTATAATGTTATTGTGAAAAAGAAAAATCAATGTCTGAACCAGGAATCGTACCGTGGACCTCTAGTCCCCCAGATTGGGCTGCACACTATTCTGGAGAACTAGAGGTCCACGGTTCGATTCCTGGTTCAGACATTGATTATACTTTTCACAATATCATTATAATATTATTCTTCTTGTAAGCCCATGTTTGCCTTTACAGAGATTTAGGCGCTCTCCCCCCTATAGGGAAGAATTTGAACCATACTAATTTAGTTACACTTGTTGATGTCATTTGAGTAGTCCGTGGTCAGCGTTCCGCCTCAAACTGACATCTAGGAAACCAAGGTAGTACTAGGACGAGACAATTCGGTAAATTTTTCTTAGAGGCCTTTTCATTCAGGCTTAAGGATCTTTTACGAGCCTGAAAATCTTCAGATTCGGGACCCACGACTTAAAGTCCCTCCCGGAGGACTTGCTCCTTGGATTTTTCCATCCTAAAAAAATCCATCGACCCCAGTCGGGTTTGAACCCGCGACCCTCGGCACCAGAGATAAGGAGCATAACCACTAGTCCACCGCGGCTGATTTATAATGTTATAAAAACAAATATGTAATCCAATTGTCAAAACACAATAACATAATGCCTCTGAGACATGACATTTGAAAGGTATAAAATAGATCATTTTAATTCGACACAAATTGACTTTTGGGGACGATTTGCAAGGATTTCGAGTAAACAATAGATTATAAACAATATTAAAAGAGAAAAGATTAATGTGGAAGGATCCCTAGTAGAAACCATCAAAACAACACAATTAAGTTAATAAGGAGATAGAAAATAGGATGGCGGAATAGAGTTAATCGAAGAAGATTTATTAATGGAAACGACAGGAAGACGAAGAAAGAGCGAAGACTATATCTAACATAGATGCAATGAGTAGTCAAAACAATGGAAGAGAATGTCTTTGGAAGAAGAGACGTCGAAAACTGTGAGGTATGAGGATTGGCTATAAAATCTTGAAATGGACATAGAAATATAAATCAAAGTTATTGTAAAACCTGAGAATAAATAAATATTTATGTAAAAATAAAATTATATATACATTGGGTATTTACTATAGGAATGATTCTATTCTATAATGTTCTAACTTAAGGCAGGTTTTTCACTGCAATCGTAACATTTTCATGCTATGCTTTACAGCTTTACTAGGGAATTATAGGTGTGGTGGTTTCCCGTTGCTTTTCATGCCATGGGATGTTGACGGCCAGATGATGTTCGGGGACGTTTTAGGCCTCAAATCTTCCTGGCATTTATCTTATGGTGAGGAAAAACCCTGAAAAAAACCTCACCCTGGAGCTTCTCCTAACCGGGATCGAGGCCTGGCCCGCTGCCTGACAAGGCAGCCCGCTACCTGGAGACCACAGCGGTGGATCGCTGTAGTAATAGTAGATCATAATGTAGGCTTAGAATGTAGTATATTTTCTAATTTTCCTTTATGTGGAGCGGCTCGCCATTTGAGTCAAGTAACACGAGATTTTCCACTTATACAGGTAGTCCTAGTTCTATATGGTATAAAAATGGCTTATTAATTCATTCATAATTTATATTTATTATTGTTCATGCACATTTAGTATGCTTTTATACTAGCCCGTTCGAACAAAGTTTGAAGAAAATACAGCCGTAATATAAATTTAAACTTGTAAATGGATTCCAACATTTACAAACACCAAATGTTTATTCGTGTTTAACATTGCCCAAGTGAAGAGCAAACAAAAAAAAAAAAAAATTAGCTCTAACTTGACAAAATTTATACCACGATGTTGATTACACCATGAAAATTTTAAGTATGATACCAGGAGTGGAGGCACGGTCTGTGGATCGTTAAGCAGAAATAATTCTAACGTGAGACGTCACGAAACATTTTATAGATCGCAAAGAGAAAAGGCGAAAGTTCACTGCTATGTGATGTCGAAATATCGCTACACTGTTATTAATCTAATCACGTGTATTACTATGAATTTTAGTCTAAAGCTAGATCTAGGGTAAGAATGATTTTTTAAAATTATTTTCAAAATTCTACAAACCAATATTGAGAAATTATTAGCAGTATATAGGCCTCGGTTAACAACCAGAGAGAATTTTTTTAAACACACGTTTCACTACTTTACGGTGGAGGGGGAATTACGGATTGGAAAGAGTGGAATTTGTATTTGCTCAGGGACAGGTGCCTATGCCTAAGTATCTCCATGGTAGAACGCATCGCGTAAAGATGATGATTTGGGTTCAAATCCTGACTCGTGTACATATTTTTCTCTCTAGTTGTGTAAACCAATATTTAGTCATTTAGGTGGTTTTCAAGGTCACCTTTGGATTCAAGCTTCGGGGGTTGAACTCGTCCAGGATCGATAAATTTTTAAGATATACTAGTGTATTACGATCCTAGGTTAGGAAGTGTTTTTTTTTACAGAATGGAGGAAAATGTTTAAAACTGAGCGATATCGAAGTTTTTAATTCCCGACATTCTGTAAAACACTTCACAAACGTTCGTTGTACATTATTTTTTTTGCGCGATGGTGTTTTGAAAATAATAAATAATAGTAAAATAATAACATATTTGTTTGAAATATTTGCGTTCATTATAAACAATCGAATAAAGTTAACAGCGTGGGCAATGTTTATTAGTTGAAACTACAGGAGGTCGTGCGACCAATTAGTGATAACGTGGCGGCAAGTACGTATTTATTGTTTTATATTGCTTCAAATAAATTTTAGTTCATTTAAAATGCAGTGATTTGTTTCGTATAATGTATATTAACATTACCTTTTGAATATATTTTGCAAGTATATTGTATGTAGTATACATAGAGGGCAGTGGTTTTACTTCACATATGTGGGTTTGTAATATGTAATATTACAGTATAGTTATTTTATTACAGTATAGATATTTAGGTTGAGAACCCCGAAATGTAGGAAGTTGAACTTTCAATCATGGTCGCCATTGTTGTAAGTACGACAAAACGCACTATCGCGCAAAAATACTTAACGTGGCTTCTTTCGGAAGGGAGTAAAGTCGCGGGCCTTATGTCTAAGATTTAAAGAACATCAAATTATTATATATTAAAAATATTTTAACTTGACTCTTACCTCAACTGAACACCGTAATGTCAGTTAATAGTGTAATAGGTTGAAGATGAAGTTACAAGGACTATTTAACTCATGCCCCAAATGGGACTCAATGGCCAATCACGTTTCAATGATTTTTGTTTTACAACCAATTAGAGTCGTGTTTCACGAAATATTTATCAGTGTTATAATTACCGTATTAAAGAAGGCTCCTCCTTTTTAATATTCTGAACAGGTCTGACCATTATTTTGCATTGACTGAGCCTGTGAGAAATACGGCTACCAGATTGTATATATAGCGCATGAATGTCAACACATGCCGCATGCGGGAGTTAATGTAAAAACATTTGTAGCAATTGATTATACCACCAAAAAAAAAAAAAAAAGAAACCACTGTTTGCACTTTCTTAAATGTATTTTTTCCCAGGTAACAATCCAGAAAAATATAATTGTCATATTTACATCATACGACATCAGAAATGAATTAATATACAGTTTGATGTGTTTCATTTTTTCTCCACTAGAGAGCATTCTTACAATATTGCGTTCCTTTGGCAATAAATAGTATGATCTGGTTGCAGTGATAAACAAAAGAAGCAGATGAAGCGTACCTATCGTTTCTCATTTGTTTTCAAACATCGCCGTTTACATTAAATATATCAATATTTTAAAATAACTATAGTTAAATAATTATTTGTGAGTAAACAGCTTAATTTTATTCGTTAAATAGTCCTAACAGATGCCACTCTTGATTTCCAAATTCTCTAGATAAATTCACACCTCACTTCGTGAGTCGTGAATTTATCGATAATTTGGAAATCACTCGTGGCATTACTTATGAAGAGTTATGAGGATAAGATGCAAAGAGTGAAAGAGAATTTACTAAGTTCACGATAGTTTCCTTTCCCTGATTTTACTGGTAAGCTATGCGTGACACATTTAACACGAGACTTGCCCATATACTTACACGAATATTACATGACGGCTGACATTACGGAAGAAACATCACGTGTTGAAACTTCCAGATCAAATTACATTTTTCTAGTGAAAATATTAGGTAACTACATTTTTTACACTCCATACTTAATCTCCTTTGTGATCCTAAATTCTGTGTGTTTTTAGTTCGATAAAACAAATATTGTCCTATATAGAGGTCGTTGACTCGAATGATAAATTATAATGGTAAATAATAATAATAATAATAAGTATTATTGCAGCCAATGGCCATGTAGAAAGAATTGTTTTCATGTCTTACAGAAGTCTGTTATCGATGTTCCTATATTTTTACACTGTAATAGGTGATATCGGTCGCAGTGCGACCCACATAGTTTGCACTTGCACTTTTCTTCTGGGTTATGGTGCTTCACTGTTGTGCATATCCTATGGTGGAAACTATGGACCGCGACTGTCGTCACGGTGTGTCTCAGGTCGAATCTGGCTGAGGTCGAATCTGGCTGCTGTCCATTCCCTGTAGATCATCGCATCCGTTGCGTACAACATAGGTCATATCTGTTCTATCTTCTCGTTTAGTTCCCTCAGCAGTTCTTTGTAGGCATCTGTTGATGGCAGGAGAATGTCCAGGTGGTGGAGCTCTTCTATCAAGTATGGTTCCTTTGTCAGTATGTATATTAGGCGTGAAGGCGTGTATTTTGTTACGCTTAGCGCTATCTTTAAAAAGTGTGCTTTGACTTTATCTATTTCCTCTAGGTTTGCCGTATTTAGGTTCTTCCAAATCACGTCTATTGCATACGTCATGAATTGATGTTATTTTTAAGCGGAAGATGGTCATTGCTGTCTCCAGGGATAGTTTACTCAGGTTTTTAATAATGTTCGTTGCTGTTCTGGCCGCTAAGGCTCGTTCTTTGATGTGCTTATCGAAAGCGTCACCTCGGCTCTGCAGTGTGATACACAGATATTTGAATTGGTTTTACATTTTGCATTGGGTCCTCCCTTATGCCGAATGCAGTCATTCGCTTCCGAGTCTTCCTCCTTTCCTGAAGGTAATTTTTACTGTTTTCTTCTCATTTATTTCGAGTTCATTCTTTTCGGCTCATGTTACGAGTTTGTCGAACGCTATTTGAGCTTTTTCGATGTCTTGGTATGTAATCAACATACGCTCATGACAGCGTATGCCAAGATTTGTACGTTTTCTGTTTCTATCTCTGTGGGTATTTTTGCTGTTGCTATTATGTAAAGTAGGTAGGGGACTCAACGGGTCACCTTGGAGTACGCCGTTTGTTTGATCTATTTGCTCTGTTTTTGAAACTCCATCGTCTATCTGCACTTGGTTTCTGGAGAGGATGTTCTCAATTAATCTAGTTATTTGGTTTCTCCCTGCTGCTTCTTCCATACTTCTTAATATCAGCTGCCTGTTTAAGAGGTCGAAAGCCTTCTTGTAGTCTATGATGATGGCAAGTAGTTTTCCTCTCGGTTTGTTCTAAGGCTATTTCGATGCTCTCTTGTAGACATTTAATTGCCTGTGTCGTCGGTTTTCCTTTTACGAACCCGAACTGTTGTTCCGGTATGACGTGGGCTGTCATCGCTCTTAATCTCTCTGTGAGTATTCTGGACATTATTTTTTAGTGTTGTGCACTCTATGTCTACTCCCCTTTATGAGTTTGGGTCCTTCGTGTCTCCTTTGGCTTTGTACAGCACCTTCAGCGTTGCTATTCTCAACTTGTCCGGAATGCTGCCTTGCCTTAGGCATTCGTTGAAAAACTCTGTCCAGGTGTCTGTCTGTTTCTTTGAGGTGTTCGAAGGCAATTTCGTCCGGTTCGCAGGCTTTTTTGTTTATCGAACTTGCAATGTGTCTTCTTACTTCCTCTCTGGTGAAGAGGCAGGCTTTCTCCATTTATTCTTTCCTTCTTGTGGTTTCTGGGCGTGTTTCTTTGGCCTCCAATACTTCTTTAAAGTGGATAAATTATAACTGTACAATTTTTATTTAAGGAATCCTTTAAAAATCAATGCAAATATTTTTATTAACTCAAAAAAAAACTCATCCAGATAATTCCATATTCAGATAATCAAGTAATAACAGATTTAGAAAGTGACACTGTGAAATATGTGTATGAATTACGGTGAGTTTCTAATTAAAAAAAACAAAGCATGGCCTTCAAATATAGAGACCCAGTCAGAAGTAAAATAGTGACAGTATAATAGAACAGATAAATAATTGAATCACTATGGATGCTTAATATTTTATGAGAATAAAAAATGTACCACTACCATGATCCTGAAGTACATTAAAATAACTGGAATAATAAATGTTTAAACTATCTCAAATTCAGAGGTATATAAGATTGAAAAAATAAAATACCTTACTCTAGCAATACCTTGTGAGCTACATTATATGTCTAGGAAGCCAGACATAATAACAGTTAAGTCTCGTAGGCTGCCATGGCAGGATATGTGGCACGTATGGGGGATGAAAGAGGTGCATGGAAGCTTCTGGTAGGAAAATCATAGGTAAACGCCCAGTTTGGTAGACCAAGAATGAGGTGGAAGAGATCATTATCCATGATTTGAGCGAGTAGATTATACAGGGGATGATAGGAAAAACATTAGCTCAGGATAGGGATGTGTGGAGAGGTTATGTCCACGCGGCCATGAACCTACGGGTACGATAGAGCGAGTAAGTTACTTACTCTTGCAATACCTATATTATTATATGGATAATATAATATGTTATTATATGGATGCAACATTGGAAATATAATAATAATATTGCATTATTGCACCAGAAAATAAATGTATGATGCATTTGACAATACGATACACATAGTAGGACCTCAAAACAAATGTAGAAATATAATCTGAACTTGAGGTTATTTAATGAGAATAATCAGTGTTTTCACGCTCATGCATAATGTGAGAGTGTGGTAGAATTATAGATCATGTTTATATTGAGGTTGATGGCTTCCAGTTTGAATAACTGCTGCGAAGTACAACATTCACGTACAGTTGGTGGTACTTATTTAATTATTATCCGTAATTTGCAAATCCTTACGGTATATTAGAGTTATAGTTTGTATGTAAGTTGTGGTACAATGCATAATTTTTTCTAAACCTAAAATGTTTATGAATCTTATTTAGGAAGATATTAAAATTGTGTAGTTATGTTCCGTGATGGTACTTTCAGTTACCTGTAAACAATGTATATATAATAATGTAAGTACTTGTAGTCCCGCGCCGTAGCCGAGCGGTTAAGGTAGGAAGCCTTGGCGCAGAGCTACGGGACTTGCGCTGGTTCGAGTCTCCATGGGGGAAGAAATTTTCTCATGGTATTTCGGCCAGTATGGGACCGGTGCCCACCCAGCATCGTGAGGCAATTGGGTAGCTACAATAAGTAGCGGCTCCAGGTTGAGGAACCAGCTATAACGGCTGGGGAACTCGACATGCTAACCACATGTCACCCCTACACTGGCTGTTGATCATCTACCTCTGTGATTGACACATGTGGATGTGAAGGGCCAGCAGCCGGCTGGTAAAAGGGCAACCGCTGAAAAGTGGAAAGACCCTCAATCGGAAGTACTTGTAAAGAGGTCGGAAAACAGTAATGATATACAGGAATTAAATAGCAAAAGTTCACTTCTAAATTCCTGAAGCTGGCGTCCCAGATCCTATTTTCCCTACTTGAAATTTTTCGCTAGAGTAAAGTAAAGTGATCCCACAACAGGCCCGGAGGCCCTTCGGGTAGTAGGAGGTAAAGGCTCCCACTTTTTCCACACAATCGACACTTTATGTCAGCCGGGTTGTCAGCCCAGCGTGACGGCCGCCGTTACCCCCAGAACAAGCGTCTGGTACTCATTTCCGTTAGAGGCTGAGTAGACCCCAGGGCCATAGTGCCGCCAGAGGGTTTGGGTCAGTTTAAAAATCCTGACCCCAACGGGACTTGAACCCTCGACCCTCCGGCTTGTAGCTCAGTGCCTTAACCACTACGCTACGGCGTGCTAGAGTTTTTATATATATTGTACATATTATATATTTAATTTGTTAAATTTAGAGTAAATCAAAATACATTATAAATATTAATTGTATTGTATTCATAACTTGTAATCGTTTATATATATATATATATATATATATATATATATATATATTGTAATTTAGATTTAAGACTATTTTTTGTTTGTTGTATTTTTTTTAAACCTGGTTGAGTGGTAGACAAGGCCTTAAGGCCTTAACTCTGCCAGGTAAAATAAAGCTATTATTATTATTATTATTATTATTATTATTATTATTATTATTTAATTTTTGCATGTTCCTCCTGAAAACACTAGCATATTAGCCGATTGATACTGTAAACAAATATTTATACCATATAATGATATAGAAGATAGTTTAGGAAATAAATAGCAAATTCTGACAAAATGATGTTGAAAACGCAAACTGGTTATTCGACAAACTCTGCCAAATTTTCTGGAAAATTCCTATATTATTTGATAAGATGCCGAGAGACGTATACATCATTTTATTTATTTATTTTTATGCGGGGACATTTATCTGCAGTCATTAACATAAAACAGCAAATACAATATAAGTTCAGTAATATAATACCAAGCACAGACCATATACAAAGTAATAAATGAACAAAATACCAAATATCTTCCAGGAGAAACTATGAAGGGAGTATAATATCTGAAGTATCAACTCTGTTGCATTTTATTTCTCTGTCTCCCATATTCTTGTGCGTTACTTAACGACAGCTTCTCTTCTACTCCATTCGGGGAGAGGGTATTTGAGTGCATCTTTCCAGCCTTGTCCTTAAAATTTGTTCCTCAGACTTTTCTGGAAACATTGCCACACTCTATTACATTTGTAGCTGCCCTGCCAGAAGGAGATATTTGTTCCTTTTTTGCCAGCTAGTCAGCTGTCTAATTCCCGATGATGCCGCAGTAAGATTGTACCTATCATTTGTAATCAACACATTTCTAAAAGCGAAAGTATACGGGAAATTTGTACGTGATGGTTATACTGTATTGCAAATTTGCAGGAACTTATTTGGCAAAACAAATTTATAAATTAACCTTGTCTTCATTAAATTTGCTAATTTACTTAATTCTTTAGTAGTATGCCCAATGTCAACCATGTAATAATATTAAAAAAATTATTGTTATTATTATTGTTATTATTATTATTATTATTATTATTATTATTATTATTAGATCTTCTATATCTGATTGAACAATAATATTAATAATAATAATACTAATAATAATAATAATAATAATAATAAACATTAACTGCATAACGACTATATAGATCATTCCATTAAGTCATCTAGGAAGCTACTTACTTTATTTTACATAATTTAAATTTTATTATATTCTATGTTTTTGTTAGTATTAGCTAGTATTAGATCACATCATCTTTGTATTTTGTTTAGTCTGTATTTTAATATCTTAAAATTGTAATATGTATGTAATTTTTTGTATAATTTTACTATTCGCTGGTTGAGTGGAAGAGAAGGCCTTATGGCCTTAACTCTGCCAGCTAAAATAAAGCATTATTATTATTATTATTATTATTATTATTATTATTATTATTATTATTATTATTATTATTATTATTATTATTATTAATGTTTGATTTATTCTGGCAGAGTTAAAACCATAAGACCTTCTCTTCCAATCAACCAGCACAAATACAAATAAATATTTGACAAATATAGATATACACTATACTAATTATAAACAGTTAAATATACATTAAATGAAGCAATGTAAATTTCATGTACAAACAACATTTTATACGATAATAAGAATAATAATACTTACGATGATAATAATAATAATAATAATAATAATAATAATAATAATAATAATAATATAATGATATAATATAATAATGAAGATAATAATAATAGTATGAATATGATACATTATACGAGAAACACCAATTAATATATATATATATATATATATATCTTACACTGGGTAATGATGAAGTCGAGGTTAGAGCAAATATAAACTTAGATTTCTTTTAAAAGTTGTCAATGTCCGGCAGCCCCTTATTTCTTGTGGTAGGGAATTCCAGTTGCGAGAAGTGAAGATGGTATATGACATGGAGTGATGTGATGTCCTATGTTGCGGTATATTAAGCAAGAGACTATGTTGTGATCTTGTGTTTAAGTTATGTTTTGAGGATAAATGATTGGAAATCAAGGTATGTAAGATCTTAAATAAGAGAATTAGACAATGCGATTTTCTTCTCTCTTTTAGATGTAGCCAAGACAATTTGTGGAAAAATGGAGAAATGCGATCGTCTTTTCGAACATTAAATATGAATCTGATACACATATTATGGACACGCTACAGTTTGTCCGACAATCCGTCACTTTTGTCAGTTAGTAGAACGTCACAATAGTCAAAATGCGGCATCATTAAAGTTTGGATTAAAATTCTTTTAAGAGCTGTAGGAAGAAAATTTTTGAGGCGCTTTAGGGTATGCATTATGGAGAAGATCTTTTTAGATGTTTGTTTTACTTGGACATGCCAATGTGAAAATCTCAAACCTGTAATCACTGGTATGTATTATTCTGGGATTTCCTCCGAAATATGACTCAATTTCCGTGATATGCTGATCTCAGAACTGTAATTATTTTTTTCCTATCATACAAATTTTAGCAAATACTATCCATGTTATACATAAAACGTATTAATATAATTCTGTGTATAGCTCTTAACTCATTTGAAGATAGATGAAAAGCTGTTAATAATCAAATAGGTGATTAAATAAGAAAATTGGTAAAAATAATGTATGATTAAGAGTGTTGTGGATGACAATAACAACTTGAAGTTAATAATAACATAAATGTGAGAGTACGAGAGAGTATTTAATCACTTCTCATATTGTGAAAAAGTGGTACGCGATGAAAAAAAAAAAGAAAAAAGAGAGGAATTCATATTTGAATTCAGCATTGTTGAATTATTTAACATTTTTATAAAACACTGGCCAGACCCATATTACTCGTATATTACGGCAGTGAGGCCTGGACAATTCGCAGTGTAGATGAACAAAGACTAACTGCGGCAGAAATGAAATTTATGAGACGTACTGCAGGCTACTCAAGAATAGACCATAAAAGAAATTCTGAGATTCTGAAAGAATTACAAACAGAATCAGTCATGGAATATGTATAAAAATACAGAAACAACTGGAAATCTCACGTAAGAAGAATGAGTAGAACAAGAATACCACGTCAGATCTTAAATTACCAGCAACCAGGCAAGAGATCTTTGGGCAGACCCTTCAAACATTGGATTGAGACCGTAACAGACCACTAGGTCGATCACATGAAAAGAAGAAGAAGATTTTCCAATACTGTTATTTTAACACAGTTCTAATAACGGATCATATTATAATAATATTGTGAAAAGAAAAATTAATGTCTGAATCAGGAATTCTCAAATATAGATTCTTCTAAACGAAGCCGGCTGTTGGTGATGGTAGTGTGACACGTACCTGGCAGCGGACGAAACGAGAATTATAGATTTGTATATGTGGAAAGAATTTGTTAATGTTTGTGCCAGGTCTAGAATGGTGTAGTGGACTGGACACTAGTTTTGAGAAATAGAGATCCATGGTTCGATTCCTGGTTTAGACATTAAATTTTCTTTTCACAATATAATTATAACATTAATGTTGAATTAGCCTATTAACATAATATTGTAATTGAAATCCCGGAGAAAAGGTTGAAATTTGCAGATCAAAGTCATTTTTAACGTGCTCAAAATTCTTTAAAACGACTGTATTAGTTCAGTATTCTAGATTACATATTTATGAAAGGATTTATTAAACAAAATTAAAAATAAATTGTATTTAATTTTTTACTTGGTAATATTATTGTTATATCGCATTTTTAATAAAGATGTTATTATTCACAAGAAAAGCCGTCGAATTACCTCAGGTGGTACGTTGTTTGTTTTGACTTGAGAATCTAGAATTGTTACCCACGGTGCACAGTGTGGTATTTTGAAAATCTTGCTGGACAAAATTATTTTATCCCATATTTTTGTGTTATTAGGTGATGAAGTATAAATGAATAAATAAAAAAATATTCTGAAAGTTTTAGACGTATAATTAAAAAAAACTACTCTACTGATTGTTGCTCTTAAACTCTTCAAACTATCTTCCGAAACTGACTGAACACAAAGTTCTTGCAAAATATGATGCAACAAAGCATCCTATCTTCTTCATTCTTTGGCGTTAGAAAACCAAACGTCAAAACAACGAACGACGAGAAATTTGTGCAGTCATTCTGAAAATAAGAAAACGTTGTAAGAGTTCGCAAACTTTCGTAAGCAAATTAACATGTTTCTTGTAGTGTAGAAATAGACCTTTCAGAAAAAAATATACCCAGTATACAGGGAAATGCGGGGAAATAAACTGAAACCCTAGATGCAACTAAAGAAGTACTGTTTCTAATGTTGAGTGATTCGGGGTTATGTGGCCGTTGTCCATAGTTGGTGTTGATACCAGACGTTTCGCCCTCAACTGCGGAGGGCATCTTCAGTGGCGAGTGCTTCTAGGCGTGTTTCCTGGTCGGAAGATCTACTTAGAGTGAGCGCTGCGGACGTTGTGGACGTTGTACTAGTGGTGGACACCAGATTCTATTCGACGATACACAAGTTTTAGCCACAACTTCCTACTATTTCCCTAGATTATACCGAGAGGCTATAGAAATATACAAGCATAAGGGAAATATCAACAGAAAAGAGGAAGGTATCAAACTGGCTAAGGCCTGGTATCATACACTAGAAAACAAATGCATTAACACTAGGGACAACAAGGAGACGACCATTAGCCAATCAGCAAGAGCCACGCCCACTCACCCTGCACCCACCACTAATACAACGTCCACAACGTCCGCAGCGCTCACTCTAAGTAGATCTTCCGACCAGGAAACACGCCTAGAAGCACTCGCCACTGAAGATGCCCTCCGCAGTTGAGGGCGAAACGTCTGGTATCAACACCAACTATGGACCACGGCCACATAACCCGGAATCACTCAACATTATGATTACCGGCCGTGAAAGCCTGCATTCAAGGACTGTTTCTGATTAAATAAATACCTCACTCTGTTAATTTAATATTTATGATTAAACTAAAATACATACTAACAAAATAAAATATGAGAATTTACCTCGAGACTCCTACAAAAACGATAATAGTACAAAATCATCACTAGCACACAGAAACAAAGCGTATTCATCGAGCAAACTCAGACGAATAACATGATAGTAGGGAGCTGTTGGTCGGTAAGGCTCAGGTAGCCGGCCGTTACGACCTGTTTATACCTATTACTGTTTAGTGGGAGATCCCAGAAAATGTACTGGGTTGTAATGTAACTTTAAGATTTTTTAAGATTTATTTATTTAGCCTGGTGGAGTTAAGGCCATGTGGCCTTCTCTTCCACTCACCAGGACAAACATATATTACATAAGAATATAACAATCTTAATTAACTCTAATATTAAATACTAAGTAAAAATTTGATCAAAAGATAATATCTAATATACATATTACGATCTATAATACAACCATGTTAATCTGTAGTGGGGTAAAATTAAGACTAAAACTAAGAATTAAATGTATACAATCAACACATATTAAATTGTTCCAGTCTAGTGTATATAAAAAAAGGAAAATAATGAGATATAGAAAACTAATTTTACGATTATACAATATTTAAAACAAAACAAATAAAAATATTTGTTATTCTTAATATTATTTACATAAATAATTAAATATATTAATATTGCTAAAAGAATACTATCAGTGAGGTGTATAAGTTAGTTTGTTATTAAATAATTCTTTAGTTTGTTTTTGAAGGATGTTATAGTTTGACAGTCTCTGACATAGGGTGGAAGGGAATTCCATGTTTTGGTAAGTGACACCGTAAAAGATAATGAATAATATACAGTGTGATGAGGCGGGATATAAAGGACAATGTGCTGATGGGATCGAGTGTCAAGATTATGTGTGTCGGATAGTCTGATGAAGCGGCGTGATAAATAATTAGGCGATGATGTGCCTTGTTTGCTTTGAATTTATTCCGCAAAATGACCAGTTAAGACATGTACCTAAATTGACTTTTGTCCAGCTAGATTCTCAAAATATCACACTGTGCAGTGGTTGGAAATTTGACAGGAGGAGGCTATGTGTCGATAACGGGTTTAATTTCTTAATTTTTTATCACTTGCCCTCATACAATCTACTAAACTGCACAAATATAAAAAAAAAACTTATCATGTACTGATATATACTGAGCTAAACAATCCGCTGTAGGGGTATTGCAGTTGCAGTTACGTCAGGGATCCGGAGAGTCTGTTCAGATAGAAGTACTGTACATCTTTAAAACTTACCACTTACGTTATTCAAAACACTAAGATTAGGGGTGGAGGCTTGAAGGTTTGTATTTCTGGATTAATGTATACGATCTATTCCTTGCAGTTGTACTAGTTCCCCACCTAGTTTGTTTACGTTTGTTCCCTCTTCTACAGATGGTTGTTCAGCTCAGCATTAAATAACAGTACACCTTACAGTAGAATAAGTTACTTAAAACAGGAGTATACATTGAAAATCAACGACATTTATGCACCTAGCGAGGAACACGAAACACGGAAAGTGCAGCGGGTAACAGTAGAAAAAAACATACACATTGTTTACACATTGTTCAAAAATACAACTTTATAGAATTATTTTTTATGATTTGAATTTCCTATATCATAACAAATTGTCATTGTTGATATAATGTCAAATGTTTTTATATATTTTAATTAAATTAATGCACTATAAATGAGTGTTGTTATAAGAAAAGACAGAATTTTGTTTATACAGATACTGTGTCATAAGTAATGCATTTTTAAACATTTTAATTTGAATGTTTTCTTGTAACAAATTAAACTGCTTTTGAAAGTAAAGACAATCAGATTGTAAAGTTTTGAGCCATCTTTATCTTTCAGAGAGATTTAATATCCCGCGACTATACCAGTCTCTGGTTTCCGACACGAAGGATTCGTTGTGACCCACTTCCACAGCTTCAATTCTCAGGGTTTCAAAATTTCACGCAAGAAATATGGAGTGTCCGCTCTGTATAAATTCTCAACCCTAATACAAATAATCTAAATTGCAATTAACATATGGCTTAACTTAAAGAGGTGTTATAAAATGACCTAAATTTATACTAAAATAAATATAACATAAAACAAATACATTTCAAGAACGAAACATTTTATTATTTTAACTTGATATAATAAAAATAAGATTTGATATAAGTAAAGGCATCCCATTACAGGCCTCAGGAGGCCCTTGGTGTATTGGGAGGTTAAGGCTCCCACTCTTTCTGGACAATCGGCACTTAATTTCAGCCGGGTTGTCAGCTCTGCGTGACGGCCGCCTTTACCCCCAGAACCCAGGAGCTCAGTCGACCCCAGGGACATAGTGCCGGCAGAAGGTTTGGGTCAGTTAAAAATCATGACCGCACCGGGACACGAACCCTCGATCTTCCGGCTTGTTGCGCAGTGCCTTAACCTCAAATTACGTCGTGTCCCCACAAGAATTGATACTGAAATAAATATAATACACGATAATTTCTTATTTGAACTTGATATGATAAAAACAAGATACCTTACATTCAATCTGGGCTTATATTTATCATACGATTTGTACATTGTAATTGTTTTCTGAAAAGTGAAAGCGAATTCCTTTTCCTGACAGTGGGAAATATTAGTGTAATGATATAGCTAAACTGTAAATACATTAAGAATATAAAGAGAGTAATGAATTGAGAGGGATGCCATCGCTCCTGTGAATTTACAACTTGGATCGTGGATCCGGAGCCGGACAAGGATGGTTTCGAACCTAGGGTGAGTAAAGTTTGTGTTTTGCAAGAAACTACATCATTTATAATTTGAAAGGAAATATTCATTAAAGCAGGAAATATACTTCCCTAAATAAATCCAAAGTGTAAAAATAATATTTCAGAAAAATACTTGAAGTTTTGTACTAAGTTAATAGAAAAATAAATTAAATTTATCTTATGAAAAAATATATTAGTAAGTTAGTATTTTAAAACTCTAAGCCCCAAATTTTCACATTATACATATAATATAAATGCTGTGGTCTCGAGGTAGCGTGCTGCCTTGTCACGCAGCGGGCCCGGATTCGATTACCGGTCGGGACAGGCTCCTGGGTGAGGTTTCTTTCGGGGTTTTTCCTCACCTGTAAGACAAATGTCAGGACGCTTAGGGGCCAACGGTCCCCGAAAATTATCCGGCCATCACTATCATCCTTATCATTATCATCATCATCCTTCACCGGTGTGGAAAGTAACGGGAAGCTACCACACCTGTAATTCCCTAGTAAAGCTGCAAAGCATAGCATGAAAATGCTATGATTGCAGTGAAAGACCTGCCCTCGGGCAGAATTACTATGGATGGACATATATCATCTTCGTCTTCTTCTTAAACATAATTTGTAGGATTTTCATTCTGTTTATTTCCAAAATCACTCCTCGGAGGATGACATATTGGATGTGCATTCACTGTCTATCCATCTCTTGGCTGGCTTCCTCGTTCTTCTCCCGTCCTTTGGTCTATCTTCTTTAGCTCTTTTTAAAAGTCGATTTAATTCCATTCTTTCTATATGGCCCTTCCAATATTTTCGTCCATCTACAATAAATTTGGTTATGTCTTGAATGTGACATTTTCCCCTAATTTCTGTATTTTATCAAATAATGTCCTCCCCTGAATAGTTCTTAAGATTAAGATATTAATTTCACATGTGCTTATTATTTGTTTCATCAGCCCTAGTTTCTGCTCCATATACGATAACTGGTCGAACTATCGCTTTGTATAAGCGGGTTCTGCTTTCTATTGACATATACTTGCTGGCGCCAAATTAAATATTTCATATATCCTGATATTTGTGCTGCTTTATCAGCTTGTTTCTTTACTTCTATTATTAAATTTTTAGTGTTTGTTATTAATACACCTAAATAATTAAATTCTGATACTTGTTCTATAATTTTTCTTTCCACTTCTAATTTGCATCATAATGGTTCTTTTGATATTGTTAAGCATTTTGTCTCATTCGTGTTAATTTCCATATTGTATTTTCTGGCATTTATATTAAATTGATGTAAAGGTCATTATACATATATATATTATATATATATATATATTATACATTTAGACTAAAGTAATAATCTTGCTTCAATGAACTCCATTCATCATGTCCAGATATATGCTTACCTTTTAATCGGTCGATCGGTCTAATTTAGTCTCTTACTCTTTCAGTACATTAGTTTAACAGTTTTAATATTATTCACTGAAATCGAATAGGAAAAGGGACTATTATCTGTTGTTTTAGCCGTATAAAATTTTATTGCAGATAAAACTGTATTAATGTGAATCTCTGTTTAATAAAATGTTAATATTTTGCTGAATATATGTCATCCCTTTAACTAAGTAAGTTGATCCATTCTCTAGATCAACCAGTAGCTTGGCCGATCTCTGGTTACGATATTACCTTATATCCTAATCCTAGCTAAAATTCAGAAGAAACCCATAATATATAAATAAAACCACGATATATACAAATATCCTTCTATTTCTTTCCATGTACATTTACGGCACGCTTTCTGAGTTGTAACATACGGTAATCTGAAGTTGCAATATCATGGCTATATGTTGGGAGTGATAGCAATTCGATTTTTCCCATTTCTGAATTCTCTCATGATTGTTCGTGCAGTAGGCCTATGGAGTCTCGAATTGTCCTGCAACAGAACTGGATGTCGGTTAACAAATGCTGAGTATCTCTAATTGCATTAACTCCTTTCAGTTGTTGATAATGGACATCGACTGCACGCCCGTTTGGAACAAACTACCATTGGAACACACTTTCAAAATTCCAACAGACACACATTGAATTCTTCTTCTTTTTTGTCACGGTTTAGGCTTTTTGCTACCCTATTCCGGCTCCAAACTAAAGCTCTTTCCATCTTTTCTTTGGTCTTCTCAAACTTCTTCTTCCTCTTAGTGAATAGTTATATGCTTCTTTTGGTATTCTGTTCTGTCATCCTTGCTAAGTGTTCTTTCCAGTTTGTTCTGTATTTCACTATTGTTGTGACTAATTCCTCTACTTTTAATTGCTCTTTTATTTCTGTGTTGTGTTTTTGTCTGTTCTTTAATATTGTGCTATTGGTCTGAGGAATTTCATTTCAGCAGCATGGATTCTGGCGGATTGTTGTGTTGTCACTGTCCATGTTTTGGATCCGTAAGTAACATTGTCTTGTATAATTTCATTATAGAGTCTTTTCTGAGTTTATTTCTCAAGTTCTTTTTAGTGTTCCTGTTATATAATTAAACTTATTTAGTTTGTTATTTATATCTGTTTCCTTTTGAATAATATTTCGCAGCCTAGGTCACACTCTTTCTCGTTCTCTCTCTCTCTTGCTCTCCCTCTCTCTCTCTCTCTCTTTCTCTCTCTTTTTCTCTCTCTCTTTCACTCTCTCTCTTTCACTCTCCCTCTTTCACTCTCTCTCTTTCTCTCTCACTCTTTCTCTCTCACTCTTTCTCTCTCACTCTTTCTTTTTCACTCTTTCTTTTTCACTCTTTCTTTTTCACTCTTTCTTTTTCACTCTCTCTCTTTCTCTCCCTCTTTCACTCTCTCTTTCTCTCTCTTTTTTCTCTTTCTCTCCCTCTTTATATCTCTCTCTTTTTCTCTCTCTTTCTCTCTCTCTTTTCTCTCTTGTCCTCACTCTTTCTCCCTCTCTCTTTCTCTCTTTCTCCTCTCTTTCTCTATCTCTCTATCTCTATTTTCTCTCTCTTTCTCTCTCTTTTTCTTTCTCTCTCTTTTTCTTTCTCTCTCTTTTTCTCTCTCTCTTTTTCTCTCTCTCTCTCTCTCTTTTTTTCTCTCTCTTTTTCTCTCTCTCTCTTTTTCTCTCTCTCTTTTCTCTCTCTCTCTTTTCTCTCTCTTTCTCTCTTTTTTCTCTCTCTTTCTCTTTCTCTCTCTCTCTCTTTCTCTCTCTTTCTCTCTCTTCCTCTCTCTCTTTCTCTCTATCTCTCTATTTCTCTCTCTCTCTCTTTCTATCTCTCTGTCTCTCTTTCTCTTTTTCTCTTTCTCTCTCTCTCCTTCTCTCTCTCTTTCTCTCTTTCTCTCTCTCTTTTTCTCTCTATTTTTCTCTCTCTCTCTTTCTCTCTCTTTTTTCTCTCTATCTCTCTCTCTATCTCTCCTTATCTCTCTATCTCTCTCTGTATCTTGCTCTCTATCCCTCTCTCAATCTCTCTCTCTACCTCTCTCTATCTCTCTCTCTATCCCTCTCTCTCTATATCTCTCTCCTCCCCCCCTCATAGCCACCCAATCAGTTTCTTCTTCGAAAGCCTTATCCTCATCCGAAGATTCCAGTACTTTGAATCTATTAATGATTTTGATTTAGTATTCTTGCCGTAGTTCATCATTTCCCAAGTTTTTCAATTCGCATTTTTCAGAATCGTCTATATATTTTTTCCTTTCATGAGAGATATCATCTGTTGTCTGATTTTCACCCTGACCAGATGATGATCTGAATTGTAGTCTGACCCTCTAACTGATCTAACATCGATGATACTACTGTGCTAGCGTTTGTCCACAAATACATTATCTATCTGGTTCCGAGTTACGCCATCTGGCGACGTCCCGGTGTATTTATGAATATCCTTATGCTGGAACGTTGTGCTCTTAACAATAAGATTCTTTGATGTGGCAAATGTGACTAATCTAACCCCATTGTTGTTACTATCTTCATAAAGACTGAATTTGCCTATTGTTGGCATGAACATACCTTCCCGACCCAATTTTTCAGTAAAATATCCTAAGAAAATTTTCATATGATATCGTGAAAGGTTATTAAATAAGCATTCTAATTCTTAATAGAACTCATCCTTGATTTTGTCATTCATATCTTTTGTGGGAGCATGTACATTTTACGATTATAAAACCACGTCGTTTACCCTTTAGAATTATGTATGATATTCTACCTCTGACAAACTTAATATCTGGGATAGCGGAGAGGATCTTCCTTCAGACTATAAAAGCTATTCGAAATTTAGGTCTTGCTGCTCCCCCCGTAGTATTGTTAATTACCTCCTCCTGGTCATCTATTTTCCTGTAAAGCTACTATTCCCAAGGGTGATTTATCTAATTCTCGCGTTAATATCTCTAGCTCCCCGGTATTATGTAAAGTCCCAACATTCCATGTTCCTAGGAACATATCCCTTTGGCATGGAATCCCTGAAGTAGTCCCCGCCCAGAGAACCGAATGGGGGACTATTTTACCTCCGGAGAAATTTACCTCAGTGAAACCCATGTCCGCGTTTGTTGACGGTTGTGGTTATACTGTGAAAGGTCGTCACATATTCGACGAAGGTATTTTCTTTTTACGTCTGGCTTATCGCCTTCGACCTGTCCGGCATGGGTATCCTTTTCGGCAGCAATGCTACCGCCGCGCCGGCTTAGCTCTCGAGGTCATTTAAGCACGCAAGCCACTCCACCACAATAAAGTAAAGATACCATGGAAGGATTTGATAAAAATTACCATCTCTAATTATGTTATTTTTTAGTTGTATGAAACAATAAAAACTGTGAAACCGTGGCCGAGATTCTGGAATCGACTGATAATGATATGTTGATTCATAAAAATGTTAATATCTGGGGACAATAAGCCTATGTTATCCAAAGTAAACTTGAAATTGTGAACAATGTCTAATTCTTCGTTTATTTTTCTTAGTTTAATCTCTCCCTTTGATGGTACTTTCACATGTATCATGCCACACGGGTCTTATCAGGACATGGTCTGTAGGAAAAGGTTTTTATACTCTTGATTATATAGAATGGGAAATTTTGAGCAGACGAGGTTAGGAGAGTACTCCAAAAGATTGGGATGGGTTGGGTTATGGGAAAAAGGGACTGAAAATCGCGAAAATGTGTGGAGAAAAATAAGAAGGAGGTACTTAGATATAAACTAACAAAATATTTTGGTCGAATGTGCGAGAAAACGATCACTGTTTTTACATAGAGACCTAAAGCAAGTTTGGGGAAAAGAATCTTATATACTCAATCTAGGATTTAAATATAGATCAGGCTTGCTTGGTTCAGGTTAGGGTCATGGAAATTTTTAAAAATTAGCGACGATCACGATATGAGAATATGTCCAATGTGCGGGAGCTTTGAAGACGAGATACATATATTAAAAAAATGTAACGATTTAGAATATTGGAGGCATCAGTTAGGCCTATTACCGGATAGATTTTTAAATTCAAATCGTGAAAGATTGGCATGCTACGAGTTACTGGTAAACCCAGAAAATTGGATAAACTTGGGTAGATTTCTGGACAAAACGCAGAAAATAAGAACAACACTTATTCAAAAATAAATAAATGTGTTAACAAATTGCAATTCCATTAATTATTAATAATTCTACATATCTAAGTTAATGTAAAATTTATAATGTAATTGTATTGATATCTAATTGTGTTTTCTCTTTTTTTAAGTACATTATTACCAAACATCAACTTATTGTAACGGACTGTCAACAGCACGTACGGCTTACTGCCCGTGCGATCCATATTTGTAAATAACATTGTATGTATCTTACCTTTAGTTTAATAAAGTTCTTATGTATGTACTTTTTTTTAATGTCACAAAAACGTAGAATGCCTCCCTCTATAAGTGATCAGAACAATGCGAGGAATACCTTGGATACAAAACGAATCTGTATGGCAAGACATCGCCATTCATTGACATATTCATACTGAACAAGAAGAATGGGATGTAGATTATTACATTGGCCAGATGCTGTTCTGGGACTATTACATCTTAAAATTGCATGATAATAATTTTCTTAAAGGTCAGGAAAAATATAGAAAACCCTCACCCAAGAGATTAGAAAAAAGTTATCGGTGAGTTATGTCATTATCTCTACAGCTGCAGTATGTAATTCGAAATTATGAGTTATAAAAATATATTAACGTTACTTATCGTGTCAGTATAACAAATAAAAAAAACGTACTGTCGTTTAAAATTTAAAATTCATAAACATATATGTAAAGTAAGATGTTACATAGAAATTGTAATGTCTTATTTGTTTTTAGTATTTGTAATGTATCGCTTGAAAATGAAATAAATTTGAAAATATATAAAAATACTCTAATGTAATTTAGTATTGTTTTAGACAGGACATAAGTTATGTACTCATATATATGAAAACATTTACCTTTTTAATTAATTCATAAGCCAGCTTCTAAAGTAGTTGTATAATGTCGATTTGACAATTAATTAAAAAATAAATAAATTATATTTATAAATAATTACGGTAAGGATAAGAAGAAAATAATTGTAAATGAAAATATATGAAATAAAATTAATTAAGATTTAAGAAATACATATGGGTTTTAATTTTTTTTACAATGTCTATAATTTATTTATATACTGACAATTTGCAGAATACTTTATTCTGATGGTTTGCTGTAAGATTTGTATGTAAATATTTTAGTGAAATTTTCTTTTTCTTTTCTACATCATATAGACCTAGTATTATATTTAATAATTCTATATAAATATTTAAATGCTAGTTTGTGTTTTAAATACGTTTTAAATCTATCAGAGTAAACGAATTAATTAATTCTAATACATTGGGTAAAAATTATATAAAAAATAGTAATTTATAAAAAAATGACGTAATAATATGAATAAATTAAAAATGATGGAATATAGAAACTTAAAATTTGGAATAATTTCAGACAAATAATGACATAAGTCAAACACAGCCTATTTAATAAACTAAATATTAAAGATAATATACTTAAAGAAAAATGTTTAAAATGTGATATCACATAAATATTTGAACAGAACACGTGACGAGAGCTTATGATTGAAGAATACGCAGTAGTTTCCTCGATTAAAGTACAAATTGAACATAGCTGGAAGGCATAAACATGTTAGACGATCTCTTTTTATCACTTGAATTTGAGACAATTCAGGGAGAGATGTGGTCCTTTGGGTTCTGTGCATGTGTCCAGGGCATTACAATCAGTAGTTAATGTAAGTAGAGAATATTAGACTATGTTATAATTTTCTGGTGGTTGATCACTTGGGAGGAATTTTTATTCGAATTATAGAATTTTTACAGTTAAAGGTTTTCATTATTGAACTAGAATGATAAAAGTTAAAAATAATAAATTATGCAATTCCAGCTATAAATGTAGTTCAGTAACTTCCTTCTAAACTTTATGTCAATAACTCTCTTAATCTCTCTCAATCATATAGTTCGTTAATAATACAGAGATTCATAGGAAATCATGGAAGGTGCAGAGATATTCACTGTAATCATAAAATGTAGAGATATTCTTAATATTCGAAACAGAAATGAAATTGTATTCCATGTTTTGTGGTTAAATGAAATTGTTGTTTGTTTAAAATAAAATGTGTGTATATATATATATATATATATATATATATGTAATGGATATCACACTGAGGTACAGACTCAGAGATCCGGGTTCGAATCCCGTCCAGGCATTATTTTTCTTATCATACCATATTAAGCTTGCATTGCTCAATGTTAAACATTTAATTATAACATCGATAAAGCGTCACTGCTATAAAGTAAAAATGTTCTCTTTAATTTGCTTACTTGTTATAGTCAGCTACTAGATGGCAGTGAAGACCGAGTTCTCGCGACATCTAGTAATAATGCAGAATATAATACATATATAAGAAAAATAAATGTTTGAATTGGATTTGCTGGTTGTGTAATGGATATCACACTGAGTTACAGATCAGAGATCCGGGTTCGAATCCCGTCCAGGCATTTATTTTCTTATCATACCATATTAAGCTTGCATTGCCCAATGTTAAACATTAATTATAACATCGATAAAAGCGTCACTGCTATAAAGTAAAAATGTTCTCTTTAATTTGCTTACTTGTTATAGTCAGCTACTAGATGGCAGTGAAGACCGAGTTCTCGCACATCTAGTAATAATGGAGAATATAATACATATATAAGAGAAATAAATGTTTGAATTGGATTCGCCTGGTTGTGTAATGTATATCACACTGAGGTACAGACTCAGAGATCCGGGTTCGAATCCCGTCCAGGCATTTATTTTTCTTATCATACCATATATATATATATATATGTTTAAATTTATTTTAATTTCTAATTTAGTTTCGGCCTGCAACGCAACCAAAAGCCTCTGATAGAGTAAATCCGCAATCATAACAATTAGTAAAGTTAAGGTCGATGATAACCCAAGTATAACATTGAATAAAAATAAATAATAAATATACATAATAATAATAATAATAACTAATAATAATAATAATAATAACTGTTAAGTAGTGGGCCTAGTGGCCTGTTACTGTCACAAATCATCTTCTGTGAGTTCATTTTGTAGGTATCTTCTCCTGAGATATGTAGAGAATCATGTTTCTGGACCTTATAATTTCTTGATACGTTCTATACGCTCAACCTAGTGATGACTATATCGTTGTACAGCCTTTGGAAAAAATGATGGCCTAACTCTTGATGGTGAAAAGTTAAAAGTTTTGAAGAGCGATTCACACGAGTAAGTTGTTACATGTGCTGTCTCCTTTGAGGTCAAATCCGGCGGCATAAGGGGCCAATCATAGATTTATACCAATCGTTATTGAAAGAATTTCTACAAATAAATTTATTAATTGAATTTCTAAGTTAAGAGAGTTATCAGATGACTGAAAGCAAGTAATGGTCTCTTAAACCAATCAATAGTAAATTAGCGCTTACTTATGATGCAGTATCTGTATAGTTTGGTTTAGTAGAGCAGTCGGTAAAATGCTTTCTTGCGACGACGCAGGCCCAGGTTCGATCCTGGTCAGGATTTTTTTAATAACATCGTTATTTTTTATAATGCCTACACGCTACCAGACTACGTTATATAAATAAATTTGTATATATATATATATATAGGGAAATTGATTAATTAAACGAAACAGCTCATGTATGTATATATATATATATATATATATATATATACAGTATTTTTTATTATATACAACTTTCCAAATTATAGGATTGCCTCAAGGACAAAGTGATACAGACAATTAATTTTCTAAATTGATGAAATATATTTTGTAAATACATTTTTAAAAAATTCAACTTGTAGGCCTGATTGAAGTATACATACTATAAAGTAGTAATTTTGTAAATATGGTTTCTTAAAATTGAAATTGATCCTCTAATGGCAGCGATGACAATTTTAGAAAGATACACCCTGTCCAAATCTAAGGAATTCCAAAATTTGGCTAAGAATCCTGGTATAGTACCTCTTGCCCCGATCATCAATCCTGTGACAGTTATACTATCTAGTTGGTATTTATCTGTGTAATAGTCAATTGTTGGCTCATATATGGCTTTCTTTTCAGAGTCAACTTCCTCAGGTTGGCTACTATGAGTCTCAAAACGAATTATGGGATCTAATATCATACCAATTTTAGAAGATGGTCTAAATGCAATAATATCTATTCGTCTGTTACTCCCATAAGTGGCCACACCATGAACTTCCTCATAAACTGTGTATCCAAAATCTCGCAAGGCTTCTGCCATCATATTTAGAATAGTGTGGTGCCGAATGTTTCTCAGTGATTCTCCAAACGGACAGGCCCCAAGGACGTGTGCAAGGGTTTCGTGCTCTCTGCGAGAACGTCTACAGAGAGTAACGTCCCTAGACCTGCCCGGCAAAGAACGCACCGCCGATACATTGGCTTGCATTTTAATCACTTCTCTCCATTCGGAACAAGAAAATCCCTGATGATCACTAATCCATTAATTTGCCGGTGTATATTAATTGTAGAGAATAACGCCTTTTCCTTTATGAGGAAGTTGACTCCAGAGAACTGCTTCTTTGTCTCTTTATTGAATAACGATTAACGATTGTAAAATCTCATTACTTTGTTTAAAAACACAAGGCATAACAAGATTGTTTATTTCCACTACTAATGTAAAATGCGTCAGATTAACTTAAATTAAGACAAGTTAATATATAATTTCATTATACAACTAAGTCCTGGAGTATTGCATCGCTTCATACAGACAGTTTGTAGCAGGGAACGGTTGTGGTCTAGTGGAGGGAGCTTATATTTCCCATGCAAGAGGTCGCGTGTTCTATCCCCCTGTCATGTTTTTTTTCTCTCGTGCTTATCTCAATTAGTTTTATTTTTTTTGCTATGTTTTATTTACAGCATTTACCTCGCTACTTATATACGCGAAATTATTTTCCATTGCACGACACACAACGAAATAGAACGGATTTTAGTCTCTCAAATAGTCGTATACTTGTGAACCAAACAACTGACCTCTGGTCATGCGCAGTGGCTTCGTTCTGGGACTGTGCGCCAACTATTATTTCAAAGGCTGTACATAATAAACAAAGGCTGTTATTTTAAAAAATAATATAATGTCAGAATAATAAATAATAATAATAATAATAATAATAATATAACATAATGTTATTTATATATATATATATATACTAGCTATTACCCGGCGTGCGCTGCTACTCCTAAATAAATGTTAACATGTTTTTATCATCAGTCTTGAGCTGCTATGCTTTCCCGGGAATCAGCTTATCCTGATCATCTTGGCATCAAAGAAAGACAAAAAATGGTTATTGTGAGTTATCCGTAAAAGATAAACATATGCTGTCAGGGACGTTTTTGTAGAGTTTTTTGAAATATTCAATTATGTGCACATTAATATTGTGTATTTGTTATGGTTTAGGCAGCGTAAGCCATTTAAGCGTCAAAATATCGACTTTATTTCACGTTTTTCACTACAAAGGGTGATTTTTAGGGGTGAAGGAGTTGAGTATTGCAACTCCTTTATAGCCTATGTTCATCCCGAGAATCTCCTGAACATGTTGCAAAGAACCCCATCAAAATCGGATCAACGGTATGGCCGCGCACAGAATACGAACAAACAAAACAAGCATTGATTTATATATAATGAATTTCCGGTTTTAACAACGTTGATACATTTTTCCGGCACCAATGATTTGTCTTCAGTTTTGCTTTATAATAATATTTCTCCATTAGTCTTTATTATAACATTATATAATATATATATATATATATATATATATATATATATATATATACTTTTATTATGGAAAGCAATGGGAAGCTACCACAATAAAACAACAATAATATATATTTCCTAATAGAAATATATAATATTGTTAATTAAATAATTTTCAAAATATTACTACTATGTAGATATATTCCAATTTAATTTTACCCAATAAGACCAAAAGATATATAATCACAACCAAAAATATAAACCTGTAATACCCTAGTAAACCTGCAAAGCATAGCATGAAGATGCTATGATTGCAGTGAAAGACCTGCCCTCGGACAGAATTACTATGGATGGATATTATTTTATATATAATTCCCTAGTGAAGCTGCAAAGCATAGCATGAAAATGCTATGATTGCAGTGAAAGACGCCCTCGGGCAGAATAATTACTGTGGATTTATTTTTTATAATTATTGTATTATTACAATTAATAGCATTGACTCACAAACTAGGATTGGAAGCAGGAGCCTCGAATGGTTTGGTTGGAATTCTGAGGAGAATGGGAAAGGACAGATGGCCTTAAGTTACGCCTAATTAACAATGGGAATCTTTGGGAAGACAAGGAATAGGTAACTTTGAAAAAGCTGGAAACATGAGATAACGGTAGCAATGAGCAGGAAAGAAGAATACCTGTAGGATTCCTAACATAGATTATTATTATTATTATTATTATTATTATTATTATTATTATTATTATTATTATTATTATTATTAACTGTCAACTTTTACTTTAGAAATTAGCCGCGATGATTTGAAAATGATGTGCATCGAAAAAAATGTTGAGATTATAGATAGACAAACAGGTGAACGGAGAAAACTATGTATTGGTGACTTTTATGGATAACCGGTTGTATTAAAAGAATTAGCGGTCTCATAGACTGCGATGGGCAGCGTATGTGACACTAATGGGGATTGGAAAATGGGCATGAAGGAAAGCCAGGGCAATAGCATCCAGTAGGTATGCCAATATTGAGATGGGAGAAAAATATTAGGCCGGACTTTAATTTGAGGGAGGTAAATTATACAGGAAATGATTGGAAAACATATCAGGACAGGGATGTACGGAGAGTTTATGTCCGCATGGCCACAAATCTCCTGGTTCGATAGCACCAATGGTTTAGTTCGGTTGTCCTACTTCGGAAAATAATGTTTACAGACAAGCTAATGTGTTGGCTGAATTAAACATATCTAGATTTTTTTTTCGTTTTTGAATTCCATCACACGTACATTTTTTTACCTAGTTATGATACATTTTGTTTTAGTCTACTTCATCCATCCATCCATAGTAATTCTGCCAGAAGGCAGGTCCTTCACTGCACTCATAGCATTTTCATGCTATGCTTGCAGCTTTACTAGGGAATTATAGGTGTGGTAGCTTCACACAGGTGAAGGATGATGATGATAATGATGATGGCCATATGATTTCGGGGACCGTTTGGGCCTTAAAGTTTTCCTGACATTTGTCTTACAGGTGAGGAAAAACCCCGATAAAAACCTCACCCAGAAAAACTGCCTCGACCGGGGATCGAACCCGGTGGACAGCGGTGAACAGTCAACTTCAAATGGATTTAAATCTACTTTTCTCATTTATTGATTGAAATATAAAACAAAAATGGAGGACACATGAATGAGCTTCCTTCCGCGCGCAAAACCTCCCAGTTGTAAATAATAATTACAATGGAAATATATACAATACATATCACATGCAGATTTGAGCTGATAATGCAAGTTGAATTATTGCACGCGAGTGAACAATATAGTTATATAAAAGGGAGGTTAGTATCCGGTTGGAGGCGGGAATGGCCTCACAGGGACTCACCGTGCCAGAAGTGCATCTGGCGCCTGCACAGCGACGTCCCGGCTATAGAGAACATCGATCCATCTCATCCTACCATGTGATGTACGTAACAATACCAAATATTCTCAAATGTTGTAAAGTTAAATAAATATTTGGTTTGTAAATTATGATCAAATCAATAGTTGCCTTGTATAGCCTATTTATTTTACGTGTTAATTGGAACACAAGGTCTTATGTTCTTAGCTTTTCTAGCTTGAATTAAATATAATAATAATAATAATAATTATTATTATTATTATTCATCCATATTAATTCTGTCCGAGGTCAGGTCTTTCACTGCATTCATAGCATTTTTGTGCTATGATTTGCAGCTTTACTAGGGAATTAAAGGTATGGTAGCTTCCCGTTTGCTTCCCACAACGGTGAAGGATGGTGACGATAATGATAAGGGTGATGATGATGGACGGATGATTTTCGGGGACCGTTGGACCCTAAGCTTCCTGACATTTGTCTTATAGGTGAGAAAATATCTCCGAAAAAATCCTCACAAGGAGCCTGTGCCGACCGGGAATGCCGTATTAAAAATAATAATTATAAATACTGTTTCTGTAATTTTGCGACATATTCGAATATTTTCTATCATTATTGTTATTATTCCATTCCTTGGTAATTCTGCCCGAGAACAGGCCATAACAATGAACTACATGGTCTTTATAGGAAGAATATATAATAAGAACAGTTAAGTCTCGTAGACTGCGATGGGCAGGACATGTTGCATGTATGGGAAATGAAAGACGTGCACGGAAACTTCTTGTAGGAAAGCCAGAAGGAAAACGCCCAGTTGGTAGACCAAGAATGAGGTGGGAGAACAACATTAACTTTGATTTGAGGGAATTAGATTATAATTACAGGGAATGATTGGAAAGCATTAGCTCAGGATAGGGATGTATGGAGAGCTTATGTCCGTGCGGCCATGAACCTACGGGTTCGATAGTGCTAGTGAGTAAGTAAGTAAGTAAGCAGGCCTTTCATTACAGCCCTAATATTTTCATGCTATGCTTGAACCCGGGCAAGCTGCGTGACAAGGCAGCAAGCTACCTCGAGATCAGAGCGGTGGACAATAATATAATAATAATAATAATAATAATAATAATAATAATAATAATAATAATAATAATATTAGTAATAATGACAATAGTAATATTAATAATAATAATATTTTATTTTATTTTAATTGCAGAACAGTATTACGATGTTCCTGTATCCAAAATTTTTAGCACTTTATTTGCTTTTGGTTTGATTGTTGTTATTATTAGTTAATTGTTAATATACGACACATCAAATGTACTGTATTATTCTCTAAGGCTTAGTCCACCGCTGTGGTTTCGAGGTAGCGTGTTGCCTTGTCACGCAGCGGGCCCGGATTCGATCCCTGGTCGGGACAAATCTCCTGGGTGAAATCTCTTCGGTAAACTTTATGGCCTAGACGGTCTCTGATCACCATCCGGCGATCATTATCATCAATATCATATTCGCCTAATTAGATTAAGTTTAGTTTAAGGCCATTCCTAGCTCATCATTATCATCATCGTCAACTATCACATAATCGCGGCAGCGTAACCCCGTCTTCTAGGCACCCAAACTCAGACGTGGGTTACATGTACTCCGTGCCACGAGAGATTACCAGATATGTCGAAATGACAACCTGGGCATTGAGTACATGGCGAAAACAGCAGCTTGATATTGACATTTTTTGACATAGTGTGACTATTCCTTTATATTTATATTAAATTTCGAGGCGTAAGCATTAACATTGTACAGTTGATAAATGAATCCATTCATTTCATTATTTCCAATCACCTTCCTGGATTCCATTGACCTTCTACTAATCTCTAGTGTCCATATAATCTTGGGTCGACCCTTTTTTCTTCCTGGAGAGTCGAATCAAATATGTGTAAGGTAATCTTTGCTCCGGCATTCTTCTGGCATTTTAATTGACAATATTTAATTAAGTCCAATATAAAATTTTTCCTGAGAGCTATGCCGGCGGTAGCTTTGCTGCCGATAGGGTTACCCATGCCGGACTGGTCGAAGGTGATAAGCCAGACGAAAAAAGTACCTTGGTCGAAAGATTGACGAACTTTCACCGTAAAAATACAACCGTCAAGAAATGCGGACATGGGTTCAACTGGGGTAAAATCTTCCGGAGGTCAAATAGTCCCCCATTCGGTTCTCCGGGCGCGGACTACTTCAGCCAACCCATGCCAAAGGCTCAAACACAGGGACATATTCCTAGGAACATGGAATGTTAGGACTTTATACAATAGCGGGTCACTGGAGATACTAACGCGGGAATTAGATAAATCGCCCTTGGATATAGTCGCTTTACAGGAAGTTAGGTGGCCAGGAAAGGTAGTCAGGAAACAGGAAGCTTTGCATTATACTACGGGAGTGCAGAAAGACCTGCATTTCGAACGGGTGTTTTAGTCAGAAGGAGGATCCAATCCTCTATCCGATATATTAGGTTTGTTAGTGATAGGATATCATACATAATTCTAAAGGGTAAACGACATTATTTTATAATTGTAAATGTACATGCCCCCACAGAAGATAAAGAGGACAAGATCAAGGATGAGTTCTATGAAGAATTGGAATGCTTATTTGATAGCCTTTCACGATATCATATGAAACTTGTCTTAGGAGATTTTAATGCAAAAGTGGGGCAGGAGGATATATTCAAACCAACAATAGGCAAATTCAGTCTCCATGAACATAGTAACGACAACGGGGTTAGATTAGTCATATTTGCCACATCTAAGAATCTCATTGTTAAGAGCACAACATTTCAGCATAAGGATATTCATAAATACGCCTGGACATCTCCAGATGGCGAAACTCGGAACCAGATAGATCATGTATTAGTGGATAAACGCTGGCACAGTAGCATCATTGTTGTTAGATCAGTTAGAGGGACAGGGTGCAATTTGGATCATCATCTGGTCAGAGTGAAAATCAGACAACGGCTATCGCTTATGAAAGGAACAAACGGTAAAGATGATTCTGTAAAATTTGAATTAAAAAACTTGAAAAATGATTAAATGCGGCAAGAATACCAAATCAAAATTATTAATAGATTTGAAGTACTGGAATCTTCAGATGACAATGTGGCAAACGAAGAAGAAACTGATATAAATAAAGAATGGGAGGCTATAAGAGATACTACGTATTAAATTGTCAGCATCAGAAAGCATTGGTTGTTTAAAAAAGAGGCAAAACAAGAAATGGTTTGATGAGGAATGTGCCGACATTGTAAAGAAAAGAAAGCTAGCAAAAATGAAATGGTTACACGAGCCAAATGAGGTAAATTTAGTACAATTGGGTAGTATTAGACGGGAAACTAACAAGTTACTAAAGAGTAAAAAGAGGGAATATTTGAGAGAGAAGATTAACGATCTTGAAACGAACGCAAAAAATAGGAGCATTAGAGAATTATATCAGGGAATTAGTATAGAGAAGAAAGGGTTTCAGGCTAGAACAAACATAATTCGGAATGAAAATGGGGATATGATTGCAGATTCCACGAGTATATTAAATAGATGAAAAGTTACTTTAATCAGCTATTAAATGTACATACGGAACAGGACATTGAGGAGGATAATTTACAGAGAGCAGAAATGCTAGTCGCAGAACCAAATGCATTAGAGGTTGAAATGGCGGTTGAAAAACTGAAGATGTATAAAGCATCAGGTTCAGATGAGATCCCAGCAGAACTGATAAAATCAGGGGGAGAAAAATTGATGGACAAGATACGCTGATTGCTTAGTATGATTTGGGAAAAAGAAGCTCTTCCAGATGAATGGAAGGAATCAATTATCGTACAAATTTATAAGAAAGGAGATAAAACTGATTGCAACAACTACAGGGGCATCTCATTACTTTCAACTTCGTACAAAATTCTTACAAATATATTAGTAAGCAGACTTACTCCCTATATTGATGACTTTCTAGGAGATCACCATTGTGCATTTAGAAGAAAAAGGTCTACAACAGATCAGATTTTTAGTATAAGACAGATTTTAGAAAATAAATGGGAATATAATGGTACTATACATCAACTGTATGTAGACTCCAAAAAAGCATATGATTCAATTAAGAGGGAGAAGTTATATAGTATCCTGCTGGAGTTCGGAATTCCTAAAAAGTTAGTTACACGTATACTAATGTGTCTAAATGGCACAAAGAGTAGGGTACGTGTAAGCAAATAGTTTTAGGATATTTTTTTTAAATCCCAAATGGATTGAAGCAACGAGATACACTATCTCCTCTTCTATTTAATTTTGTACTAGAGCATTCCAATAAATCTTTAGAGAATGAGGAAGGCTTACAACTCAATGGTATTAATAACCTGTTAATTTATGCTGATGATATAGTATTATTGGCCGATAGCGAGGAGATACTAAAGGACAACACGCACACACTATTGAGTAACACTAAGAAATTAGGACTGGAAGTAACTATCAATAAAACTAAATATATGGTCATACGTAGAAATTCATTATATAATGGAAATGGACAGCTAATGACAAATGAGGGAAATTTTGAGGAAGTGGCTGAATTCAAATACCTAGGAACAATAATCACAAATAGGAATGAGATGCACAAAGAAATTAAACATAGGCTCAATTCTGGAAATGCGTGCTATTATGCATTGCAGAGATTCTTGATGTATCAACTCCTTTCAAAAAACGTTAAACTGAAAATATATACAACTATCATTCTACCAGTTATATTATATGGGTGCGAAACATGGACTCTTACTTTAAGAGAGGAAAGGAGATTACAAGTATTTGAGAATAAAGTACTTAGGAAAATTTTTGGACCAAACAGAGATGAACAGACAGGTGAATGGAGAAGACTACATAACAATGAAATACATGGTCTTTATAGGAAGCCAGATATAATAAGAACAGTTAAGTCTCGTAGACTGCGTTGGGCAGGACATGTTGCACGTATGGGAAATGAAAGACTTGCATGGAAGCTTCTTGTAGGAAAGCCAGAGGGAAAACGCCCAGTTGGTAGACCAAGAATAAGGTGGGAGAATTACATTACTATGATTTGCGGGAAGTAGATTATACAGTGAGTGATTGGAAAGCATTAGCTCAGGATAGGGATGTATGGAGAGCTTATGTCCGTGCGGCCATGAACCTACGGGTTCGATAGTGCCAGTGAGTAAGTAAGTAAGTAAGTATAGAATTTTTACTTTGATTTCCTGTGTGGTTTCTGTATGCCTAAGGTTTTCCATTCTGGAATGCCTGGCTGATCTTAAATAGTTCATTTTCATTTATTATAACTTAATCCAGTAATATTGTATAATAATACTAATACTACTACTACTATTATTACTACCACTACCACAACTACAACTACTACTACCACTACTACTACTACTACTACTACCACTACTACAGTGTTTCTCCTTCAACCCAAAGAGATTTTTTCGCCAGAGGTTCCTGTCTAAAGCATCTTGTTTCTCAGATCTCTAGCTTCCATACTACTCTTCACTCCATCCATCCATCCATCCATCCATCCATCCATCCATCCATCCTCCTCTAGGCCTGACGTTTCCACTTCTTCCATTAGCTTCTGAATTAAGGATCTTCTTTGGTACTCTCTCTTCTTCCATTCTTATGAGGTGTCCATACAATTTCAAACATATTTTCCTAATTTTTTTTTCAACTTGCATATATAATAATAATAATAATAATATAAATAATAATAATAATAATAATAATAATTAATAGGTTTTATTAAGCACAATGTGTAGACTTTGTGACTTCACCAGTCTTTTTGTAATTGTGACGAGAGGCTCAGTTCTGCTTTTGGACTTCATTACATGGTACTTGAAGCATGACTCGTCGCAAAGCTTACATCTGCAGTCCTTCTTGGGGTCGTGGTATGACGGATTCTCGCATATCTTCCCTTGGAAATAATAATAGTAATAATAATAATAAGTTCACAACTGTGGTTTCGAGGTAGCGTGCTGCCTTGTCACGCAGCGGGCCCGGGTTCGATTCCCGGTCCGGACAGGCTCCTGGGTGAGATTTCTTTCGGGGTTTTTTCTCACCTGTAGGACAAATGTCAAGAAAATTAGGACCCAACGGCCCCTGAAAATAATCCGGCCATCACCATCATCATCATCATCCTTATCATCAACATCTTCATCATCCTTCACCGGTGTGGAAAGCAAAGGGAAGCTACCACACCTATAATTCCCTAGTAAAGCTGCAAAGCATAGCATGAAAATGCTATGATTGCAGTGAAAGACCTGCCCTCGGGCAGAATTACTATGGAATAGAATAATAATAATAATGATAAAAAATATTCTCCTATGTCGCAAAATTACAGAAACAGCTTTATAATAATTATTTTTTAAAACTCAAGTTTATTTACAAATAAATACCCTTCATGATATTCCATATGTACTTAATATTTTAAGAATAAAATTTAAAATCCCGTATTCAAATTACTTTAAACAAGAATATAAACCCTATGAGGTAATTATACTTACAAGAGCAAGGATAGATGCTGTGAGACAGCAGACCTGTCATTTTCCTTACTCTGCACAGCGCTCGTAACGCAGTCAGGGGACATTTATTACTACTGATTCATCTCAAAGCAAAGGCTGGATTGGATTTCAAGATACGACCACAGCAAGAAATAAGGACAAACGATTAGGGATAGCGGAGAGGATAAAAATCTGCACTTGGAATGTAAGAGGAATATGCAATAAAGAATTAGAGGTACAAAAGAACTTAAAGAGACAGATGTAAATATTGCAGTCATCCCAGAAACTAAAAAGAAACTTAAAGGCTCTACAGATTTATCAGATTATATACTTATATACAGTGGTGTAAATCAAAACAAAAGAGCTTCAGCGGGAGTTGCTATTTTATTAAAACAAACATGGAAGAAAAGGATTCATAGCTATAATTGGGTTAATGAAAGAATTATTAACTTAAGAGTAAAGATAGACAGAGGTTGTTTTGACAATAATTGGAATATATTGCCCAGAAAATGGAAGAAAAGAAGAAACAAAACAGTTCTATGATACATTACAAGAACATCTAAATACCATAAATAAAAACGACCATATTGTTGAAGCAGGCGATTTCAATGGAAGAATAGGAAACAATCCAATAAAAGATGTCAATGGCAGTCATGGATTAGGCCATTGGCCTGTTCCGCTTCAGGAAAGAAATTGATCCCTCCATCTCTTCTTAGGTCTTCCTGGGTCTCTTCGCCCTGTGGGTCTATAGTTCAATAGCTGCAGAGGTAGTCTATTGTTTGGCATTCTCAGAAGGTGTTCATGCCAATTATTTTGATATTTTTGAATGATTTCAGTTATTGCTGGTGTGTTGAGAGCTTTGCGGATATCTTCATTACGTATGTGATCATAAAGCGTATAACCCGCTAAAGGTCTTAATAACTTCATTTCTGCAGCTACTATCCTATTTAATTTACCTGTAGTAAGAATCCAGGTTTCAGAACCATAAAGTAGAGTTGGAAGAGCCATTGTTTTATAAAATTTTAGAATTGTATCTGGACGTACTTTTCGGAAAAGAATGATTTTTATTGTTCCTATAAGTTTTTGAGATTTGACCAATTTTATGTCTATGTCTTTACATGTGTCGTAGGAAAGATTACAGCCAAGATAAGTAAAGTAATTAACTTGTTCTATTATATTGTTGTTAATAACAATTTTAGTTCGTATCGGTATTTTCCCTTGAAACGCCATAGTTTTTGTCTTACTCACCGAAATTTGTAAATTATAATCTTGGGTTATATTTGACAATCTATGTACTGCTCTTTGTAGGTGATCTTCAGAAGTAGCCAATATTACTTGATCATCTGCATACATTAATGTGTTGAGGGGTCGATCATCAATCATAAAGTGTGATTGGTGATTGGTTTTGCCATAATTTTATGATTTCATTCATATATAAATTAAATAGAAGAGGGGAAAGTGGACAGCCTTGTTTTACACCTTGGGATATTAGTCTATCTGATTTGCTGATTTGATTATTTATTTTTATTCGAATTCGTGTGTTATGATACATGCTTTGAATCGCTTGAATTAAATGCTTGGGTATTCCTGCATTATGTAAGATATCCCATAATTGTATTCTGTTTACTGTGTCGAAGGCTTTATGATAATCAATGAATATCATAAAAGTTGGTATATTAAATTCTCTATGTTTTTCTATGATTTGTGCTAACGTAAAGACACTATCTATACAGGATCTGTTGGGTCTGAAACCATTTTGTTCTTCTAGGATAATTGCGTCAGAAATTGTGTTTAATCTGTTGGTAGTTATTTTTGCATAAATTTTATAGGCAGCATTTGGCAGACAAATTCCTCTATAATTATTAATATAATTTTCGTTTCCTTTTTTATGAATAGGTACAACTAACGAGTTATTCCATTCATCTGGTACACAGCCAGTCTTCCAACATATATTAATAAGATCTAAAAATTTGTTTAAGAATCGGATCGAAGCATATTTTAATAATTCTGTGTTGATATGATGTGATCCTGGTGTCTTCCGTAGTTTGCATTTGTATAACGCGAAGTTCAACTCATCCAAGGTGATAGGATCTACATCGTAATGACTGGAAGTATGTTGTCTTACATTAGTTGTGGCAGTCCAAAGTTGCTCATAGTAATTTAACCATTTAGTCATTGGGATGAGATTTATGTTTAAGTTACCTTTAACAGATTTATTTAATTCTTTTAATATTTTATACGCCTTGACTTGTTGTCAATTAACATAATATTCTATATTATTGCTAATAAATGTTTCACATGTTTGGCGTTGGATCTTGCGTACTTCTCGTTTGGCAATTCCTGATAGTCTTTTATAATTCATTAAGTTTTCGTGTGACCTATCATTTAAGTATTTCATATAAGCTTCCTTCTTACATTTAATTTTATCTGCAATATCATCATCCAAATAACAAATAAAAGATGTACTAGGATCAAATGGAGAACAAGTATTAAATGAAAATGGAAAATCCTTATTACAATTTTCAGCGTTCAATGAACTTAAAATTACAAACACATTCTTGAGACACCTTGACATCCACAAATATACGTGGACACGGAGAAATGAAAAAAGTATAAATTACTATATTCTTATAAACAAAGAGCTTTCTTCATGTATACAAGACACGAGAGTGTATAGAGGTACCGATGTAGGATCAGACCATTACTTACTTATGTCTAAATTTAACTTATTAAAAAGATGGAAGAAGTTAAAACCTAGACAGTTCATTTCTAAAGAAACATACAAGGTACATTTGTTAAGAGAAAATAGTGTTAAATACCTATATCAAACAAGAATGAATAAATATGTAGAGGAAATAAATGATCAAGCATATGGAAACAATATAAATTTAATGTGGGAAATATTGAAAATTATTCTTCATAAAGTAGCATCAGAAACTGTAGGAAAAATAAGAAAGAAATATACGAAAAGGTGAATAGATATTTGGAATGAAGACATAGCGGAAAAAAATAAAGGACAAGAAACAAGCATATCTTCAATTTCTACAGAGCAGATCTATAGATGATAATATTGAATACAAACGAAAATCAGCAATTGTTAAAAGAGAAATTAGAAGAATCAAGAGAGAGCATTGGGACAGATATATGTCGAATTTAGAACATGATGTACACGGACACGAAGATAGAGCATATAAAGTTATTAAACATTTAAATAAAAATGAAAAGGACACAATACGGTTAAATCCTATACCTCTTACACAATGGGAACAACATTATACATCATTGTGGACAAACTTAGAAGAACAAACAATAGTGTTAAGAGAAAATGACCCAAATGTGGATAGTATTAGGTTTGAAGAGCTAATGTTAACAATGCACAATTTTAAAAACAAGAATTCACCTGGAGCAGATAATCTAAACATAGCATTATTCAAATGTGCATCGATTCCATTTATTGTTAAGTTTCTTGAATTTATAAACCTTTGCTGGAAAACGGGTTCTGATCCAGATGAATGGAAGGACGCAATAACTGTTCCGATATTTAAAAAAGGAAACAGAAGATAATGTACAAATTATAGAGAAATAAGTTTATTAAATTCAGCTTATAAGATATATGAAAAAATGTTATCATATAGAATAAATAAAATAGCTGGAACAATACTACGTGAGGAACAAAATGGGTTTAGAAAGGGTAGGTCAACAATAGATTGCGTTTTTACAATCGCCCACTTGATAGAAAAAAAGAAAGGAATTTAATTTACCCACATATATAGCTTTTGTTGATTATACTAAAGCATTTGATAGTGTAAGTAGAAATAAATAATGGAATATATTAGAAATGAAAGGAATTCCTCAACACCTTATAAGAGCCATTCAGAGTTTAAATATAGTAACAAATTTCAAAATAGACTGCGGAGATAAAATTAGTAAACAAAAAATATATATATATAAACCAGGGAGTAAGACAAGGGAGTCCGTTGTCACCCGCATTATTTAATTTATACTTGGACCATGTCATAAATGAATGGCAAGAACAAATTAATACAAATAGTGTATTGACAACGCTGCTTTTTGCAGACGATCAAGTAATAATGACAGCATCAGAAAATGCTTTACAACAATTCCTTTATTCTTTAAATAACACCTCTCTAAAATACAATTTAAGAATATCTACATCTAAAACAAAAATATTAGCTTTGAAAGGAAAATGTGCAATAAGAACAAAAATAGTGATAAACAATATAATTATAGACCAAGTTCAGAATTTTAATTACTTGGGATGTCATTTAGGTAATGACAGAAATTTAGATAAACACACTAAAATACAACGATTCAATGATCTATGTGGCACAATTAAACGTACTTTATTGAATAAAACTAGAAAATAAATTATTTTAAAATTTTACGAAGTATTGGCAGTTCAATCTCTTATCTATGGATGTGAAACCTGGACATTAACAAAGGCAGATAGTAACAAATAGAGGCTGAAGAAATGAAGATGTTGAGAGCAGTAGCAGGATACCAAAGTAACGATAAAAAGAAAAACGAAGATATAAGAATAGAACTTAATATATTTAATCTCTGTGAATGAATAAAATCTATCAAAATGCTTACCTTCAGCACGTATTACGAATGATGAACAGCGCATACTAAGAAGAATGTATAATTATACACCAAAAGGGAGAATATTGTTGGGAAGACCATTGAAGAGATGGAAGGACCAATTCGACCTATAATGAGATCGGAACAGACACTGGGCTTAATCCTTGTTGTTCATAATGATGATGGTGATGAAGGTAATTATATATTTTGTAAGAGAATTGGATGATTTAGGATGTAAATTTCAATAAAACAGATTTTGGTATATTATTGTATGGAGATGTGGAAGGTAACAATTCTGCCATGCTGTAGATATACGAGTATGAAACTTATAAAATAGTGTAAATATTCATGATATATACACTTCGTCTAACACATACCGGTATTTATTTTACCTACTGTTGGCAACGTTTATTATTATCATTATTATTATTATCATTATTATTATTATTATTATTCAATGCCCCAGGTTGTCATTTCGAGATTTCTGGTGTTCTCTCCTGGCATTGGTTTAATTGTAACCGACTTCAGAAGTTGAGGCGCCTAGAAGGCGGAGTTACGTTACCCCAATTATATGATGGATGATAATGAAGGACCAGGAAAGTACTTAACCTAAACAACCTAAATTCCAGACCATAGGCTATCACAGAAACAATTGCCTTTAAGGAAAAATTCCTGTGATTTGACCGGGAATCGAACCCGGGACCTCATGGAACGCTGCCCACTAGCCCATGAGGCAATTTCGAAGTGGAATCTTTTGGATCATAAACAAGATCTTCCTTAGACTGATATTAGGCCTGAATGACATAATGGCTCATTATTTATTGCTCACCATAGAAGGGCGTTATAGTTAGATAACTAAAATGTCATTGGAGACACTTGACAAAATGGGACACCCTGTAGCGAAGCTGGTTAAAGCAATTGCTAAATCCGGAAGGTCTCGGATACTACAGTGAACGCCACAGTTTAAGGCATCTGAAGGCTGGTTATGTTGAAAGCGTTTCTTCATGAAATAACGATTTTAATGAATTTATTGAACCCCAGGTGTGATATCTGGTATGTAAAGGTTCCAAAAATTCATTAAAATAGTTTTTTCCAAAAGAGACTGTCTCAAAATAACCCGCCTTAAGACTCTAATCGTGGCAATGCTCAGCCGCACACTTACACCACTATAATGTTAACTCATCCGTTTGGTAGAATACTTTTCATTAAGTTGTATAGTAGACCTACCTGTTACATAGTGTGGGTTGATGGAAATGGTACGTGAAACTAAATAAAAAAATACTATTATTATTACTGGCAATATCACCAAGATTTCTCATCTTGTCAATAATTCATGACAGAGCTTAGAGACGGGAGTGAATTTTTCAAGGAGATGAAAACTCGCGCCATATTTATTGAATGCAGGATACTCTGTAGATTAATTTGTTATGCCAATAAAATACAAGCCGAAAGCTCGGCGGATTCGAGTCCTTCAAACTCGGGTGGGATCAAGATTTTTAAACTTAAACTTCGGGCGGCTCTATGGAACTTGGGTTCACTCAGCTTTTAACTAAAATGAGTACTAGATTATGTTCTGTAGTAAAGGCGGCCGTCACTCAGTGCTCACAACCCGACTAGAATAGCATGTCAATTCTCTAGAAAGATCCCTCAATGGTATCTTTACCTTGTCGTGGTGGAGTGGCTTGCGTGCTTAAAGTATCCTGAGAGCTATGCCGGCGGTAGCATTGCTGCCGATAGGGTTACCCATGCCGGACTGGTCGAAGGTGATAAGCCAGACGAAATAAGTACCTTGGTCGAAAGATTGACGATCTTTCACCGTAAAAATACAACCGTCAAGAAATGCGGACATGGGTTCCACTGGGGTAAAATTTTCCGGGAGTCAAATAGTCCCCCATTCGGTTCTCCGGGCGGGGACTACTTCAGGGAACCCATGCCAAAGGCTCAAACACAGGGACATGTTCCTAGGAACATGGAATGTTAGGATTTTATACAATAGCGGGTCTCGGAGATTGCGATGGGCAGGACATGTTGAACGTATGGGGAATGAAAGACGAGCATGGAAGCTTCTTGTAGGAAAGCCAGAGGGAAAACGCCCAGTTGGTAGACCAAGAATGAGGTGGGAGAACAACATTAACTATGATTTGAGGGAAGTGGATTATACAGGGAATGATTGGAAAGCATTAGCTCAGGATAGGGATGTATGGAGAGCTTATGTCCGCGCGGCCATGAACCTACGGGTTCGATAGTGCCAGTGAGTAAGTAAGTAAGTATTCTCTAGAACGATGGGAGCCTTAACTTGCAACCAACCCAAGTACCAAGTGTAAGATATATATATATATATTAATTGGTGTTTCCCGTATAATGTATCATATTTATATTATTATTATTATTATTATTATTATCGTATCATTATTGTTATTACCCTATAAAATGTTGTTGGTACATGGCATTTACATTGCTACATTTATTGTATCTTTAACTCTTTATAATTAATATAGTGTATATCTATATTTGTCGAATATTTATTTGTATTTGTGCTGGTTGAGTGGAAGAGAGGACCTTATGGCCTTAACTCTGCCAGAATAAATAAGGTATTATTATTATTATTATTATTATTATTATTATTATTATTATTATTATTATTAATATTACCTCCTGAGGACTGTAGTGGTATCACTTAACATTTTATTTATGAATTAAATGTCCAATAAAGAATATGAAGGGGTGAAGGGAAAGAACAAGGCAAGTCGCTGTTTCTACGAGATGACGCATAGAAGTGACATTGCATTCTCATAGTAAGGATTATATTTAGAAGTATAAAACAGTAAGAGGAACAGTTTAGTCATGGATTTTATTTATATTCAATTTTTTGTGTACACGTATAGAAGGAGGTATTTTGTATAATTTAACGTTAATTCACTACGTTTTATTGAAAAAGTGACTACCTAGTTTCTTCTCCGAATTCTTTATACATTAATAAATAGAAATAAATTATTTAAGCCTATTTTATGTCATTGAATTAGTGTAGTAATAATGCGTTAGTAAACCTGAATTTTGAGTTCTATAGCTGACAGATCAGAAACATCTGTGAGTCGAGAAATATATTTTTCAAACAATTCATTGCGCATCGAATCGGACAAATTCACTTCAACATTCTTTCAATAATAAGCCATCGTGGATGTTAGAAAGCGACACAATTGAATTGGTCAATAGTTAATGCCTACCGTATGAACAAAATTGTTAATAAAATATTGTGTTTGGTTACCACTTTCGGAGGTGGGGGAGGAAGTAGCCGTTGGAAGAAATAAAACATCAACTTTTCAGTTAAAATTTATTTTCAGCCCTTTTTGTACCCTATATGACACGAGAGAAGATTCTACGTAAACAATTTGGTTGGTGGACGTCGTAACGAGACAATGTGTGTGTATTCGTCTGAAGATGGTACTACATACTGAAAGAGCTGTGACGAATTTTTATATGAAAATCACATAAAACTTTGACAGTTTTATATTATTCAATAAATATATACACGGTGATTACAAATGATTGGAGCGATTTCATGATTTTATTGTAGCGATCTTATTTGACATATCTTCACAGAACTTTAAAGTTATGTATAAAAACTCATAAGGTTTTTTTTTGTTTTCTCTCGCAGCCGTGTTTCAGCTTTAAACCGAGAGAGCGCAGCAGTTATCAAAGATGGCGACAGGCGAGGAGAAAGCATATGCTGTGCTTGAATTTCATTCAACTCAATCTGTGATAACTGTGCAACGACACTTCAGAACGAAGTTCGAGAAAGATGCACCGAGTGCCAACTCCATTCGGCGATGGTATGCGCAATTTAAAGCTACAGGATGCCTCTGTAAAAGGAAATCAACGGGTCGTCCTTCAGTGAGTGAAGAAAAGGTTGAGAGTGTGCGGATGAGTTTCACACGTAGCCCACAGAAATCAACACGAAAAGCGAGCAGAGAGCTGAACATTCCACAACCGACCGTTTGGAAGATCTTGCGGAAAAGATTGAAGCATAAACCTTACCACTTGCAATTTCTACAAGCCCTTACGCCCATTGACAAAGTGAGTCGGTTTGAATTTTGTACACAAATGCAGCAGTTTATGGATGAGGATGGTTTTTGTGAGAAACTTGTCTTCAGTGACGAAGCAACATTCTTTGTGAATGGCAAAGTGAAAAACACAATGTGCGAATCTGGGGCACAGAAAATCCCCGCGTTATTGTGCAGCACATTCGCGACTCCCCAAAGTTAGTGTGTTCTGTGCGGTTTCTCAGTTCAAAGTTTATGGCCCTTTTTTCTTCTGCGAGCAGAACGTTACAGGACACGTGTACCTGGACATGCTGGAAAATTGGCTCATGCCGCAGCTGACGACCGACAGTGAGACCTTCATCTACCAGCAGGATGGTGCTCCACCACACTTCCATCACGATGTTCGTGAATTTTTAAACATGAGATTGCCAAACCGATGGATCGGTCGCAGTGGAGAGAATGATCAGAAATTGTTGTCATGGCCTCCACGCTCCCCCGATTTGACGCCGTGCGATTTTTTTGTTTGGGGGTATGTGAAAGATTCAGTGTTTGTGCCTCCTTTACCAGTAGACTTACCAGAACTGCGAGCTCGCATAATCAATGCCTTTGAACAAATTAATAGGGACATGTTACGTCGAGTATGGGACGAACTTGATTACAGACTTGATATCTGCAGAATCACCAAGGGGGAGCATATGGAGCACCTGTAACATCTCAAAAAAACCTGGGAAGTTGCTCTATGTATCTGTAAAAGTTCGTGAAAATATGTCGAATACTACAGCTACCATAAAATCATGAAATCGCTCCAATCATTTGTAATCACCCTGTATTATGGATTTTCATTAAGTAAACACCAACTCAATTGATTACTAAGTTATATGGCATTGAAAATATGGGCTTTAAATCATCTTGTAACAAATACATTGTATTGAATGCTGATATTAATATATATTTTCCTACAAATGGCGGTGATATCAAAGATTTGATGAATTTATTTAAGGACTTGGTTTACATATAACTTCAGATAAACCAATTAGTAATCATCATTATCGAACTCCAAAGATTAGGCAATTGTCCGTTCCGACTGCGTAATGCATCAGCCCCATATTTTCTAGGTCTTCCCCCAGTTTTGTTCATCCTTTAACTTGTCTGAGAAACCTCATCTCCGCCGACTGTATTCTATCTTTCTGCTTATTCCTTGGAGCCCAAGTTTCACATCCATATAATATTGTGGGAATTGCCATAACTTCATACATTTTTTTTTGTTTCCATTTTAATTTTAATTTTAATTTTGAACGTTCTCTGTATTGTTCCACATATCGTCTGAAATTTATTTATTTTAGAATCAATATCTCTTTCCATATTGAAGCGAATATCGCAGGCCAAATATTTGAAAATAGACACCTGTTCTATACTTTCGTTTTCTAAAATAATTTTGGATCTCACTGGATAATTTCCTCTAAAAGTGATTATTTTTGTTTTTCTTACTGATATCTTCAGATCGTATACTGTCCATATTTTATTTTATTCATGCTAAGATTTCTGTAAGTCGTATTCATTTTTCTGTATAAACAAACGATTATTTAAACTTTATTATCTACCCTTATTCCTGGATTCACCAAAACTTTCCATTTATTTGTAATGTCGTCTATGTATATATGTATATATAACAAAGTGGTCGATAAACTACACGTAATCCAGTATTTGTTTTAAATGTATCTGTTCTTCTGTATCCGATATCTATAATTATATTTGTATCTTCGTATAATTTCTATATTGTTTTAATAAGGCACAGTGGGTACCCTTTCGTTCGTAGTATTCCCCATAATTTTTGTCTGTTACCGTAACTGAATCGAATACCTTATCCAAATATATAAACCCCATACCGGTATGAGTTTCTAAGTTGTTTTCTCTTCTCTTCTCTATAAGTTGTTTCAATGTAAAGACATCGGCCCGTATGAATAACGTGGAGCAAAAGCTTTTACTTCATTATTTTGAAGCATGTCCTTCAGAATTTATGAATAAAGTAAGAAGCATAACCTTTTACTCGCGGTGACGCATCGAGAAAAAAGCATCTGCTTCCATGGAAGAAGCACTAGCTCGACCTTGAAGCATGTGCTTCAAGATTAGAAAAAACTGTATGAATAAAGTGAACCTTTTGCTTCTTTTAAGAAGCACATGCTTCAAAAAATTGAAGTCTGGTCGATTGCAGACTCATCATCACAAAATACAGACATGGCTCAACTAGTAGTCCCCGTACGCTGTAAAAAGTCTTATAAACCACATGGGTGTCCTCCTGAGGAAGAGTATTATTAATTATAGAGGTTCAATGAGGAAAATCTTAAATGGATTCCTGCTCACTTTTTGCCAGGAACAGAAGAGAGGAGGTGGTGCGCTATTCTCTGAAGATAGAATGGAGGTATTGTTTGGTTCATGGCCGATCCAGGGTTTCAAACTGATGCAGAAGAATAAATAGCCGTTTATCAATATTGATGATTCAGGCAATTATGATGAAGATACAACGAAGGAGAAGAAAATTTCACTGAAGGGAAAATTATAAGAGGAAGATGCGTAAAAAGATTGGTTTGTTCCTTCTGTTCACGTATGTCTTTTCTTCAGCCTAGTTTTCATATGGCTGGAGGACCCGACATGCTAACCACATGTCACTCCTACACTGGCTTATAATCGTCTACCTCTGTGATTAACACATGTGGACGTGAGGCTAGCAGCGGACTGGTAGACCATGGGCCTTCTAGACCTGTCGCGGTTGGAGTTCTAGTTTTCATATTGTTAATTTTCTTCAGCAACTGGTTTGAATTTAAGGCGTGCCAAAATAAAGTTTAAATAATTTAATGATTTCCTGAAATGTTTTTTTCTTCTGGAATTTGCGACTTTTGTAATAATTGTGGATATTTTCCTTGAGCAGTTACTAAAAATGCCATTGTATTTTTAACAGACTTTGAACTACTTCTTGCATCCGAAACAGGAAAGGCCATTTTTACATGTATAGTTTTGACTGCACTGAGAGAGCGGAAATAAAAGTTGCGTGGTTATGATCTGTTTTGGTTGAAAATTGTGGAGTCAGTACAAATACTATGCTTTTAAAGAATGAAAACATAAACAAGCACTCAGGTAGTAAAGAATGCTGATGATTCATTTACGAAACGCGCAGCTGCTCGACTGGGAGTTTAGAAGCACATGCTTCTTATTAAAAGGAAAAGGTAGAAGTGTAAGGTAAAGGTTATTCATATTATTCAAAGCACATGCTTATACTTCTACCTTTGGTTCCAAGCAAATACTTCTACTCTACCTTTTGCTCACAAGCAAAACCTCCAGTTTTATTCATACGACCCATTATCTTTACACGACCTTCCCTTGCTGAATCCTCTGATGTATATGTATTATTACTTCTGTTATATATATATTATATATATACATATATATATATATATATATATAAATAATTTATTATTTTCGTATATTTCGTATATCCAGTGTTCATTAAACTAATCCCTCTATCATTTTCGCAATTTCTTCGGTCTCCTCTTTTAAATATATTCTTTACAATTGCTGTTTTCCAGGTAGTTGGAATCTCATAGTTCTGCCAACATCTATTAATTGAGTGCAGTATTAGTAGCTTACACAATATTCCACTATATTTTATTAATTCCATATTCATATTATCCAATCCCGTTGCTTTCCTGTTCTTAGTTGTTTTCAGAGTCATTTCTAATTCATTTATGTGTATTATATCAACATTTTCCAGTTCTATTTCTTCCTCGTTGTTCTCTTCTCCTTTAATTTATACCTATTTCAATGTTTTTCATAACGTTGTATCCATTATTGTTCTGGGATTATATTTAATTTGGTAGTATCTTTCTCTGTTTGATTTATATGTTTCACTAATGTGTACCTATTTTTCGTCTTTCATACATATCATGTTTTACTGTACTTATAAATATATCCCATGACTCCTCATGTGCTTTCCTTACAATGCTTTTTGCAATTTATATTTTTATTTTATATTCCTTGTAAGATTCGTATATTTTCGCTCGTATATATGCATGATATGCTTTTTGTTTTTCGTCCACTGCTTTTTGTATATTCGTATTTCACATTCTGAAGCCCTTCCTATTTCTTCGTCTATTTTCTTTCCTAATATCTCAATAGCTGTTTTATGTATTAACTGTGACATATTCTCCCTTTCAATATTTATATCTTCCGACGTCACGTTCTCTGATGTATAATTATTATTTCTGCTTTCATAATGTTGTCTTTTAATATATATATATATATATATATATATATATATATACTTTATATACTTCTTCTTGTTTTGTTTGTTTGTAATGTTCCTTTTCCTCCATTTTGCTATTATCTTTAATTTACTCATCATGAGATAATGGTCAGAGTATATGTCGCTCTCTCTATGTACTCTCAATGCTTCAAGCTTGTTTTTTACAATTAAATAGTCAATTTATTAATCTTGAGTTATTTCTACTTATTGTATATTTATGTATGTTCCTTTTTTGGAAATAGGTGACCATTACGTTTAGTTGATAATAGGTTGAAAACTGTCTCAATTCCTGTTCTTTATCATTTATTGTGTTTCTTCATTATTTACTATTATATTAGGCACTCTGGCATTTAAATCTCCACTTATTATTAGATGATGGTCTTTTGTATATTTATCAATTGAATCGGCAGTTGGAAGAAGGCAACAAAGACAAAAAATTCGAGAATTAAGATTCTGTCATCGGAATCTTCAATAGTATATACGTCTATAGAGTAGAAGAATGAAATAAAATTCCACCTGTATGGTCTTTAAAAGTACGTTTGAATATACTTGTAAGTCTGAAGAAGGAAACAAATTCGTCGTTTATTTCCTTCTTCCAACTGGTGCCGCGTGTGTCACACAACTTGAGCTAATAAATTTTACACTAAACAACAACACATTTTGCAACTTTGTGAGGAAAAAGAAGAAATAGGATGCCTCGCATTCGACTACGTGCAAAATCTTCCTCTTCCAAAAATCCCGGTGCAAGAAATGTTCTACCTTCGAAAACTTTGGATGTGTTTTGTATTCATGATACGAAAACTGACATAGCAAATTTCTACGCATATCCAGAAGGCGTAGCGAAACGAGGACCTAATGTAGCGTATAGTCTTCTTTGGATGAACATGCAAGGAAGGGATGCTACTATCGGGTAACTTCACATGTTCGATGATGATTACGGAGGACAGAACTGCAAAAACACCTTGTCCGTTTTCTACATGTCTTCGTGTCACTTGGTCATTTTAATACAATTCATCAATATGTTCCTGTTCGCGGGCACTCCTTTCTACAATGCGACAGGAACTTTCTTACTGCCAAGCGTAAGATTGAATGAGGGTCTGGTTAACTGGCCTGCTGCAAACGCAGCTGTGTTGAATCTGGAGAAGATTAAATAAACCAGTAGCCCCTGATAACCTATTGTTGTTCCATTCATTTAGTTTTCTTCAACATGTATTAATATATTGATTTGTATAATAATATGTGAACATTGTTTAACTAAAGGGCATTTGTTTATGTTTAAAGTGTATTAAACAGTGTTTCAACCATTTCTGTAGCATATTTGAAGGCGATGTATTAAATGTACTCCTATTTATCAGTCGTTTATTTATTCAGTTGGAAGAAGAAAACAAATTTAGCAACTTTCTTGCATTCTACAGATCAAAATATGATGCTTGAAAACAATAAACTTCCTAGATATACTGTAACAAATACATGTAGTGTGAACAAAAAATCTATGAATAAGAGAGTTTATTTCAATTTCTGGACAATAGGGGTTGATGGAGTTATTTCATTCTTTTAACTACAGATTCAATTAATGATCGTAATGTATATTTTTTTAGTTTATTCTTTCTTACCTACCTCCGGGGCATACACAGCAATTATCATCATATATCCTCTTTCAATTTTAAATCGGGCTATCAAGACTCTTTTATTTATAAACTTATAGCTATTCAGTTTGTTCTTCCATTTTTCATCTATAAAAATTACTATTCCACACTATGCTCTTTTCTCCTGTTCTACTCCGCTATACAACCTAGTATAGTGTTGTAAGTCCTTTATTCCTTTTAGTTTTTGTGCTGTTATTGTTGCTACATTTATTCCCTTTTTCTTTAATTCTCTCTCTAATGCATCTTCTTTTGTATGTACTCTCCTTACGTTCCAATTTCCGAATTTCAGAGTATCCTTTATTCCAAATCATATCCTTTCATCTTGCTCGGGTCGGTTCCCATTATGACTGTCCGGCTTATTTCTATGAAGCTTTTCAGTAAGATGGTGTATCCTGGAAGCGTTACGAGCGCTTCGCAGGAAAAGGATGGTGGAAGGGCTGCTTCCTCTGAGCCTCCAAACATGTTCCTCTGAGTATCCATCCCCCTAAGAGAGGGCTGCTTCTTCCACTCTTCAAGCCTTGCAAGTTTTGCTCTGCTTATAACCTGTAGCCTTGTCGACCGTAGAAGACTTGACGAATTCGTCCTTGTAGTAATAATCCTGAAGGTTCATGTCTCGATAATAGACTTAAATACATTTTCCATGACAGATATTAATCTACAATAAACCCTATATTTTTTATAACGACGACGCATTGTTTTTCGTGGTCTGGGAAGAGTTATGAATTTTGCAGTTTTCCATAGGTCAGGGAAGTATTAAAATTTTATGCTATTCTTGAAAATGAATAAGGGCAGGAGTAAAGGTTTTGTTCGAGGTCTCGGAAACAAGGTTTAAAAATACCGTTACTGCCAGGGGCATGATATGGATTGAGGTTTCGAACAAGAGTTCGGACCGCAGTAAAATGGATATCAGGAAGATGTGTCGGGTGGAATTGCAAGAAAAGTAGTGATCACGTCGTTTACCTCAGTCCCAAATCGAGATGGTGAGTTTATATAGGCGGAAACGATTGGCAAGATGGGTGACAAAGATTTGGATCTCAGGCCAAAGTGCCATTTGTGTGTATTGTAGAGAGAGGGGCTAGGGCTCTAATCTTCTTACATGTTTGAGAATTTGCCAGGATGGAGTGCGGCCATGAAGTGCCAACAAATGAGTGGGTTAGATATATAAACGTTGAGTGTTCGAGTATAATTTGTAACGAAACCATATTCAATTTTCGTACTTTCAGGTACATGTAGGAAGCAAAAGGTCATTTTACTCACTGTTAGTAGCTTTCTCAAATAACTCGTCTATTCGTCACTCTTTTGTCCTAAATTATTCTTAAGAACTGTATTCTCAAATACCGGTACTCGTACATTTCTTATCCTCCCTTAAAATAAGGGTTAATGTTTCATGCGCAATTTTTTTTTTCCATTCCATTAACTCAGATTACATAAAAATAATGTGATTTTGTACATGCTGTATGTCACTGAATTGCCCTTATATTGATGTTAAACTGCTATACTTGATGTCTTCAAATATATAAAATAATTTGCGCATTAGAACTGCTGAAGCGTGTCCCTTATATGTATTTTTAATTAAAGCTACAAATGAATTCTAGAACCATATCGGATTTATGGACCTCCATTTAATTACGTGGAAAGTATGAATGATGATGTCCATTCTTCAGCACTCACAGAATCAATATAACATACACCAGGCAGTTGAGTATCTTGGATTTGGCTTGCAACTATTGCCATGCTACCTAACTGAGACTCGTACACATGATAATGTTCTACGAATTATGCCTTTAAAGACGTATATATGTATTGAAAATCATATTATGTAAATATTATTATCTCCAATTTTACACATGAACATCAATTATATTTATGCTAGATTTTAAATAATGCTTCTTAACATGGAATATGAAATTTCATACATGTAATGTTCCTGATTTGCTTTACAGTTTTTCAAAAGTTAAATTACAAAAATTAATACAATAGTGTCCACCGCTGTGGTCTCGAGGTAGCGTGCTGCCTTGTCACGCAGCGGGCCCGAGTTCGATCCCCGGTCGGGGCAGTTTTTCTGGGTGAGGTTTTTATCGGGGTTTTTCCTCACCTGTAAGACAAATGTCAGGAAAACTTTAAGGCCCAAACGGTCCCCGAAATCATATGGCCATCATCTTCATCGTCATCATCCTTATCATTATCATCATCACCTTCACCGGTGTGGAAAGCAACGGAAAGCTACCACACCTACACAATTCCCTAGTAAAGCTGCAAGCAAAGCATGAAAATGCTATGATTGCAGTGAAGGACCACGTTGGACTAGTGGTTAAGTTCCTTGCCTCTGGTCCCTAGGGTTGCGGGTCCAAACCCGGCCGGTGTCGATGGATTTTTTAGGATGGAAAAAATCCGAGGAGCAAGTCCTCCGGGAGGGACTTTAAGCCGTGAATCCCGAGTGTGAAAATTTTCAGGCTCGTAAAAGATCCTTAAGTCTGAATGAAGATGCCTCTAAGCAAAATGTACCGAATTTTCCCGTCCTAGTACTACCTTGGTTTCCTAGATGTTAGTATGAGGCGGAACGTCACTCCTATGACATCTATATGAAAACAAGTGTAACTAAATTAATATAGTTCAAATTCTTCCCTGTAGGGGGAGAGCGCCTTTTTTTTTAATATTATACATTTTACTGTTTTTTTCTTTTTGTTTTACCTTTTTTCCTTTTTGGTTTACCTGTTTTGTTAACTTTCTTTTTTTCTCACACAGACGCAAGGACAGGACACACACACCCAGACCCAGGGTGGAGATTTAAAATCCCCTACCCCGCCGGGAATCGAACTCGGGTCGCCGGAGTGGAAGGTAGGAACTCTACCGACTACGCCACGGCGACGGACACCTAAATCTCTGTAAAGGGAAAACATGGGCTTACAATACAATTATATATAATTACATTAAATTGTTATATATTTATTTTTTAACAATACCTGTGAAATGGTGTAAAAGACAAGCCAGTAAAACTGAATTTATTAAATTTCATATTCGATATTAAGACCCACCACTTAAAACCTAGTATAATTTCGTTGTATCATGTGTAAAAGTTGGTGTGGTCTAATTCGTATACTCTGAATTTTGGTGATTCTAAACGGATTTTTTTGTGCTGAATTCGAAAATGATCTTCATTTTCTCTCAACACGCCAGGTTTTCAAAATATTCATGAATAACTGGAAATTAAATTATAGCTTTGTGAAACATAATAAAATAATAATAATAATAATAATAATAATAAATAATTATAAGCATATTCGTAACCTTACCTCAATATTGCATTTCAATTTTTTTCCTCTTTGACCTTCTCGTATGTTGTATATTGCAGTCCCATTTTAACATCCAGCAATAGTCGGACATTATGTTAACACTTCACTTCCCTTAATACCTCATTTCCATATTTTTATAACCTTGTGAAATCTTTCACCCTGTTCCTCACTAAAATCTCCCAAATTATCAGAGAAATGATCTGGATTGGAATGAAGGAAATGTACTTTGACATTAATGTTGCAACCAATCTGTTTGAAATTTTGCAGCATCACTTTCACCATATTAATATAATTTGGGTTTTTTTTTATTTCCAAGAAAATTAGAAACAACATTTCTGAAAGCATTCCAGGCATACTTCACTTCTCGGCTCATAGTATTCTGGAACTGACTGTCTGTCATTAATTTTCGAATTTGTGGGCCAACAAATACACTAGCTTTAATTTTGTCTTAGAATAATGAAGGAAATGTAGCACAAAGGTATTTAAACCACTCGCTGTATTTATCTAGAGTTTTCACAAATTGTTTCATTAAGCCTAATTTTATAGCATAATAGCACGCATTTCCAGAATTGAGCCTATGTTTAATTTCTTTGTGCATCTCATTCCTATTTGTGATTATTGTTCCTAGGTATTTGAATTCAGCCACTTCCTCAAAATTTCCCCCATTTGTCATTAGCTGTTCATTTCCATTATATAATGTATTTCCACGTGTGACCATATATTTAGTTTTATTGATATTTACTTTCCGTCCCAACATCTTAAAGTTACTCAATAGTGTGTGCGTGTTGTCCTTTAGTATCTCCTCGCTATCGGTCAATAGTACTACATCATCAGCATAAACTAACAGCTTATTAATACCATTGAGTTGTAAGCCTTCCTTATTCTCCAAAGATTTGATGGCATGCTCTAGTACAAAATTAAATAGTAGAGGAGATAGTGCATCTCCTTGCTTCAACCCATTTTGAATTTCAAAAGAGTCCGAAAACTGTTTGCCCACACGCACCCTCCTCTTTGTGCCATTTAGACACATTCGTATAAGTCTAACTAACTTTTTAGGAATTCCGAACTCCAACAGGATATTATATAACTTCTCCCTCTTAATTGAATCGTATGCTTTTTTGAAATCTACGTTTAGTTGATGTAGAGTACCATTATATTTCCATTTCGTCTCTAAAATCTGTCTTATACTAAAAATATGATCTGTTGTACACCTGTTTCTTTTAAATCCATATTGATGATCTCGTAAAATGTCATCAATATAAGGAGTAAGTCTGCTGACTAATATATTTGTAAGAATTTTGTACGAAGTTGAAAGTAATGAGATAACCCTGTAGTTGTTGCAATCAGTTTTATCTCCTTTCTTATAAATTGGTACGATAATTGATTCTTTCCATTCATCTGGAAGAGCTTCTTTTTCCAAAATCATACTAAGCAACCAGCGTATCTTGTCCATCAATTTTTTCCCCTGATTTTATCAGTTCTGCTGGGATCTCATCTGGACCTGATGCTTTATACATCTTCAATTTTTCAATCGCCATTTCAACCTCTAATGGACTTGGCTCTGTGACTAGCATTTCTGCTGTCTGTAAATTATCCTCCTCAATGTCCTGTTCTGTATGTACATTTAATAGCTCATTAAAGTAACTTTTCCACCTATATAATAAACTCCCGGCATCTGCAATCATATCCCCATTTTCATTCCGAATTATGTTTCTTCTAGCCTGAAACACTTTCGTCTCTATACTAATACCCTGATATAATTATCTAATGTTCCTATTTTTGCGTTCATTTCAAGATCATTAATCTTCTCTCTCAAATATTCCCTCTTTGTACTTTTAATAACTTGGTGATTTCCCTTCTCATACTACCCAATTTCTCTAAATTTACCTCATTTGGCTCGTGTAACCATTTCATTTTTGCTAACTTTCTTTTCTTTACAATATCGGCACATTCCTCATCAAACCATTTCTTGTTTTGCCTCTTTTTTAAACAACCAATGCTTTCTGATGCTGACAATTTAATAATATCTCTTATAGCCTCCCATTCTTTATTTATATCAGTTTCTTCTTCGTTTGCTACATTGTCATCTGAAGATTCCAGTACTTCAAATCTATTAGCAATTTTGATTTTGTATTACTACAGTAAGTACATTACGAAGAATATTCGAAAGATAAAAGTTGAATTGTAAAAAAATATGACGCGGTACCCAAAAACGGATTTCATTTTTGCAATCAGTGTGAAATTGTGTTTCAGAAACGCTGATTTATTAAAGAAAAACAAAATCCATGCAGAATGGTGTAATTTATTGCTGTGCAAAGCGATTTTTCTATCCCTTTTTCGTGTCCTGCACAAACTATCGAGCCTCAGTGCTATGTCCTAGCACATGTACGTAGCTGAATAACAGATAAGGCTGTACTCACGACCTGATTTGATTGACCCAACAAGACAGTCTGGCCAAATCAGATATTGTGTGCACATGACCTCTTATTGTCAATTGAGTTCTGTTTACTGTACTAAACACACGCTTGCTCTTCCATCGAAGCTCCACGTAAATCGAACTACAATACCAGCATCATTTAACTTACATTCCACACAATGTTACCATCAACACTTTTGAAATTCATATTAAAACACCGTTGAGGTTATGTAATAAGAAGTTATCTTTAAGAAGTTTAATAATTTAGTTGAGGACGACTGACTTAGCAGATAAAAAATATATAATTAACATCTACTTACAATGTTACCAATACAACAAAAATACTTCACTGTAATTAATTTTACGATAGAGGCAAAATGATTGATCTCGGACTTTGGTTCACGTAGTCAAAGTCAGGATGGTTTGCTAATCAATTCAGGCGGTGAGTATATTTTTCGATATAATGTATTCCTCTGAAATTACCTATTACCTTTCGTTACATCCTCAATTAGTCAGACCATCGCTCCTTATCGACCATAATATCGATTTCCAGAAATGGGAAAGTTATTGAAAAATTATAACCTTGCCCTCCCACACTATAAACAAATTTTTGTCGATATTGGTAGAGTATCGTGTCTAATGCAGTGATTAATAATGTTATTAATGGTAGGGGCTGCTGCAGTTATCTTGAAAAACGGAAAATTAGAGCATACAATAAAAGCCAAACTGTCCAATCGTTGCTCAAATAATCAAGCTGAACAGATAGGAATTCTTAAAGCTCTTGAAGCAATATCATCAATTGACCAAAACAGCTCTGAAAAAAGTTTTGTTGCAGTTTATACAGATAGTCAAGTTACTCTCGACCTAATTAAAAACAACTTCAAACAGGGATATATCATATAAAAAATAAGACAAACAATAGCAAAACTCAGGGAACAAAATTGGATAGTACATTTCGGCTGGGTAAAATCACATGTTGGAATTTATGGGAATGAAATGGCAGATCAATTGGCAAAACAAGCTGCAACAGAAACCAGCGTAACCGTAGAATATACAAAAATACATAAATCATCAATAGTTGCCCAAGTAAAAGAAGAAGGAACCATTAAATGGCAGAACGAATGGGACAACGCAGATAAAGGAGCCACATGTAAGAAGTTCTTCCCATCAGTCAGAGACAGATTAAAACTTAAATGTGAAATAACTCCAGAATTTTCTGAAATGGTAACTGGTCATGGAAAAAATAAATCACATCTTTATCGTATTGGAATATTAAACAACGCAACCTGTCCATGTAGAAAAGCAATTCAAAATGTAGAACATCTCCTTTATAATTGTGAATTGCAGCAGCATTCTAGAAATAAGTTGAAAGAAGAAATCAGCAAAGAAGGAGGAACATGGCCTGTGACGGAGAAAGACCTAATACACAAATATTTAAGACATTTCAAAAAATATATAAAAACAATAGTGTACGAAAATGAGTGATTAACAAGTGACGAAGATAAAAAAAAACATGTAAACAAAAACCAAATATGTGATGTTATGTAATGTTATGTTATCTGATTTTATGTTTGTTATGTTATGCATGTAATATTACTACGGTAATGGGGCATGCTGAAAAAAAAAATGAAAAAAAAAATGTTATTAAGAATAATATATATCTCGATGGTCTAGGAGTTAAGTTGTTTACCTCTGGTCCTGAGAGTCGGTAATTCAAATCCGATGGGAATAGAGTGACACCTTTGCCCCATATGAGAGTATACGGATATAGTCAGGCTCTTTGTGGTATAGTGATTAAACTAATAATAATAATAATAATAATAATAATAATAATAATAATAATAATAATAATAATAATAATAATAATAATAATAATAATGATAATAATTCCGATTCCGATTGAGGGTCTTTCCACTTTTCAGCGGTTGCCCTTTTACCAGCCGGCTGCTGGCCCTTCACTTCCACATGTGTCAATCACAGAGGTAGATGATCAACAGCCAGTGTAGGGGTGGCATGTGGTTAGCATGTCGAGTCCCCCAGCCGTTATAGCTGGTTCCTCAACCTGGAGCCGCTATTTATTGTAGCTACCCAATTGCCTCACGATGCTGAGTGGGCACCGGTCCCATACTGGCCGAAATACCATGAGAAAATATCTTCCCCCATGGAGACTCGAACCAGTGCAAGTCCCGTAGCTCTGCGTCAAGGCTTCCTACCTTAACCGCTCGGCTACGGCGCGGGACAATATGATGATGATGATGATAATAATAATAATAATAATAATACTAGTGTACGGATTAAATATGAAAATAAAGTCGGATAAGTGGGAGGAAAGGTACAAACGGGTGCAAGAAGATTGTTATTGAAATAACTGTCTTACAATTTAAATCACTTTTTATACAATACTGTAGTAAATATAAAATAAAAGCAAAATATTAAGATAAAACCTGGCAGATGTCATCTAAAAACCGGATATTTCTTCGTGTTCTAATAATAATAAGGGATTATTAATTTTAATATAAATAATTCAGATTTCATTTAAATAAGAAAATGTTATTTAAATGTGGTTATAAAGAAAATGCATAGAAATCGTGTTTCTTGTTTTATAAATTATTCACAATAAGTTATTATCGCCTCACTATGATGGTTGTCCGTTTATTTAAAAGCGGGTGCCGCGTGACAATGCTTGACAATGATTATCATGCGGAATTATCGTAGTGGTGGTAGTCGCATCTTTGTATTTAATTATATACAACAGCTGCGGGAAAACAAAACGAACTGCTGGACAACCATCGTAGTGAAGCTGTATTCTACTAAGTCGGTAAATATTTGAAATATTTAAATATGTATATTAGTGGTGTGTTTTACTTTAAAGCGATTGGATAATCTGGAAATGAGTTAGCCTATGATACTCATTACCTGATTTATGAACCAATCAAATATGAAAGAATATTAAAGAAATTCGGAATGCTGGAAGAATTTCTCCAAGATGGCCAGTAGTGTACAAGAATCACTCTAAAGCGATTAGTTGGTGTCGTAACGGCCTTTTGTAACCGAATATTAAATATATTTATTTTGATTCCAGAGAAGAGATGTAAATCAGTATTTTTATAATTTGAGCTCCCAAGTAATGGTCGTAGCTATTTTAAGAAGTATTGCGAATGATAAAATTGTACATCTGAATATATGTTAACATAAAGTGTGGATTCAACGAACTTTTGACAAATAATTATATTTAGAAAGACTAGTTAAGTGAACGAAATATCTTTAATAATTAAAATTTCTTAAGTAAAAGGACGTGGTTCATATTTCGATATATATCAAATAGTAGAGTTGGCGAGTGAAATAAACATATCCAAGGTGAGATTGGATTTAATCGCTATAGAAATTACATTAGTGCTCCTAAACATTATAGTTTGAGCTAGGTGACTTACATTTAACATTATCGTGATAACGGATATAAACGTACCGAATATTAATAAGAATCATTACAAGTTTCATCACATTTAAAATATTTAACCAAATATATATATATATATATATATATATATATATACCCAAATAAACAGTGACAATAATTGTTCAAACCAATGCAGTGTTGTATTCAAAATTTAAATCCATACGTTCCCTTGAGAGGTGAGTATATAGCCGAGGCAACCCAACAACACAAGCAACGACTGTACGAAAAAGATCAACTGATTCACATCGTCCTCAGCCAGGTTAACTTAAAAAAAAATAAGAACTGTAGTCCTGAACAAACATAATTAGGAATGAAAATGGGTATATGATTGAAGATTCCAGGAGTATATTAAATAGATGGAAAAGTTACTTTAATCAATTATTAAATGTACATACAGAACAGGGTATTGAAGAGGATAATTTTCAGACAGCACAAATGTTAATCGTAGAACCAAGTGCATTAAATGTTGAAATGGCGATAGAAAAATTGAAGCTGTATAAAGCATCAGGTTCAGAAGAGATCCCAGCAGAACTGATAGAATCAGGTGGAGAAAAATTGATGGAAAAGGTACGCCAGTTGCTTAATATGATTTGGGATAAAGAAGCTCTTCCGGACGAATGGAAATAATCAATTATCATACATATTTACAAGAAAGGAGATGAAACTGATTGCAACAACTATAGGGGCATCTCATTACTTTCAACTTCGTATCAAATTCTAACAAATATATTAGTAAGCAGACTTACTCCTTATATTGATGACATTCTAGGAGATCATCAATGTGGATTTTGAAGAAAAAGGTCTACAACGGATCAGATGTTTAGCTTAAGACAGATTTTAGAAAATAAATGGGAATATAATGGTACTGTACATCAAATATATGTAGACTTCCAAAAAGGCATACGATTCAATTAAGAGGGAGAAGTTACATAGTATCCTGCTATAGAGTTCGGAATTCCTAAGAAGTTAGTTAGACTTATACGAAAGTGTCTAAATGGCGTGTAGGCAAACAGTTTTCGGATACTTTTGAAATCCAGAATGGGTTGAAGCAAGGAGATGCACTATGTCATTTACTATTTAATTTTGTACTAGACCATGCCATCAAATCTTTAGAGGATGAAGAAGGCCTACAACTCAATGGTATTAGTAAGCTGTTAGTTTATGCTGATGATGTAGTACTACTAGCCGATAGCGAGGAGATACTAAAGGCCAACACGCACACACTACTGAGTAACACTAAGAAACTGGGACTGGAAGTAAAATCAATAAAACTAAATATATGGTCATTATTAAAATAGATTATATAATGGAAATGGACAGCTAATGACAAATGAGGGAAATTTTGAGGAAGTGGCTGAATTCAAATACCTAGGAACAATAATCATAAACAGGAATGAGATGCACAAGGAAATTAAACATAGGCTCAATTCTGGAAATGCATGTTATTATGCATTACAGAGACTCTTGACTTCCCAACTCCTTTCAAAAAACGTTAAACTGAAAATATATAAAACCATTATTCTACCAGTTATATTATATGGATACGAAACATGGACTCTTGCTTTAAGGGAGGAAAGGAGATTACGAATATTTGAGAATAAAGTTCTTAGGAAAATTTTTGGACCTAAGAGAAATGAACAGACAGGTGAATGGAGAAGACTGCATAACAGTGAATCACATGATCTTTATAGGAAGCCAGATATAATGAGAACAGTTAAGTCTCGCAGACTGCGATAGGAAGGACATGTGGCTCGAATGGAGAATGAAAGACGAGCATGGAAGCTTCTTGTAGGAAAACCAGAAGTAAAACGCCCAGTTGGTAGCCCAAGAATGAGGTGGGAGAATAACATTAACTATGATTAGAGGGATGTAGATTATACAGGGGATGATTGGAAAACATTGGCTCAGGATAGGGATATATGGAGAGCTTATGTCCGCGCGGCTTTGAACCTAGGGGTTTGATAGTGCCAGTGAGTTAGTTAGTTAGTCCTTTCGAAAATCGACTTCCATCTTCAGCAGAAGGATATGAATTACTCTTATTTTGCGACGGTTCTGATATCAGCGACCTTCCAGCGTGATCGGTAGCTACGTACTGTTGATTTGTAATTTCGTTTGATAAGTTGTGTTAGGTGTGTTCTCATTTAAAATTAAATTGTTTATTTCCTTTAAAATTTCAAATTTCTCTAATATCTGCACTTTGTCGGATTTGTTTCTTTGTGAATTATAGTGAGTGTTTTCTATTGTTTCCTTGCGGCGGTGGGCGTTGAAGACGCATTTGGCGCAACTGGACTTTCCTTCTAAAAAAAATGAAATCCCCAAAGTTTTCTTTGAATCTTGTTAAAACTTCTGCTTATTCTGCCTATGTAGAATTTATTACAATCTTTATATGTTAATTTATAAACTCCATTGTTGTTAAATATATTGTATTCTTCTATGCCGATGTTTACTATATTATATAATTTATTTTCAGTCGTCTATGCTCTGCTTATATTTTTATATAGTTTTCCGAGTTTTATCTAATAAAGTCCAGCCGCTGGATCTCCTGCTCTGACGTTTAGGTTGTACGAGGGATAAAAAGAGAAACTCGTCCTCTACTGCTAACAAGGAATAGGTGAAGTGGGACTGGACGTCTGCCACAATCAAGCACTGCTCTTGATGTCGCTATAGCGCGCTAGTAAGGTTTGAAATTGCTGAGATACAGAAAGCGACCCCTCTCACTGAATATCCATATCGGCAACACTGTCGTGAAAACGTCAGAGCCGGAAACTCATTGGCTGGACTATAGGCCTAATTTCATTAATTCATTTCCTGTATATGTGAGCATTATCCAGGTCTTTTTTACTGTCCGATTTTTTTCGAGTTTGGTCATATTAAGTGTGCTTTTCATAACGTTTTTTCTATATAATGTGTTAATGAAACCCTAAATTTTAATATTTTTAATATATTTGAGTCTTTTGTTCTAATTATTTTGTTTATACGTAGTTTTGGCATCCTATTTATCAAACTGTTGAATGTGTTACTTTTTACCGGTAAAGATGTCTGTTATAGCTACTAAACTGATATATATATAGTATTGCATTGTAAGTCTATGTTTTCCCTTTGCAGAGATTTAGGCGCTCTCCCCCTACAGGGAAGAATTTGAACCATACTAATTTAGTTACACTTGTTTTCATATAGATGTCATTTTGAGTGGTCCGTGTTCAGCGTTCCGCCTCATACTGACATCTAGGAAACCAAGGTAGTACTAGGACGGGAAAATTCGATAAATTTTACTTAGAGGCCTTTTCATTCAGGCATAAGGATTTTTTACGAACCTGAAAATCTTCAGACTCGGGACACACGGCTTAAAGTCCCTCCCGGAGGACTTGCTCCTTGGATTTTTCCAACCTTAAAAAAAAAGAAAAATATATATATATCTACAATGTCTGATATATACTAAAGAGTTATAGCTACTAGTAAGCATATTTCTTGTAGGCTTCCGACAAATGCTTATTTCAAGTATTTTCTTGTTCAGGATTCTGTTATTGTTAGGTCCAGGAGATTATGTTGTTATTGATTGATTTCCTCATAAAAACTTCACCGCGGGAACTGCCTAAACTAAGCAAATTTCTTAGCAAGTTGAATATATAGGCTATTTCAATATTCAAATACGTTGCTAATTATAGGAATATGTTTCTTCTGACATTAAATCTTACATACCAATTACATAATTGCGAGAAAAATTACACTCCATAGAACATTTTTTTATTAAAATCTCAGCATTCAGGTTAACCCCCTCTTCTAATGGTTTTATTTTACTGATTAATATACTCGATATTATGTTGTATTAAGTATTCTTCTTCTTTTCTATAGGCATATGCCTGCTTATTTACACACACTATGTTAATGATGCATATATCTGATACCGTCTCTTGAGGGGTCTGCCTACTTCTCTCTTTCCTTCTACGACGTTTGTTTTTCGCTGCTTTAATAAGCCTCGTATCCCAACTCTGTCCACGTGGGGATTCCATTCCCTTTTAATTTTTGTAATAAATGTCTTAACATCTATGATATTGCATTTCTCCCTCACATCCTAGTTCCTGACTCTGTCAAGTTTTATTTTGTTTACTGTGGCTGTTAAAGTATTAATTTCTGGTGTTCTCATGAGTTGTCTCGCTAGGCTAGTATCTGTTCATGTATCTGCACCATATGTAATTATTGGTATGTATTTTTAATTCATATGTTAAATTTGAGTTTAGTTACGAAAAACAAAGATAGTGGCCACCAATAAGATTTTTTAATCTCTGCTTTCAGGTAAACTCTACTTCTAATAGTCAGATTTGGATGATTTTTGGAGAATACCTTTCTCATGTTATTTCAACAATATATACTGAGATTCGTAGGATAAATACAACGTTGAGCGATTTTAAAATTTTCGCTTTAGGCTAAAACCCCTCATAATGTTCGATATACTGGTTAATGAACTCGATCTTACGTTTCTTAACTTACTAGTACACCGCGAGCTCCTTTCGAATAAAAAAACAAAAATTGCAAGCACTAGAGTGTTAACAGACACACAAACCCAACAAATAAATAAATGTAAGAGAAGGATATACATATTTTAATTTTTGTGTTAACTAGTCTCAAAACAGGCATTAAAATAAAATTTGACAAAAATGTTTGGGAGTTATATACAGTATAACATAAGCTACAGCTATAGAGTTGTGCATTTCAGAATTTTCAAATTTTAATTTTTAATAAATGTTGAAAAACTGTGTTTTCAATCTGGGTGGTAATATGAGAAAGTGTAATTTAAATTAGTTATAGGTAAGAGATAAAATACAACAGATTGTTGAAAAAGAAAGTTAGAATAAAATAATGTAATAATGCACACAATTTGATTCATTTGGTTTTACTGTACTCATAGTCATAGATAGCATCCTGCAGATTGTGTAAAATCTCTATGGCCCCACATTTACCTAGGAAGCACTGAGCTCACAATATTATGCTCCTTTAAAGTATGTAGAATATTTACATTCCAAAATAATGAGATAGCATATTCCTTATCCTAGTTCAAGATGTTCAGGATCACTGATATTTAAGTCACTTCATTGGTCAATTGCGATGCGCATTTCACTTGAGTGATCTGTCTCAATCTGTTCCTTTCCAAACACCGAATTTCGTTTCCTTGTGGGTGGTGTTTCAGATCACTTCGGGGTACTGTGAATAGGTTTATGTTTGCATTGTTATGATGAAATCACTGGATACTTTTGTTTTGCATCTAGATCTCATTGTTGCAACCGGAAAACTGTTGCACGGATACAGTAGAGATGTTTGTAGTTGGGCTGGAGCGGATTTTTCTTGTTCTGAATCAGCTGTATATGTAGACGGGATCAAGTTATCATAAGCTGTATAATTATTTTCAGGTACTCTTCACCCTACAACACTTTTACTTCCTCATTGCAATGTGATTTCAAAGCTAAATTGTGAATACATTGTTATAAAATGTGATGATAATGACAGAATTGTCATAAAATTCCCTCCGGCATGTCCGAACACATAGAATGTGAGGCTGGTTTGACCATCCAGTATCAACAACACTGGGGATTATTCTGTAGGTTTTACGTAAAATATAGTGATAATGACACAACCGTCACACAATTCCTTGCGGCCTGCCTGATATAGAAGAATCTAGCTTGTATCTTTCTTTTAAATTATTAAATACGTAGACGTAAATCACATTTCAACATACTTTGAACCTCCCGACAAACTACAAACAGTCACCAAGAACAACAATCGTTTATAAATTGGCCAACGGTATTTCGAAAAATATCTAAGCTAAACAACACACAGCAAGCATCCCGAAATATACTGCTAGCCTATGGTGGTAACCAAAACCTTGGTAGGCCTATCTGATATTGGTAAATTATCATATATTCTATATTCTATATATATATATATATATATATATATATATATATATATGGCATGATAAAAATAAATGCCTGGACGGGATTCGAACCCGGAACTCTGAGTCTTTACCTCAGCGTGTTATCCATTACACCACTAGGCGAATCCAATTCAAACACTTATTTTTCTTATATATGTATTATATTCTCCACTATTACTAGATGTCGCGAGAACACGGTCTTCAGTGCCATCTAGTAGCTGACTATAACAAGTAAGCAAATTAAAGAGCTTATTTTTACTCTACAGCAGTGACGCTTTATGGACACTTAATTTTGTTATATATGTATTATATTCTCCATTATTACTAGATGTCGCGAGAACTCGGTCTTCACTGTCATCTAGTAGCTGACTATATATATATATATATATATATATATGTATAGATCCATAGTAATTCTGCCCGAGGGCATGTCTTTCACTGCAATCATAGCATTTTCATACTATGCTTTGCAGCTTTACTAGATGTGGTAGCTTCCCGTTGCTTTCCACACCGGTGAAGGATAGCGATGATAATGATAAGGATGATGATGATGATGATGATGACCTAATGACTTTCGGGGATTGATGGGCCCTAAGCTTCCTGACATTTGTCTTACAGGTGAGGAAAACACCCGAAAAAACCTCAACCAGGAGCCTGTCCCGACCGGGAATCGAACCCGGGCCCGCTGCATACTACGTCGAAACCACAGCGGTGGACATATATTTTTTTATTCATCATTTTCGAGATGTTTATTAGGTAGAACGGATGAACGTTTGTAATTTTTTTCAAAAGATGTGTTCATGAGAATAACATCAATAGTTTCATTCTTTGAGAATTTGCTAAATGTATATCAGAGGTAAACAGTTTACTTTATTTTAGGCTCTCGTGTCATAGATTCACGTCATCAGCTTGGGTCAGAACCTGGTTAAACCTTACATATGCAGATACTTTTTAAACAATTTATTTAATTAAATTTGAAGAGAAAAATTTTCGCCTAGACCGGGACTCGAACCCGGGACCATTGGCTTTCCGGGCCAAGTGCTCTACCAACTGAGCTACCGAGGCGAGTTACGATCTAGACGCAAATTTTTCTCTTATATACGTTGTAATTCCCTATCGCCAAATGCTTTTGAAACCATTGTTTCTATCTTTGCAAATGGCGGCTTCTTAGTTAAGAAGACATTTATTGGAAATTTAACATTACTTTTAAAAGCCAGTAAGGCCTCTAATGATGTTTTTATTATTAATTTAACATTTCTCAATGAAAGATAAATTAAATTTGAAGAGAAAAATTTTCGCCTAGACCGGGACTCGAACCCGGGACCCTTGGCTTTCCGGGCCAAGTGCTCTACCAACTGAGCTACCGAGGCGAGTTACGATCTAGACGCAAATTTTTCTCTTATATACGTTGTAATTCCCTATCGCCAAATGCTTTTGAAACCATTGTTTCTATCTTTGCAAATGGCGGCTTCTTAGTTAAGAAGACATTTATTGGAAATTTAACATTACTTTTAAAAGCCAGTAAGGCCTCTAATGATGTTTTTATTATTAATTTAACATTTCTCAATGAAAGATAAATTAAATTTGAAGAGAAAAATTTTCGCCTAGACCGGGACTCGAACCCGGGACCCTTGGCTTTCCGGGCCAAGTGCTCTACCAACTGAGCTACTGAGGCGAGTTACGATCTAGACGCAAATTTTTCTCTTATATACGTTGTAATTCCCTATCGCCAAATGCTTTTGAAACCATTGTTTCTATCTTTGCAAATGGCGGCTTCTTAGTTAAGAAGACATTTATTGGAAATTTAACATTACTTTTAAAAGCCAGTAAGGCCTCTAATGATGTTTTTATTATTAATTTAACATCTCTCAATGAAAGATAAATTAAATTTGAAGAGAAAAATTTTCGCCTAGACCGGGACTCGAACCCGGGACCCTTGGCTTTCCGGGCCAAGTGCTCTACCAACTGAGCTACCGAGGCGAGTTACGATCTAGACGCAAATTTTTCTCTTATATACGTTGTAATTCCCTATCGCCAAATGCTTTTGAAACCATTGTTTCTATCTTTGCAAATGGCGGCTTCTTAGTTAAGAAGACATTTATTGGAAATTTAACATTACTTTTAAAAGCCAGTAAGGCCTCTAATGATGTTTTTATTATTAATTTAACATTTCTCAATGAAAGATAAATTAAATTTGAAGAGAAAAATTACAACGTATATAAGAGAAAAATTTGCGTCTAGATCGTAACTCGCCTCGTTAGCTCAGTTGGTAGAGCACTTGGCCCGGAAAGCCAAGGGTCCCGGGTTCGAGTCCCGGTCTAGGCGAAAATTTTTCTCTTCAAATTTAATTTATCTTTCATTGAGAAATGTTAAATTAATAATCAAAACATCAATAGAGGCCTTACTGGCTTTTAAAAGTAATGTTAAATTTCCAATAAATGTCTTCTTAACTAAGAAGCCGCCATTTGCAAAGATAGAAACAATGGTTTCAAAAGCATTTGGCGATAGGGAATTACAACGTATATAAGAGAAAAATTTGCGTCTAGATCGTAACTCGCCTCGGTAGCTCAGTTGGTAGAGCACTTGGCCCGGAAAGCCAAGGGTCCCGGGTTCGAGTCCCGGTCTAGGCGAAAATTTTTCTCTTCAAATTTAATTTATCTTTCATTGAGAAATGTTAAATTAATAATAAAATCATCATTAGAGGCCTTACTGGCTTTTAAAAGTAATGTTAAAGTTCCAATAAATGTCTTCTTAACTAAGAAGCCGCCTTTTGCAAAGATAGACACAATTGTTTCAAAAGCATTTGGCGATAGGGAATTACAACGTATATAAGAGAAAAATTTGCGTCTAGATCGTAACTCGCCTCGGTAGCTCAGTTGGTAGAGCACTTGGCCCGGAAAGCCAAGGGTCCCGGGTTCGAGTCCCGGTCTAGGCGAAAATTTTTCTCTTCAAATTTAATTTATCTTTCATTGAGAAATGTTAAATTAATAATAAAAACATCATTAGAGGCCTTACTGGCTTTTAAAAGTAATGTTAAATTTCCAATAAATGTCTTCTTAACTAAGAAGCCGCCATTTGCAAAGATAGAAACAATGGTTTCAAAAGCATTTGGCGATAGGGAATTACAACGTATATAAGAGAAAACTTTGCGTCTAGACGTAACTCGCCTCGGTAGCTCAGTTGGTAGAGCACTTGGCCCGGAAAGCCAAGGGTCCCGGGTTCGAGTCCCGGTCTGGGCGAAAATTTTTCTCTTCAAATTTAATTTATCTTTCATTGAGAAATGTTAAATTAATAATAAAAACATCATTAGAGGCCTTACTGGCTTTTAAAAGTAATGTTAAATTTCCAATAAATGTCTTCTTAACTAAGAAGCCGCCATTTGCAAAGATAGAAACAATGGTTTCAAAAGCATTTGGCGATAGGGAATTACAACGTATATAAGAGAAAAATTTGCGTCTAGATCGTAACTCGCCTCGGTAGCTCAGTTGGTAGAGCACTTGGCCCGGAAAGCCAAGGGTCCCGGGTTCGAGTCCCGGTCTAGGCGAAAATTTTTCTCTTCAAATTTAATTTATCTTTCATTGAGAAATGTTAAATTAATAATAAAAACATCATTAGAGGCCTTACTGGCTTTTAAAAGTAATGTTAAATTTCCAATAAATGTCTTCTTAACTAAGAAGCCGCCATTTGCAAAGATAGAAACAATGGTTTCAAAAGCATTTGGCGATAGGGAATTACAACGTATATAAGAGAAAAATTTGCGTCTAGATCGTAACTCGCCTCGGTAGCTCAGTTGGTAGAGCACTTGGCCCGGAACGCCAAGGGTCCCGGGTTCGAGTCCCGGTCTAGGCGAAAATTTTTCTCTTCAAATTTAATTTATCTTTCATTGAGAAATGTTAAATTAATAATAAAAACATCATTAGAGGCCTTACTGGCTTTTAAAAGTAATGTTAAATTTCCAATAAATGTCTTCTTAACTAAGAAGCCGCCATTTGCAAAGATAGAAACAATGGTTTCAAAAGCATTTGGCGATAGGGAATTACAACGTATATAAGAGAAAAATTTGCGTCTAGATCGTAACTCGCCTCGGTAGCTCAGTTGGTAGAGCACTTGGCCCGGAAAGCCAAGGGTCCCGGGTTCGAGTCCCGGTCTAGGCGAAAATTTTTCTCTTCAAATTTAATTTATCTTTCATTGAGAAATGTTAAATTAATAATAAAAACATCAATAGAGGCCTTACTGGCTTTTAAAGTAATGTTAAATTTCCAATAAATGTCTTCTTAACTAAGAAGCCGCCATTTGCAAAGATAGAAACAATGGTTTCAAAAGCATTTGGCGATAGGGAATTACAACGTATATAAGAGAAAAATTTGCGTCTAGATCGTAACTCGCCTCGGTAGCTCAGTTGGTAGAGCACTTGGCCCGGAAAGCCAAGGGTCCCGGGTTCGAGTCCCGGTCTAGGCGAAAATTTTTCTCTTCAAATTTAATTTATCTTTCATTGAGAAATGTTAAATTAATAATAAAAACATCATTAGAGGCCTTACTGGCTTTTAAAGTAATGTTAAATTTCCAATAAATGTCTTCTTAACTAAGAAGCCGCCATTTGCAAAGATAGAAACAATGGTTTCAAAAGCATTTGGCGATAGGGAATTACAACGTATATAAGAGAAAAATTTGCGTCTAGATCGTAACTCGCCTCGGTAGCTCAGTTGGTAGAGCACTTGGCCCGGAAAGCCAAGGGTCCCGGGTTCGAGTCCCGGTCTAGGCGAAAATTTTTCTCTTCAAATTTAATTTATCTTTCATTGAGAAATGTTAAATTAATAATAAAAACATCATTAGAGGCCTTACTGGCTTTTAAAAGTAATGTTAAATTTCCAATAAATGTCTTCTTAACTAAGAAGCCGCCATTTGCAAAGATAGAAACAATGGTTTCAAAAGCATTTGGCGATAGGGAATTAACAACGTATATAAGAGAAAAAATTTGCGTCTAGATCGTAACTCGCCTCGGTAGCTCAGTTGGTAGAGCACTTGGCCCGGAAAGCCAAGGGTCCCGGGTTCGAGTCCCGGTCTAGGCGAAAATTTTTCTCTTCAAATTTAATTTATCTTTCATTGAGAAATGTTAAATTAATAATAAAAACATCATTAGAGGCCTTACTGGCTTTTAAAAGTAATGTTAAATTTCCAATAAATGTCTTCTTAACTAAGAAGCCGCCATTTGCAAAGATAGAAACAATGGTTTCAAAAGCATTTGGCGATAGGGAATTACAACGTATATAAGAGAAAAATTTGCGTCTAGATCGTAACTCGCCTCGGTAGCTCAGTTGGTAGAGCACTTGGCCCCGAAAGCCAAGGGTCCCGGGTTCGAGTCCCGGTCTAGGCGAAAATTTTTCTCTTCAAATTTAATTTATCTTTCATTGAGAAATGTTAAATTAATAATAAAAACATCATTAGAGGCCTTACTGGCTTTTAAAAGTAATGTTAAATTTCCAATAAATGTCTTCTTAACTAAGAAGCCGCCATTTGCAAAGATAGAAACAATGGTTTCAAAAGCATTTGGCGATAGGGAATTACAACGTATATAAGAGAAAAATTTGCGTCTAGATCGTAACTCGCCTCGGTAGCTCAGTTGGTAGAGCACTTGGCCCGGAAAGCCAAGGGTCCCGGGTTCGAGTCCCGGTCTAGGCGAAAATTTTTCTCTTCAAATTTAATTTATCTTTCATTGAGAAATGTTAAATTAATAATAAAAACATCATTAGAGGCCTTACTGGCTTTTAAAAGTAATGTTAAATTTCCAATAAATGTCTTCTTAACTAAGAAGCCGCCATTTGCAAAGATAGACACAATGGTTTCAAAAGCATTTGGCGATAGGGAATTACAACGTATATAAGAGAAAAATTTGCGTCTAGATCGTAACTCGCCTCGGTAGCTCAGTTGGTAGAGCACTTGGCCCGGAAAGCCAAGGGTCCCGGGTTCGAGTCCCGGTCTAGGCGAAAATTCTTCTCTTCAAATTTAATTTATCTTTCATTGAGAAATGTTAAATTAATAATAAAAACCTCATTAGAGGCCTTACTGGCTTTTAAAAGTAATGTTAAATTTCCAATAAATGTCTTCTTAACTAAGAAGCCGCCATTTGCAAAGATAGAAACAATGGTTTCAAAAGCATTTGGCGATAGGGAATTACAACGTATATAAGAGAAAAATTTGCGTCTAGATCGCAACTCGCCTCGGTAGCTCAGTTGGTAGAGCACTTGGCCCGGAAAGCCAAGGGTCCCGGGTTCGAGTCCCGGTCTAGGCGAAAATTTTTCTCTTCAAATTTAATTTATCTTTCATTGAGAAATGTTAATTAATTAATAATAAAAACATCATTAGAGGCCTTACTGGCTTTTAAAAGTAATGTTAAATTTCCAATAAATGTCTTCTTAACTAAGAAGCCGCCATTTGCAAAGATAGACACAATGGTTTCAAAAGCATTTGGCGATAGGGAATTACAACGTATATAAGAGAAAAATTTGCGTCTAGATCGTAACTCGCCTCGGTAGCTCAGTTGGTAGAGCACTTGGCCCGGAAAGCCAAGGGTCCCGGGTTCGAGTCCCGGTCTAGGCGAAAATTCTTCTCTTCAAATTTAATTTATCTTTCATTGAGAAATGTTAAATTAATAATAAAAACCTCATTAGAGGCCTTACTGGCTTTTAAAAGTAATGTTAAATTTCCAATAAATGTCTTCTTAACTAAGAAGCCGCCATTTGCAAAGATAGAAACAATGGTTTCAAAAGCATTTGGCGATAGGGAATTACAACGTATATAAGAGAAAAATTTGCGTCTAGATCGCAACTCGCCTCGGTAGCTCAGTTGGTAGAGCACTTGGCCCGGAAAGCCAAGGGTCCCGGGTTCGAGTCCCGGTCTAGGCGAAAATTTTTCTCTTCAAATTTAATTTATCTTTCATTGAGAAATGTTAAATTAATAATAAAAACAATTTATTTAATATTTAATAAAACAATAGAGAAAGGAACGAGTATAAATTACATAAATTTGTGCCAAAATATCACTAATACTACTTGTACTTTATTTTTAAATATAAGTAATATTTACTACCTTGAATTTCGTAATAAAATACCTAGAAAAACGCCTTTCAAGCACATAAACAAAGTGTCTGTTTACTGTCCCCAGTACTGAATTACATTTTATTGTCTACAGAAGATATATAAGAAAAGTCAGAGGTAATTGTTGGAAAATACCCTGGAGATCTATCATTTCATATAAAAGATGCATTACTTTAATGTTTGTTATTGAAATTTAGTCCAAAAAACTGCAAGCTATTTTTTGTAAATGTCTGCATTGCTCTGTGTATATTCTGTACGCATCGAGTAACTGTTTCAGAAGGTAAAATACATTTTAGTAAACAGATAAATCAATAGAAAACTTGCAAAAGAGTTACCACAGGATACGAACGCCTTAATTCTGTGGGACTGTTAGCTATTGAATATAAACTTGCTTCTAAAATTATTTTCAGCGAAGTAATAGAAAATTTTGCTAAAACGAAGACCAGAAAAATTACAATAATGAGTCATATTAAATTTAATATGTCTGCTCTGTGGTTGAAAGTTTCTAGTCCTCTTAGGCCTATATGTAAATTATTAATAGTGTAGACGTTTATATTCTACATAGTATTTATTAATTGTATTAATTTTCAATTTTCTTTGAAAGCAATATGAAGAGGGCATAAACATTGAAAAAAGATGGAAATTATAATTGAGGGATAACAAATATTGATTACTGTATTGTAACATTTTGGTTAGAACTCGAATAGATTGGTACAGAGTCAAACGGCATTACGATTTTTTTTGTTAAAACATAGAAAATAACCCCGCGACTACTAGCATATTTGGTATCTGGGTCCTGAATTTAATTTGGGAGTCTTATAGTATATCCTGCATTAATATGCATTTCCAACTCTCTAAATAATACAACACACTAACTAAATTAACTCATTGTCACTATCGAACCCATAGGTTCATGGCCCGAAAACAATGTCCCCATGCATCCCTATCCTGATCTAATGTAAATTTTACCCCAGTGGAACCTATGTCCGTATTTCTTGACGGTTGTATTTTTACGGTCACATATCGTCACTCTTTCAACCAAGGTACCTTTTTCGTCTGGCTTATCGCCTTCGATCTGTCCGGCATGGGTAACCATTTCGGCAGCAATGTCACCGCCGGCATAGCTCGAGGGGCCATTTAAGCACGCAAGACATTCTACCGTGACAAGATAAAGATACCATTGATGAATTAATACAACACACACACATAAAAATTAAATGCATAGTAGGCTATTATAAATGCATGAATACTTATAATATGACGTTTATGCGACTTGAGTTCTATGCATTTAACGGCATCTTATGAACAAACGATACTGAATACTATACTACACGGAAGTTACGACAACTTAGTGAATGGGACCATATATTTGATCTCTATTCGAATTGACGGACTCTTACATTTCTTGTTGCGGTGTTGAAGTTCATAAACTATTGTTTATTTGTAACAGGATGCAGCAGTGAGGATGCCGGCAGACAACATGTACCCTGGCCTCGCACTGCCGGGCCAAACAGCTGACCAAGTGCTTATCAATTCCACCTCACCAGACAAGCTGCTGTCCGCAGCGACAGCCACTACCTTCCAGCAGGAGTTGGCATCTGCTATCAGCAAGCCTCAGCAGACTTCGCCGCTCTCGCCGGAATGGGCAGAAAAAGCAGCCAGCGAACTCAACGAGGAGCCGGATACCGTCCAGGAAAACATCAACTCCCTCAGGAGTATGGTACTAGGTAACAATTTAATCTTATATCTCTATTAAACTCCCGAGATGTAATCTAGTTAAATAGGCTCCTGTAAGGTATTAGTCCTAGAATAATTATTGGGACTAGAAACAAGTACCGGTATGTTTATTATTTATTTTCATGGGGTGGACCAGTGAAAATGTCACTTTCCATCCGGGCGATATTTCAGTATTAAGTTAGAGACGAGAACATCACAAGACATGCTCTTTCCAGTTCTGCTGATATCAAAGACGTCGTGGATAAGTTCTTGTAACACGTTTACATAATTTCATTTGGTGTAGTCGGTTGTTAGGCGCATGAATTTCGTTTCGCAGGGTGTTCATCAGCTTACATCATACGTTCGAATGTCCAAATTTATCATCCATGGCACAAGGACTGGTTTTAATAGTTTATAAAGTATCTCTTATTCGTGTCCGGCGTAATGCCAGGTCGAATAATAAATTAATTAATAATCTTACCGTATTAGATGTTTAAGTTACCTGTTTTGAATGAATTGATTTACATTTTAACGCCAATCCTTCTTTCCGTAGCCCACAGAACTTTGAAACTTTTCAGAAACAAAAATAAATAATTTCGTAAAATACACAAAAAAAAACCCTGCCAGAATTAACTTAGAAAAGATGATATCATGAAATAAATTTTCTTTTTTTATTTAATGTAACATTATAGTATTCCAAATATTTGGGAAATATAGGCCTATAGGCCTACTAATACAACGAACAAAAAAAGCGAGATTAATAAATAAATTCACAAGGCTAAATATAGGAAAATAAAATATTTTGAGTTTTGCAAAAAAGAAATGACAGTCATTTTAAATATGATTTCAAAATTGTTTTGAAGTACCATTGGTAAATCAGTAGCCTAGAATTTGGCTTTTTGAGAATTATAATACGTATCGATACAAAATATAATTATTAAAATTTTAAAATTAGCTTTGTAATAAAATTTTAAAATAAATATGGGAATATATAGGGTTTCCAGTATAAAACCGGACACTCTGCGGCTGGCAGAGTGAAATGCGGACGAGGAGAGAGCGCAGCCTGACGGGTGAAACCCCGTGAGGCGTGTCCGGTTTTATATTGGAAGCCCTGTATTATAAAATAATTACAAATTTAAACTTTGGAAAAATAAAATGTTTTAATAGAGCTGCAGTCAAAAACGAATCCAAATTTCAAGGAGATATCTTTATTTTTGAAGGAATTAAATAACCTAAATGTTTATGCTGTTAATATTTAAAACCAATCACATGGAAAACTGTAAATAAATAGTCTACATGTTATTAACGGGAGTGAAAATTCTTAATTTTTCAGAGGCAGTTAAAAGTCTTGTGAAGTCGGTCATACATATAACCTACTGAAACTATTTACTAAAATGCCAAAATGTAGGCCTACTTTTAAGCAAGTAAATTACACAATTTTAAAAATGTTCAAATTTTCAGATCAGTCTCTTCCTATAATTAAAAAATATAGTAAAGTTAACAAAGCTTGTTAAACCGAAATGAATGACGTGCAGTCTAATGTTCATAACTGGTTGTACAAGGCTCAATTCTTGAAAACTATGTTAAATTGAGGAAAATATGCAAGACTTTTTTTAATTTAAAAATCACCAAAAATATAAGTATGTGAAATTACAATGACCTACTTCGATATCATCCTTATAATCTTGGATACTAGCGAGTCATTACGGTCTTGTGGCAGAGCTTCGAGATGATTTCCCATATTTTAATAATCCTTTGGAATTTTAATTTTTCCGGGCCGTAGCCGAGAGTTAAGGCAAAATGTCTTGGCGCAGAGCTACGTGACTTGCGCTAGTTCGAGAATCCATGGGGGAAGAAATATTCTCAAGAAATTTAGTTTGGGACCATTACCCATCCAGAATCTTGAAGAATTTGGGTAACTACAATAAATAGCGGCTCTAGATTGAGAAAACCAGCTGGGGGACCCGATATGCTTACTACCCTAAACCGGCTGAATGATCGTCTACCTATATGAATGTCTGTCTCGCCATAGAGTTTAGAGTTTTGAATTTGAATTTATGTAAGAATTTGTTTCAGCCAACCTTCGAAAGATATTCTTTCAATGTTTACTTTACACTGAACCCTCTATTATTATAGTTGTAATGCTGGACAATAGGACTATTCTCAATTCTTCATGAATATTATCTCGGTAGCTTTGTAATATTTTTTCGTCTGCTTCCTTATTGCTCATGCCTCACTGTTCTTTGTCATTACTACTACTACTACTATGTGTCGACCAACACATTCTGGAATCAGGTACGGGTCCTCAGCAGCTAATACATTTGTGGATATCGTTTTAGGATTTGATCATATAACTCTGTCATTTGGCGCGTTTGTGGTTTGGTGCTGAGGTTAGTCACTGAATTGAAAGAGTGAGTTCTTAACATGACAGATTATCTTAAACCACACTGCGTCACACTTTCCCAAGCATGAGGAGAAAACTGATCTTATTAATCTGGAGCCTTAATTGGAGGTGAACACCACACAAATGACCTGTATTACGATCAACAAAGCCTGTAAATGGTTGTGAAGTGATGGTTTATGGCGGTAGCAATACAGATAGGCCAATTTTGGTCGTGGAATTATTTCATTTATGCATATTCTTGTGTGCTTTTGGAATTAAGATAGTTTAAATACATTAGGCCCTACTAACTGCTCCAGAATTTTTTTCAAATATTGAAAATATATGTTTCTTATTTTGATCAATTATATATAATAAATACTTAAAAGCTTCTTAATACGATACATTTATGTATTATTTTTAAATAATTATGATTGGAATTCGGATTTTTCTTAAACAGCTCTTGATTTTGATTTTTCTGTGGATATTTGCATATTACGATTTGTGTAACTTGCTGTAAATGTTTGCAGATCTTTTTAAATCATTATCTGATGTAACAATTATAAATTAGTCATATAAAAAATGTACCAAAGCAAACATTTTGGTTTTTAAATGGGTTCTTGCATGTTGACCTTGCCTCCATAGATTTTAAGTGGTTCATGCAGATATTAAAGAATACACCTCCATCCATCCATAGTAATTCTGCCCGAAGGCAGGTCCTTCACTGCAATCATAGCAATTTCATGCAATGCTTGCAGCTTTTCTAGGGAATTGTGTAGGTGTGGTAGCTTCCCGTTGCTTTCCACACCGGTGAAGGATGATGTTGATGATGATGATAAGGATGATGATGGTGATGGCCATATGATTTCGGGGACCGTTTGGGCCTTAACGTTTTCCTGACATTTGTCTTACAGGTGAGGAAAAACCCCGATAAAAACCTCACCCAGAAAAACTGCCCCGACCGGGGATCGAACCCGGGCCCGCTGCGTGACAAGACAGCACGCTACCTCGAGACCACAGCGGTGGACAGAATACACCTACTCTAATTAATATTGCCTCAGACCTTGATTTATGTGACTCAATGAGTATATCCACTTCATGTGGAAGTAAATATTTTCTCTGCTTCCTACTTCATTCTCCGGCAAGTAACGATTTGATACGGTGCAACCAATATGAACACTAAAAACAGTTATCTACTGAGATATTGTTCACTGATCTTTGCTTCAGGTTTACCTATTTTTTTTAAATAATCAATTAGTGTTTTATGGGAGTGAGATACGTATGGATATTTATTGCGAGCTCTCTTTATTTAGTTCATTGTTCCTTTTTCAGACTGGAAGGACCCTGAAATATTTATTTCACTATCGCAGTATTATAGATATGAGTAGAATGAAAGTCTATTTTACGACTATACGCAAGTTGTAGGTTGTCTTTTAAGCCCAATAACTTAGGTTCAAATTCCATAACCCATACGCCATTTTTGGGTTTGGTCCATGGCCGCGAGAGACGGTACAAGCTGCGGTTTGCCCCGTCAGCCCTTTTTTAATTGCTCAGTCTCCGAGTCAAAAGTACTTAGGTTGGCTCCACTAAATCACCGCAACCACATACTTTCAACACCTGCGGATTGCCAACCAAACTATTTTTTTTTCCTAACATGTGATGAGGTGCCGTAGCGTAGTGGTTAAAGCACTGCGCTACAAGTCGGAAGGTCGAGGGTTCAAGTCCCGGTGGGGTCAGAATTTTTAAACTGACCAAAAACTTCTGGCGGCACTATGGTCCTGGAGTCGACTCAGCGTCTAACGGAAATGAGTACCAGACGCTTGTTCTGGGGGTAAAGGCGGCCGTCACGCAGAGCTGACAACCCGGCTGACATCAAGTGCCGATTGTCTACAAAAAGTTGGAGCCTTAACCTCCCACTACTCCAAGGGCCTTCCGAGGCCTGTAGCGGGATTACTTTAACATGTGATGAGGTTAATGATGATATGGAATAGATGAATGAGAAATGAGATTACTTCTAGGGAAGGGAAGAAGGAAAGGGGAATGTTAGTGGGAAACTGGAGAACCCCGAGAAAAACAAAAAAAATCTCGGTAAGGCTCACCAGCCTAGAAAGGTTCTCTGTTTACTAAGTTAGACATTTAATGTAAATAGAATATATGACATTATTTTTTGAAACGAAAATACGAAATGAAATACTTCATTCTGATTTTATAAGTTTTATTGACGCTTGTTGTTGCAGTAGAAGCAGTATCACTCTAATGGTTATAAAATTGAAGGAAATATTGCGAGGAAGTAGTTGACCCATATTCTGCTTCACGTGTCTACAAAATTTATAGCGTCAAATAGAAATCTTGGAGTTTTGTCAAACTATGAAGCTGGAGAATAAATAAGGTTTTGGATAACGTGAACCTTTGAATGCTCCATATGTGCAACAGTTTTATTCACCATGAAGCCAATTTCATGGGAATATGAGCACAAAAATTACATTATATGATGGGAATGGACAATTATTGACAAATGAGGAACAATTATAAGAAATGACTGAATTCAAATATATAGGAATAATAATTACGAACAATAATAATAATAATAATAATAATAATAATAATAATAATAATACTTTATTTATTCTGGCAGAGTTAAGGCCATAAGGCCCTCTCTTCCACTCAACCAGCACAAATACAAATAAATATCTGACAAATATAGATATACACTATACTAATTATAAACAGTTAAAGATACAATAAATGTAGCAATGTGAATGTCATGTACAAACAACATTTTATAGGGTAATAACAATAATGATACGATAATAATAATAATAATAATAATAATAATAATAATATAAATATGATACATTATACGGGAAACACCAATTAATATATATATATATATATATATACCTTACACTGGATAATAATGAAGTCGAGTTTAGAGCAAATATAAATTTAGATTTCTTTTAAAAGATGCCAATGTCCGGCAGCCCCTTATTTCTTGTGGTAGGGAATTCCAGTTGCGAGAAGTGAAGATGGTATATGACATGGAGTGATGTGATGTCCTATGTTGCGGTATATTAAGTAAGAGACTATGTTGTGTTTAAGTTATGGTTTGAGGATAGATACTGGAAACGGGATGATACATAATTGGGAATCGAGGTATGTAGGATCTTAAATAGGAGAATAGACAGTGCGATTTTCTTCTCTCTTTTAGATGTAGCCATGACAATTCGTGGAATAATGGAGAAATGTGATCGTATTTTCGAACACTAAATATGAATCTGATACACATATTATGGACACGCTGCAGTTTGTCCGACAATCCGTCACTTATGTCAGTTAGTAGAACGTCACAGTAGTCAAAATGCGGCATCACTAAAGTTTGGATTAAAATTATTTTAAGAGTTGTAGGAAGAAAATGTTTAAGTCGCTTTAGGGAATGCATTATGAAGAAGATCCTTTTAGATGTTTGTTTTACTTGCACATGCCAATTTAAATTAGAATCTAAGTAAAATCCCAAGTTTTTAACGTCGTCGGTATAAGGAATTTGTTCATTATCTAATATGACAGCCGGCATATTGCCATTGTTTATGAAGTGTAATAGCCTTGGATGTCCGATAATTATTGCTTGCGTTTTGTTTACATTTAGTTTCAGCCCATATTGTCTGGACCATAAAGATATATGCCTGAGGTCAGTGTTTACTTTGTCAATATATTCATTAATTTCGTCAGGCCTAAAGTGTGTGTAAATCTGTAGGTCGTCGGCGTAAAGATGATGCTTGCAGTTTTGTAGTTTCTTGGTCACGTCATTAATATAAATCGAGAAGAGAAGTGGAGCGAGGACGCCGCCTTGAGATACCCCTTTCCTCACCAAGCGCCAGGAAGAAATGCGATTATTAACAGAAACTGATTGCTGACGATTAGTGAGGTAAGATGTAAACCAATCAAGGTAGTTTTCCGACAGATGTAGTGTCTTTAGTCTCGCTAGAATTAAGTCTATATCTACTGTGTCAAAGGCTTTGCTGTAGTCGAGTAGGACTATTGCGGTGAGTTTGCTTTTGTCCATTGAGTCTCTTATGTCCTCTACAATGTCAAGTAGCGCAGTACTTGTATGATGTCCTGTTCTAAAACCAGACTGATGCTTATCAAGTAAGTCGTGTGTGATGAGGTAGTCTGTTAACTGTGAGTGTATTATGTGTTCCAGTGCTTTAGATAAACAGGGAAGAATACTAATTGGTCTATAATCATCGAGTGTTGTGGGAGTGTTTGATTTCGGTGTAGGACAAACTGGAGCCAATTTCCAGAGTCTGGGATAGGTCCCGGTCATTATAGAGGCGTTAAAAATGTGGGTTATGGTTGGGAGAATAATGTCTATTATTTTTTGCAGGAGAGGTATTGTTATATTGTCTATTCCTTGTGCTTTAGACTTAATACGTAATACTGCTCTTTTGGCGTCATCAGGTGAGATATAGGAAAAAATAATTTGTCTCGGGTAGGTTGGGAATATGACATTAGTTCATCTATTGTCTGTTGTTTGTGTTGTGAGGTGTTGTCAGAAGGGAGGCGGGTAAAATGGTCATTCAACTCATCTAGTGGTAGGTCAGCTGTTTCTAACTGTAGTTTATTTTGACAGAGGCCTATTGATTTTAAATTTTTCCACATGTCAGATGAGTTGGACATAGATTGTGTAATAATGAGGTGCAAACGAAATTAAACGTAGACTGAATTCAGGAAAGGCATACCATCTCCATTTACAGGAACATTTGTCATTTCAACTTTTCTCAAAAGAAGTTAAACTAAAAGTAGCACACTTGGTACCTTTAAGTCACGCTTATACAGTTACCTGTTGTCTAATAATTAATTTTTCTCTATTTATTTAATTTTATACTATGTCATTAATCTTTTCCTGTTTTTTATATATATTGTACATATATATTTAATTCGTTAAATTTAGAGTAAATCAAAATACATTATAAATATTAATTGTATTGTATTCATAACTTGTAATCGTTTATATTTATAGATATATATTGTAATTTAGATTTAAAACTATTTTTTGTTTGTATTTTTTTTAAACCTGGTTGAGTGGTAGACAAGGCCTTAAGGCCTTAACTCTGCCAGGTAAAATAAAGCTATTATTATTATTATTATTATTATTATAAAACGGTTATTCTCCAAGTTATATGGATGTGTAATATGGAATCTTACATTAAGGGAGGGGGAAAGATTACGAGTATTTGAGAATAAACTTCTTAACATAATTTTTGGCCCAAAGAGAGGCGAACGGGACAGGCGAACGAAGTAGATCACATAACAGTGATCTCCACGATCTCTATTGGAAGCCAGATGCAACAAGATCAGTTAAGTCTCGTGGACTGCGATGAGCAGGGGATGTTGCACGAATAGGGAATGAAAGTTGCATGGAAACTCCTTTTAGGAAAATCAGAGTGAAATCGACAGTAGGTAGTCCAAGATGGATTGAGAGAATAATATTAACCATGATTTGAGGGAGGTAAATTTTACAGGAAATTATTGAAAAACGTTGGTTCCATAGTGCTGTTAGTTAGTTATACAAGCGATGCCTATAAGAAAAAAAGTAAAAAAATAAATGTTTTAAAATAAGATTATTTACTGGAATCGAGTCGTTAATTGAGGAAGTGGCTTAAGAAGGATACTTAATATACAGCTCTTCTCCATGTTTGTTTAAACTCTGTTGTTACTTTTACATGGCCCACGCCACACCATCCTGGCCTTATAGTGACACGAATTCACTTTGGATCACACACATACGATTTTGACCGCACAAGGATATGATGAGCGCCCCGGAATGAGTGATCTGCTCAAACCAAAGCCTCCTCTGAGACAACACATTATGAAAACAAATCGCACCGTTAACTCTCACATTGATACAAAACAGCGCGAATATAAACATAATGATTATTTTGGGCAGATTATGTTCGGGGGCCGATTGGTACTTTGTTGTACAGGTCAGGAAAAATCCCGAAAAAAAACATCAACCAGAAAAATTATCTATACATTTTATAATCATGTTTGACGTTAAAATTATTTCAATTTTACATTTTTTATACCTTATAAAACAATCTTCCTCAACTATAATAACTTATGTTATAAATGTTGTCTCATAAAATAAAATAAGTTAAAATACCTTCTTAGGTAAAATCCATCGTCCTCAACTTTTAAAATATGTGATCTTTATGCCTGTAGGCCTTTCAGGACATCCGTCCCATCTTCAGCAGTTCATTCTTCTCTACAGCATCCAGGTTGATATTTTATGCTGCTGGCCCTAATGTGGCTTTTGCTGTAGAGAAGAATGAACTGCTGAAGATGGGACGCATGTGCTGAAAGGCCTACATGCATAAAGATCACATATTTTAAAAGTTGAGGACGACGGATTTTACCTAAGAAGGTATTTTAACTTATTTTATTTTATGACTCTCCACCTCAACGATTTTAACAATGAATATTGTCTCAGTATTAAAATTCAAACTTTCCGAAGACATGCTTCATCCTCAGGATGGTATTGTTTTTTATATACAAATATATACATACAAACAATTTAAAGAAATGCCATCAGAATTCCGGAAGATGAAGCATGTCTTCAAAAAGCTTTCAATTTTAATTTTAGGACAACATTTATAACAGAAGTTATTATATTTCAGGAAAACTGTTTTAAAAGGTACAAAAAAATTATAACAGAAAAATTGTCCCGACTGGTGACCGAACTTCGGCCCTTTGCGTGGTAGGCAGCGACGCTACCCCGATATCACAGTGGCGGACATTAAAACTTTTAAATATAATTTTTTTTAATATATGGAAGTTTAGGTACAAAAAGGTGAAAACTTTGCATTTTTTAAAGCGTTAAAAACACAATAGGCCTGCGTAATAGTTGCTAAAAAGCTAAAAATATTTGATAAATATATATTTCGTTTCTGTATCACGCAATATATCTACATCGTAACAATAAATGTATATAAATTAAGTATTCTACTAATCACTCACTGGAGTTTTTGTTTCCGAAGAGTTCAGTTACTGTTCGTCCTTTAGAAACACTTTTTTCCCGTTCTGTACCAATCTGTTCACGTTAGGAAACAATGCTCCGAATATGATCACGCGATGAAATACACGGAAGATATAAGCAAGTTCTCAAAACCAACACAACAAACTAAAAACCATAGACATCATCAATTAACTTCTCAATAGAACATGATGATTCATGGCCGTGCTTTCAATACATCCCTATCCCGACCCACTATTTTACCTCCTTCAAACTCATGAGCTACATGGTCCTTATGGAAACATCATGTAATAAAAACCTTAGTTCGTATACTGCAATAGGCTGGGAATGTTACATGGATGGGAAATAGAAGTACGGACATAAACACGTCAGGTAGGAAAGCGGAGGAAAAGTGTCCAGTTGTTAGGCCAAGACTGGGGTGGGAGAATATCATGATTTGCTGTAGGTGAATTATTCAGGGAATAATTGGAAAACACTAGCGCATGTTAAGGGTATGTTATGTTCACACTGCGATAAACTTCGGACTTAATAATAATCATCATCATCATCAACAATCACGGATTAAGTCCATGTGGCTTGTTGCGGTCTCATAGATTCTCATTCAAAAGTTGGATCCATCTCTTCGGTCTACCAACATTCCTGCGTCCTTTTGGTTTGTATTTAAGTATAATTTTGGGAATGCGATCATCTTCCATTCTTTGAACATGTTCTTTCCAGTTTTTTCTAGATTCTTTCATTCATCTAAGAGTTTAAAGATATTTAGCTCATTTCTAATATCTTCACTTCTTCTCTTATCTAGAAGTTTGCAACCAGCCACACTTCTCAGAAATCTCGTTTCAGCTGCTTCTATGATCTTCTCTTCTCTTTTAGTTAAAACCCAAAATTCACTACCATACAATAGTAAGGGGACTGCCACTACTTTATAAAATTTTAGTTTTGTTTCTTTTCTTGTGCTTTTAAATATCCTTTTGATTGTTCCACATATATAATTACATTTATTAAGTTTGTTAAATAATAATAATAATAATAATAATAATAATAATAATAATAATAATAATAATAATAATAATAATAATAATAGTAATAGGACACACTAAAATATGGATCATATAAAACATCTTCTTCTTCATCCAAACAAGTCTTATGCTTATAGACCTGTTACGATCTCACTGATAAATTTTGTATCCAGCGTTTCCTTGGACGGCCCAGAGATCTCTTCCCTGTTGGACAATAATGAAGCATGGCCTTGGAGACTCTACCTGTACTCATTCGTCGCAATTGATTCATCCAGTTGTTCTGATATCTATGTATGTATTCAATGACCGGTTCTGAATGTAGTTCCTTAAAGATATCGTCATTGCATCTGTGATCCAATTTGGTATGAATCTAATTTTATTATAAGTTATCCTGCTCTTTTCTCCTTTCCTCAAAGTCCATGCCTCACTGCCATAGCAAAGTGCAGGTCTTGCTAAGGTTTTATATAACCTACTCTGGTATCTCTTAGGACTAGCGAAGGTTTCATTATTGAATTTATTGTTTCCATGGTTTTATTAAAATTAATCATTATATTTGCTATGTTTACTTCATCCAAATATGTTAATGTGTATCCAAGGTAGGTAAATTAACTTACTCTTTCGAGTATTTTTGAATGTATACAGATTTTGCTACGTACATGGTAATTTCCTTAAAGAGCCATTACTTTTGTTTTCTCTGTATTGATTTGTATGCCATATTTTATTTTGTTAAAATTATATACTGCATATTGTAATTCAAATAATGCATTAGCAAGATTAGTACTATGTTACGAAAGTGAGGGATGGACAATGAGAAATAACGATATCTATCGAATCTTAAACAGGAGAAGATGTTCATTGTATCAACGGGATTTATTATCGATGAATTCACAAAAAAAGAACATCGGTTAGACAAAATTATCCATTTTATAAACAATTACAGATACAATTTGAAAATACGCGTACGTCCATGGACAGAACAGAGAAAACCAAAACCCATGCTTCACTACCGTCCATATGGAAATTTATATTTTGGTAGCGATTTGGGCCTTAAACTTTCTTTTCATTTGTCTTACACAGGAGGAAAAACACCGAAAAATTCCTCATTAAGGAAATTTGTCTCAACCGAAAATTGCAACTAGGCCCTCTACATATGAGACAACGACTTCATCTTCTGATAGTAGCGGTTGAAATAATAATAATAACTAAATAGCTCACTGGCAACTTCGAAACCAGAGGTTCATGGCCGAATTAAAATAAGCCCTCCATTCAATGGCATCCTGAGATATTTACCAATCATTCGCAGATTAATTCACCTCCGTCAAACCAGGTTATGGTTATCTTCCTATCTCATTTTTGGCCTAGCTCCTGGATGCTTTTCTTCTGATTCTCTTGTAATAAATTGATATGTCCCTCTTTCAGTTTACATTCGTACATGACCTACCCATCGAGTCTACGATACTTTAATATTCTTATAAAGCTTGTATCCCATAATGAGCATGTAGCTCACTGTCATACAGTTTTCTCCATTTACCTGATTCTTTTCGTCTCTGTTTGGTGTAAACATTTTCCTACTAAATTTATTGTTTTCATTTCTTGAAAGACCATGTTGGCATATCCATTAAAATAATAATAATTATTATTATTATACAAGATATTTTACAGACAGCAGAAATGCTCTAATCCAAGTTGTCACAATGGAAAGCTTGTTCCACTTTCACTTTATCTAATGTGGTCATCTTTCTTGACCAAACAATTCTGGAATCTTTTGACATGGTTTTGATCCAGGATATAGAGATATGCCTTTTTTACTATCGTTTTTATATTATATGCGTATGAATTAATATGTTTTTCGGTGTGTATCATTTTTCCTTATTTTCTGATATAATACACATGTATCTGTGTCTATCCTTTATCGCTTCCTTATATTATGTTATTATTATTATTGCAGTTAGGCCCTAGTGTTTTATAATACAAGTGCATTAGAAGTCGAAATAGCGATAGAAAAATTGAAGATATATAAATTATCAGGTTCAGATGGGATCCCAGCAGAGTTGATAAAATCAGGGGAAGAAAATTAATGGGCAAGGTATGTCGGTAACTTAGTATGATTTGGAAAAAAAAGATACTTTTCGAAATTAATGGAAGGAATGGATTATCGTACTAATCTATAACAAATGAGATAAAACTTATCGCAACAATTACAGGAACATCTCATTACTTTAAACGTCGTACAAAATTCTAACAAATATATTAGTGAGCAGACGTGTTCCCTATATTGATGACATTCTAGTAGATCATCAATGTGGATATATTACATAAAACAAGACTACATCAGAGCAGATTTTTAGTGTAAGACAGATTTTAGGAAAAAAAAGGGGAATATAATGACATTGTATATAAACTATATGTAGACTTCATAATGGCACATGATTCAATTAAGAGAGAAAAGTTACATAGAATCCTTCTAGAGTTCAGAGTTCCTAAACGTTACTTAGACTTATACGAATATGTCCAAATGGCACAAAGAAGGGTGCGTGAAGGCAAACAGTTTTCGGATATTTTCGAAATCTACAATGGGTTAATTGAAAGTGATGCACTATGTCCTGCACTATTGAATTTTGTACTAGAGCATGCCATCAATCTTTGAAGGACAATGAAGGCCTACAACTCAATGGTATTAATAAGCTATTAATCTATGCTGATATGTATTATTGACCGATAGCGAGGAGATACTAAGGGCCAAGACTCACACGCTATTGAACGGTAATAAGAAATTGGGACTGGAAGTAAGCATCAATTAAACTAATTATATATTCACACATAGAAATACATTATAATATAATGGAAATGGACAGCTAATGACAAATGAGGGGAATTTTGAAGAAGTGGTTAAATTCAAGTACCTAGGAACAATAATTACAAATAGGCGTGAGATGTACAAAGAGATTAAACATAGCAACATTTAATGTGTCCTTGATATAAAGTTTACGTTGACTAACGAAATCTAGTGTGAGAGAGTAACGATTTCGTACTTCTACATTTTTACCCTGACCTACTTTTATAACAAAACACAAGCCACGATATAAGAATCACGCAAATTACTACCGGAATTGTTAATCTCGTGGATCGAAAATGAGGTACATCCGGGTCTATGTTAATATTCCATGAATTCTCAAATACACGAAAATGTATATCAATTATTGTACTAAAATTTATCCTGTATTCAGCAAAAAGTACACTTGTTTTGACTTCCACTCTTCGTATAGAAGTAATAAATGATGTGATTTTGATGTGCGCAGTCTCAGAATGGAAAACAGTTATCTGCAACATGTAAAAGGTAAATGCGCCATCGTGTGGGCGGACGGTCTCTGGCCACATCAGAGTTGTTGAATCAAATAACACCACATGATGAAGTGTATACTGATCACAGACAATTCACCTATAAATAAAATAATGCTGCCTTTTAGCGTGTAATAGCTGCAATTTGCATGTATTGGCATGTTAATGATTTTCTACCCATTGGGATTTATATGAATACGTTAAAATATTATGATTCTAAAATAATAGTATTTACAAATGGTTCCTACACATAAAGTACAATTATTGAAGAACGTTTCAAGTAACTATATGTTGAAACACGTAAGTGCGGCTAGATGAAAGGTTCAAACAATTTCTTCCAGAAATCGAAACAGTTATTTAGCAATAATTAATAGTTTAACTGTTAAATGCAATTTTTTATTAAATACAAAATACCAGTAGAAACTTTTATTTTGAAAGTATTTGATTAAATATTTTCTTATAACCTTTATTTGTATGTAAAACTCAACATTTATTAAACGTAAAAAAGTTTTCAGTGATTTATTCGATAAAATACCACAAGTAATAGTGCTGATATCGTTTCATGGTTTATTTAATAGAAAATAAAATTTCCTTCTTATTTACTGTCAAATATTATATTAAATATTATATGAATAATACACTAAACACAAAATAAATTTAGGGACTTGAATGGTTGACAAGAAATAATGCTTTTTATTTTTAAATATATGTAATATAAACCTACTAAATATGGGTATTAAAATATATTTAATTGCTTTGAATTATAAATTAAATAAATTGTTTATATATTTAAATAAATTGTTATAAAAAACGTGCTAATTGGGATTTTTTAAAACTTTTTTTTACGATTTCTATTTTAAATAACAATTACAAACATCTTTAATTTTTAGGCATGAGAAATTATAATATGAAAGTTCGTTAATCAAAGTCTTTGTGTACCTAACATTTACTTACTTCGTAAAACTAAAAGTTCAAACAAAACCGTTTTAAAAGTAAGAGTTAACAGTAAAATTCAACACCTGAAAATAATTAATTGCATTTCTAAACTATTTTATACAATCTTCAATATTAAATTAAATTTCATCTTCCAAATTTTTTTCTTGAAAAGAACAAAATTGTTCTTAAAAATCGGGTTGAGGCTGTGTCGTGGTCACGGCCGTGTTTTACGTTTCCTCAACGTCAATCAATCTTAGTCGTAATCACCATTTGCATAGGTTCGGCTGCCCCAGCTGCAGATATATTAGCGCCGTCGTTCATCCACTCGGACGCCTTTATTCTTTTACGTTCCCGGCACCGCTTCACTCTGTTTTATGGTTACCACTGGATTGCTCTTGAGAAGTCCTTTCCAACCGTATACGATCTCTGTAGGCTATTTTTATTTGGCTTTTTGACGAGTATAGGCCGACATTGCATTATTTATTTTAATGTTTTCTTTTAACACCGTATATATTTAATGTAACTATATCATACTAATGTGTTATATATGCAATCGATATATCTTGATGAGAGCTGGCGATTGAAATTCAAACGAAGGTTATAAATCAAAATTTACACTAAACGAAAATTATTTGACGCAGGGAAAATACCTCAAAATGGCGGCGCTTCCCCCTTCGCCTCGCGTTATGTGTCACCGTCCACACTAATCGTAACGAATGCTTTAATTCTTTATCTCTTGAGTGATGTAATTAAATTTTGGGTGTAGATAATATATATGTAGTTGCAACACCAAATTCTGTCCCCCAATTTTGTTACCAACAGTTTTCTGAATTGCTTTCCACTATGGAGTTCTAAAAGATATTTTCAGAAAGAGTAAAGAGTAATTAACCATAGGCTCTATCAAAAATGAGAAAAAGGTCCCATCTACCTCCAAAATTACAAAACACGTAAGTAACTTCCAACCAGTTAACAGGTTTGGAATTTATGTTAAATATAGGTTTAAGGACTGTACTGGTGCTTCGTTATTATCATTTATCACCCATCATAACATGGGGATAATGTAACTACGCCTTCCAAGTGCCCTAACCTCAGACGTGGGTTACAGTTATTACAATTCCAGGCGACAAAGCTAGAAATGTGGTAAAGCAACCTGGTGGCATTAGAAAAAACATCCTCCCAGTTTAAAAGTTGTTTGAAGTAAAAGGAGTAGAGGTAAGTTAACACCCAATTAATACATATTTGAATGTATCTACAATCGCGAAAGCATTCATAGAATATTTGTACCACCAATGATAAATGATCCTAAAATAAACAGATGTTGCTTAATCCGTGATCCTTCTTTGTCAATCTGAAAGTAGTTAGTACTATGTCAATAGGTTTACTCCCGGAGGACTACGGATTGATTACCACGCTCGCCTCAAATTCCGAAGTTAGGTTGCTTAAACTCGTTCGGTGTCGATGTTTTTTTTAAGGAGCAAAACTTATAAGTATGGTTTGCTTCGAAAGAGAACTAAAGCCGTGGGTCCCATGACATAGATTTAAGACACGTAAAAGAACTGCACGCCTCTGAACATTTGTAGGGTTTTCACGTCCAGATTTGAGATGCGTCGCTAATAACTTGAGATGTTAAAGAGCGTCGTTAAATAACGGTTCTAATTATTGAACTCTTCCATGGCGCGACAGGCCTAAAAGGACCTTGACATATCAGCCGGGTGATTTCCTCACCTATATATGGGTGGAATTCCAAGTCAGCATGTCATGTTTTCCACCTATTGTAGTTTTTTTAACCTTGAGCTGCTACCAAATTCCTCACGATCCTGGATGGGTGTCGACCACATACTAACCGAAATTCCATGATAAGATATATTCCACGAATGGGACTCAACTAGCGTCAAGTCCCGTGCACCAAGTCATGATGCTCTATGTCAGTGAGTAATTTATAATAATATTATACATTAATATTCATTTTAATTGTTACAGCCGAGTCGAATCTACATGTGAGAACCGATGATGCTTTTCTACTCAGGTTTCTACGAGCTAGGAAATTTAATTGCGCTAAGGCTTTCCATATGGTACGTATGTTTATACAACAGTCATTACTACATTTTTTTTCATTGAGATTATCTAATAAAATGCATGATAAGGAATTACTGTGTTGTTTGAAAAATGTCCAATTGATAAGTTGTAAATTTTACAAGGCCAGTATCAACAAAATGTAGACCAACGACTTTACAGTTTAGTTTCAATTAAGAGAATCCCTCTATTTTACTTCACATTTTTATAGCTTTAAACCTTTGTGGTCTGCTTCTTTTACAGTATGATTTTATTTTGAAGTGATTTTACTTATTTGGAAGCTTAAATTTCGTTTCAAATATCGTATTCAAAGTTTAGAGTCTGTTTGAAATCTGTTTGTTTTGGCGTTTCATAGCTCGTTAAATGTGTTTTTTAAATTCCTGTTTTCGGATATTTTACTATTTGATTTGAGGTTTTTGAAATTTATATGAAGTTTCTTTTTACTTAGAAGTCCTATGGTTCGTTTGTAGATTTCACGGTCATTTTTCATGACTCAAAGTTTCTTATTAAGCCTCATTATTTATTTTGAAGTTTATGATTTGTCTTGAAGTTCGTTAGTTTTGGTTACGTCTCACACAATGGTGAAGCAGACTAATTATTTTTATTTGCTCAGATATTACACGATGTAGAAAAAAATTGAAGAAAAACGTTAGAAATGTTATGGACACCTCATAAGAATGGAAGAAGGTAGAATACCAAGAAGATACTTGATTGGAAAGCTAATGGAAGAAATGGAAGAGGCAAACCTAGAGAACGTTGGATTGATAGAGTGAGAAGAAGTATGGAAGCTAGGGATTTGAGGGAAGGGGATGTTTTAGACAGGAACCTCTGGCGACAAATAAATTTGGGTTGAAGGAGAAACACTGTATTGTGGAATAGTCTTGATAAAATACATAGTAATTACCTGACCCAACGCCGCTTCTCATTCTCGGAAACCTTACTGAATACGTAACATACAAAATTATGACAAAAATGCGAACCGTACCTTCCAACAAACGCTTCTTAAGGTGAACTGGAACCGTCGACTTTACCTAAGAACGAATTTATCGATCACATATAATGGTTCTTTGAACAAATCTCAACTGTTGATCACTGATGATAAAACCTTTAACAAATGCCAACATTTCTCCCTTTCGATGAATATAATTGTTAGATTACAAATCCTTGTGCATTGTATGAATATCCTGGTGTAAAGGTTTAGTCGTCGTAATGTATTTTTTGTGGATGTAGTTGGGATGGTATAATTGAAAAAACTTGGAACGTATGTATACATCCTTCAGGGAGATATGTGTGCTCCCTAAGGAGGAGTTTTCTGACCAACGTAATTTAGAAATGTTTATTTACGTACATATGTAAAGTAAGTGACATAAAGTCATTATATCGCCTGAATGAGACGTCTAGTGAGCAACTAAGGCATTATTTGGATGGTGAAATCGGTTCGAGTTTGTTCAGAGACACTAATTTAGGCTTGAGTTTCTTTTACGAGCGCGAAAATCTTTATACTGGGGACTCACGGCATAAAGTATTTTCCGGAGAACTTGCCCTTAAATGTTTCTATTCTAAAATTCCATCGACCCCGACCCCGTGTTTGAACCTGGGACACTAGGACTAGAAGAAAGGAACATAACCACTAAACCATCGAGGCCGACGTAACTTGGAGTCGTTCCTGGAAAGTCAAACACATGATCAATATTTTGGTGAACCTGAGGCCACCTGCTGCCTGCGCTAGTTCCAAGATTATTTTAAAATTCTCTAATTTATTTTTAGGTTTCACATTTGTTTTATTGTAGTTACACTCTAAATAATAATGTAATGTTAAAATCACATAAAAATTAATCAAATAAGTAATGCGCTTTTCCTACATTTATATATCATATTTTAGACCGATATATTATTTTTTGTTCAAATTAATATGATGTTAGAGCATGATGAATATTATTAAGAGAAGTGTTTATTGGTTGCAGTTGCAGCGGTACTACGTTATGAAACTGAGGTGCCCTGAGCTGTTTAAAGTACCTCGCCCTTCAGAGAAGCAGCATATATTAGAAATGCAAGCACAGAATATGCTAGAAGACCGGGATGGCAGTGGTCGCAGAGTTTACATATTCAGAGTCGGTCAGTCTCACACTTAAATCGATTTATGTTTTAATTATATTATACAAATTATATAATCACAATATAGCTTTACAATTTCATTAGTGCTGCTCAATTTGTAGTTGGTGCACAGTACAACTAGCATATAATTACCGTAATTTTAAAATTCCATAGAAATTTTTGTTATATTAAAATATATTATATATGAAAAATGTCCACCGCTGTGGTCTCGAGGTAGCGTGCTGCCTTGTCACGCAGCGGGCCCGGGTTCGATCCCCGGTCGGGGCAGTTTTTCTGGGTGATGTTTTTATCGGGGTTTTTCCTCACTTATAAGACAAATGTCAGGAAAACTTTAAGGCCCAAACGGTCCCCGAAATCATATGGCCATCATCCTTATCATTATCATCCTTACCATTATCATCATCATCATCATCATCCTTCACCGGCGTGGAAAGCAACGGGAAGCTACCACACCTACACAATTCCCTAGTAAAGCTGCAAGCATAGCATGAAAAAATGCTATGATTGCAGTGAAGGACCTGCCTTCGGGCAGAATTACTATGGATGGATATGAAAAATATATTCATCTAATAAACATAACATTTGAATTCAGCCATAATCCTTAAGCAATTTATTATTACATAAACCACAATATTTAAATATATGGTAAGGTTCTTTCTCGAAGGAGAATACTGTGTCAGATATTGTACATATTCCTATATTACTATTTTTACTTCCATTAGAATTGTAAGTTTATTAGACCTATTATTTTAATATCAGGTTTTTATTAACTTTTATTTATAAAATTACATTCTAGAAGATGACGATTACCTGTGTTATGAGTAGGGCTAGGATGTTTATGTAATAAAAGATAAAATTGCAATGCAGATTGTATATATTATTCAACTGTTTATGTATGAAACTAAAACGAAAGACAGTCAGAAGTCTAACTTTTCATTATACTATGTTGCAATCTTATATTTTAGTACATAAAAATTCTAGCCCTAGTTATGAGGTGTTTCATATTCTTGAATAAAGTTTTTCGTCACATCGATAAACAACCTACACATATTCATTCACTATTTTTCTGATTATGTTAACAAATAAAGATCAAAGAGAAAAGACAATTAGGTGAAATTTACGAAAATAGAGTTACCTCTCACACAGATAGCAAATTTCTTTACTATTTAAATTCGCAGTGATAAATGTTTGAAACACATGCAAGATCCCATTAAAATAAATGATTTGAGCTTTCCTTGCCATAGTAAAGCAACATTAAAATTACGTTTTCTCAAATCTTGGTTTGTGACATTTATTGTGTCTGTACGTTTACTTATATACCGTCCACACAACATATTGTATGGAAAATTGTAACTGTTTGCTTCAGTTGTTGAAGGAGATTGGAATATTTACCGTTTCAGACGAGTCATGTTGTTCTGCATCGTATTTGAAGCGCACTAAGAGAACAGGCATTGGATGCAAATAGACCAGTGCTATGATATGGCTGTCTGGCAAAAATGAAAACAATTAAGATGAAATTACAAACTAAAATTACTCACTGCTATGTGTTCAAAGTGTAAGGACATATTTCTTATGACTTAGGTGATCTGTTTGTAATGACAGCGGGCACGCGAGGCTTCAATCTACTGACATCATATATTGTCCAAACTTGACAAACCAACTTGCAGTATAAATCATTCCGTTCCCCAAGCTTGGATATTATTGTATTTAAATCATGGTACAGCAAACGTAACGTTAAAGCTACTAATTCATTGGCAATATTGAAACCGGATATTCATTCTAGCGCGGACATAATCCTTCCATACATCCCCATACTGAACTAATATTTTCCAATCATTTCCTGTATAATTCGCCTCACTCAAAACATGCTTAATTTTATTATCTCACCTCATTCGTGGACTACCTACTGGGTGCTTTCCCTTTGCTTTGCTAAATGTAAATTTTCATGTCCATATTTCATTCCTCATTCAAACCACATGTCCTGCCAATAGAAATCTAACTGTTCTTATTACATCTGGTTTCCCATAATATTCATGTAGCTCACAATTATGTAGTTTTTTAGTTCATAAGCTGTTCGAATTTCTTTACTCCAATTATTTATATATATATATATATATATATATATATAATAACAATAATAGCATAATAATGCTTTATATTAGCTGGCAGAGTTAAGGCCATAAGGCATTTTATTCCACTCAACCAGTGAATAGTAGAATTATACAAACATTACATGCTTATTACAATTTTAAGACATTATTATAATGCAGACTAAACAAAATACAATGATTATGTGATCTAATACTAGATAATACTAACAAAAACATGGAATATATTAAAATGAAAATTATACAAAATAAAGGAAGTAGTTTCCTAGACTATTTAACTCATGCCCCAAATGGGAGTCAATGACCAATCACGTTTCAATGATTTCTGTATTACAACCAATCAGAGACGTGTTTCACGAAATAATTATCAACGTTAGGATTATCATATATTAAGCAAAGCTCCTCCTTTTTAATATTCTGAACAGGTCTGACCGTTATTTTGCAGTGACTGAGCCTATAACAAATACGGCTACCAGATTGTATATAATAGTGCTTACATGTCAACATTTGTAGCAATTGATTATACCACCAAAAAAAGAAACCACTGTTTGCACTTTCTTAAATGTATACGACATCAAAAATGAATTAATATACAGATTGATGTGTTTCATTTTTTCTCCACTAGAGAGCATTCTTACAATATTGCGTTCCTTTGGCAATAAATAGTATGATCTGGTTGCAGTGATAAACAAAAGAAGCAGTAGAAGCGTAGGCTACCTATCGTTTCTCATTAGTTTTCAAACATCACCGTTTACTTTAAATATTAAAAATATTTTTAAATAACTGTAGTTAAATAATGATTTGTGAGTAAACAGCTTTATTTTATTCGTTAAATAGTCCTAACAAATGCCACTCTTGATTTCCAAATTCTCTAGATAAATTCACTCCTCACTTCGTGAGTCGTGAATTTATCGATAATTTGGAAATCACTCGTGGCATTACTTATGATGATTATTTATTGAATGGTGTATATAGTTGTTATGCAGTTAATGTTTTCATAGTGTTGAACTTAAGTAATCAGTTAATTTGTATTTAAATAATGATAGCGATTGACAGTCCCTGACATGACTGAGAAGTGAGTTCCATGCTCTAGTCATAGATATTGTGTAAGATTCAGACTATAGACATGTCCTGTGCTGTGGTATCAAAAGTAGAGAAGAGTCTTGTGATCTTGTTCCTAAATTGTGATGAGCCGATAAATTTTGAAAACGTGTTGTTAAATAACTTGGTAAATATGTGTGCAGAATTTGGAATAGTACAGTGTGTGAATGTAAAGTTCTTCTGTCATTTAGGCGTAGCCATGATAAGGCCTGAAATGAAGGAGACACGTGGTCATAACGACGGAGATTGAATATAAATCGAATGCACGCATTATGAGCACGCTGTAGTCTGTCAGATAGATCAGTTGTCAGATTAATCAGTAATATGTCGCAGTAGTCGAAGTGTGGCATTATAAGAGTCTGTACAAGTATTTGTTTTAATTTTGTAGGAAGGGAGTTCTTGAAACTATTTAGGGAGTGAAGAATTGAGAACACTTTCTTGCAGGTATTATTCACCTGGATCGTTATCACAAGTATTAGTAAATTCTTCTCCACTCCTAAAGTGAATTCTTGTGTTTCATATAGATATAACTGAAATAATCACTGTTTTATACATTTAAATTATACACTGTTTGATGTTGCTGAGACGACAAGAGAGTGTAGTGCATGCGTTTCCTAAAGAAATAAGAATGAGGTAGGGATTAATATAGTTTCAAATATAAATTAAATTAATTTTAAAATACCGTTGAGATTATGTAATAAAATATTAAAATATAAAATTAGTACCTGATAAGTCAGTCGTCGTCAACTAAAATAAAGTTAGTTAAAATATGAAGGATTTTCAAAACAGTGTTTCATCTTCTGCATTTCAACAAATACTCGTCAACTATTTGATGAAGCTTTATAACAAAACTTTATTTTAGTTGAGGACGACAGATATTTGAGGTACTAAATTTATATTTCAATACTTGATTCGATTTTTGTACTTCATTTCTGTTTGTAATTTGCTGTTCCTAGATATTTGAATTCTGCACTTTTTTCTAAATTCCCCATCATTTGTTGTTAACCCTTAAATTCGTAATGTATCCTTTTGGATGCATCAGCTGGTTTAATTAATTTAATATTTTAAATAAATCAGAACAAAACAAACAAAAAGAGTCCACTTAAAAGTGTGTATAATTATACAATATACATAATAATAACAGTTTCACAATATTCCGTTTTCACTGCGGTCCGCCACATTCTAATAACTAACAGAAGAAATTTGTGTTTTGCCACCAGCTTACGGCAGTGGAACAGTGAAGTCAAGTCAAGGCATCCTAGATACACCGAGTACGCAAACTTTCCTGTTGGCGGTAACGTCAGCTCCTGTTACTGGTAGTAAGGATCACCGACGAGTCAACGCGAACTGGTGGGCAACCTTTGGTCAACCTTGGCGTCTTGAGCGCTACTGCTCGGGCTTTTGCCTCTCTCTACTCCAAGTTGCAGATTGAAATCTTTATTTTCTTCTGATAGCTGGCTGAAAATAGTGAATTGGTGAATAGTGTTGTGCAGCGTGTCCCTTTTTTCCGGGTGGGGCCTGGCGGCCACACCCACTAAAGAGTATTCAGTGTTTTTTCAGTGAAATTTTTTCAGTGTTGTGTTTATACAGTGGTGTTTGGTTCCTGCAAAGCAACTCTATTAACTGCGAGTGCTTTGTTAAGCCTTGTCTACTGGCTTATTGTGTTCAGTTTTTAGTTCAGTTCAATCAAGCCAAGTGCTAGTGTAGTAATAAGTAATTAGTGCTGAACAGTCTTACCATGGCTGCTTCACTAAAAAGCGTAAGTGCCGAGCAGGCTATGGACCTTGAGTATGAGGAGCCCTCGGCCTACGAACTTTGGGAAACTGCGCTCAAAAAATTTGAGAGATACGTAGTTAATCAAAAATTTCCATCTGAATCAAAATACCTAGCAGTAGCTAGTGAGGTGCGTGGTGCAATCGTTATAGTTATCAATTTTATGAGCGCGTTCCCAAATTTCGGTCAGTCCGATTTTGCTCGTGATGTTACACATGATTGCCTAAAAAGATTAAGTGAGATTAAGCTCAATATGAAATCTAACCAAGATTATTTTGAAAAAATGCTTCATGAATTGAAATCAATACTTATGGAACTCCCTGTATCCTGTTTTTTCACAGGTGCAGATCAAATTCCTATAGAGAATACAGAATATGTACCTGAACCTAAAAAGATTAAAACACATGAGAAAGAGAAACCATCCCAAAATAGTTCAAATGATAACATGAATACAATTTCAAATAAAGAGAAACCATCCCAAAATAATTCAAAAGATAACATGAATACAGTTTCAAATAAAGAGAAACCATCCACAAATAAGGCAACTACGGTCACATCACGACAAAATGAGGTGTCCGACTGTGCCAGTGCAAAATAGATTTTCAATTTTATCCGAATTACCGGATTCAATGGACACTGTCGACCCTCAGGCTCCTCAACCTGGACCGTCACGGGACAAGCAGACTACAGCAGCTACCAGGCGTAGTAACCAACCGTCCAGGGAGCCTCAAGTAATGCCGCAGCCGAAAAGGGAACCACGCCCACCACCCATAACGGTGATTGGGCATGGTGACCTTTTCAGGATGAATAGGGAATTAAAAGGAAAATTCGAAAAAGACGTAAAAGTAGTTAAAACCCAGGACGGTTTGAGATACTACGCTACCTCGGAGGCAGACTTTCATCTACTCAAAGAATACTTCAAAAATGCAAAGAAAGAATTTTATACATTTCAACTCAAAAAAGATCTGCCTCTGAGGGCTGTTCTAAAGAGGCTTCCCTCCAGCATCACTGCTGATGAAGTCAAGGAAGAACTTAAAGAACTAGAATATCCAATAATATCGGTAAAGCAAATCACCAAAAAAGAAGGAGAAGTTATTACTCCCTTACCATTATATATCCTGGAACTTCAGAACAATGATGCTGGTAGAGAAATATATAACTTAAACCGCCTCTGTTTGACAGTGGTGGCTGTGGAACCATACAGACCTAAAGCTGGCATGAAGCAGTGCTTCAGATGCCAGAAGTTTAACCATACTTTCATGGGGTGTTCCTTGACCCCATCTTGCGTAATTTGCGCTGGTACTCATAGTCATCGTGAGTGTCCGGTGAAAACCGCGGCACTCACGGACAAGAGCCTGCTGAAGTGCGCGAACTGTGGGGAAAAGGGACATCCCGCTTCCTACCGGGGTTGTGAAGCCTATAAGAAAGCAAAAGAGACTTATGAAAAAAGAAAAACCAAACCAAAGTCCAACAACCCCGGCGTCCCAACCTCGAACTTTCACAACAAAAACTGTTAATCCTACAGTCTCATATAGTTCTATGGTAAATTCTGGCATCACAGTTAAACCTACTGCAGGCACTGTCCCACGTCAGCCAGGGTCTGTGGCTGCTATACCAATGACGGATCAGGGACAAAAACTTTTCCATGACATTCAGCCTCTGCTGAGTGGTCTGTCGACACCTATGGAGAGGTTTGTGTTCCTGACGAATCTTGTGAACTCATGTTTCGGAGATGGCTAGGCATCCTTCACAAAGCTATCTAAATGTCATGGCATTTAATGCCAATGGTGTATCCAACCAGATTCATGAGTTAATTACATTTATACAAACAAGAGATATCGACATTCTTCTTCTGAACGAAACGCACTTAAAACCAAGAATGAAATTCCAAATTCCGCAGTACTACACGTATAGGAATGACCGTCTTGATGGTCCCCTTGGAGGCACTGCCATCTGTATCAAAAAGTCCATTGGCCATAGGGTGGCCCAAATCCCGGGACTTCAATTTATTGAAGCCACGGGTATCTTCCTACCAATCACAGACCGCGAAACATTATTCATAGCAGCAATCTACAAATCTCCTCGAAGACTTCTGACAAGACACGACTTAGATATCCTCACTTCTATCTCCCCAAGCTATCTGCTTGCGGGAGACTTTAATTCTAAACATCATTATTGGAATTGTCGTGTCCAGAATGTCTCTGGTACAATCCTTCAAAACTACTGCCAACTTCATAACATTGAAATCTCTGCTCCAAGGGAACACACACTGTTCTTCCAACACGCCTACGGTCTCACGTCCGATATTTTGGACATAGTTCTATCGAAGAATGTTGCTATTTCACCACACATCACTACTGTTACAGACGCACTTGACTCTGATCACACGCCAATACTTTTTAAAATTTCATCCACATTTTTATTGTCCTCCCCATTTAAGTTACAACATCATTGCACAGACTGGCAGAGTTACACTAACATGCTTAACCAATGGGTTATGCCTACACTCTCTGTCGAGTCTACGGAACAAATAGAACACACTGTCCTTAATCTACAGGCCACAATTAAAACGGCCATTACACTTGCTACAACGCGACCAAAGAAACTAATAATACGCGAACAAAATATAACGATCCAGCACTTCAAAATTATTTAAATCTAAAAAGGCAGTACCAAAATGGTACCGCGATTTCGGAGCTCCACATCACAAACAGCAATACAATCACTATGCTCATTTGGTCAAAAGCCGGCTTAAAGAGCTGAGAAATGCTGATTGGGATTCTTCCCTTCAGCATTTCTCAGACAAAAAGACTCCACCATGGGAGATAATAAAACGCCTCAAAAGGAGTCGAGCTCCGCCTCCTCCCTCAGCCATCCAGTCGGACGAAACTTGGGCGTATCTCCCTAGGGAGAAGGCCCAGGTTCTAGCCGACAATTTCGCGAACCGGTTTAGACCTCATGAGCTTACAACACCGACTCACGAAGCTGAGGTGCAACATACAATCAGTACTTTCCTAGAGACACCTATTCCTATACCCCATCCTGATGTACAGCTTTGTGAACTCAAAGCTATTGTACATAACCTCCCGTCCCACCGTGCCCCTGGTCATGATCAGATTTCTAATCTGGCCATAAAACACTTACCTGAAAAAACCTTACTCCTACTCCTACAAATAGTGACCCTTTGCTTTCGTTTCCACTACTTCCCGGAAGTATGGAAGAAAGCAAAGGTAATCGCTATTCCTAAACCTGGTAAAGACCCAACCATACCGGACAACTTGCGTCCAATCAGTCTGCTACCAGTGCTGGGCAAAATTATGGAAAAAATTATTTTGGCAAAATTGAAAATTGCAATTTCTGAGAGAAACCTTATTCCTACTCATCAGTTTGGATTTAGAAAAGCACATAGCACTCCACTGCAGCTTGCAAGACTGGTTGACCATGTTGTTACGGGCTTCAACTCTAGGAAAAGTACTGTGGCAATATTTCTTGACATTGAGAAAGCTTTTGATACTACTTGGATAAATGGACTTATTTAAAAACTTATCAAATTCAACATTTCGGCTCATTTAATTAAATTGATAGCTAAATACCTCACTAACCGACAATTTTATGTGTCGGTTAGTGGGTATAATTCTGACTGCAAGACCCTCTTGGCGGAAGTTCCTCAAGGTGCAGTACTCTCACCTATCCTATATAGCCTTTATGTTTCCGACTTCCCTACCTTTCCTAGCGTAAATATCGCATCCTTTGCTGATGATACGTGTCTGTTTTATCAGGCACGTTTTCGTTCCGTACCGTTCCACATTCGTGTGGTCCAAACTGCCCTAAACACAGTCCAATCCTATATGCGTCTGTGGAATATAAAACTAAATGCAAATAAAACAAAATTCGTTGTATTTGCAAAAACCCACAAACGCACTCCTGCCCGACTCACCTTAGGAACTCTTAGACTCCGTCCAGAGACTTCAGCCAAGTATCTTGGAATCCATTTGGATTCCAAGCTTACGTTCAAAATTCATATTGAAAATCTAAAACATAAAGCAAACGCTGCCATTGCACTTTTATATCCATTTTTCAAGTCGCCTATGCTATCTACCAGGATCAAACTTACTTTATATCAAGTTGCGATCCGCAGCATGTTGCTGTACGGTTGTGAAGCCTGGAGTATCCTAGCTGCTGGACATAAGAAAAAAGTTCAAATAATCCAGAATAAATGCTTAAAAATAATACTTTCAGCTCCACTACGCACTAGGATCTCAGTACTTCACGACCAAGCACAGATGCCCTATATTGCTGATACAATTGAAAAAAGGGTTGTGCACATGTTGCAACATATAGAAAATCATGAGAATCCAATTGTTCGCAATATAGGGCATATGCTACAGCAACGTGCTGTACACCGAAACATATTCACCAGAGACCCCGATGACGGTCCACTTCCATGATATGTGTGCTGGATTCCAGCTAGAGTAGTGTGGCTCACTCCATGTCGCCGGCTTTCGGACTCTCTGCTTGTCCGGCGACTATGGTTTATGATGACCCTGCTCTGGTGAGGGACCATCCTCATATCATCCATACCTGCTACGGTAATGAACACATAAGCCGCGAGACAGCAAGGCTAAGGAACAAAACCCCTACTGAATAAACACAATGGTGTTTGGCCGCCAAGGGACCTCAACTGGTTCCCAAAAAGCGGCACACTGGGCAATGCTAGTCATTGCCACAAAACAGTCAGTCAGACAGTCAGTCTTCTTCTTCTTCACTTCCTGGTTTAGGCAAGAGTTGCCTGTTCCGTCTTCACTAATAGATCTAAGACCATCTCTTCCGAGGACGTCCGACATCTCTTCTTCCTCTTGGAAAATAATGGAAGATTTTATTTGGTAATCTACTTTCTTCCATTCTTTCTACATGTTCTTTCCACTGTATCTTGTTAAATATATTTTCTTCTATGGAGCAGATCTGCAGTTCTTCACGGATATCCACGTTTCTTATCTGGTCCATTCTAGTGCAGCCTTTTACTGTTTTTAAAAATTTCATCTCGGCTGATTGGATTTTACTTTCTTGTTTGGTAGTGGTAATCCAAGATTCACTCCCATACAAAAGGACAGGGACAGCCATTGTTTTATAAAATTTTAATTTTGTTTTTTTATGGGCTTTATTATTCAATGTTCTATTTATTGTACCACAAATAGCTTGAAACTGATGTGTTTTGTGTTCAATATCTTTATCACATCCTAGATATTTTTATAGTGGGATACTTGTTCAATAATTTCGTCTCTAATTACTATTTTTGCACGCAGAGTATTTCTTCCACAAAATGCCATTACTTTTGTTTTACTTATTGAAATTTTAAAATTATAATCGCCACATATTGCATTTAGTTTGTAAGCAGCCAATTGTAATAGATCTTCATCATGGTGTAGTAACACTAAATCATCGGCGGAAAGTAAGTTATTAATACTTGAGTTATTGTTCAATCTAAGGCCTTTGTCCATTGTAATTTTCCATTGTTTCATAATGTCGTCGATATATATATTAAAAAGAGTGGGCGATAGACTACACCCTTGTCTAACTCCTTGATTTAAGAAATTTGTTTTTTGCCAATTTAAGGGTTAAGCGTTCACTCTTATTTAATAACATTATTATATGTGTGACCATATAAAATATGGTTTTATAGATTTGTAATGGGAGTACTTGTAATAGCTGCAATTACTGTTCACAGAAAAGTGTGATGCATCAAGCGTTAGTATCGAGGACATCTTCCGCACCAACGTGCTGGCTCTGGAACACATTGTACAGGAACCTGAAACGCAGATCGCAGGCCTCGCTGTCATCGTCGATATGAATGGTTTTGGGTTCCAACATGCCAAGTTCCTCTCACCCTACTATGCACGACGCACAGTGGAAGTCATTCAGGCAAGTAATCCACATATTCTCTAATAAGGTAAATGCCATTTTTCCTTACACCACTGATAATATTTCCAGCTAAATGGATATTTGGTGGTAGGGCATGAAGTTCCATTGGGAAGTAGCTGTGCAACGGTTTAGCGACAGTTTTCTGAACAATTATACTATGTTAATTTTGCGTCATTCATTACAAGATCAACTTCAATTCTTTAATGTGTGTTCCCCACTCTTCAAATAACAAAAATATTTATTTGGTGACTTTATAATTTTCCGTCTCTTCTAAATTGACACATAGACTTATCATTAGATTAGGCTAAGTTAGGAAAATTTAGGTTAGCTTAGGTAAGGTAGGGCTAATAATAATAATAATAATAATAATAATAATAATAATAATAATAATAATAATCATAATGATAATGATAATGATAATAATAATAATAATAATATCATCATCATAATACATCACAAAGAAAGCAGCATACGTGGCAATTGTTTAGAAATGTCGTAAGGTACACTTTCTTTGTCCATAAAATAAATATGTATATTCGTGGGCATTTAAACATCTAAAATATATTAGAAGCAATCGAAGAATACAAGTAATTGATAATTATATTTTCAGGGAATACAATCAAGACGAATTCCATTTTAAGCATATAGCTGCAGACCATAATATAAGGAAATAAGTTAGATTAGATAATAATAATAATAATAATAATAATAATAATAATAATAATAATGGAATAACTGCTACTATTACTACTACTCATACTGCCACAGTAGAATTAGGCTGTTGACAACTATAAGAGGAGCCTGGAAGAGGAGTACAATGTTGTCGTACGTAGGCCTACATGAAGTGACGGGAATGATGATGGGGGTAACGCCAGTTCGCCAGAATTTGTAATTCATATGTTTTAAAATCGGCTGCGGTGGACTAGTGGTTATGCTCCTTGCCTCTGGTCCCGAGGGTCGCGGATTCAAACCCGGTCGGGTCGATGGTTTTTTAGGATGGAAAAATCTAAGGAGCAAGTCCTTCGGGAGGGACTTTAAGCCGTGGGTCCCGAGTCTGAAAATATTCAGGCTCATAAAAGATCCTGAAGCCTGAATGATAATGCCTCTAAGCAAAATTTACCGAATTTTCCCGCCCTAGTACTATCTTGGTTTCCTAGATGTCAGTATGAGGCGGAACGCTGACCACGGACCACTCAAATGACATCTACACGAAAACAAGTGTAACTAAATTAGTATGGTTAAAATTCTTCCCTGTAGGGGCAGAGCGCATAAATCTCTGTTAAAGGAAACATGGGCTTACAAGATACAAGAAGATGTTTTAAAATCTCGTCATGAATAGTAAAACTACGCAACACTGTGATGGATTATATAAAAAACTCGTTAATTAATTAATTAATTAAATTAATTAGTAGGGGGCACGCCGTAGCGTAGTGGTTAAGGCACTGAGCTACAAGCCAGAGGGTCGAGGGTTCAAGTCCCGTTGGGGTCAGGATTTTTAAACTGACCCAAACCCTCTGGCGGCACTATGGCCCTGGGGTCGACTCAGCCTCTAACGGAAATGAGTACCAGACGCTTGATCTGGGGGTAAAGGCGGCCGTCACGCAGGGCTGACAACCCGGCTGACATAAAGTGCCGATTGTCTAGAAAAAGTGGGAGCCTTAACCTCCTACTACCCCAAGGGCCTCTCGGCCTGTTGTGGGATTAAAAAAAATAGTAAATAGGCCTATTTACAATGAAAATTAAAATCAGATACAATAAAGAAAGTCTTATCTAGAACGGCATGGTTTTATTACAGAGAACTTGCTTCATTTTTAAACACTTGGTGAGAATATTAGAGTTTTGGCAAGATGGTAAGGGGTGACCACGTAGTGATTGGTTTTTATCAAGGTCGAATGCGTTGCTATAGCAACAAAAATCCAAAGTTTATTCTCAAATGTTTTACTGTCAGAAGTCCAAATCAGTTAATTCCATTGAACTATTCCGGCTGTGATGTTAGATAATAAACACATTATGCCAATGTTGTTAAAAAATTGGGTTTCTATTTAGATTCTAATCTAAATTGGAATACCCAAATGAAACAAACACCTAAAAAGATCTGTACAATGCGTCGCTAAAGCTTCTTAACAACCTTCTACCAATATGTATTAAAAGAATTTTATTCCAAACCTTAGTGATGCCGCATTTTGACAATTGCGACCTTCTACTAACCGACAAAAGTGTTCATAATGCATGTATAAGATTCAAAATTAAAGCGGCGAGAATTATAAGTGGGCTATTCACAAGTATATAATTTTTCAAGAGTTCAAAAACAAATTTTACTTTTTCCAAAAATTTGTATTTGATTCTTGCAAGGTACTTATGTAACAGTTTTTCAGGCACAATTCATAATTAATTTAAAGTTAGAATTAATAGAAATACCTTAATTTTATTTGCGGCCAGCAGGAAATAATTATAGAGATTATAATGGAGTTAGCGAAATTAAGCCAATCTTTAAGTTGTATACAATAAATATACTTTCCTATTTAAGAAGCATTAATACGAGAATGATATATCATTAAATAAATCACAAGTCAACCGCTATGGTCTCGAGGTAGCGTGCTGCCTTGTCACGCAGCGGACCCGGGTTCAATCCCGGTCCGGACAAGTTTCCTGGGTGACATTTTTTTCGGGATTATTCCTCACTTGTAAGGTAAATGTCAGGAAACTTTAAGGCCAAATGGTCTCCGAACACCATCTGACCATCACTATCATCAATATCACATTTACTTAATTAGCTTAAGTTTAGTCTAAGGTATGTCCTGGCGCATCATTACCATCATCATCAACTCTCATATACCATCGGGGCAGCGTAATCCCGCCTTCCAACCTCAGAAGTGGGGTACAAGTACGCCATGCCATGAGAGGGCACCAGGTATGTCGAAATGGCAGCCTGGGGCATTTGGAAAAAGATATATATCACAATACAGTTGTTTCTAACAATATAACAGATTATTATTGACCTTAACAAATGTTGTTTGATACAAAGCTTGAATAACTCAAGATGAAAATCACGATTAATATTTTCTACTTAATGTATTTATTAACTACTAGTTAATATTCAGTTGCGCCTAAATAAATGAAATGTGTATTTATGTTTATTTGAATAAGTAAAAAAGAAAATAAATATAAATTTATATCGTAATTAATAGAAGATACCCTGTGTTGATCACCCGGCATTGCTTGGGAATCTACTTATCCTGATCTCCTTGGCATCAATGAGGTGAAACAAAAAAATCGGTTATCCATAAAAGATAGACATGTTTCTAAAATGTTTTGAGATATTCAATTCTGTGTGTTTGTTATGCTTTACGAAACGTAAGGAACTAAAGCGTCCAGAACGCTACATTTTAGAGCAGTGATGCCTGTTTTTAGTTTCTAATATATAGTACGTACGGCAATATTATATATAATATGTTAATTGCAACAGAAACATTCAGTAAATGATGGAAAAACTCCATTCAGATCGCTGTCAAGTGGTTTTTGGGTTAATAAAGGACAGACAGACAGACTCGCACTCAGTTTTATATACAAAGAAGATAGCTCCTAGCATGCCACTTGTTCACTTCAGACTCCAAACCGTGCTTCAATCTCTTCTTCATCAGGGCAGTTTAAAGTTTTATTTTCTGGGCAATTTTATCTTGAAATTCGATACATCCCCTCCAGAAAAATATATTTCAGATATGGTGTGTAGTCCTGTTTATCTAATAGACTTTTTACTTTTGCAGAGTTAACAGCCCTCCATAGTATTTTTACTTGTCGTGGTGAAGAGAGACTTCCGTGCTTATAAATGAGCCCGAGAGCTATGCCGGCGGTAGCTTTGCTGCCGATAGGGTTACCCATGCCGGAGTGGTCAAAGGTGATAAGCTAGACGAAAAAAGTACCTTGGTGGAAAGAGTGACGATCTTTCACCGTAAAAATACAACCGTCAAGAAATGCGGGCATGGGTTCAACTGGGGTAAAATAATCCGGAGGTCAAATAGTCCCCCATTCGGTTCTCCGGGCGGGGACTACTTTAGGGAACCCATGCCAAAGACTCAAACATAGGGACATGTTCCTAGGAACATGGAATGTTAGGACTTTAAACAATAGCTGGACGTTAGAGGTATTAACCGGTGAATAAGATAAATCACTCTTGGATATAGTCACTTTACAGGACGTTACATGGCCAGGAGAAGGCAGTCAGGAATTAGGAAGCTTTGAATTGTACTACGGGTGTGCAGAAAGACCTGAATTTGGAACGGATTTTTTAGTCCGAAGAAGGATCCTGTCGGCTATTCGAGATATTAAGTTTGTCAGTGATAGGATACCACGCATAATTCTAAAGGATAATCGGCATGTTTTTGTAATCGTAAATGTACATGCTCCCACAAAAGGTAAAGATGACAAGATCAAGGATGAGTTCTATGAAGAATTAGAATGCGTATTTCATAGCATTTCACGATATAATGTGAAAATTGTCTTAGGAGATTTTAATGCAAAAGTGGGGCGGGAAGATATATTCAAACCAACAATAGGCAAATTCAGTCTTCATGAAGATAGTAACGACAATGGAGTTAGATTAGTGACGTTTGCCACATAAAAAATCTCATTGTTAAGAGCACAACATTTCAGCATAAGGATATTCATAAATACACCTGGACGTCCCCAGATGGAGAAACGTGAAACCAGATAGAACACGTATTAGAAGACAAGCGCTGGCACAGTAGTATCATCGATGCTAGAGTAGTTAGAGGGACAAACTGCAATACGGATCATCATCTGGTCAGGGTGAAAATCAGAGAACGGCTATCCCTTATGAGAAGAACAAACGCTGAAGATGATTCTGAAAAAGTTGAATTAAAAAAACTTGAAAAATGATGAAATTCGGCAAGAATACGAAATTAAAATTGACAATAGAGTTTAAATACTGGAATCTTCAGATGGCAATGTGGCAACTGAAGAAGAAACTAATATAATAAAGAATGGAAGTGTATAAGAGATGCTATGAAATTGATGGCATCAGAAAGCATTGTTTATATAAAAAAGAGGCAAAACAAGAAATGGTGTGATGAGGAATGTGCCGACATTGTAAAGAAAAGAAAGCTAGCAAAAATGAAATGGTTACTCGAGCCTAATGAGGTAAATTTGGAGCAATTGAGTAGTATTAGACGAGAAACCACGAGGTTACTAAAGAGTAAAAAAAAGAGGGAATATTTGAGAGAGAAGATTAATGATCTTGAAATGAACGCAAAAAATAGGAACATTAGAGAATTATATCAGGGAATTAGGATAGAGAAGAAAGGGTTTCAAACTAAAACAAACATAATTAGGAATATAATGGGAATATGATTGCAGTATCCAAGATTATATTAAGTAGATGGAAAAGTTACTTGAATCAGCTATTAAATGTACATACAGAACAGGATATTGAGGAGGATAATTTGCAGACAGTAGAGGTGTTAATCTTAGAACCAAGTGCATTAGAGGTTGAAATGGCGATAGAAAAATTGAAGCTGTATAAAGCATCAGGTTCAGACAAGATCCCAGAAGAACTGATACAATCAGAGGAAGAAAAATTGATGGACAAGATACGCCAGTTGCTTATTATGATTTAGAATGAAGAAGCTATTCCAGAAGAATGGAAAGAATCGTTTATCGTAGCAATTAATAAGTAAGGAGAAACTATTGATTGCAACAACTACAGGGGCATCTCATTACTTTCAACTTCGTACAAAATTCATCATCATCATCATCATAGTACATTCACGAATTTAGGCCATTTGTTGACCTGTTTCGGCCTCAAGAGAAACACCATCCAGAAGTCTTTTGAGTGGACGTCCTGGTCTTCTTCTTCCTGCAGGTCTAACAAATATATTAGTAAGCAGACTTACTCAATGTGAATTTAGAAGAAACAGGTCTACAACAGTTCAGATTTTTAGCTTAACACAGATTTTAGAAAATAAATGGGAATATAATGATTCTGTACATCAACTATACGTGGACTTCAAAAAGGCACACGATTCAACTAAGAGGGAGGATTTATGTAGTATCCTGCTGGAGTTCGGATTTGCTGAAACATTAGACTTATACGAATGTTTCTAAATGACACAAAGAGCACGGTGCGGATAGGCAAGTTTTCGGATACTTTTGAAATCCACAATGGGTTGAAGCAAGGCGATACACCTTCTCCTCTAGTATTTAATTTTGTACTACAGATGGTATCAAATCTTTAGAGGATGAAGAAGGCCTCCAACTCAATAGTATTAATAAGCTGTGAGTTTATGCTGATGATGTACTATTGGGCTATAACGAGGAGATACTGAAGGCCAACTCGCACACACTACTGAGTAATACTAAGAATTTGGGACTGGAAGTAAATATCCATAAAACTAAATATATGGCCACACATAGAAATACATTATATAATGGAAATGGACAGCTAATGACAAATAAGGGGGAATTTTGAAGAAGTAGCTGAATACAAATACCTAGGAACAATAATCACAAATAGGAATGAGATGCACAAAGACATTAAAAATAGGCTCAATTCAGGATTTGCGTGCTATTATGCATTACAGAGACATTTGACGTCCCAAATCCTTTAAAAAATGTTTAATCTCTCCTCAAAAGAAGAACTAAATCGAATTAAGGGGCGTGGAAAAATAGAGAGAAATGGGGATTGTCTATAGAATCTTGAGATGAATACAGGGAGATGTCATATTTTGTGAGGAATAAATACAAATACGTTTCAAAGTATTGTCACCAAGTTTCTATAGAGAATCCCGATTTCTCTCTATTTATTCACCCCCGCCCTTGTTCCAGGTTTATTCTTAAATTGTTCTGACTACTCTTTGTGTCATGTTAGTTTTTGTTTTTCCTTATTCCTTCTTCTTGTCGGATTTAATCATAAATCTTCTTCGATAATTTTTCTTCCGTCATTATGTTCATATATTTAAACAAATTTATCAAGTTTTATTGATAATTTCTATTAGAAATCCTTGTTACTTTTAAATATTATCTTATAAAATTGTTTCTAATTTTCCCCCTCACCAAAATCTGTATAATGGACGTTCTCATATTTTGGTATTATCTTGTACATAGAAATAAAATTCCGTACATATATTTCAATTGTAATCCCAATAGGAAAGCTAATGTTGGTCGTTCATTAATGACATAGCATGAATCAATGTGTTGATGTGAAAACAGGTCAATGACCTAATTCCTTGAGGCAGAAGAAGAAGAAAAATATCTTGTACATACTTGTTCTTGGTTTGTTAGGAAGGTGGGCGTCATAAAAATAGCAAAATATAAAGATCAATTTCATCATCATCATCATCATCATCATCATCATCCTCCGGTATCATGGCAGCTGCCGCCGTCTTCCAGAAACGAAACGCCATTCCTCTCTGTCCATCCATTGGTCTTCCTCGAATTCTCTGATATTCATAGCCGGTTATACCCATTCTATCCAAGTTTCGTTAGGTCTTCCTCTCTTTCTCGTTTCCATTGGGATCCGTTCCATAACAACTTTAGGCAATTTTGCTCTGACATTCTTTTGACATGGCCATACCACTGTAATATTTTCTTTTCTATAATGTCTATGATGTCCGGCTCCACTTGCACACCCATAATTTCCCTTATTTCTTTATTTCGTATTCTATCCATTCTAGATTTTCCAGCTGATGTTCTTAAAACATCAATTTCTGTACTTAAAATTCTTTTCATTTCCCTGGTAGGAAGTTGCCAAACTCCATCAGTTTATATACATATATAATGATATATTTGTATCGTAGGCTTACATGAATATTAAAATTTATAAACAGGAAATTTTAAGTAGTTAGAAGACTTTATTTCAGGGAACGGAAGACTAATAACATCATCTTTCTTTTTTTTTCCTCACAGGAAACGTTTCCCCTGAGGTTCAAAGGATTCCACGTGATTAATCAGCCGTTCTACTTTGATGCGGTTTTCGCTGTGCTCAAACCTTTCCTCAAAGACAAGATACGAAGACGGGTAAGTGGAGGTGTCTTGTAGACAAATAAACATCATTTCCACCTTTACGAACACGTGTTGAGGAAACACTTGATTCAGGCATGTACCGTATTCTGTCGCACGTTAGAATACATTTCTGAAGCGATTAGTTTATTTGTAAATTAAACTCATAAATGTAAAATTAATGAATATATATTTGCGTGTACGTGTGAATGTATGTGAGGAGTTCGCAAGAAGAGTAGACCAAGTCCACATTTTCAAAATAGTGTAATGGTTCATGTAAGAAGAGAAACAAACTGTATTCTATTCATTCGGGGTATCATTTTAATTTAATGTTGCCATATATATTACTATAGTCTTACTTTATTGCCTAAATTATTTATTTCGTAGAAACTTTAAATTTCTATTATTCAGAATAGTGAAAATGGATCTAGTCTACTATGCCTGTGAGCCCTTCATGTATGCTCCAGTATAACTCTGAAGCAACTGTAAACAAACTTGGTACACATAGGATTTACAATATGGAAAATTTACAGTGGGAATGAGAGACCCTAGCATCTCTAGAGGTGACATGAAAAAATAATTGAAAACGATGGAAATTAGAGTATAATTCTGTTTAGTGGCTTAACTGTTTGATGGCACTCTCAATGCCAGTTATGACCACGATTGGTCACTTTCGTCCCTAGGAGGTGAGCCGGAATGAAACAAGAAAATGTCCAAGGTGACCGAGATTAGTGTGGAATGCATACGTACTAATAATGTTGGTGACAGTCCCGATGATATTTAAGTCCATATACCATAGAATAGAAGAGAAGTATATCTGAAAAACCTTCTGCAATATGTTCATAAAAACAAATAGAACTCTGTACAACCTTCAAGAATTTTAGGAAATTAATCTACTAAGTGTCGAAAGAAACTTCTGGAATTAATATTAAAAAATTCATAACACGTGTTACCTTATAAGAGAAAATAAGAATTTCCAGAAAAGAATGTGCAACTAAGAATAAATATGAAAATGGGACAGTATATGGAAATATCTAGATATGAGAAAGAACTTAATATTTTATTACTCAACTATTCCAAATTAGACCAGGATTATGCAGCTTTTATTTATAATAACGTTAGCACTAGGTCTCAGTTCAATGAAATATTAAACATACCTTATCACAGATCATTTCATTAATTTCCTTCTTCCGCGGTCTCACTTTTTCCCGTTATTATTAGTATTCGCTACGTAGAATTCAGGAGCTAAAAAGCCTAAAGATTTAAAGCCGGGCGGAAATAATCCAAGACGACAAAAGCAAATGAAATTGACATTTCTTATTGGAACATGGAATATTCGAGGGGTTCAAAATAAATTGGTTGACATCACAGAGGAAATGAAAACGATTAACCAAGACATAATTGAGGGGTCTAGTGAGAGAGGGAGCTATGCCACTATGAGAAGAAATGGAAATAATCAGTGATACATTTGATAAGAATGGATTATCGGAAACTGGTCAAGAAATTCTATAAATTAATGGAAACCTATAGGAGGCACAGCTGTTGGAAGACCGAAGATCAGATGGAAGGATGACACAATGAACGATATAAAGAAACTGAACGTGACTAATTTGAATATGTCAAGAGACAGATTTACATGGAGGAGGATTGTTGAGAAGGCCAAATTTTTCACTTTTGAAGTTGTCGCGCCTTAGGATGATGATGATTATTTATATTAAAGTTTATATTTTTCCTTTTCATTGTTTACATAACAGTAAGTTAAAGAAGAAAGAAGTTATCCCCTTATTGTACAAATAATTTTGTAATGTATTGCTTTATAAAACCCAATTTATTTCCATTTCTTCTCAAAGTGGCATAGCTCCCTCTCTCGCTAGATCCCACAATTATGTTAACAGAACAAAAAAGAAAAAATAAAGGTTCAGAAGATAAAGGTCCACATATATGCCTACATTTTTTCAGTGGAGTCGAGAATCAAACGGGAAAAAATGCATATTAGATATTCAATAGTACATTATTTAAGATATAAGCAATTAAATTGAAATGGGCACGTGCGACGAATGCAAGAAGACAGGTTGCCCAGCAATACATTGGAATGGTGTCCACCTGGAAGAAGAAGGAAAGGAAGACCTCGGAACTCATGGATGCAAGAAATAAGAACTGGAATTAGAACAAGAGGATTGGAGGACATGGAGTGGATGGATAGAGATGACTGGAGAAGAAAAATGAAATTTTAGGTACAGAAATATGTGTAAACATTAAAAAACTGTATGTAAATATTTAAATAACGAATTGTGAGTAAACGGGTTAATTTTATTCGTTAAACAGTCCTAACAAATGCCACTCTTGATTTCAAAATCCTCCAGATAAATTGGAAATCACTCGTTGCACTACATATGAAAATAACTAGAGCTAGGATTTTTATGTGCTAAAAGTTGAGGTTGAAGCATTAGTATATTGAGAAGTGAGACTTCTGTCTTTTGTCCTAGTTTAGTAATATATGCTATCTGAGTTGCAATCATAACTATTAGTACGGGTACAATAAAATCCTAGCCCTAATAATAAAAATAGTATTTTCAATCACAAAAATTAAGTAACCGAGTATTCAAATCGACATATTAAAACCTATAGGAGGAGTTGTGAGGGTTAAGAACTAGAAATTAAATAAATACTTTTAAAATTCATAGGCTAATACAACATGTCTGATATTACTATTTCTTAGTGTAAAATATTAAAATGAGTAACCGACATGACAGTCGTCCTCATCTAATTAAAATTTCACATTAATCATTTCGTTAATTTGAATACCTTTCAGAAACATATTCCATTAGCTACATTAGGTACTCATTTTAATGCGATAATAGAATTTTTTTCTAAAATACCTTCAAAGTGGTTTGACTGACGAAGTGATTAAACAGAAATTGACGACTGACATCCTTGGAACATATTTTAATATATATATATATATATATATATATATATATATATATATATATATATGACAAGTGTGTGTGCGTGTGACAAGTATCATAAATTTCGTTCTGTGAAAGGGATTTTCTATAAATTTAATCGACTTTTAAAGGTTTTTTTTAGGAATTGTGAAAAGTTCATGATAAAATATATCTTCCAGGGAGCGTTATTAGCGTATATTATGAATTTATCAAATCTTAATGCTTCATTTTTGATCTCGCAAGTAGTGAAGATTCAAACTTGTATACTTTTTAACAGAGAACGTGCGTTGTTTTACGAGATACCAAGAAACGAACAACATTTTAAATAATTTCGGTCATTTTTCAAATTAACCTTTTCTTTGTGATTACAGATATGAACTTTTATATTTATATTTTGAAATTAGATTCTACTAGAAATTGTATTATTTAACTCCTAATAAGCGTTCACATTGATTAGTAAACATTAGAAATTTTGCTTATGTTGAGCTACATTATGTGTTTTATTTTAAGAGAGAAACGGTTCATATGTGTAGTCATGTGATATCATTTGCGTATTTATGGATTTTACTAGTAATAACAATGAACACACCTATGAATGTACGATCATTAATAACATTATCACAAATTCCACCATATGTAATTAGTATTCTTCATTATCATTTCCAGAAGCACAATTGAATAATAACTATTATCTATGCATCCGGAATTTCTTTTTTTCTGGTTGACGCTGATTATTTATCTGCAGATCTACCTCCATGGCAGAGATTTGAGCTCTTTGCACGCATTCATCAATCCAGAGATCCTGCCAGCTGAATATGGCGGCAAAAAACCCAGCTTTGACAACAAAGCATGGAGATTGGCGCTGTTGGCTAACGAAGATAAATTTATTGGTAAGGAAAAAGCAAATTAAATATTGCAATAAATTATTTATTCACTTTAGATTCCAGCGATCTGAGCTCCCTAGAATATATCAGAAGAAGGTTCCCTTGTTTTTTATTTTTTATTTTGAAACTAAAATTAAAACATTGTAATAGTATAGAGGTCAGATAGGGAGCGAAAGGCAAATCAAATTTCTCTCATTACAGTAGAAACTCTTATATACGGTTCGGTCCCGGTCGACATTTGGTAACTGTACTTACCTCTGGTTCCGAGGTTTGCCGGTACAAGTCGGGTAGCAGTCAATGGATTTTCAGGACATAAATTCCTGAGATGTAAAACAATGGATCCCGTGTCATAGATTTATGGCACGTAAAAGAACCAGAAGCCTCGAATAAAAGGCAATTTATTCGACTATTTTTTGTCTATATTTTAACTTGTAAACATAATTTATTCGCGAACGAAATGCCGATCTTCATTCACATAAAAATATTCTTCAAATGACGCAGTTGTAAAAATTATATAGGACCTTGATTCACAAATGTCCCGCGCCGTAGCCGAGCGGTTAAGGTAAGAAGCCTTGGCTCAGAGCTACGGGACTTGCGCTGGTTCGAGTCTCCATGGGGGAAGAAATTTTCTCATGATATTTCGGCCAGTATGGGACCGGTGCCCACCCAGCATCGTGAGGCAATTGGGTAGCTACAATAAGTAGCTGCTCCAGGTTGAGGAACCAGCTATAACGACTGGGGGACTCGACATGCTAACCACATGTCACCCCTACACTGGCTGTTGATCATCTACCTCTGTGATTGACACATGTGGATGTGAAGGGCCAGCAGCCGGCTGGTAAAAGGGCAACCGCTGAAAAGTGGAAAGACCCTCAATCGGATCGGATTCACTAATGACTTGGACAGAAAAATAAGGACTTCTACTAAATCCTACAAAACCACAAGCAATCATAATGGGAAATCAGAGACTTATACTTTCAATTAACACAAATACTGTATCGTATGTGTCATTTTATGGGGTTCAAATCCCTGATACTGAGACAGTAAAACATCTAGGAGTATTTATGAATGAATATATAAATTGGAATAAATTAATAAACCACACGTGCAAGAACATTCTTCTCAATAATACATTCATTAAATCGCATAAAAATTGTTTACCATTTGCTCTAAGGAATATGTTTTTGGAAACACTCGCTCTGCCACAGTTTGATTATAATGTGATACTCTTTTTACAGACGTAAATACTTTTTCTACCCACATATTACAACTTGTTCACAATTCTTACAAACGTTTTTATTTCTGGTATTCGCAACTTTGATCACGTTACACCATACCTGGAAAAAATGTCATTGTTTCGTCTACAAGACCGTAGAACCGTCCATTCTCTATCTCTTCCCTATAATATACTACAATAATCATCTAAATATCTATCCACTGCTTCGTTAGACTCTCTGATACACATAAATTAGATACCCGATCCCATGAGAACATTGTCCTTTATATCCCTCTTCACTACACTACTATTACTCACAATATTTTACAGCTCCTCTTGCTAGATCATGGAATTCTTTCGACCCTCTGTCGGAGACAAACTATAACATCTTTCCGAAGTAAACTGAATAAGTTTTATTAACTAACATATGGGTAATGAAAGACTTGCATGCAAGCTTCTTGAAGGAAAGCCAGAGGGAAAACGCCCAGTTGGTAGACCAAGAATGAGGTGGGAGAATAACATTAACTATGATTTGAGGGAAGTAGATTATACAGTGAATGATTGGAAAGCATTAGCTCAGGATAGGGAGGTATGGAGAGCTTATGTCCGCGCGGCCATGAAACTACGGGTTCGATAGTGCCAGTGAGTAAGTAAGTAACTAAAATATATCGCTAGTAGTAGTATTTGGACAATTAATAATTTATTTTTCTTTTATTTAATATAAATATTATTAAAATTTAATATACTTCAACCTAATCTCTTATATATATATATATATAAACGACATATTAATGCATTACTCTGCTTGTATGTTTTATTTGTGGTATATATGATCTGTTCTTCCTTTGAGTAGATATTATTTTATTAATTTTCATTTTAGTTATCAATAACTGCATTGTGTTACTCGTCTTACTTTTATTATTGTTCAGTTTAGCCAAATAATAGTTTAGTATCTAATGTTATTGTGATTTTTATATTTCAATGTTCTGGTGAGTGGAAGAGAAGGGCATGACCATAACACCACCAGGCCAAATAAATAAATAAATGTGACTCTAACAGCCCTAGCGGCTAAAGAGCGACGTTAAATAAAATATAGACTTTCTTCCCCTTAGTTATCCCAATTAGCTAGGACCGGACTTCCCGTCATTTAGATTAACGAATATACGGAATATAATGTAGAATATAGCATACATTAAATTATCATCTCTATGGAATCCAGAGGTTCATAGCAGCGCTACGCGCATGCTTATTTTGAGCTACTATTTTCAGTCATTTTCTGTCTAATTTACCTTTCTCAAACCATGGTTAATTTTATTCTCTCTTCTCATTCTTGTTTCTTGTACGCTTTCATTCTGGTTTTCCTACAATAAGTTTCCATGGCCCTCTATCATTCCCATATGTGCCATATTCTTTCATTTATTTATGAGTCTTAACTGTTATAAATACATCTGGTTTCCCATAAAAATAATGTAGCTCACTCTAATGCAATTTTCTTATTCGTCTAACTTTGGTCAAAGTATTTTCCTAAGGACTTTGTTCTCAAATAATCGTAACTTATTGTAATCTCTTAGACTTAGAAATCATGTTTTGCATCCATAAATAACTGGCAGTATCAACGTTTTATAGGCTAAATATTTAATATACTGCAGAATTTATTATAAACATATTCATTCTGACAAACTAAAAATCTCTTAAAACTACTGGTACAAATAACGTGCAAAAATGAGTTTTAACCTTATACTGTCATTGTATAATATTTCAGAATTGGAGACTTACGGGTACAGAGTGGATGAACTACCGCCTGAAGAAGAATTACCAGTACAATGAGAGAATTGAAGGCTTCGCATAATGAAAGAAAATATATGAAGCCAATTACGAACTTCTCCTCAATTACAATATCTATCTGTTCGGACCAGGTTGTAATCTGGTTTATTGAAAATGGTTTAATCAAAGAATGAATCACAAGAATATGTGCTATAACGTAGCCAACCGTACTGGAGTTCGGGAGTATTGTGACCATGTCAGGTTTCAACAAAGTATTAGTGACCCAAGTTACGTCTGCACGGTTGGAGGGGGAGACTACTACAATATGGAGGAAGAAGCCATGAATACACGCGAAATATAATGACATCATGGTATGGTTGTCATATTATTAGTCATTTAGTCGACTACTGCTGAAAGTGTCTGATCATTTAAAAAGCACAACTTTTGCCAACTCTCCGCTCCCAGTCAAAAAAAACACAAAAACAGAAGCACAAAGCTGCGAACAACATCTGCTAAGAGAGTGAAAGAAGCAATCGACAACACCAATTAGCAGTGACCCCCCAGCATTAACTTGGGCAAGTATGAATGTCACCGCTTCCAATCTCCGCCCGCCCCTACATCGCCAGATTCCCATTGCTTCCATTAGACAGCCATTAAATAATTGTTATATTTTTCACAAAAGCTATAATTAGTACATAATGTATATGATTTACAGGCAATAACACTCATTTGACGCATCGCGAATATTCCACGTCCTATGAATTTGGCGACTTTACAACCATATATCACTGTATATTTATTATTAAATTTTATGAGATTCCATGTCATTTTGATCTTTTTATTAAAATAAACATCATACAATTATACTATATTTTGTGGTGACGCATAAATAATAGCTAATAAACCAGTAATAATAATGATATTGATAAATAATAATAATTAATAATAATAATAATAATATAATAATAATATGCCTTGTCGTAATATTTAAGATATGCCAACATTACGAAATATAGAAGTGTAATGCCGAACTATAAAAAAGAATATTGCCATCACGTTTTTATGAAGGAAATTATAGAACTATAAGAAATGCTGTATTTACAAAAATTGGATGTGATATAATCGATTAAGAATATCCAAAATCAACTTGTTTATATATAATATATTTCATACTAGCCTATGTACTCATATAAGCCACTTTATGGATTTCACAAAAGCCCAGCAAATAGCAGAAATTAATGTATCACAAAAAATGCAAACAACATTCCGGCCAACATGAGGAAAAAATGGCCACATTTAATTAGGTGATTTTACAGGCAAAGCCCCACGCCATTAAGCACCCCATCAATATAAATCTACATGACATAAATAAGTTGTCATCTCCACATGTAATTACGTATAAGGCCTAAATCAAATAAATGCATTGGACGTTACCAAAATTTAGATGTTATTTATGCCCATAGTGTGATATACAATTATGGAATTAAATTTGTTCAATTAATAGTAATGAAATTAATTTCAGTTATCTAATTGATTCAAGTAATAATGGTCGTTTTACATTCGTAGTCACAGTTCTTTAATCAGGGTAGGAAGGTAGACTGCTCTGAGCACCGCGACCTAAAATATGGATTGCGCTATCCCATTATGATGGAGATGAATGGAATGATCTGCGATGTTATGTAAGTTGTAGGTCGTCTTTCAGGTTCGACACTCCCTGATTATACTCCCATTAACCCGCCTGTGGCCCCAATTTTTAAAACCCTTTTTAAAATGACTCAGGGCCCGGAGTCATTGGGCAGCATCCTGGTGGACCTCCCAGGCAAACTCCGCAATTACATATTATCTAAATCTGTGGATTGCCAATCTAACTGTTTCCCTAATATAAGATGAGATGAGATGAAAGGTGATATGATGAATGAAATACAAATGAAATGACACGAAGGGAGGGGATGAACAATGGAGAATATTGATGGAGTAAAATTGCGGAAAACGTCTGAGAACCTCGCTAAAACAAAACGTTAAAGCCCCCACACACAAATACCTCTCCGGATATGCCCCAATATTTCGAATCGGAGATCCCAGTCGGTGTATCCGTGCTAGCTAGCCACTCGTATACCCAAAACAGCTTTGTAATTATTACTGCAAGTGTTATAATAATCAAATATGCAAATCGCTACACACATTGTTGCTTAGATCACTGCCGAGAGTATTACACCAACGATTCATGAATCTCTATCCTACAGGTTAGCAATTGCGTATCTCTTGCCCTGTTTGCCACATTGTACACCACACGCAGTCTGGGTCGGGCTCGTGGAAATCTCTGGTAGCTGCACAGCTTCTGTCTGCAAATCATGAACCACAGCCGAGTCGGGTAGTCAGTGCAGTATACTGTGCGCGCCTCAATCGATATTCTCCCTGAGTCCAGTCACGGTTTGCTACATGGCATCAGTAATGTAGAATTCTTCACATATTTTGCCCGGTTTCTTTTCACGCGGAAGTTCTGCCAGGAGAGACGTTACTGGCTAAGCACTGAGGATGTCACTGCGTAGATAGGCAACTTCAGCCTCAGTTCTAACTAACATATAATGGTTCTCTGGAGAGTTCATATACATGTCGCAAGGGTGTATTTGGAGAGATAGAGCACCCTTTTTAGGAATATCGCTTTTAATTTCTCTAATTTTTCTAGATTCTTTTCCTTTAAATGGACCCATATATTCTCTAACCCATATGTTACAACGGGATCAATTTTAAGTTCAAAAAGTTGTATGGCTGTTTCTAATGAGAGTCTATTTATTGAATTAATGTCGCTTATGACACTTATCGCAGCATCTACTCTGTTATTTACATGGTGTGTAAATACGCTTCCGTATGTTTGGAAAGTGACGTCCAGATACGCTAACAAGAAAATTACTTATGTTGGACCAAAAATTGGAGGATATGTTGAATGAAGGATACTGAACACCGTGATATTAGTCATTTCACTGCAAATTTAATAGTCATCATAATATTTAATAGGAAATAAGGAACAAGAAAAAAAAATAGAGGCTTAACATCCGTTTATGACAGAATAAATAAGTAAAACATTTGGAAAATAATAAAATAAATAAATTAAAATAGAAAATCATAGTGTGCTGAACGAGGGAAGAACAAAAAGGGGGCAGGGAGAGAGATATAAATTAACGAAATAAATGTTGAGTGATTCCGGGTTATGTGGCCGTGGTCCATAGTTGGTGTTGATACCAGACGTTTCGCCCTCAACTGCGGAGGGCATCTTCAGTGGCGAGTGCTTCTATGCGTGTTTCCTGGTCGGAAGATCTACTTAGAATGAGCGCTGTGGACGTAGAGGACATTGTATTAGTGGTGGGTGCAGGGTGAGTGGGCGTGGCTCTTGCTGATTGGCTAATAGTCGTCTCCTTGTTGTCACTGGTGTTAATGCATTTATTTTCTAGTGTATGAAACAGGCCTTAGACAGTTTGATACCTTCTTCTTTTCTGTTATATTTCCCTTATGCTTGTATATTTCTATAGCCTCTCGGTATAATCTAGGGAAATAGTAGGAAGTTGTGGCTAAAACTTGTGTATCGTCGAATAGAATCTGGTGTCCATTCGTAATGGCATGTTCTGCTACAGCTGATTTATCCATTTCTCCTTGTCTGCAGTTTCTTTTATGTTCTGATAAACGGGTGGCTATACTTCTTTTCGTGGTCCCTATATATGATTTACCACACGAACAAGGAAGTCGATATACGCCGCAAGTGGAGAGAGGTGGCCGAGGATCCTTAGCTGAGCGAAGGCAGTCTTCTATTTTTCTTGTAGGTCTGTAAACTGTTTTTATGTTGTATTTTCGTAGGAGTTTTCCGATACGATCTGTGACTCTTTGTACATATGGTAAGTAGGCTATGCTGGTTGAGGGTGTGTTATCCATTCTGACGTGCTGTCTTCGTGGATGTATGGTTTGTCTTATTTCTTTGGATGTGTAGCCATTTTTCTGGAAACAATTGAACAGATGGTGTTGTTCTTGTTTAAGGTGTTGTGGTTGGCATAACTTAGTCGCTCTGTCGAACACTGTTAGTACAAATTAGTCGAACTTAGTCAGTAGAATGTTGAAATTCCCATTACGCAAAGACAATTGTATCCAAGAACTCAACTACATTAAGTATATGGCAAAAACCAATGGCTATAATGAAGAATTCATAGATAAGCTCGTAAAAAAACAAAAAAGGAAGAACAACATAACTAAACTAGAAAAAGAATCTGACGACAACAACAAGAAAACATGGATAACACTTACATACACAGGAAAAGAAACGACAAAATTAGCCAATGCACTAAAGAAAGCCGATAAAAACGTAAAAATAGCATACAGAACCAATAACAAATTAAACAACATAATAAACAATAACATTGAAGAAAATAACATTTTCAACAGCAAAGGAGTTTATAAAACTGACATGTAAGGACTGCAACAAATTTTATATAGGAAGGACAAAACAGGAGTTTTAACATCAGATTCAAAGAACATTTTCGAGACTTCATTCACGCAGAAGGGAAATCAAGCTATGCAAAACACGTTATCCATGAAGGACATCGCATGTTAAATATTGAAAACACCCTAACAGTAATGCACAGAGAAAATAATCCAGCGAAGATAAACGTACTCGAAGAGATGGAAATCATGAAAGCAGCTCACAACGACAGCCTGATATACGAAAACGAACCTAATACATGCAACCCCCTCTACCAGATCTTCAGTGAAACACCAGTTTTGAATCCTGCCGATGATGGGACAAGTCCCGAAAGCGCTACAGTTAAATGATTAATTAAGTTGAGGAGACGGACCTTTCAGGTGAATATTCCATAATTTTATATTAATTTTAAAATATTTATTACCACACAAGACTTGGTAATTAGTATTTATAAAATCATAAGATATTTTGTCGAAACGTTTTATTATGACACATACAATTTTGTTTCTACATTTAATTAATTCTTTTGAGTGAAGAATAATAATTTTGGATCAAAAGTTTCTTTGGGCTTAAAATTTTTGGATATAACAGATGTGGAGAATTAGATTTCTTTTTGTTTGATGATTTATTAAATAGATAAATTCTTTTTTCTTTTACAAAGTAACTTGAGGGGAAATTATTTATGGGTTTTAGTATTTACAATTTATGACAAGGTATTTTTAGGAGTTTACTATTTATTCACTGATACCAGCAAACATTAACAATTATAAATAAAATAGAAACATGAAAATATATAACAGTTATGTGTTATCGCTTCCCCCTTATTAATAAATTCAAAGGAATTAAATTCGAAATAATAGTAAATGTTCACAAATATATAAAAAAAAATATGATGAAACTAAACAGCTATCATATGTTATTTACAGATGAAGATAAAATAAACTTCTTTCCTATCAAATAGGGCACAAAGGAATTTACGACGATAATAGGTTATTTAATAATATAGTAAATATACCAAAGGCAAGAGGGTAATTCAGTTATAGTATATATATATATATATATATATATATATATATATATATAACATCTTTTATTCTTTTTCCCAATGCCCAAGGTTGTCATTTTGACATTTCCGGTGTCCTCTCCTGGCATTGGCGTAATTGTAATCCATTTCGTAAGTTGGGCGTCTGGAAGGCGGACTTACGTTACCCGATGATATGATGGTGATAAATTATAATGAAGCGCCAGGATTGTTCTTAACCTAAACTTAACCTAAATTCGAGATCATGGGCAACTACAGGAATAATTCCTTTTAAGGAAAAATTCCTATGGTTTGACAGGGAATCGAACCCGGGACCTCATGAATAGTAGTCAGAAATGCTAACCACTAGCACATGAGGCTGGTCGTTATGGTATATATTGTCTTAATGTTTTTGCTTATATTCGTACTTCTATAACAAGGCTTAATAAACTGTGATATTAACTTAAAGTCAGCATTTATACATTTTATTGAAATGATTTGTAAACATTTGAGCATTACATTTATTTTTATTATAAAGTTATCAATAAAGGATATTTATTTTTCAAATATTGGATACATTAAAAAAATTGTTGTACATTTTAGTGGGCTTACCTTGCGTTTGAAGTAAATAAAATATGTGAAAGAAATTTTAATATAATCACTTTCGTTTATAATTCAGAAGGTTATTGTTTATCATCTTAACTTAAGCGAAAAGGATGATAATTGTTTTATTTATTTCTTTGTTTAAAAGTTGTATATTATAACATTGTTTCAGTAGATTATGTGTATGACCTAGCAAGTCTATTAATTCCATTAGAGAACAGGAATTTCCATTATTTTAATGCATATTAATGTTTGAGTACAGTTTTCCATAAGATTGTTTCTGAGTCATATGACAACATAACAATTGATGATACTCCTTATAAATAAATACTGCATGCAAATTAAAATGCGTTTTGAATAGATGATATAAAAATTGAATTCTAAGCTCAACATTTTAAATATTTCGTAGGATATCACATATTTATTAAAACATGTTTTATATAACTATTTCTGAAAGTGTAGTAATTGTAGGCCTATATAATTTTCCTTGCGTTCATAGAATTCCATAGAAGTTAAATTCTAGACTACTATTTTACTCGTAAGAAGATAAGAAAAAGAATTTTCAATTTTTTTGATGACTGAGTTTTATACTTTTTACAAATAAAAATAAATAAATAAATAAATAAATAAATAAATAAATATATATATATACCTATATATATATATATATATATATATGATATGATATGAAAAGAAAAATGAATGCTTGAGTCGGGATTCGAACTCGAGTCTCTAAAGTCTGTACCTTTAGCGCTCTAACCAACTGAGCTACTCAAGAATTCCAATACAAGCATACAATTTTCTTATACATGTAGGATTCTCAATTCACACAAGAGGTAGCTGAAATTCTTCCAACTGCCATCTCGCGGCTAACGTAACAGTTAAGCAAATTTTTAAAGAGAATATTTACTTTATAGCAGTAACGCTTTTATATATAGATATTTATAATATCTATATATATATATATAAATATATGGATTTTTAAGAAGGAAGAATTCAAAGAACAAGTCCTCCGGGTGGGACTTTAAGCCGTGGATTCCGAGTCTGAAGAATATCAGGCTCATGAAAGAACATTAAACCTGAAAAAAAGAGACCTCTAAGCAAAATGTACCTTCATCATCAAAGTTATATCTTAGTTGCCTACTAGAAACCGCAATGACTTTGTATGGTGACTGCACGCCACTAATGGCTTCTGTAGGGAAATAAGCGTAACTAAATTAACTTGTTTTAGTAACTCCTAACAAAGGAGAGGCTCAAAGGATCATATAGACAAATAACAAATATATACATATTGTAAAATTGAAACCATATTGTTTTTAAATAGCCCATTTGTGGCTTCTTTGTTTTGGTATATTCTTCATACGTGTGAAGGATACTAGAATATTATAGAAAATATAAAAAAGTTAATTTAATTGCATTCAGATCCCTTAAACATCGAAAGGATTTAATTAAAACAAGTTATAATTTACTTTTTACGCAGTATCAATTTTGTCGTGAAATTAAACCTCTATAATTAGAATAATTATTTATGATACCACTATAAAAGATGGAAAATTTATGAGAGATTATAAATCATCTATGGTCCATCAAGATTTATGACATCACTAATTAGCGCATACGTAACTGTTAAGAATGACATTTTCTGCAGTTTGACCAATCATAATAAAAACTTTTGATTATACTTTTAAATGGCGTACTTTTTAAAAGTTTTTCAATATACGATATGATAATAGGGATGATCGCCTAACATCCTGGATACATTCTCTTTTCAATCTTGAATGCTCCTTTATACCAGAGTTATACATTGGTATCGGTGGTGAACCAAACCCATTTTTCCGAATTTTCTTCGGGGTTCTCCCGTTCCCGAATTTTAGCCAACATTCTCCACTATTCCTCCCTCCCCTTCTCGTCACTTCATTTCTCATTCATTCATTTTATAACACCCTTCATCTCATTTCATGTTTAAAAAAATAGTTTGATTGTCACAACAAGTATTAATAATATGTGATTCCGGGGATCCAGTAGTGAGGCCCACAAGGGTGCTGGCTCATACTAAATGCCTTAACAATGAGAAAGGGCAGAATGTGCCAATGGGAGGGTTATAGTGTTTCTTGCGGCCATGGGCCAGATGTAAAAATGGCGGTATGAATCATGAGAGAAGAACCTGGTGTCATGGACCTGGAAGACGGCCTACAACTTACTTAAAACCGTAGAATACACTTCATTCCATTCATCCATAATATACTGGATAGTGCAATAGATATAGCCTATGTCAGTTTGCAATGCTCAGAGCAGTCTGCCCACCCATCCCAATAAAGAACTGTATTGCACATACTGATGGAAAATCATACTATTGTTTGATAAAAAACGCTTCCCAAAAGCCATTTGCAAATTTATATAAATGTGTATATATATATATATATATATATATATAAATATAAATGTCTATATATATATATATATATATATATATATATATATATATATGTCGGCCGCGGTGGACTAGTGGTTATGCTCCTTGCCTCTCGTCCCAAGGGTCGCGGGTTCAAACCCGGCCGGGGTCGATGGATTTTTTAGGACGGCAATATCCAAGGAGCAAGTCCTCCGGGAGGGACTTTAAGCCGTGGGTCCCGAGTCTGAAGATTTTCAGACTCGTAAAAAATCCTTAAGCCTGAATGAAAAGGCCTCTAAGCAAAATTTACCGAATTTTCCCGTCCTAGTACTACCTTGGTTTCCTAGATGTCAGCATGAGGCGGAACGCTGACCACGTACCACTCAAAATGACATCTATACGAAAACAAGTGTAACTAAATTAGCATGGTTCAAATTCTTCCCGTAGGGGGAAGCGCCTAAATCTCTGTAAAGACAAAACATAGGCTTACAAAAATATATATATGTGTGTGTGTGTGTTATTTTTAAAATCGACAAGCAGAGTGGCAAAACAAAAATAGTTAAAATTGTAATGAGGAGAGTTCAATCTGGCTTCTTTGATTCGAAAAGACATTAGGTAATGAATTCATTGCTAGATAAACGATAAACAATAAAATAGATTTTTCTATTCTGGACTACTGTGAAAGTTTAATTCTGGTGTTAGTTATTGTTGAATGGTGTGTATAAAGAATGATGTTTGCAGTACGCTGTTTATGGTTCCTTGCCTGTGAAGAAAAACACGAGTTTGTGGAGGTTTGGTAAGAGTGCGAAAATTATTATTTCGATTTGCAGGAACAAATATGTTATCCACAAGATTCTAAACTTCTAGAATTGATTTCTCGAGGAACCTTTACATTAATCACAAACCTGCTTCGCATGAATGCTTAAATATACAACATCAAGTAAAATCTTTGCGTAAGTGCAGGATAATTTACTACATGGAGTTTTGGATGTTAGAACTTTGTGAATTATTTTCTAGCACAATAGTTTTGAAATTTATTATAAGTTACTTCGTTTGAATGTTATCATGCAAGCAAATAAATATACAATTCTAGAAAATGGATTTTGTATAATTCTGTGATCACAAATGTATTTAAGGTGTATATTGAAAACTTTTCATTTAAATATTTATTAGAAGTGTTGCGATGAACTTGCAGGATATTTTATGTGGTGAGTTTTAAATATTCATCGGCAAATAAAAAAATAAAGGAGATCTCGTTGTTAAATAAAATACATTTAAGAGGAATGTTACAAATTGCATGACACATTTATCGCAAAAAAATAATTCAACACTAAGAAATTTTGGCATCAGCTCTGTTTACGGTAAATACTTACCTATAGAAATTTATATGATTTATATTTTTATTTTATTGTTTTCGGTTTTATTTCTTGTACAAAATGTATTGTGTATTTCCTCTGTGTCGTAAGACAAACTCCTGTTGGAGTCAAATTTGTATTGTGCACTAATTTCTAATAGGAAAGTAATATATGACAACCTCTGTAAAAGTTACATATTAAGAATATCGAAGAATTAATCATAGACATTACAAAAATAAATTATGTAAGTCTAGAAACCGAATTTATATTTAAGTTCAGATTGAAACATCATCGACTAAGCATTAATTTGTTTGCCTCTTGTCCCAAGAGTCACGGGTTCATCCCTGACCGGGCTCGATGAATGCCTTAGGATGGAAAAATCTAAGAGACAAGTACTCCGAGAGGCACTTAAAGGCGTGAGCGTGAATATTTTTGAGCTTGTAAAAGAGACATCGAGCCTGAATTACAGTTCCTGTACAAAATTTAATTTCCTTTTGCATCTAAGAAATATCTTATTTTCCCAGTAGGTGTCTTTTCACTCGATGATATCTGTAGGAATATAAGTAAAACAAAATTGACTATTTGAAGTAAGTCCCACAAAGGAAGAACCCTTATCCAACGTGGGGATATTACATATATAAACAAACATATTAAGTTGTAAGACTTATTTGTTCAATCAATATAAAATTATCTATTTATAGTTTTATAACTTAGAATGACATGAATGTTTTCTATTGGATCCAGCAATGGCATATATATATATATATATATATATATATATATATATATATATATTAGACATTTTACTTATATAACAGGAAACGAATTATGATCCATTTACATAAACATCTATTAATCTGAGTTGCAATATTCATTTTTAATGCATAAAAGTCCTTTCCATAGTAATAAACTACGAGTATGTTAACAATTCTGTTATCAGAAAAAACCTTTATTTTGATAGCAAGAACATTCTTTATGAAATTCATTGCTTATAGGCCTACATCTTTTTAAACTGTAAATATATCACATTTCATTGAATGATCTTGTGTTGAACAAATGATGGTTATCTTAAATTCGATGTCTTTCAGGAGTTACAGTCGTGGAATAGAAGTTAAAATCTTCATTAATATTCTTCATCTGAATCTGTGAAACGCATCAGGGGGTTGCATTTTTCCGATGTTGACTCCTCCTAACAAACATCGGATGAAATCAAAACCTTTTCAGTTGCAAACGAAACGTTAAAGGAAACTTTTAACTCTCTTAACGCCCATAAATCGTGAAATATGATTTACACCGCCTTTAAACCTTTAACGTTTATTCTTCTTCTTCTTATTATTATTATTTCCATTTTATTAAATAGAATGGAATTTACAGAAAAATACGCAATATACGACTTTTTCGAAGAATAAATTTACTCCAGGTTGATGAAATACTACACAGTGTACATAAAATACCTAATTAAAATATAGTTTATTATTATTATTACTGTTATTATTATTATTATTGGAGGTAAGCCGTATCGTATTTGGTTAAGATAATACGCTACAAGCCAGAAGGCCAGGAGTTCGAGTTAGGAATTTAAAGTGCCCTAAATCTTCTAGCAGCACCATGGACCTGAGGTCGATTCATCTTGTAACGGAAATGACCACCAGTCGTTTTCTGGGAGTAAAGGTCATCTCATCACATATTGTCGAATACCCAGATGACGTCTTGTGTCAACTGCATAGAAAGGCCTTAGCCTCGTACTTACCCAAGGACCTCATAAATATTGTGAATCACTTTTTTTACAATAATAATTTGGAATATGTGAGGAAAAAAGTCTTCTTTGAGGAAACATGTTGTAGATGGTTATGGCAGCACTTCTAATAATGTCATATGTACTCTTAATGAATAAACATTTCACAATATATTATAAGAACTGGGACCTTAATATAATTATGTAAGTAGGATAAGGAATGATTATTTTGTGGAAGCCAAGTATTGTAATAAAATATAGCATATGCTTCGTATGGCTTCTTAAAGCTTAGTTTCTAAAGAAAACACATACCGTGAATATGCCTTTATGCATAAAATAGCTTTAATTACTATAATTTGTATTTTCATATGATACTTTTTAAAAATGTCTAAAGTCTGTCTAATTTCATTTAATGTTGAAAAAATCTAAGTTGTAGCTACCGCAAAGCATCATCAAGAACTGAAAGCAATGTAAATATAAAAAATTGTAATGTTTTGAAAATATGCAACAACTTTGAGTCATAATATATTATGTATATTGTGTATTAAGAATTAATTGGAATGCGACTTTTTTCGAGAGAGGGAACCAATTATTTAACTTCCAATTTAAAGGCTTAAATTAGGTAAATTAAAAAAGTAACAAAATAATGTTTGAAAAATATTAATTTAACCCTTTCATATTGAAATAATTCTACACTTTAATATTCATATTATTTAAATATTCAATTAATTATTTTTTAATATATGAATATTCTAGAGAAAAGAAAAATTTCCTATAATTTATTTGAAAATTTTAATAATTTTAGTGACTTCTAATTTAATATAAGAAAATGATACTTAAATTATAAAATACAATATGTGAAATTATCTATCCAATAAAATACCCAAAATGATAGATTATAAATGGCATATTTGTAGGAATTAAATCATAAAATTAAATTTAAATTAATTGTTTAATTATATATTAGGATACAAATTGTGTTTATATTAAAATTATTTGCTTTGTTACATTTGATGTATTCGTAAATTGACTACGTAAACACTAATTCTCATTCTAGTTATTTAAATGTTTCAGAACACTTTGAAAACAAAATCATGTGTAACTGGAAGTTATTACTGTATATTATGTAATTCAACCCAAATTTAAATAACTTCTATTTGTTTTTCTAACGAACATTAACTGTTTAATAGTATGAGTAATGATAATAAATAATAATAATAATAATAATAATAATAATAATAATAATAAAAAAATAATAATAATGTTTAAGCAGGAATTTCATGTATTTTCTTGTTTCCTATGAGAGTTAGGTATTCATTTACATTTTCATTGTTATTCTATCGATTCGTAACTACAATACGTAAGGAAAGGTGTAATATTTTTGTTATTACAAAGCATTTTTATAAAGTCTCTAATATTACAGAAAACAGAATAAAAATCATAATTGTTTACTAATTTGTGTTTGTATTGCTAGTATTAAACTGACGTATTTAATTAAATCCAGCAAAACGTGAATTTTTTAAAATTAAAAATACTGATAATACAAAGAAGAGAGTTTCCTGGTTGACAATGTATGCTCTGCCAATGTAAATCTATATTGATTTGACAATATTTCTTGTACATTTTTATATAATTTTGAGAAATACGCATACAGAATTGTGTTTGGAACAGAGTTTTTATAAAAGTCAGCAAAATCTACTGTCACAATTAAATGTTTTACTCCACAGACTGCAGTGATCACTAGTTATTTCGACAATCTCTAGAGTGTGCTTTATGCCTGCCGACACGGGAAGAATATAAATGTCTTTATTCTAAACCGCAGTGCTTCGCTTCCCATGTTGCGTGAGCTTCAACCTATCACAGTACACTTTTCTATTTACATACAGTATGTAGAATTAGGGTTGATCATAGTTTGAAACCAGAGGAGAAAGTTTGTGGTGCGAGAATTTACAGACATCAGTGAACTTGTAAATGTTGAAAATCTACTTTAACTTTAATGCAGATGGGTTACAAATTGAAAATTTACAAAACTATAATTGCTGAGTTATTAGTACACTCCAATTGTCACCAAAATTAATGTTTTTACCTATCACATCGGAAAGTTCTTCCAGTACATTATTTAAATATACAAGTATGGGCTATTTGCTGTCAAGATTATATTACATTTAATGTAATTTCAGCCAAGAGTAAAAAAAAAGAACAAGAAGCAGAGTTAAAAAATGAGGTTGTCTACTCTATACGCCTTTAAATTGTATTAAATACAAAATAGATGTTAATGAAACAAGTTATAATGAATAGTACTGAGACACCGGGCAGTTGTATTAGCATTGAGACATTGAATGCATCAATGGTTATAACGGAGAACACAACAGGCCAGGGACATTTAAACTTAACCTTCTATACAGTCTCCAAAACATTTTTGTCTTGTTCAATGCCAACTGTTTGTCATTCGACATTGCAGGCATTCTCTCCTGGCATCGACGTATTGTAACCCACTTCTGAGGTTGAGGTGCCTGGAAGGTGGGATTAAGCTGCCCCAATGATATGGTGGGTGATGACGATGGGTAAATGATGCGTCAGGAGAGGCCTTAAACCTAAACTTACATACACACATAAGGACTTTATTAAACTAAAAGTAAGATACGTACAATGTTATTTACAAATATGGATCGCACGGGCAGTAAGCCGTACGTGCTGTGACAGTCCATTACAATAAGTTGATGTTAAAAAAAAAGAAAACACAATAATATTACAATTATATATCAATACAATTACATTATACATTAACTTAGTTATGTAGAATTATTAAGCATTAATGGCACTGCAATATGCTAACATATTTATTTATTCCTGAATAAGTGTTGTTCTTATTTTCCGCGTTTTGTCCAGAAATCTACCCAGGTTTATCCAATTTTCTGGGTTTACCAGTAACTCGTAGCATGCCAATCTTCCACGATTTGAATTTAGAAATCTTTCCGGTAATAACTGATGCCTCCAATATTCTAAATCGTTACATTTTCCTAGTATATGTATCTCGTCCTCAAAGTTCCCGCACATTGTACATTTTCTAACGTACTAACTGGAATATCGGGCACTCTACCCAGAATACTGAGAATACTATTATGTTGTCCCCTCCCTTTGAATAATGCTACATCAATATGTTTCTTCCACTTTCCGTTCATTTTCAGCGTCGTACCAAGATATTCAAAATGTTTCACGTTTTGGAGTGTTTGATCTCTGTATTTCCATTCCTCTCCTCTACCATAAACCGTCCCATTTTTGAACGTCATTGTTTTTGTCTTACCAATATTTACAGTCAATCCCCAATTCCTACAGTATATTTCCAGTAGGTCAAGACTTCTTTGCAATCCCTTGATTGTCTTGGAACAGATCATCAAATCATCTGCATACGACAGGACTGGGACTTTAACATGTCTTATCTCCGGAGCCTCAATATCTCCTTCTAACATTAAGGCTGCTATATCATCAACGAATAGATTAAATAGCATTGGTGACAAAATGTAGCCTTGTCTCACTCCCCGATTGGCGTTACTGTTCTCTGTGATGTGCCCTTGGTCTACTTTTATACAAAATTTAACATATTTATAAATTTTAATCTAACGAGGTGAATAAAAGTATTCTGACAGGTGAGGAAAAACCCCGAAAAAAACCAACCTGACCCAGGAAACGTGACCTGAGAGGGGATCGAACCCGGGTCCGCTGCGTGACAAGGCAGCACGCTAACTTGAGACAATAGCGGTGAACTTCTCCAAAACATAATAATAGAATAATATGTATAGAATTTGTCTCCAGAAGAAAATAATATCGATTCTTTACAATGACTGCAGTATTGACTTCTGCCGACAGAACTTTAGACACAACTCTACTATTCTGATGTGTTCTCTGTTATAAACATTGTAGCATAGGATGTCTCAATATTGATAGAACCTCTCCATTGTCTCAGTAATATTAATAAGTTAGGCAATGAAAAACTTGGATGTGAGGTAGATTTTATGTACATCTGCTTTATTCTTTCATAAAAAAAGTTTAAGTTTTAAATCTCCAATGCAATTAGGTCATGTTAAATAATATGAACTGAAAATTTAAAACATAACGTACATTTTTGTCTTTAGAATCAAGGGCTTCTTAAGCTTACTGACACAATTAATTCTTATTATCTTCCCTAAAATCTTCCAAATATTTTTTCCATATATCTAATTTTTAATAATATTACGAGTATATGTACTCTATATCTAACCTATCTGAGTAAAATCAGAGTAGATTTATAGTTTTGGCAGTTGTTATGTTATGTTGTTCTATGGATGTGTTTAAAGTTGTGAGTGATGAATGATCTGTATTGAAAACGAGAGAAGTTTTCTGAAGTGTAGCCTGTGTGCGAAGTTAATGAATTCTAAACAGTTCTGAGTATTCCTTAAGTACATAATTAATATATAATTTGAAAATGTAGCAGGGAAGTTCTAAACTGCCTATGTGTTATTTATATATAACTTTAGGTTTGCACTTCATAGTAACCTATGTACCATAGTGACTGTATGGTAAAATCGGCTAAATACCAGTGTTTTTATATGTAGTTTATATTTCTGCTCAAACATCGCACTATATGTATTTTCTGCGCACAAATCCAAACAGTTTTCTACAATAACTTAAGTGTATGATTTTACCACTTAGCAGGTTTAGAACTCCCATGCTATAATTCATTAAATCGCTCTGATCAATTCTAATCCAAAAGTAGATATTCGTCATTTTTTATGACTATTGTACATAATTATACTCTCTATGTGAATATTCTACAAAATTGATGTACAAATATTCCTCTAGAATATCCCATATATTTATTCAATAATATTGTAGGAAACTGGTTTATTGTGCTTCACTCATGTAAATAAAGAGTGATTAGATACTCATGTCACATTTAGTTTTGTATTTGGTAGTGACATACCATATCGTTAAAGTAATATATATTAAATAAAATTTATGATTTTAACATGTTTTAATATTACTCCTCCTCACATATATTAGATCCATTCATATCCATCTTAAAACTTGGAACCCTGTAACTGCTGGATCCATTATAACAAAACACAGGTGTTATACAAGATCTAATGGCTTCATTGTCGAATGCCAATTATAAGTCAACAACATATCTTTCAATACTAATAAAATTCATATCAAAATCCGTTGACGTGAATCGTCATAGGATAAAAATTAAAATTAAAATGTACCTGGGGGCAGGTGCCGTTGTCCTCCACTTTGTTAAAATAATGTATGTAAAATATTAACTGGAAGCCTTTCGGAAGTTAACTTCCATCTTCAGCAGTATGAGTATGCGCTACTAGTAGTTAAGATGCTGTGGACATTGTTGTTCTTGATGCATCTCCAGTAGGAAGTGACTGGTATTTAAGTATTTTATATCAAGGATTGTATGCATGGGGTGTGTTCTCATTCTGTTACAAGTTCTTGTCGATTTGTTTCGTGATTTCAAGCTCATCCAGTAGATTAATTTTAGCTGGAATTCTTTCTCGGTGAACTATCAATAGAGTGTGTTTAATTGTGTGCTGTCGGTGACAAGCGTTAATTATATCTTTAGCATAGCTTGAATTTCCACCCGTGTACATAACATCTTTGACGTATTCCTTGTACCTTATGTTGAAGTTTCCATTTGTCCTGTCTATATAAAATTTGTTGCAATCTTTACATGTCAGTTTGTGAACTCCCTTACTAGTGAATTTGTTATGCTCTTCTATGCCATTAAGTATTATGTTGCTTTATTTGTTATCTGTTTTATAAGGTATGTTTATGTTTTTGTTTATTTTTTTCAAAGTTCTAGCTAATTTTGTTTCATTGCCTGTGTATGTTAATGTTACTCTTGTTTTATTGTTAACGGATTCTCTTTCAAGTTTAGTTATATTTGTCATGTTTTCTGTTTTGTTTTCTTTACCAGTTTATCTATGATTTGTTTATTGAAACCGTCACCTTTTTGCCACGTTGTAACATATATTTCAATTCCTTCTTATAATTTATTTTGTTTAGGGGTAACTTTAACATTCTGTTAATTACGGTGTTTAATGTGCTGATTTTTTGCTGGATGGGTGTCTAGATTTATTGTAAATGGTGAGTATATTTTTGTAGGTTTACGGGAAATGTTTATTTCAAGTTTTTTTCTTCTTTATTATTTTCGTTATTGATAATTAATTTTATTATTAGGTTCATGAACTCCTGCTAGAACTAAACAAAATGCATAATGAAATAGAAATTACAGAGAAGATTATTCCGAAAGAAGTAAGATAAAGAGGATAAATAGAGAAAAAATGTATTAAAGTGTCAAAGTACTTAACATTCATTGTAAACCACCGTTGAGGTTATAAAGTAAAGTTTTAAAATTTTAAAATACGTATCTGATATATCAGTCTGTCTCAACTAAAACTCCGTCAAACATTAACAACCTGATATATCAATCTGTCTCAACTAAAACTTCGTCAAACATTAAACAACCTGATATATATCAGTCTGTCTCAACTAAATCTTCGTCAAACATTAAACAACCTGATATATATCAGTCTGTCTCAACTAAAACTTCGTCAAACATTAAACAACCTGATATATCAGTCTGTCTCAACTAAAACTTCGTCAAATATTAAACAACCTGATATATCAGTCTGTCTCAACTAAAACTTCGTCAAACATTAAACAACCTGATATATCAGTCTGTCTCAACTAAAACGTCGTCAAATATTAAACAACCTGATATATCAGTCTGTCTCAACTAAAACTTCGTCAAACATTAAACAACCTGATATATCAGTCTGTCTCAACTAAAACTTCGTCAAATATTAAACAACCTGATATATCGGCCTGTCTCCACTAAAACTTCGTCAAACATTAAACAACCTGATATATCAGTCTGTCTCAACTAAAACTTCGTCAAATATTAAACTACCTGACATATCGGCCTGTCTCAACTAAAACTTCGTCAAACATTAAACAACCTGATATATCAGTCTGTCTCAACTAAAACTTCGTCAAACATTAAACAACCTCATATACCAGTCTATCTCAACTAAAACTTCGTCAAACATTGAACAACCTGATATATCAGTCTGTCTCAACTAAAATACACAATAGTCATTTTTTTCCTACATTGATGTCAAGAAGATCGGGATAAGTAGCTTACTGGGCAAACGTGTGCTGCCATACCGTATATCCGATTGTGATGGGGGTTTTGCAAAATGTTCAGGATTTTCCCGGGAACGTTATAGGCTAATAGAGATTTTAATGCTTAAACCTTCCATCCCTAAAAATCACCCTTCTAGTGATAAATGTAAAGAAAAAGTCGTTTGATACGCTCAAATGGCTTACTCTACCTAAACCATAATAAATAAACCAAATCAATATACACAGAATTGAACATGTCAATAAACGCTACAAAAATTTCCGCGACAGCATATGTTTATCTTTTACGGATAACTTACAATAATCATTTTAGTCTTTCATTGATGCCAAGAAGATCGGAATAAGTAGTTCCCCGGGAAAGCATTGCAGGGCACAGCGGGTTTTCTTTTACGGATAACTCAAAATAACGAATTCAGTCTTTCAGTTCATTTATGTCAAGTTCATCGGACTAAGTAGATTTCCAGCCAACGCCGGGTAAACAGCACGGGGTATCTAAAAATAATTATCATATAAATTTATAGTTTTTCCTTTTATTTATTCAACTAAAGATAAAAACACATTACGATTCATTTAGGCGTTGCATCGTACGCCGGGTATTAGCTAGTTACAAATAAAGTTATGGGCGAAAGAAAAAAAACCTTCATCTTCGCAGACGATGTTAAGATATGGGCAAATTAAAAAAAAATAATACAGACTTGAACATTGGAAAACAGTTTCAGAAGAATATGGCTCAAAAATAAATATAGAGAAAACAGCAATCATGAAAATATGTAGAAACCAGAACGGCAATTACAATGCTAAGTAATCAGGTATAAAACTACAAAAAGTGGAATATTTTACATATTTAGAAACAGTGGTAAATACAAGTGGAAAATACAGACTGAAATCAGTAAAATAATAGGAAAGAGTTTAAAAATTTATAATTTAACTAAACAATTGATTTGGAATAAAAATGTAGCCAAATAGAATAAAATGGCAATGCATAAAACTTATTTGAAACCAGTTCTAACACATGCAGCTGAGACCTGGACATATACAAAGAAGGATTTGAGCAGAATCCAAGCTACAGAAATAAAATTCTTACGTGGAATGGTACACAAAACTAGGAGAGATAGAATAAGGAATGACAAAATCAGGGAGATATTAAGTGTAGAAAAATAAACAACAGACATGGAAAAAAGTAGACTAAAGTGGTTTGAACATTTAAAAAGAATGGAAAAGGAAAGACTACCACTAAAACTGTTAAATCTCAAGATACAAGGAAAACGATCACGATGTAGACCACGAGAAAGATGGATTAACCAAGTGAAGAAAGTTTTATAAGAGAGAGGATGCAACTGGGAAGAACTAAAGAGAAGGAATGCTTGGGAAGATAGAGATAGTTGGGGGCGTATTTGGAATCGACTTTCCAAAAAGAGGACACGATAAAATGATGATGATGATGATTAATAAAGCCGGTGCTAACGTATGGAAGTGAAACTAGGATCTTGACTGAAATTACCATTGCTTGGCTTGGAATTTTAAAAGAAAAATTCTGGGAATAATATATTAACCCATTGAGGGAAGAGGAGAGTGAAAAATGCGGTATAATGAGGAATTATATCACATATATACATCACCAGACATTGAAATAGCTAGATTGAAATGGGCAGGACATATCCAGAGAGTGGATAATAGAGAAACGGTTAAAGATGGACCATCCGGATGGAATAGGAAATGGTGGAAGACTTAAAGTTAGATGGAAGGATGGAGGTTTGAAATGTATGTAAACATTTAAATTCGAAATTGGTGGACAGCGGCCAGAAATAGAGACTGTGAGTCGACCCACTAGAGAGTAACGGAGTGAACATGCGTCTTGTGAAGATGTTGGTGGTGTTACTCTGATCCCTGAAGCACGATGAGCAACTGGCCGTCTGGTGTGGAGGTCAGCCTCCTGAAGAAGGACTTGAGTGTGTCGCGGTAGAAGAGACCTTGTAGTGAAGTTGAGGCAGCTGTGCCTTGCTCATTCTGCTCACGGGCTTCTTGGTGTTCACATTGTACACACGACACATCCTGTAACATCGCGGTGCTTTGCGTTTTGTGATGCTAAAATAATGGATAATTAGTTTTCAATCTGCTAAAATGTAAAAATATTTACTACGAAGTAAAAAAATACTTTCTAATTTGAAAATACAATAGTAAGTAACAATATGTGGTTTTAAATGTTTTTGTTATAAATGTAACACTTCTCACTGAAAGATAAATTATATTTGAAGAGAAAATATATACGTTCAGATTGGGGTTTGAACCCAGAACTTTTGGCTTTCTAGGTCAATGCTCTACCAGTGAGCTACCTGAGAACTCCAATATATTTCTCTTCAAATATAATTTATACTTTAGTGAGAAGTGTTAAATTAAAAATAAAAACATTGAAAGAAACCCTGCTGGCTTTATAAAGAAGTGTTTTTTATTCAATGCCCCCGGCTTGTGTTTTCGAAATTTCTGGTGTTTTTCCCTGACATTGACGAACTTGTAACCCACTTCTGAGGTTGTGGACACCTGGAAGGGGGGATTACTTTGCCTCGCCGATATGATTGGTGATCAGGATGATAATAGTGGTGCACCAGAAAATCTTTAACCAAAATTTAATCTAAGGTGAATATGAATGATGATGGTTATGATGGCCATATAATGTTCGGGGACCGTTTGGGCCTTACGTTTCCTGACATTTGTCTTACAGGTGAGGAAAAATCCCGAAAAAACTCAGCCAAAAAACTTGTCCCTGCCGAGGATGGAACCCGGACCCGCTGCGTGACAAAGCAACACGCTATCTCGAGAAAACAACAGCGGATTTAAAAACAAGTGTCTAAATTTTCAATAAATGTCTTCTTAAATAGAAACCACCATTTGTGTGATCAAGCAAATGCTCGTAGTATTCGGTGATCAGGAATTAGCAATGTATAAGAGAAAAGTGTGCGTTTAGATTGGAGTTCTCAGGTAGCTCAGTGGTCAAGCATTGGCATAGAAAGTCAAAGATCCTCGGTTCAAACCCCAATCTGAACATATAATTTTTCTCTTCAAATATTATTATGAGGTTTTACTTAATAATTAAGTTTAGTCCGTGAACTCTTACCTCTTATGGTTGTTTCTGATAGATATATGTTTCAAGGCATCTTTGCCCGATCTTCAGCTAGTACGCATTGATTTTTCCCAAGTTGTCGGCCCTGAATCTCGACTCCTGGTCCCTCTTTCTTGATAATTAGCAAGTTCTTTGGACCAGAGATAAGGGGGGCAGGAGAAGAGATTCTGGGCCGACAACTTGGGAAAAATCAGTCTGTACTAGCTGAAGGTGGCAAACATGTCTTGACACATATGTCTAACACAAACAATCATATGAGGTAAGAATAAACGTATTTATTAATATCTGCTAAAGTTAAAAAAAACTTTGTTTCACATTGCAGAGAGGTCTGCCGCAAAATTCGGCAGGAAGTCAAATTCTATTAATGTATGGATTATACATTTTATTTTATCAAAATAACTAAAATATTGTACAGAGCTGAACTGTTCCAATTAATGGAGAATGGGATCCTTACCAGTCTATAATTACAACTCGGAAGTAACATTATGAGGTTCTTCTTAATAAATACGGTGAAACTGAACTAACTTTTCCCGACTGAAAGTCGATGATGGTATGCATGGCATATCAAAAATAAAAATCATAGTTATACGTGAATTTGGGATAAAAAAATAATGTTTAATTCTTCATCTGCAATTAAATGTAACTTATTACTTTAATTTTATATCAGTTTTTCCCAAAATAGTAAACTATGGATTTGGTCCACTCTTGCTCTGAACTCTTCACATACGGTAAACGTTCAGCTGGACATGTTCCACAGTTCATTCTCAACCGAATTCAGTCTATATTATGAGATCAGCTGTAAATTCTCTCATTTCCCTCTCAATACAACTTTCTATAAATATGGTAACAGAAGTTCAAATGAGGTAAAACATACCATAACTAATTGATATATGCCAAGAGAAAATACAGTAAAGTTGAAACTGTAAAGAAATGTCTCACCTGTCACTCCTGAGTGTTGTGTCTCAAGTTAAACCTTGAACTAGTCCTTTGTGTTCTTTCAGTATTCCCACATTACGACCGGTAACAACATTACTGGGCTGAATTCAAATACCTAGGAATAATAATCACAAACATGAATGAGATGCACAAGGAAATTAAACATAGGCTCAATTCTGGAAATGCATGTTATTATGCATTACAGAGACTCTTGATTTCCCAACTCCTTTCTATAAACGTTAAACTGAAAATATATAAAACTATTATTCTACCAGTTATATTATATGGATGCGAAACATGGACTATTACTTTAAGGCAGGAAAGGAGATTACGAGTATTTGAGAATAAAGTTCTTAGGAAACGTTTAGACCATAGAGAGATGAACAGACAGGTGAATGGAGAAGACTGCATAACGGTGAATTACATGGTCTTTATAGGAAGCCAGTTAAGTCTCGTAGACTGCGATGGACAGGACATGTAGGACGAATGGGGAATGAAAGACGTGCATGGAAGATTCTTCTAGGAAAACCAGAGGGTATACCAATAATGAGGTGGGAGAGTAACATTAACTAGTAGTAGTGGGACTTTTTTTAGTAGTAGTAGGACTTTATTTGACAAAAAAGTAAGATATTTACAATATTATTTACAAATATGGGTCGCACGGGCAGTAAGCCGTACGTGCTGTTGACAGTCCGTTACAATAAAGTAATAATTGGTACTTGTGTAAAGAAAAATAAACAACAAAAAATCAATAACATTACAATTACATAAAGAAAACACAATAATATTACAATTAAATAATAACACAATAGCATTATACACTAATTAATGTATATATATATATATAATTGTTAAGAATTAATGGTATTGCATTTTGATAACATATATTTATTCATGAATGAGTGTTGTCCTTATTTTCCGCGTTTTGTCCAGAAATTTACCGAGGTTTATCCAATTTTCTGGATTTACCAATAACTCGTAGCATGCCAATCTTTCCCGATTTGAATTTAGAAATCTTTCCGGTAATTTTAACATTAACTATGATATGACGGAAATAGATTATACAGGGGATGATTGGAAAACATTGGCTCAGGATAGGGATATATGGAGAGCTTATGTCCGCGCGGCCATGAACCTACGGGTTCGATAGTGCCAGTGAGTTAGTTAGTTAGTTAGTTAACAACATTAATGTGATAACTATTGTTTCAAATGTTTATTATTCATTTCATACATCTCAGTGATGGATACATTTACCCTGGTATGAGCGTATAATTTTCCTCTTCAAATTTAATTGTTTTAAAACATTTACAGGAGAAACTACTTCTGCAACACTGAAAATATTCCTACAAAATGGAAACATTTCAACCCTATGTCAAATCCCCCAGGACTCCAGATTTATATCCCCTAAGTAACTACGTTAATGGTCGCGGGTTGAAACCCGGCCGCGGTAGATGGATTTTTTAGGACGGAAAGATTCAAGGAGTAAGTCCTCCGGGAGGGACTTCAAGCCGTGGGTCCCGAGTCTGAAGATTTTCAGGCTCGTAAAAGATCCTTAAGCCTGAATAAAAATTCCTCTAAGCAAAATTTTAATTATATGTTGGATCCTTTAATCGACAGTTAAATTAAACTAATGAGTCAAGACAGGTTCAAACAATTCACGAAAATTACTTACCACCCTCAAATTCACAACAGATTTTAAAAAAATCAAGAAATTCAATATTACATTTCTGAATATCAACTCTTATCGAAATCGAATGCCTCGTAGAGGTTCTTTGCTCTTTGAGAATAAGTTATAGTCACAAGGGCTCATGTCTGGTGAATTTTCTGGATGTTCGAGTACTTCCCAATTCCACCTTTTAAACATATTTACTGTACATCTTTTTATATGGCGGTATTACTTACTGAATATGAGTAACAGTGAATATATTCACAAAATATTGCCATTTCAAGACTATCAATACTACAGATTTATACAACAAAGACTGGTCAATAACATACTACAAGATTACAATGGTCACCACTAGGATCGCTGTTTTACAACAGTGTTGCCATTACTTTATCAAATGACCTAGTATCATCATCATCATCCTGTCAACTATTAGTCCTGGAAGAAATGTTACGGCCTGAGGAAGCGGTTTTCGTGCCATCTTTTCATAGGTCGACCAAGTGACCGTTTCCCATTTGGACAGTACTTCATTATTGCCATGGGGATCCTGGATCTAGCCATTCTTGAGACATGTTCCTTCCAGTTTAGCTGATATCTGGAGATATAGTCCAGTATTGGTGACACATTAAGTTCTTGAAAGATTTCTACATTTTTCTTTCGATCACATTTGGTGTAGCCAGCTGTTCGGCGCATAAATTTCATCTCACAAGCTGTTAGTCTGCTTTTATCTCTCGTCCTTATAGTCCACGCTTCACTCCCATAACATAGGGCTGGTCGAACCATTATTTCATAAAGACGAGTAAGAGTTGATTTTTGCACTAATGAAGGTTTTGAAACTCTATTAATGATTCCCATTGATTTGTTCAATTTCACAATTTTCTCTGGTAAATCCAAATTTTCAACAAAATAGAGTTATATCCTAAATAAGTAAACTCATTAACTCTCTCTAAAATTTTGTTATTTAAACAAATTTTGCTTGGTAATGCGGATTTTCCACAAAAGACCATTATTTTAGTTTTATTGATAAATGACCTAGTATATATATCACATTCCATTAACGATCTGTAAGCTCTCCCCTTATATGTGCTATCTGACTCTTACAGTGTCGGGAGAGGGATTTTTAACTATGGATCACACACATACTTTCTTGACCACACAAGGACAAGGAAGACCTCCCCGAGTAAGTGATCAGCTCACTGTCAGGGCCTCATCCGAGACAATACAACATTGAGACGAAACACACCATTCACACTCACATACTGATAGTAAATATGGCGAATATGATGAAGGTTATGACGACCAGATTATGTTCGAGGAGCGTTAGGGCCTTAACTGTTCCTGATATTCGTCTTATAGTCCAGGAAAAAAATCGAAAACCCATCACCCAGTAATTTGTCCCGAACGGTGATGAAAACCGGGTCCCTGAGAAACTACCCTAAGACCACAGCGACGGACCATATATTTATCATAATTTATATTTTAGCGAATTTCGAAGAAATGAAGCCATTGAAATTATCATGAAAATAATTTTGAAAAAATTGAGATCTTTATGGATGCTATCTACTAGACACACACATGTCCTGATAATTTTTTGTCAATATTCTAGCGGCCCCAATTTTTGTTTCATCGCAACCAAACTTGGCATACAGCAATTGATTTTAAAAAAAGTAAGATGAAGTTCGTTAACCACCAAAATCAGACCATTAGGTGTAGGAGTTCACCCTGAAGCGAAAATTTAAAAGTCGCTCTAGCGAACGAAATTTTCTGTTTTTACGCCAGTATGTTAGACAGGCGAATGGCGAAGACTACATAACAAAGAGCTATATGATCTTTATGGGAAACAAGATACAGTATGAAAAATTAAGTCTCATGGACTGCGATGAGCAGGACATGTGGCATGATGCCGCAAGGTGCTGCCTTTTAATATTATTGTTATTAATTTCCCAATGCTACCAGGTTGTCCTAGGACATTTCTGGCTTTCTCACCTGGTATTAGCGCAACTGTAGGAGTGGACTACAATCTCAGGTTGGGGCGCCTGGAAGGCGGAATTAATTTACCCCAATGTTTGATAAATGATAACGAAGCACTAGGGTGTCAATAAACCTAACGCAACCTAAGTTCTAGTCCGTGAGCAATCTCAGGAATAATTATTGTGAAAGATTCCTGTAGTCTGGACGAGAATCAAACCCGGGACCTTAGGGAATTTAGTTAGGAGTTCTGACCAAAGATCGTGAGGCAAGTCTACCATTATTATTATTATTATTATTATTATTATTATTATTATTATTATTATTATTATTATTATTATTATTATTATTATTATTATTATTATTATTATTAATTCATTGTAGTGTATTATTATTGTTATTATTACTACAGTTTTTCTTATATTCGAAGATTAAATGAGGATGAACATTTTTGGATATCTAGTTTCTCCCAATAACAAGAGGTATTGTATTATTTATACCTGCCGAAAGGACGTGCATTGTGAACATGTGGGAGTAGGACAACTGAACGTGTGACAGAGTTTGAAGAAGTTAACCAGGGCGTGGATTCACGGTAACTAAGTACAGGAAGCTGGAGTGGAAATGGCAGTTCCAATTCCATACCACTGAGCTCTCCAACTAAGTGTGTAGATCTTCCATCCCACACTGAATTGCTTCCCATCCCCCGAGACGAGTTGTTTTCAACCTAAAACTGGGCTCCTCCATTACAGTTTTTTTTTTTTTGCACGAGAGACATTCTATTAATTTGCACTTTCTTGTTCAGCCCAAGAAGGAAAACATACGATATTACTGATTATCATATAACAATCAACAATGAAATATCAAGAAATTCTGAATATTTAATTTTCAGATGTAAGTTTGAAATGAAAGTATAGCATTTAGATTCCAGTATTTATACTCCAATAGCAATTTAATAAAGAAATATAATAATCAACTCCTTAATATTCTAAATTTATTCCATTCCATTATATTGATCCGTCGCCTTTATAGGTACTTTTTTGTGCCACACGCCACCCTGGACTTAGAGTGACATGACCTGTCGGGAGTGGGATTTAACTATGCATCACACATACTTTTTTGTACACACAAGAACATGGAACATGGAGGGCCTCCCCGAATGAGGAATCAGCTCACTGGTTTTTCGTAATGCATTTTAACAGTGTTTATAAAAACGTGGTAGCATATTATGGTTCATATTATATTGTTATTTTTAAAACTGTTTCTCATATATTAAATTTGACGTTAGCGAATTTTTTTAAAAGTTATTCTTTGTTTCATTTTTTTTGTCCAACGGCACCAAGTTGTCTTATGATATTTCTGGTATTCTCTACTGAAACTGGCAACTCTGTAACCCACTTCTAGGCTTGAGGCATCTGGAAGACAGATTTAGTTACTCTGATGATAGATAACTTATGAATGATAACGATGAAAGAAGGGAATTCTTAAACATAAACTTAACCTAAACTCCAGGTCATTGTTCACCATAGGAATTATTTAATTTAGAGAAAAATTGCTGTCATCTGGGCGGATTCGAAACAAGACCTCATAAACAGTAGCCACAAGCTCTGACCTCTAGGCATAAGGCTGGTCACGTGTTCAAAAAATGATAAAATTAATTTATATTGAAGCATTTTACTATTATATAAATAAGCAAGTAAGTAATGAAATATGGTTAAAAATAAAATTAAAACACCTACAGATCATGTACGTAAGAATTTAAATGACTACAGCATATTTACATTACAAAGCTAAAAGGAACAAATGCTTTGGATATCACTTCCCTTTTTTGGAATCACACACAAGCACTCACTGTAGTGGGAATAAACAATTTTGGAGGAAAGAAAATACCCCTGGTGAGAAGATACTGAAATGTTAAAACCAAAGAATTTTAAAATTATTATCAAGGTGGTCATGGTCTCAACATATATATGATCCAATATATCTAGAGATGCAATAATGAAACTAAGCAATTAACCAATACTGAAATTAAGGACACGTATCCAAATACAACAAAAAATGTAAGAATTAAAAATTTAATTATAATAAAATTGTGACATGCTGGAGAAAAACGGACTTCAAATCTTAAATCAGCACACTCGATTTTTTTTTCAGTAAAAGAATTGAACAATGGAGATTAGAATGGCAGAGAGAAGTGGAGTAGAATAACAGGTGACTAATTGGGCTCAGGTAGAGGTTGTGAAACATTGTGAAATCTGCTAAATAATAAAAAAAAATAGGTGAAACTAATTTTCTGATGCAAGCTTATAGAGTGTTGAACTGCAGAGAAAATAAATAACGCTTAATCGTAGGTGTTGCAAATGTTTGTATAAATTGACGCCAATGAATCTACAGATTCATTTTCCATTATTTTATTAAAATATTGAAACTGTTAAACCAATGTATCTTATTGGATACTCTATAAATTTCAGGATTAATTAAATTGTATAGTAAAGAATAACGACGAACAATACATGCTAGAGTTAATTTTGAATTTCGGGTTTAAGTTATCTCATTTCTAACGGTCGGATTTCGCTGATTTGCAGATAATATCTTCATCGGTATATATTATTACAATGGCCCATAATTAGTTTCGGTGTGAAACATTGAAAATTGTGACCACTAGAGCGCGGTTTAAATTTTCGTTTCCGGTGAACTCCTACGCCCAATGGTCCAATTTTGCTGGTTAACGTGCTCTACCTTACTTTTTAAATTAATTACTATATACCAAGTGTGATTTCAATTAAACAAAATTGCAGCCTCTAAAGTGTTAACGGACACACACACACACACACACACACACACACACACACACACACACACACACACACACACACACACACACACACACACACACACACACACACACATACTCATACACACATTATATACATATATAAGTGTATATCATAATAAAATGATTCATCTATGCTGGCAATGTTAAGGCCATAAGACGTTCTCTTCCACTTAATCAGCAAAAAAATATTGAATACAGAAAATATTTACACAAGTTCATAACGGATAATTGGAAGTACATTTTTATACAAATTTAATTAAAATTATGATGTGTCAAGTGATAATTATTAGACATTCAAAAAATCAGAAACCATCAATTAATCCACTGGAATAACATTTACAAATGAAGGAGATTTAAATTTATTTGAAAGAAGTTAATGCCGGCAGTCCCTGATTTCTTGTGGCAAGGTGTCCAAAATCATTAAATATAGTATAGAAATTAGAACAATGGGAGGTACTGCGTAGCAGGATGTAAGACAGGATATTCTAGTGCGATCCTGTACCCAAATTGTGATTGGAGGATAGTAGATGGAAGCGAGAGGAAAAGTAGATTCATGTAGAGGTGCGTATAATTTCGAATAGCAGAATAAGGGAAGGCATTTATCTACTATGATCATGGAGATAGAGGAAGTAAATGACGGAAGTATGAAGAATTGTGGTCATATTTACAAATATTGAACATATTTACAATGATGCACATATTATGAATGTTTAGTAATTTATGAGCTAGTGCTGCGATAATGTGTGTCAGTAAGATGTCACAATAATCAAAATGCGTCATCACGAGAGTTGGCACTAAAATGTTTTTGAGGTCAGTAGGAAGACAATATATGAATCTGTTTAAAGAGTGTATTATTGAAAACACCCTTTTCACGCTAGTTTTATTTGGAAATTCCAACTTAAGTTAGAGTGAAGATTGAAACCCAAACTTTTAACAAATGACGAATAAGGTATTGTTTTATTATCTAGCATGATGTCCAGCAGATTGATATTGTTAATGGTGTGTAGTATTCTTGGCTGTCCAAAGGATTACCAGATTATCACTTAGGTCTTCTCTATATTGAGTCTATGTCCCAAGTCTTTGCACCACTGTATAAGGTCATTGTTACTGTCTGCTTCCGCTGATTTCTTCAGGTTTGAAGTTAATTTAAATTTGGATATCGTCAGTATAATTATTATATCGTAATTTTGTTACAATATAATTAATGTAACGAGTATAGTAATGGAGCTAAAACTCTGCTCGGCTCCGCTCTAAAACTCACCTCATTAATCATCAGGGTGAAGAACTATTTCTAAGAAGTACTGCTCACAAAGTAAGAGAGAATCCATTTTTGTACGATCCTGGAGATGGAGCCAGCATAGTTCGCGGAAATATGAAGATATTTACTCATATTTATGAATATTGAGCTCTCCCTTCTCTCTCTCTCTCTCTCTCTCTCTCTCTATATATATATATATATATATATATATATATATATATATAAATTTTGTATTCATTTTCGGTGTCTTTAGAGAGGATCGGTGAAGATACGCAACTTTAAAAAAATATTTTGATGATAACAGTTCTAATATATTCATAAAACTCTGCTCGGCTCCGCTCTAAAACTCACCTCATTAATCATCAGGGTGAAGAACTATTTCTAAGAAGTACTGCTCACAAAGTAAGAGAGAATCCATTTTTGTACGATCCTGGAGATGGAGCCAGCATAGTTCGCGGAAATATGAAGATATTTACTCATATTTATGAATATTGAGCTCTCCCTTCTCTCTCTCTCTCTCTCTCTCTCTCTCTCTCTATATATATATATATATATATATATATATATATATATATATATAAATTTTGTATTCATTTTCGGTGTCTTTAGAGAGGATCGGTGAAGATACGCAACTTTAAAAAAATATTTTGATGATAACAGTTCTAATATATTCATAAAACTCTGCTCGGCTCCGCTCTAAAACTCACCTCATTAATCATCAGGGTGAAGAACTATTTCTAAGAAGTACTGCGCTCACAAGTAAGAGAGAATCCATTTTTGTACGATCCTGGAGATGGAGCCAGCATAGTTCGCGGAAATATGAAGATATTTACTCATATTTATGAATATTGAGCTCTCCCTTCTCTCTCTCTCTCTCTCTCTCTCTCTCTCTCTCTCTCTCTCTCTCTCTATATATATATATATATATATATATATATAAATTTTGTATTCATTTTCGGTGTCTTTAGAGAGGATCGGTGAAGATACGCAACTTTAAAAAAATATTTTGATGATAACAGTTCTAATATATTCATTTCTTCAGTGGCTAACAAACCAAAACAATAGACGATATTAAGATAATACTGAAAGTTAAACAATTAATCGAGTATTAAAATTACTTAATATCATACATTATACTTCATATATTTCAATTCCTTCTGGATTTTTTCATGTTGAGACTTGAAAGTAGTTTTGAAGTTCCTTGGGACAGGTTACTGGCCCGACGCTAAGTAGTCCAGTGGTAGGGCTGCTACCTTTTAGTCTCTGGACAGACATTAGGATACCGCATTTACTCAGTACCCGATGGAACGGTTATACCGCGGTGACTCGGTCCTCAGAGCCTCGTTTGTGAAAACGGGTTGTACCACGAGAAGGTGAGGATGAGAATTGGGTAGGAGAGGTTATACACACGTCACTACCCCTTTATCTCATATGAAGAAGAAAAGGATGTAAATGCAAAAATATCTAATTTTTAAAGAATTTTAGGGTTAATACATTCTATCTTCAAGCCACAGTTAGTCCAAAAGCATCCAAGATTAAAAGTGTATAAAACACTGTCTCTTCCAACTCTTTTGTATGGTAGCGAAGTATGGACGTTGAAACAGAAGGATATACAGAGACTTAGATCTGCTGAAATGAGATACCTTCGGAGGACTGAAGGATACACACTACTAGATCACAAAAAAAATGAAGACATCTTAGAAGAATTACACATGGAACCTTTAGAAAACAAAATTTTTGATTATAAGTCATGATGGATGCAACATGTTCATCGAATGGAAGATCACAGAATACCCAAACAAATGTTAAGATATCAACCTGCAGGAAGAAGAAGACCAGGATGTCCACTCAAAAGACTTTTGGATGGTGTATCTCTTGAGACCGAAACAGGTCAATAAATGCCCTAAATTCGTGAATGTATTATGATGATGATGATACTTCATATGTATATCTCAATGTCAAAAATTGAATTATAACATCTAAATGTATAGGCCTATATATATATATATATATATATATATATATATATATATATATATATATATATATATATATACATATACATATACATATATACATATACATATACATTTAGATGTTATAATTCAATTTTTGACATTGAGCAATGAAAGCCTAAAATGTATATATATATATATATATATTTTATTCGCTAGAGAGTCATGTTCTTATTTCCGTGTCTTGTCCATAAATCTGTCCACCTCTATATAATTTTCGGGGTTTACCAACACATCGTTCCTTGCCGACAAATGTCACAATTTTCATTTTGAATATTATCCGACAATAACTAACGCTTCTACGGTAATATTCCAAATAGGTACACTTTGCTAGTTTACATATTTCGTCTTCAGGACTCCCGCACATTGTACATATTCGTATATTGTTAAACATTTTTAAACATTTCCGTGTCTCAGCCTAAATCACACAAGCCCAAATCTCTCCTTTAATCCTTGGAAAAAGTAGTAATCGAACTGCTTACCACGGATGCAACTATTACGTTCCAATGTACCCTAGTTAAACTGTTAGTTTGATTTAAGATGTCTGGGAAACGCAGTATATCAATATATTCTTTAGTTCTTCAAACATTCTTGGTTTGAACTGCAAGAAACGTTCCTAGCTAGCCGCCTATGAACAAATTCTTCTCTTATGCGAGGACAAGAGCTGAGAGAAGATGCGAGTGAAGTAGAAGTTTTTGCATGAGGTTAACTGCAAGTGAAACTGCGTGGAAGAACGCTACGGCCATATCCATTTCCTGCAGAGTAGAGACAGTCTACGTACTTCTTTATTCTTTAGAACAGACACGTCTGAGTGTCATACATATTTCATCTTGTTTCCCCAATGCCTTGTATTTAGTTTAGACAAAGCTTCTTGAATCTACCGAATTACTTATCGAAATAGAATTCTCTCTTTATCTATGTGACTATTTTATTAGTTGTTACTCGTTAGTATCATATTAATATATTAATTTAAAAACTTTATATTTTTTATTTTCCTTATTGATTAAAGTCTGTTCATGTACACGAATTCAAATTATAAACCTTGCGGAAGATAAAATGATCCCACTTACTGGCCTCACGAGACTCTAGGGTAGTGGCAAGTTAAGGCTGCCACATTTGTTAATAATCGACACGAGATGTCCGCTAGGTTCTCAGATCTACTTTACGATCGCCTTGAACCCAAAGCATAGCCTTGTACTGATTTCCGTTAAAGGCTGAGTGGACTAAAGCCCCTTGGAGCCGACGGAAAGTTTACGTTATTTTAAAAATCTTGGCCTCATGAAGTCTCGAATCCGCTACCATCCGGTTTTAAGCATATTGCCTTAACGAACTATGTTACTGGGTTCCTTTCACTAATGTGGTTTTTATATTTTACCCTCTTGTAAGACCTCCATAATTAAGTTTTGTGGCAGCTTTTGTTGAGATCAGTATTTTAGCGTCTAAGAAGTGACAGACTATCTTCTTGTGATACTTACTTACTCAGTGGTACTATCGAACCCGTAGGTTCATGGCCGCGCGGACATAAGCTCTCCATACATCCCTGTCCTGAGCAAATGCTATCCAATCATTCCCTGAATAATCTACTTCCCACAAATCATAGTTAATGTTATTCTCCCACCTCACTCTTAGTCTACCAACTGGGCGTTTTCCCTCTGGCTTTCCTACAAGAAGCTTCCATGCAAGTCTTTCATTCCCCATACGTGCAACATGTCCTGCCCATCGCAGTCTATGATACTTAACTGTTCTTGTGATAATCAATAAATCGTATTTGCAGAATAATGAGTTTATTGGCGTCTTTTTGTAAGTCAGCGAGTGAACAATTGTAACTGCAGTAGTTTAAGTTACTGTAGTGATGTAAGTGTTAATGAGAATTTAAGTACCTATTTCAGTAAACGATCGATACAAACATGAGTGAACTCTGAAAAGTTATGGATTTATAGATGAAGAATCACAAAAAAAAAATATTGCAATCAAATAAAGGAAGATCATATTTTGTAAATGGAAGTAGTGGTCGTTATTTAAGAGTTCTAACAAGTATAATGTCATCCACCTTTACAATTAAATTTAACAAGTTAATTAATAAATAAGAATACATTAAACTTACATTAATACACAGTCAAAATTCAATACTACATGCGTCAAAATAAACAATAATACAAAAGCAACAAGTTAACAGTAGTACATAGGCTAACATTACAAAATGCATACAGTATAATTTAATATAATTACATGAGGGGATTAAAAAAGCTGCTTCAAAAATAAGAGGTAAATCATGAAGGTTGTTTCGAGCAAATGCTTCCAGTTATTTATAGACCTATTTACAAAAGAAAACATTTTATGTCAGTTTTTTGTTTCTAGTTCTAATTTTGAAACTATAATCGTTAATTGAGCAATACTTGGATTCTTCCAAACTAGTATGTAGGTTTGTATCTAACTAAAAACTCCTTGCCACATAGCGTCTGTATAATACACCGTGTCCCATTCAAACCTCTCACATTTTAATTATTCATAACTCTCAAAGTATGCAGAATTATGAAATGAGGTTGGTATTAAAAGAAAGAGAAACTCAAAGAATTTTTGTTTTCATTATTGCAGTTAATTCATCTGTCGCAATAATGGCATAAAACATGTTCACCAGATATCACTCCACTGGACGTCTGCCTCTGGGGGTATGTAAAATACCGTATGTTTGCAACTCCAGTACAAGAACTTCATGATTTACGAACCCGTATCCTTGACACAATTGCAACAGTGCCAATGGACATGTTGGACAGAACGTGGCACGAAATCGAATACAGACTTGATATTGTTCGTGCTACTAATGGTGCACATATAGACGTGTTTTAGTGTGTGGTAATGAACATTCTTCGAGTTTCTGTTTCGTTTAATACCGGCCTCATTTCATAATTCCGCATACTTTGTTAGTTATGATTAATTAAAATGTGGGAGGTTTGAATAGGACAACCGTACATTTTGACTTACTTCTTACACCTGATTTGAGGCAGTCAGGGGCTAGGGGTACAAGTGATAAAATAATAGTTTGGAGAAAATTAAGTTTAAAGATCAGTGAGAACATAAAATTCCAGGAATATCTGAGAAGTCTCATAAATTGTGTTTGTGTTCCTTATATATGAGTCCATTTATTCATAAAATATTGTGCCGGCATAGCCTAGATTTTGCTTCTATGATATTTGGGTGTAATAAGCACAATGAATGTATTAAAAATTTCACTAAACACTTTATTTAATTCTTCAATCATCAATAAACTTCTATTCACAATTACAATTACCGAAATAATCTTCTTTTAACCTTTTGAACGCCATGCCCGGCGTGCGCCGGTGAAAGTGTGTGTACAGCTGTACGCCACGCCCGGCAGGCTCCGGTTTTCAATCTTATTACTTTAAATATTTTTTTCCCGAAATTTTTACTTCAATAAACTAAAATTATTGTTCGTTCTATGTTTGTACATCCTTTCTTAGCAAAACTTTGCACACCCCTTACAGAATAACGGTACAGGCTGGTTGTAAATCGGTTTTCTTAAGGAGGGTGTACATTCATGTTTCAAGGCCTTTTTTTTTGCTATGGAATATTGCAATTTCAGGATTTTCTCTTTATTTATTTTATTTTTAGTTGAAAAGATACCTGAGCAAGGGATAGGTCGTGTTGTGAATACAGTGATTCATGTCTCGAAGTTGACGAAAATACAATTCGTGAGTTTAATGTGTCAGTTTTATCAGAAGATGAGAGTGACAGTAACAGTTCATCAAATGATTAATCGTTTGACGAATGTGATAGTAGTCCTATTTCTAAGAGAATATTATTACAATCTAAGCCTGTAAATAGTAAAGCAAGTGATGTAGACCTAAATGAACAGAGTGTGAATGACAGTGGTGGGCGTGTCGCGCCAAACGAAACACGTGGCATAAAACAGCTGTCTGACTGGAATTGATTCGAACCCAGGACCACAAAAAATGTTCAACAATATTTAATATTATAAGTGTTTAGTGATAATACCATCAAAATTATTCAGTAGAATAAATGTTTTAGTGATAGTGATAACAAATTTCAATAAAGTCACCGTGCTGAATTCGAACCTGGGATCTTTACAAGTGGAAGCAACACCGCCTAACCTTCAAATAAATGTAAAATAGTGAGTTTAAATTAAATTTACCATGGCATGTAGATAGTTAAATATACTTTATATAGGTTTATATTATATATAGTATGGCGTAGTACTTTAAATTTAAAAAACCTGGCGCCCACAGCCCAGCTGGCAAAAGGAAAACTCGGCAGTCAAAAGGTTAATTGTTATCTCAGATCAATTTTTTCACTCACTCATAAATAAATTCGCCACAACTTATCGTCAAACTGTTCATCACAAGACTCGCTATCGCAGACTGACTGCGGTCTCCTGCCTCTGTCCTTTTATAAGCGCGAGGAAATTTCCAAAAAAAAACTTCTAGGCATATTCGATGCCCAGAATCTTCTAGCATGGATGTTTCTCCAAAGAAAAGAGAGACACGGGTAGAACCATCTGCCAACATACTCCAGATAATTCTGCCGGCTGTGCGGGTCATCTGATTCGCCAAGGGCGACTCGGCCACACAATTCAAACATCGCTATGCGACATGTAACAATATGAACAAATTCAATTTAAACATTACCCCATACTGTAATTTTTTGCATTAAGAGTCACTTGTACGCATTGTCCTCCAAGCAATATTTTGAAATAAATTATCCAAGAAAAGTAGATTCATGCCAAAGTTTTTATTATGACTGGAAAATACATACGTATCCTAAGAGTTACATATTACGACGATATTAAGATACAAAATCAGTCTTAAACTTCATTGCACTTAAACCTGCATTCATGGATACATCCTCTTAACCGCCTCTCCACATGAATGTTTTCCTTCCTGTCTGTTTACTGTTTGCCTTCATTCCTCCATTTTTTGCTATATTTTTTACCCAATTTTCTGGTTTACTAATCCTCTTTCTGCCGACGTGCAATATTGGAGCATCTTCTGCTTCTGTTGGTTCTCTAATAGCAGGTTCTTCGATACCATCTTCATTGGAATCAGTCAAGAAAACAAAAACAACACCATGATTAATCTGCATATTTAAACAAACATACCTTCATAAGTAATGCCACGAGTGATTTCCAAATTATCGATAAATTCACGACTCACGAAGTGAGGAGTGAATTTATCTAGAGAATTTGGAAATCAAGAGTGGCATTTGTTAGGACTATTTAACGAATAAAATTAAGCTGTTTACTCACAAATCATTATTTAACTGTAGTTATTTCAAAATATTTATATATTTAATGCAAACGGCGATGTTTGAAAACAAATGAGAAACAATAGGTACGCTTCTACTGCTTCTTTTGTTTATCACTGCAACCAGATCATACTATTTATTACCAAAGGAACGCAATATTGTAAGAATCCTCTCTAGTGGAGAAAAAATGAAACACATCAATCTGTATATTAATTCATTTCTGATGTCGTATGATGTAAATATGACAATTATATTTTTCTGGATTATTGCCTGGGAAAAAATACATTTAAGAAAGTGCAAACAGTGGTTTCTTTTTTTGGTGGTATAATCAATTGCTACAAATGTTGACATGTATGCACTATATATACAATCTGGTAGTCGTATTTCTTATAGCCTCAGTCACTGCAAAATAACGGTCAGACCTGTTCAGAATATTAAAAAGGAGGAGCTTTGTTTAATATGGTAATTATAACACTGATAAATATTTCGTGAAACACGACTCTGATTGGTTGTAAAACAGAAATCATTGAAACGTGATTGGTCATTGCCTCCCATTTGGGGCATGAGTTAAATAGTCATTATAAATATTAATAGATTGAAAATCCTGTAGATATTTTTTATGTCTAATGCCTCCAGGTTGTCGTTTACAACATTTCTGGTTTTCTCCCTTAGTATTGGTGTAATTGTAATCCATTTCTTAGGTTGCGGCAACTGGAAGGCGGAGTTACGTTACCCCGATAATATGTTGGGTGATAAATGATAATCAAACGCCAAGCGAGTTCTTAATCTAAACTTAACCTAAATTCCAGACCATGGACAACAACAGGAATAATTCCCTTTAAGGAAAAATTCCTATGGTTTGACCGGGAACCCGACCCGGGACCTCACGAAATGTTGTCCGAAACGCTGTCCAAACAACAGACGTACCCCTTGAGTACTAGCCCATGAGGCTGCTCAAATCCTGTAGATCTAAATCTATTTTAGATCTAAACCATATTATATCTCTAGATTTTTAATTAATTTCCAAATATCTGAAAATGTATTGCTAAAAAATATTATTTTATAATACGTACAATTTTAAAAGTATAGATAATACAGTTACATAGTTTACTTACCATGAAGGCTGAAGCTATGTTGATGCTCATCTTCAGATTCTGATTGAGACATAATAATACTTGATAAATCAATAAACCTCGAAGAATCACCAACGCTATATTAAACACTGTTGATACAATAATAATTCTCGCGTAAAATTTGTTGGAAACATTAAAATAACACAAAGCTCTAAGCATGATTTCACCTAGCTATTGGAAGTCAAGGAGTACAACTACAGACGTATCCCTTGTCCTCCAAGTACAAGAGCTGTTTTCTGAGTGGATTTCTAAGACTCCACTATATGTCAGAACCTGTCAAACTTACTTACTTACTTACTCACTGGCACTATCGAACCCGTAGGTTCATGGCCGCGCGGACATAAGCTCTCCATGAATCCCTATCCTGAGATAATGCTTTCCAATCATTCCCTGTATAATCTACTTCCCTCAAATCATAGTTAATGTTATTCTCCCACCTCATTCTTGGTCTACCAACTGGACGTTTTCCCTCTGGCTTTCCTACAAGAAGCTTCCATGCAAGTCTTTCATTCCCCATACGTGCAACATGTCCTGCTCATCGCAGTCTACGAGACTTAAACTGTTCTTATTATATCTGACTTCCTATAAAGACCATGTAGTTCATTGTTACGAAGTCTTCTCCTTTCACCTGTCTGTTCATCTCTCTTTGGTCCAAAAATTTTCCTAAGTACTTTATTTTCAAATACTCGTAATCTCCTTTCCTCCCTTAAAGTAAGAGCCCATGTTTCGCACCCATATAATATAACAGGTATAACTAATAGTTTCATATATTTTCAAACTCACACATATACCTCTTGGGCACCAGTTTGTCACATTAGCTAACCATTTCTACACTTAACTCATTTCTTTTTAAATGCCACTTGTACCCCTTGTCCTCTGACCGCCTTCTTTGAAGAGATTACCACCCCAAATCTTAACTTTTTTATATCCATATTTTTTCCACCCTTTATGAATTTAACTTCCGATTTTTGCTCTATTTTTAATCCATTTACTTGTTTAATTTGTATGGATTCCATAAAATATTGCTGTGTTCCTTTACGGGATGAACCAATGATACATATGCCATTTCTTTGATTCAGCACCTCCGTTTCTTTGTATATGCTTCATAAAATGAACAGCTTTCCAGCTTTGCCAGTAAAAGAATTTATTTGATTTCTCATGCAAGTTGTGGATAGATATTCGTACCTCTACGTGTTTACAACAATTTACATTAAATTCCCCCCCCCTACCAGGTCATAGTTATAATACATTTTGACCACTATTTCCCAAATACTATTGATTTACTTTATTGTACTCATTCTAGAGCTATATCATCATCAAAAGCATTACTGGTTACGCCTCTGGCTTGTTCCGCTCTCACAGTAAACTGTACTCCAGTACTGGTCACTCCATAATCGTTTTGGAAACCCCTCTTCTCGTCGTCACATGGATTTATAATTTATAATGTTCTTGGAATTCGGACTAACGATATTCTATGCACATATTCATGCCATCTATATATATATATATATATATATATATAACTGTGAGGTTCATCTATTCTATTTATAATATTCAATTTCGATTAAATGTGTACATTTATGGTCTAATACTGCATATCACGCCAGCGTTATCTGCAGCTTTATTTCTGCTGCGTCCTTTTTTATTTTTATACGGATTCGTATTATACATTAACCTTAGTTTGGGCATGCTCGGAGTCTTGGCAATAAGAAGGTCCCCACCTCCAATGTTAACCAATCGTTGTATTTCTAATGTTTTACCGTTCGCCTCCCATTGTTTAGATTCCCTTGTTTTTAGTGAAGAAAGCTATTCAAAGAGGGAATCGAGTGAGTGACTTAATGTGGAAGAAGGATATGGCAAGTATAGCATACACCTTTAAGGTATTTATTTAATGAGTCTAGCTATATAGTATAGCTGCTATAGCAAGCCTGTTAATAACTGCTTACTAGGTGTGAAAATACTCTCTTATTCACACCCACCCCTTCTATTGAATCCTGTCCCTCCTCTTTAACCCTACGTCAGATAGGCTGAGAAGGTAAGACACTGTTACTCACTTGTTATGTGTTGTTTCATTGTAGTGCACCTGTATGCGGGTAGGAGGGGGACCTCTTTTTCACAACTAGTGAGCACGTATTAACAGCCCTGTGTTATAGTTTTGATAGGTGCAAACCCTGTGAGCCATATACCAATGGCGGTATGCCCAACATTCTGTAAAACTTCAGAACTATATCCGACATTTTCTTCCAGACGAAGAATTTTTTGATTATACCCTTTGTTTTTTATTTCTATATATTTTTTTCAAAATCAATTATATTTTAAGGTGACAATGTGCAACCTATATAGACCTATTCGAAATGGTTCACTTATTTTAGTGGTATATCATTCAGAATTATTTTTAATATTATTGGTGTTTATCATTTAAATCCCGTAACTTTTGTTTTCTTTAAAGATAGGCTATATTCTAATTATATTTCTTAGCTGGATTGTATGTGTATATATATAAAGATTTATTAAACACACTGTGTACATTAGCATACAATTACTGAAAGTTATTATCGTCTGCGTAGAATTTTAGAGGCTTTTGTCTTGCTATACAGTCAATTAGGTGGTATTGTTCACATTTTTGGTCACATAGCTTGCAGAAGCACTGGTTCGATGCGAGGTTGAACTCTTTTTAAGTACATATTCTGTAGTGGAATCCATGCGTGGAGGTCCTCGTGAACACTTGTCTCAGGGAGAAGTTCGGTTCCTTCAATTCTTCGATTTTCATCGCTGGTGTCAGGAAGAATCCGCGGTCTATATCCTCTGATTTTTCTTCTCTGTCCTTATGTGTGCTTCGTAGGTCGGGGTAATTATATATATGGCTATATATATATATATATATATATATATATATATATATAGCCTAAGATGTACAACTACAGGGGCATCTCATTACTTTCAACTTCGTACAAAATTCTAACAAATATATTAGTAAGCAGACTTACTCCCTATATTGATGACATTCTAGGAGATCATCAATGTGCATTTAGAAGAAACAGGTCTACAACAGATCAGATTTTTAGTATAAGACAGATTTTAGAAAAGAAATGGGAATATAATGGTACTGTACATCAACTATATGTAAGACTTCAAAAAAGCATATGATTCAATTAAGAGGGAGAAGTTATATAGTATCTTGCTGGAGTTCGGAATTCCTAAAAAGTTAGTTAGACTTATACGGAGGTGTCTAAATGGCTCAAAGAGTAGAGTGCGTGTAGGCAAACAGTTTTTAGACACTTTCGAAATCCAGAATGGGTTGAAGCAAGGAGATGCACTATCTCCTCTGCTGTTTAATTTTGTACTAGAGCATGCCATTAATTCTTTAGAGAATGAGGAAGACTTACAACTGAATGGTATTAATAAGCTGTTAGTATATGCTGATGATGTAGTACTACTGGCAGATAGCGAGGAGATACTAAAGGCCAACACGCACACACTATTGAGTAACACTAAGAAATTTGGACTGGAAGTAAATATGAGTAAAACTAAATATATGGTCACACGTAGAAATTCAGTATACAATGGAAATGGACAGCTAATGACAAATGAGGGAAATTTTGAGGAAGTGGCTGAATTCAAATACCTAGGATCAATAATCACAAATAGGAATGAGATGCACAAAAAAATTAAACATAGGCTCAATTCTGGAAATGCATGCTATTATGCATTGCAGAGACTTTTGATGTCCCAACTCCTTTCAAAAAACGTTAAGCTGAAAATATATAAAACTATTATTCTACCAGTTATATTATATGGATGTGGAGCATGCACTCTTACTTTAAGGGAGGAAAGGAGATTACAAGTATTTGAGAATAAAGTTCTTAGGAAAATTTTTGGACCAAAGAGAGATGACCAGACAGGTGAATGGAGAAGACTACATAACAATGAACTACATGGTCTTTATAGGAAGCCAGATGTAATAAGAACAGTTAAGTCTCATAGACTGCGATGGGCTGGACATGTTGCGCGTATGGGGAATGAAAGGCGTGCATGGAAACTTCTTGTAGGAAAGCCAGAAGGAAAACGCCCAGTTGGTAGACCAATAATGAGGTGGGAGAACAACATTAACTATGATTTGAGGGAAGTAGATTATACAGGGAATGATTGGAAAGCATTCGCTCAGGATAGGGATGTATGGAGAGCTTATGTCCGCGCGGCCATGAACCTACGGGTTCGATAGTGCCAGTGAGTGAGTAAGTAAGTAAGTAAGCCTAAGATGTCCCATTGGATTGAAATGTGTTTCATGTTATTAACTACTTGTTATCCTGTTTCGGTTTATTTGGTTCAACTGCATTTGATTATGATTATGACTTCATTTACTTAAATAGTTCTAACATACTGCTCACTGTCCTCTTAAGTCAATCCGACCTTCCTATATGTCGTTGCACTTGATTAATATTTACCGACACTTAAAAAAAAAAAAAGAGATCAGCTCCTTTCCTACTTTGTCTTCCGCGTAATCATTCTACAATGCGAGGATGCCACAATATGAGCTCTTTTGTCCATCTGCTATCTTTTAGCGTTGCAACATGGCCTTCCCACTTCCGTTTGATGTTTGCAGATTGCCTTAGCGAATGGTCTAATGCAACCTGCCTTGGTGCTGAGTTACGATGAATGAGCTGGTTCGAATTCCTATAGGGTAATATATTTTCTCTTGGAATTTCGCCAGTATGGGACTGGTACCCAAGGATCGTGAGTATTTTCAGCATATACAATAAGTGCCGGTAGTAGCTCCAATGATCCATATCCTGGCTGTATGAATGCCCACCTATGTACATAGCACAAGTGGGTGTGAGGTCAGCAGTAGCCTGTCAGACCAAGAGACCTTTATCCACCATGGAGGTTTTCCAAATTATATATATATATATATATATATATATATATATATATAAACTATAGAATGATAATATGTTCAGGACATGATTATCAATGAATTTACAAGAATGAATCAATTGATTGTAAGAAGTCATTACATCACCTTAGGCGGTTCCAAACAAAGCGGGTCACAGTCCGGTTATTTTAACACTGCGAGAGCACGCGTTTCATAATCCCCTAAAGATGACAGTTCATTAATGGATACTTGAAATGTAAATGCAATTTTTCACATCCAGGAGAGTTGATGAAGTACATTCAAAGCTGCATATAGCCTAACCATTTTTGTAACTTCAAAATTAGGTATGTATGGCATGACACATCTGAAATATTGTGATATATATCGGAAATGTGTCGAAACCTTCCATCAACATTTTTATTTCTTTTGAACTATAACAGAAACAAACATTATGTAAACATTTCGCTACAAATTAGAATTTCAAGCTTTGATAAACACGTAACATGATGAATTCCTAATACGTCACAAGGAGAAATGACATCACACAGTACAACACGTTCAAATGACATTGTAACAGAAAGTGCACCATTCTACAAAGGGAGCTGATAAATTAAAACGACATATCATGGACTTATTTATTTAACTTGGCTTTGGGAGAATATGTAACAAGGCACTTAGATCTCTGTGATCTCAACAAAAAGTAAAAAGTATTCCGTCACTCAGGAACTTTGTAAACCAAGCGAATTTTTAGCGAGTTAAATTCATGGTACAATATTACTGGTTTAGTCTACATCCATACATCTCAACTTGAGTACAAGAGTTCTCCCTTTGGAGAGATACTTAATCAAGCATAATTTAATTATGCCTATTCCCTTATATATATATATATATATATATATATATATATATATCTCAGAAAGAAACAAACCACAGAGAGACGTATAGTAGACAATAAGGTATTACTTAAATGTGAAAAGCAATTAAATTTTGTTCAGAGGCATTAATTTACTTAATTGTTTTTAAAAACCAGAAAATCTTCAAACTCGCGACTCACGAATTAAAGACTCTCCTGAAATATTTGTTCATGTATGTTTCTATGCTAAAAATCTATCTATTCTGTCGAAATCGAATCCGTGCCCTCGGAACCAGAGGTAAGGATTTAACCTCTAGACCACCGATGCGATATTTTACTGGTTTAGGTGATACATATATATATATATATATTTAAACCTTATTTAACCATTTCCCATATAGAAAACTGGTATTCCGCTACAGCGAGTTCAGCTAATTTTGAAAAAAAGCTATTAAGGTTATTCTCATCAAAATATGTTCAGAGATGTATATATATATATATATATATATATATATATATATATATATATATAAAAGCGTTACTGCTATAAAGTAAATATTCTCTTTAAATATTGCTTAACTGTTATGTTAGCCGCGAGATGGCAGTTGGAATAAATTTCCGCTACCTCTTGTGTGAATTGAGAATACTACATGTATAAGAAAATTGTATGCTTGTATTGGAATTCTTGGGTAGCTCAGTTGGTTAGAGCGCTAAAGGTACAGACTTTAGAGACTCGAGTTCAAATCCCGACTCAAGCATTCTTTTTTCTTTTCATATCATATATATATATATATATATCCATCTATCCATAGTAATTCTGCCCGAAGGCAGGTCCTTCACTGCAATCATAGCATTTTCATGCTATGCTTGCAGCTTTACTAGGGAATCGTAGGTGTGGTAGCTTCCCGTTGCTTTCCACACCGGTGAAGGATGATAATGATAAGGATGATGATGATGATGATGATGATGGCCATATGATTTCGGGGACCGTTTGGGCCTTAAAGTTTTCCTGACATTTGTTATATATATATATATATATATATATATACTAGAAGTCCCGGCCACGCGTTGCTGTGGCTAAGGTATACGTTAAAAAATTAAATTAAGTTGCTGTCTTTCAGCCAGATTACTTAAAACTAATACACACAAAATTAATAATATTGAAAATAAAGTAAACACTGAACACACTTAAATTATTAAATAATTAATATTTGTAATTCAATTGAAATTCGCGGTTGCAACAAAAATCACAGCCAACTGGATCTCTCTTTGTTAAATAATAAACCAATTACCTTACCAAATTACCTTACACCGCCACCTGTTAGAATCGTATGGAACTCACAGATAATTACACCACCGTCTGGTAGAATCGTATGGAACTCACTCTTTGTTAAATAATAGACAAATAATTTGCAATAAAAATAATGTGACTATAAATTTAGTTATAAAATAGCCTAAGTCTCAAGTTGGATCAAACTGCACACAGTGAGCAAAATTTAAAAAAAATCGGTTCAGTAGTTTAGGATTCCATCGCGGACAAACAACGTGACACGAAATTGTTATATATTAAGATATATAGGCCATATATATATATATATATATATATCTTTGCCGGTACTATCTAGTAGACACCGAAAAGACTATTAGAACATTATATATATATATATATATATATATATATATATATATATATATATATGGTATGATAAGAAAAATAAATGCCTGGACGGGATTCGAATCCGGATCTCTGAGTCTGTACCTCAGTGTGATATCCATTACACCACCAGGCGAATCCAATTCAAACATTTATTTCTCTTATATATGTATTATATTCTCCATTATTACTAGATGTCGCGAGAACTCGGTCTTCACTGCCATCTAGTAGCTGACTATAACAAGTAAGCAAATTAAAGAGAACATTTATACTTTATAGCAGTTACGCTTTATTGATGTTATAGTTAAATGTTTAACATTGAGCAATGCAAGCTTAATATGGTATGATAATAAAAATAAATGCCTGGACGGGATTCGAACCCGGATCTCTGAGTCTGTACCTCAGTGTGATATCCATTACACTACCAGGCGAATCCAATTCAAACATTCATTTCTCTTATATATGTATTATATTCTCCATTATTACTAGATGTCGCGAGAACTCGGTCTTCACTGCCATCTAGTAGCTGACTATAACAAGTAAGCAAATTAAAGAGAACATTTTTACTTAATAGCAGTGACGCTTTATTGATGATATAATTAAATGTTTAACATTGAGCAATATATATATATATATAAGTAAGGGGGCACGCCGTAGCGTAGTGGTTAAGACACTGCGCTACAAGCCGGGAGGTCGAGGGTTCAAGTCCCATTGGGGTCAGGATTTTTAAACTGACCCAAACCTTCTGGCGGCACTATGGCCCTGGGGTCGACTCAGCCTCTAACGGAAATGAGTACCAGACGCCTGTTTTGGGGGTAAAGGCGGCCGTCACGCAGGGTTGACAACCCGGCTGACATAAAGTGCCGATTGTCTAGAGAAAGTGGAAGCCTTAACCTCCTACTACCCCAAGGGCCTCCTGAGGCCTGCTGTGGGATCATTTTACTTATATATATATATATATATATATATACTGTATATACAGTAAAACTTGCTCAAAGCCGAATCGTATGGGACCAATGTTTTTCCACATTGGACAAAATTCCGCATTATAAAATACTAAAACTTGTTAATAATCTTAGATTATATAGTATGTTATGTCTTTTATGTACCTTGGATTAATTGTAGTTCCGCTGCCATTGAAAAGTGAAGTATATTATATATAAGTGACTTCGACGGAAATGCGCGAAAAGCAGTCCCATTTCGTAAGCGTTAAAACTGCCTCTTAAACGCGTATCCTGAAATTCAAGTGTGCAGTATCGGTTTTCGCTAACTACATGTTCGTGCATATTGTTTGATTCCCCGCAAATTTCATTCCACACTACATTGTGTCTTCTTTTATAACTGTCCAGCCAACCTGAATATTCCTTGAAATCGTTATACCCTTAAGGATTTAACAAGAGCTAGAGCTTGACTTTGGAGCAACGGTCCGGAAATGTTTGAGAATTATCAATCACTTTTACTTTTTCGTTTAATGAAAATGATACACACGTTTCAGCCATCTTTATTCCGTAAATTCAGAACGCTGCCTGTGAGAGACCGATCTCAGAACTTAACTAATTTAAGATTTTACAGAGCAATTGCCATTTTCAAGACATGTATCTGTGTTTCGCATAATGGGTGTGCAATGAGGCCGAATCTATAAAGTAAAAGCTCCTTATTCGCGGGGCGATATGTTCCGCAAACATGCCGCGAATAAAGTAACCGCGATTATGGAATGCTAATTTGTATGGGATGCAATATCTCATATGAAGAAGAAAAGGATGTAAATGCAAAAAAAATCTACATTTTTAAGAATTGTAGGATTAATAAATTCTATCTTCAAGCCACAGTTAGTCCTAAAGCATTCAAGATTAAAAGTGTATAAAACACTGGCTCTTCCAACTCTTTTGTATGGTAGTGAAGTATGGACGTTGATACAGAGACTTAGATCTGCTGAAATGAGATACCTTCGGAGGACTGCAGGATACACACTACTAGATTACAAAAAAATGAAGACATCTTAGAAGAATTACACATGGAACCTTTAGAAAACAAAATTTCTGATTATAAGTCAAGATGGATGCAACATGTTCATCGAATGGAAGATCACAGAATACCCAAAACAAATGTTAAGATATCAACCTGCAGGAAGAAGAAGACCAGGACGTCCACTCAAAAGACCTTTGGATGGTGTTTCTCTTGAGGCCGAAACAGGTTAACAAATGGCCTAAATTCGTGAATGTACTATGATGATGATGATAATGATGATGAATTTGTGTGGGTATACAGGGGATACGTTCCAAGGTTACAGAATAAAATAAGATTATTCAAAATAAAATTAATTAATGAGAGATTTTGAACAATTTCTATTAATTAGGCTATTACTGTCAGGTTTAGGGAAGGACTTAGAGAACTCAGTAATGTTTTTCTATTTTGCCGCATTTAAATGGTCTTTCAATTAAGATTGATATTCAGCTCTGAAATCTGCGATATAATTCCTTATTTTGTCTTCGGATATTTTGATCAGTTAACATTGAAACAGCGTGATATAGACCCAAACGACTCGCTAACGCGTTTCAACGGCGAAGCATTTTTATATTTACTTTAAGCTGCAAACCAATTTTTTTTTCTCTTCGGTACTAATTATTTTTCAAAACCGGGAAGAAAGCACAAGAGTCATGTGTTATTCATTCAAAATTAATACAACGAACTTGTTGAAACAATAATATACCGATGGAGGCATTTATCAAAGTACAGCCTCTGAAAAAATGATGACGCAACTCTTGATAATGGAACGTTAAGAGTTTTGAAGAGCGATTCACACCAGTACGTTGTTACATGTTCTGACTCGTTTGAGTATAAAGCGGACGGCGTTAGTCTCTCTTCATTCAGTATTCATACCGTACGCCTTAGTGTAACAGTCGGTAAGATGCTCTTTTTTCCGACGACGCGGGCCCACGTTCAATTCTGGTCAGGTAGATTTTGTATTTATTATTTAATAACGTCGTTCATTTTCATAATGCCTACATGATACTAGGCTTCGTGATATAAATAAATAAATATATATATTATATGGAAATATTCCCAGTCGGGCAGGCTCCTGGGTCAGGTTTTTTAGGGGTTTTTCCTCACTTGTAAGATAAATGTCAGGAAGCTGTCCCCGAAAATCATCCGGCCATCATCATTATTTTTATCATTATCATCATCATTCTTCACCGGTGTGGAAAGAAACGGGAAGCTACCACACCTACAGTTCCCTAGTAAAACTGCAAAGCATAGCGTGAAAATGGTACGATTGCAGTGAACGACCTGCCCTCGGGCACAATTACTATGGAATGGAATATATGGAAATGAATAAATTTAAGGAAACAGCTTATACATCTATAGAAAATGAATGACGATTGTAACGTCTCATTACTTTGGTTACAAAACACATGGCATAATAAAATTTATTATTTCCATTACTAATACAACATGTGTCTGATTAATTTAAATTAAGTTGATATCTAATTTCATTATACAAGTGAGTCCTGAAGTACTGCATCGCTTCATACAGACAATATCTCAATATCTAGGAGATATGATTGTGGTCTAGTGGAGGGAGCTTCTGTTTCCCGTACAAGAGGTCGCGTGTTCGATCCTGCAGTCGTGTTTTTTTCTCGTCTTTATTTCAATTATTTTTTTTGTTTCATTTATTTTGCTTTGTTTATTTTCAGTATTTACCGCACTACTTATTCACACGAAATTATTTTCCATTGCACGACACACAACGAAATAGAACGGATTTACTTTCTCAAATAGTTGTATACTTGTGAACCAAATAGCTGATCTCTGATCATGCGCAGTGGCTTCGTTCTGAGAATTGAACATTATCTCTCCGCCATCAATTATTTCAAAGTCTGTACATATCGGCATATGAAATACAACAGCTTTTAACAGTGAACTTTATGGTCAGTGACAAATAGGTTTGTTTTGTTTTGATATTAATGTGTCAATTTGGTTTGAATCACTATTTGTAAAAGCCGTCTTGGCACCTGTCTTCAGAAAAAAAACTGCTGATGGTTAAATAAATATAATATACCTTTCACTATGTAATTTTTTTTTTCATGAATTGTGTAGAAATATCCTCCCGTTTCCGCGTTAGACAGATTCCGTTTTATGCAAAATACATACTCGTACAATTGCTATTATTTTGCCGGGACCTATATATTTCTTCACATTGTATACATTTCCGCATTATTCACGTTCCGGATTAAACAAGTTTTACAGAACCGAGTAGAATATACATTTTTGCGTGTGCTAGACATATCTGTGTGTTGCCCTGCGATAGCTCTGTTCCACCCAAGATTGCTAGTGTATCTGTGCCTATCTGTCCTTTCCGAGTACACCCTTCCACCTCCACTTCCATGGTTGCGTGCGCCAGCACAGTGCTTGCGCCGACGTAAAAATCTATCGGTGACACGGAACGGTCGTGGCCAGTCAAGATGTAGCATTGACCAAGAATTTCACTGATTTAGAAGGTTCCGACCGGCAGTCTTCCCTTATCGGCTTATCTTGAGTTGCGGCATCTGTTCTCCGAATTATTGGTTTCCTCCATTTTCCTGCAGGAGGAATTAATCTTCAGCTAGGAGAGAATTCTGTATGAATGTTTTATGGTATGAAATGTTCTTTATTATTATGTCATTTAGTTAGACTGCTTAAAAATTTGCTATTTATGTATTCAGTTAAAGGAAATCATTATTTATTCATTTAAACTATGTTGACTCATTTATCATTCATTTAAATATATATATATATATAGTGATTTTATATGTTGTGTCATTATTAAAACAATAGACCACTTGAACCTTGGTTTAGCAATGACTTGATACCATACTTCGTGTCCCCGTCAAGTACGCATTATTGTATATCATTTACTAGATCCTATTAGTATATTTATTGCGACTCTTCAATCCAAGTATTATTTATGGACTTTGGTGTGCGCTATAATCTATACGTCTCTTGTAGTTATTTATTCTTTAAATAACTTAATCTATTCCCAGAGCATGTTAGGTCCCCTTACTTCCCCGTGCATTACTGTATTGGGGAGACTGTTGTACCTTGAAACACTTTTTTTATTTTCTCTTTTAAATTTGTTAGTAGGTTGACAATTTATCTACCATCGCTGAATATATATAAGTGGAACTCGTCTTCATTCTATGTATGATTGTTTTTATCTCCATGAAAAATTGAAACACAAAACATTCAAGTTTTTAAGACGATATTTTTTCCAAGGTACAAGATGTTCGTGTATCGTGGAACATGCTGTCTTGTACCTTCAAACACTTTTACTTATCACGTAAACAGGATAAAACAATACATTTTATCAGAGGTTTATTAAATTAATTATTTTATCATAATTTTAATTTAAAATTAGTCCACATTAAAAAGACAACCATAGTCATAGTTGTTAACAAAAATAAAATATTGGTGGTAGTAAAAGATTCCGGGCTATGTGGCCGTGGTCTGTAACTGGCGTTTCTTCCAGACGTTTCTCCCTCAACTGCGGAGGGCATCTTCAGTGGCGAGCGCTAGAAGCTGTTGTTTCCCTGTCGTAGATTCGAATGATTCGCAGTCGAGTCTACGACAGGGAAACAACAGCTTCTAGCGCTCGCCACTGAAGATGCCCTCCGCAGTTGAGGGAGAAACGTCTGGAAGAAACGCCAGTTATAGACCACGGCCACATAGCCCGGAATCTTTTACTACCATGATTACCGGCCGTGAAAGCCTGCATTCCACTAAAAATAAAATATTGTTTATGAACACAGATTTTATAAATTTTGTTTCCAAATTTATATTAGTGCTCACTTTTGTTGCAAATCCCACACACAAATGATTTCCATCCTTTAGAAACTGTGCCAGCACATAGTTCGTGGCACCAACGAAGACATTTTAAACATCGAATCCACTGTTCTCCGCTATTGTCTTTCGTGATACGCACGATTACACTAATTCAAAAGGCTCACCCTGAGATGATGATGATGATGAGGAAGACGAAATTACAGTACGCAGTATTAGAACTTTTTATTTTTTTATGGGCTGACGAATTGTTTTCCTGATACATTTTACTTTATGAAGACGCGTTCATTTTGCGGACTGCTGACAGATTTTTTAGTTTCTTTCTATTCTCCTTCATTTTCTTATATCCATTCCTTTGTGGCGTGTCTATCATTATTAATGATTATCCCGCCTTTCTCCCTCGGTTTCCTGTTGTCCTGAGTTTGGCCTTAAGGTTTGGTTGAATCTTTTCAGGGATAATAGGTTCATTACTGACTACAGTTGTGTTACTGTGTGAATTTTCTGGGAAGTGGTTTGTTTCTGAAGTTTCAACAGTCTTATCAGGTTCTCTATCAGTTACAAAAGAACACAGGAAAATCATCTTCAGAAAATATTCCGCGATCTAGCGGGAAGATGCTGGCCTTCCTGAAGCCGCTGTTTATGCTGTTAATTAAAAATTCTCGCGGAAAAGCTCTTCCTAACACTTCAGGTACAATGTAAATGTCGAACTTCATTCCTCGGTGGTCGACAAACCTCGATTGTAGTATGTTTTCAAAATCCCGAACACAGTCAAGTAAAGGGGCTGTAATTTATTAGACGTGTGTGACGGAAAAGTTACCATTACAACGCCAGAATCACAGCTTCCACGGAAAGATTCATGGTTTTCTAGGACTTGAAGAACACGTTCCTCCTTCAAGAATTTCAAAAACTTGATGAAATATGTCAGAAATTTTAGAAATATATCTTCTTTAGGCCAACTGGATGGAGTTGCAGTTTCTAATGGTCCTGGCGGTGCACCAAACAGCATCCTGTCTTTAAAATTGACTCTCGAAAAAAATCTACATAGGTGGCATGTGATTTCCGGTAGCATTTATGGCGGCTATCATTGTTATATTGTTTCACCTTTCGGCAGATGTGCAGCTTCAGATTTGTTTAATTCCTTTGGGGGCAACAATGCTACTAGGACTTTGATCAGTAGAAAGCCAGTCTCGTCCAAATTCTAAATTATCAGTGGAGGAATGGGAACAAATCGAGTGTAAACGCTATCTTTCAAAGAAACTCCAAGCTCGACAGACCTAGAAGGCCCTTGGCCTTATTTCAGGAACTATTTTAATACATGACATGAATGTAAACACTGTTATTATTTTGCCTAACTGCGCTCTTAACAGACAAGTTAATTAGCATCGCAACTCATATTTGGGTGTAAAAAAGCCAGTGGAACATGGACGTTGGACATAGGTATTATCTTAATTTTTCTTAATTTTTTCAAGAAAGCGATTTACAGTATGTAATTAATACGATAAGGTGTGTAGTAATGATTGACCCGCACAATACAAAGAGGTTACAAATATCATATATAAAACATCAATGTAAATTTTAGAAATGACTATCAGCAAACCAATTAATATGAAATGAAATTAAAATAAGAAAAATGTAGATATGACCCTCTAGTTCTATCCTCGAGAGTGCTTGATTAGAGACCTTTATTTCTCAAGTTTAAGTTACATTTACGTGCTATAAGTCTACGAAATGGGACACGTGGTTTTATTTCCTCTCCGAATGAACACAAACTAAGGATTTTATGACCTGAAAAATTGATCAATCCCGGCTGGATATGAACACGTGAAACGTGAGTACAAAAGCGTGCGTGGTAACCACTTTTTCTCCAGGATCAACCTACATAAAAATGAAGTAAAGTTACCATTGGCTAATCAAATATTATAGGACACAAAATATTAACAATACTCAGTATTTCACATACAGTATGAATGCAAAACTAGTAAATAATAGTTTTAAAAAACTAAAACAACACGCTTTATTAGAAAACCGAACTAAAAAAATGAAAAATAATTTTAATTTCCAACACGCTTCGGATAAATAATTTTACCATCAAAAGCGTGGGGTGCTGTTTATCTATTAATATATTTGATAATAAACAGATATTGGTAAAAGTAAAGTCTCTAAGAAGAAAATGTATAAATCATAAAAAGCACCCCACGCTTTTGATGGTAAAATTATTTATGCCAAGCGTGTTGGAAATTAAAATTATTTTTCATTTTTTTAGTTCGATTTTCTAATAAAGCGTGTTGTTTTAGTTTTTTAAAACTATTTTTAATTTATTTTTTATTTTTTTAGTTTTAATATTTTACAGGATACGATAAAAATGTAAATATATTTAAATTCGATGCTATTGTAGTATGAGCTAAAGTAAAGAAAAAAACCTCCCAGCCGGATTTGAACAAGCGACCTAAGGATTACTGAAATTATATACCACTAGAGTTCACCGCTCTACCAACTAAGCTCTTACAACGATTGACTAAAAAGTCCGCAAACTATTATACCAGTTTTCATTTTTTTGAATTTCTGATGATTCTGGCCAGGATTTTAGAAAAAAAATGAAATTATTGTATTATCATGGGTCCTGTACAAGTATACAAAGTTTCAAGTCGATCCAATATTTCTAAGTGTGTGAAAATCGTGTTCAAAAATTCCGTTACATAGAAACAAAGACATTTTTTTAAATTATCTGTCGATTCTGGCCAGGATTTTAGAAACAAATATAAAAATATTGTATTGTCACGGGTCCTTTACAAGTATACAACGTTTCAAGTCGATCTAATGTTTCTAAGTGGGTGAAAATCGTGTTCAAAGATTCCGTTACATAGATACAAACACACTTTTTTTTATTTTCTGATGATTCTGGCCATGATTTTAGAAACAAAATATGAAATTATTGTATTGTTACGGGTCTTGTACAAGTATGCGAAGTTTCAAGTCGATCCAATGATTTTAAGTGGGTGAAAATCGCGTTGAAAGAATCAGTTACACAGATAGACACAGGTCAAGGTAATATAAAGCGTGTAAAAAAGAAAGGTTGTTCTAGTGTATAGGCACTGTAATGTTTTACGAAGTTATGAGCTCCTGCATGAAGTGATTAATGTATAATTCACATACTTCGATATCGTCAGCCTGAGGGATAATACATACATCATAAATGCTATTAGCTTCCATATCTCTATTGTATTGCAAGTATTGTAACCTAATCCATTCATGTTCGGAAAATAATTTCAATGTTTTCTAAATTGATATAGCTATGTTACTAATTTAAGGGGGCACGCCGTAGCGTAGTGTTAAGGCACTAAGCTATAAGCCGGAGGGTCGAGGGTTCAAGTCCTGTTGGGTCAGGATTTTTAAACTGACCCAAACCCTCTGGCGGCACTATGGCCCTGGGGTCGACTCAGCCTCTAACGTAAATGGGTACCAGACGCTTGTTCTGGGGTAAAGGCGGCCGTCACGCAGGGCTGACAACCCGGCTGACATAAAGTGCCGATTGTCTAGAAAAAGTGGGAGCCTTAACCTCCTACTACCCCAAGGGCCTCTGGGCCTGTTGCGGGATCACTTTACTTAACTTTACTATGTTACTAATTTAAAGAGTCTCAAATTGATGAATACATTATTTCAAACAGTTCCATCAACTAGATGATACAAAAATAGTCTGTTACACAGGAGCTGTAAATTCCTCATCCAATCGAATTTATGAACTGATTTTGCTGGTTTACAGAATATATCTATATTGTATTAATTAAATCGTTTAGGTACCCAGTTCCGTTGCGAGGAAACAAACTGCGGCCGCTAGAGAAATTTACATATTTTAGTTCCATGTATATTCCAACTCACAGTGATCGCATTTAGCTGATTTGTTTCGAGGATGCCACTCTCACTTCATTGTAATGTCATGTACAGAGTTTAGTCATGAAAACTAAAATTGTTTCCGAGAAAATTATTATTGATTTTCGTTTTATTTAAAACCCTCACCCCTCGTAAATGCCCGATTATGCTGTTTAAAGAAAAAAAAAGTTTAATTAATTGTTATATGCCAAGTTTAGTCAGAAATTTCGACTTTAGCAGAATATATTTTGTTAATGATTTATTTAGTGTCTAAATAAGTAGGGTCGATCAAAATTTTAAAATGAAAATTCAAATGTCTTTAAATGGGTACGAATTGAATAGCTACATTCCTTCCCAAATATTGCTAATATACATTTTTTAGTTTATCATTCGGAAGGCTATGGAAAATGTAGAAACGCATTCATTTGCTTATAAACAAACATTCCAGCGCGGTCATCGTTCGATGAAAGTAAGTGCGTACTGAAATGTTATTGGTAACTGGAGATCGTTGTTTAACAGCGCCCCATCAACATCGTCTTCAAACCTATCTACGATTCTTGTGATTCTTAATCTTTTTGGTAACGTCTCCAATGTCGTCGTTGAACTTCAAAAATATTTTCCTATTTCCAATAAGTTTTCAAAAATACGGCTATGATGAGGGGTAAAAGTAACTCATTATCAAAACCTTATATCTAATTGTAATTACCTTATATTTTAAAACTTTTCTGTTAATTAAGACTTTCATTGACTATGTATCCTATAATATACATGGATTTAATTTATTTAATATTCTTTTTTTAAACAGTAGAAAAACAAACGAGTAGGAATTACTTAAATTTGTGTCAAATTGTAGAATAATGTAAAATAATAACTTAGAGTTTTATAGAATTTTGTTTTCATTGCGGTCCGAAACATTTAAATAACAGGCACAATAATTATTGGTTCACCAATTTAAGGGTTAAGAATATAATTTACTTTCAAAATGTAAATATATTTTATAAACACTTATGGATACAAATATTCGAAGATGGCTTTCGATGAACTTTAACCTAATATTTTAATGAAAATAAATTATATTATTACTATGACAGTCCCTCCATGGCATCTTTATCTTGTCTTGGTGGAGTGGCTTACGTGCTTAAATGACCCCGATATCTATACCCATGTTGGACAGGTCGAAGGCGATAAGCCGAAAAAAGTACCTTGTTGGAAAGGATGACGATTTTTCACCGTAAAAATACAACCGTCAAGAAATGCGGACATGGGTTCCACTGGGATAAAATTCTCCGGAGGGTAAATAGTCCCCCATTCGTTCTCCGGTCGGCGACTACTTCAGGAAATTCATGCCGAAGAGAACATTATCCATGATTTGAAAGAAGTTTATTATACAGGGGATGATTGGAAAATATTAGCTCAGGACAGGGATGTATGCAGAGCTTATGTCCGCGCAGCCATGAACTTACGGGTTCGATGGAGCCAGTGAGTTACTTAATTATTACTATGACGGTATATTATAAGAAATAGTTTTAATGTTACCCTCTTAAAATTTAAATATGCATAAATGTGTACACAACTTTTATATTGGAAATACACCTATTTGAGTAGAGTTTTCCAGAGAAAAAATAATCGAGTAGATCTCTTAAAGAAAACATATAATTTGTACATGTTGTGTTTATAGTCACTTTCACTTTTGTGAGTCCGTTCCCGATCTCCGTAGTTAGAAAACATAAAAACAACATGGGACGTAAAATTAAGATTATTGAAGAAATATGAATCATAATACATTTAATCAACAAGGAAAAAGTTGTACAAAAATAGCTAAATCAGTGAATAATTACTCAACATTCCTTGATATCATAAAACGGGTAAATCTAGGATTACTTTATTAAATGGTGTTCGGAAAGGCAGTCCAAGAAAGCTTCAAGTTAGAGAGGAAAAAAAGTTGTGCAAATAGTGAAGAAAATTTCAATTGCAGTGAATCTGAAGTAGCAGCACAGATACTTGAAGATTTGCGAAATACGTTGTATCAAAACAATAAGGAAAACTTGGTACAATACCCGAGTACAAAAAAAAAGCCGTTTATGTCTAGAGTAAATAAAACGAAAAGACTAATTTGCAAATTAATTTATGGGAAAGGATTCGAAGTTCTTAAATAGTAAATTTGTCAGCGAGAATACATTTCATTCTGATGGGCGTGCTTAGGTGTGGAGAAAACCAACATTAAATTGAACAGAAATTGTTTCAATTAACAAGGAAACATGGAGATGGCAATATTATGGTGTGGACATGTATGGTAGCATTGATAGTGGGACAACTTTTTCATTGAAGATAAAATGCACAAACGAGGATACAAGAACATACTGGAAAATAATTACCGGGAAAGTGCTGAAAATCTTGGTCCAGCTGGTGATTATTTCCAAGACAAAGATCCGAAAGCACACCACCATTATAGAAAAGTGATAGTTCTTTTGAGACAGGCTTCATACTTTACCGAGTCCACTCCAGTCCTCGGGCTTAAATCCTATAGAACATTTTTTTGGGTTAACTGGATAGATAAATACGGAAATTCCACATAATTAGCAAGGCTCTGCTCATATACATACGCCTGGAATAATTGCATAAAATTGGACAAAATGTCACAGAGAAATCAATCTACTCTGCTCCTGCCTGATTCAAATACGTTATTAGGAGGAAAGAGTGGGCAGTACACATTTTAGATATTTTTTTCAACACTTTGTATATTTTTTAAATACCTTTGTCCTTATACATAACAAAACGTCGCTAAGCGTTTAGAATTTTGAATTTCCTTCTTTTATATTGCATTTATTACGGAACACAAGATAATAAAATTAATGTTAACAAAACTGGCGAAATATCTTTATTAAATTCCTATCTAGAGTCGATCTAAATTGACAAAAACAATTATCCGAATACCTTCTCCATCTGCGTATCTTACACCATTCAGTGTCGATTAATTAAAAAAAAAACCGTAAAAAGGTTGCATTTTTGGTATAGGCTACTTTACTTGAGGATACTCGTGGTACAGCTACAAAATATTCAAGACAATTCGCCCATTATATTATGAAGCTGCTAGAGCAGAAACATTTAAATAGTCCTTCAAAAACATAATATGATAAATGGTTATATACGAGTAGAAAAAAGTTTCTTTCTGTTAAAATTGGACAATATTCCTTACATTAAAAATGTTAGAGATACAAAAAGTTCTTTCTTTATTAAGTAGCTACTAGAATTAAAATTTCGCTTTGTTGTTTCCTCACCTGTAAGACAAATGTAAGGAAACTTAGGGCCCAACGTTCCCTGAAAATCATCCGGCTATCATCATCATCATCATCATCATCATCATCATCATCATCATCATCATCATCATCATCATCACCATGATCATCACCACCATGATCATCACAATAATCATCTTCACAATAATCATCATCATCATAATCATCATCATCATAATCATCATCATCATCATCATAATCATCATCATCATCATAATCATCATCATCATCATAATCATCATCATAATCATCATCATCATAATCATCATCATCATCATCATCATAATCATCATCATCATCATAATCATCATCATCATCATAATCATCATCATCATCATAATCATCATCATCATCATAATCATCATCATAATCATCATCATCATCATCATCCTCATCATCATCGTTCACCGGTGTGGAAAGCAACAAAAGCTACTACACCTATAATTCCTTAGTAAAGCTGCAAAGCATAGTATGAAAATGCTATGACTGCAGTGAAAGACGTGCCCTTGGACAGAATTACTATGGATGGATGGATGGATGGATGGATGGATGGATGGATGGATGGATATGTTATAAAATATGAAAAATACTGTACTTCAATATATGTATAGAATGGTCAATCAATTATTTAAAAATTAAATTAGACTATATATTATAACATGGTGCATATATACAAACTCTTGTATGCCTACATATTTAACATTAAATGTATCCCATCATTCTCGGTGGTCTAGGAGTTATCAACCTTGCCTCTAGTCCTGAAGGTCGGAGTTTCAAACCGGCAGAGGTCAATGGATTTTTTAGAATAGAAAAATCCAATCAGCAAGTCCTCCGGGCGGGACATTAATCTGAGGGTCCCGCGTCTGAGGATCTTCCAGCCTCCTAAAAGAACACTCAAGTCTAGAGTCTCTAAGCAAACTTTAATCGTCCTTTCCCTCCATGTAATATCTTAAATACCTACTGGATGTACCTTTAGGGTTGTGATAAATCTAAAAAAAAAATGTATTTTTGTCTCTTTGCTGAGAAATATAATTTAAAATTATGTAGGCCTACAACTAAAGAGAAAAAATCTCCCTAAACGGGATTTTAATCTGAGATATCCAACTTTACGAGCTGGTGCACTAAACTATTGTGCAAGATAGGCAATCCAATAAGATGCACAACTATTTCTCTATTCGAAATGCCCATGTTCCCCTATTGGCGAACTTCTATTCACATTTCACCAGTGTTATTACAGTGCGATCAGTATAGCACTGGGCAGCTAACGCGGGGATTTCACTATACACTGCTGACACACTCGCGGCAGGGAACGGACAGCGTACGATCGCGGTGATACATCCACACTCATTTTCGTAACTATTTTACAAATTGTCGTACTTACCACCTTTATTAAAGCAGGTGCTGGAACTGTCCACCTTCGTTGCCCATATATTTTTGACACCTTTTTATAAAATTTCGAATAACTCACTAGTTATTTTCTACTGATGTTAATTTCGTCACGGGTATTACGTTTCAGTTCTTCCAGAGTGCGTGGGCCCCAGATAATGAAATCGCAGGGGGTTATATCGGGAGAATGAGTAGGCCATAAATCCCTACTAATAATTGTCATGGAACACACGGTGAATTTCACGCATTGAAATATCAGCTGTAGATAAGTCTTGCTGGAAGAATGCGAAATCACGCTCCCTGTCAGAATGCCATTCGCAGATGTACGAGAATCGACTGTTCCGAAAGAAAATGGGGCCTACGTTTCTTTCGCAGTAATGGCGCACCATACACCAATTTTCGCATCATGGAGGGGCACTTCATGTACGATATTAGGGTTCTCAGGAGCCCAATGACGATTGTTTTGCGAACTCACGTAACCATGGAGATGGAACCAAGTCTCATCCGAAAAATATATTAAACATGGGTCTACTAGGCCATTATGGATATTATTTAGCATCCACTCACAAAATGCGCTCCTACGAATGGGGTCACTCGGTTGAAGAGCTTGTGTCTTGGTTATTTTATATGGATGTAACTTTAACAATTTAGTAGCTTTTTGTTCAGAGCCATAAGATATTCCTACTTGTTGCGAAAGGCGCCTAAGTAATTTTCTAGGAGACTGCTGCAATCGATAACCGATGTCGTCTATTGTTTTTACTGTGAGAACGCTACGCGGCCTGTATGATTTCTTAGGCTCGACACTTCCCGTTGCTTGAAATTTGTTATAGAGATTATGAACTGTTAAACGTGATGGAATTTTTAAACCCGGGAATCGTGTTTTGAAGTGTCTTCGTACTTGGCTGGCAGACTGAGTTAACAAATACTGATCTTATATAAACACACGTTGTTCAGTAGAAACATAATTAGTCATAATACCGTTTACACTTATACACACATAATTCAGTTTACATTATATACACGTCAATCAGTTCACAAGGAAAAGTGACCGAGCACCTTATCTCCTCAAAGCACACTCTCTGACTGTGACCGTGAATGCGTGGGATTACTCGTATACTCCTGAGCTAGCACACATTTCAAGTCGCGTGTCTGCATGTGTAAGCCTGAACAAGCATAGAACAAACCCCGCATCTGCTGTCCAATACTATATTGATCACACTGTATTAATAAGAAGACATTATAATGGGAATTTATTCTGTTCCATACAAGCTAAGTATAATCATTACAATGACATTAATGTACTCACGCTTTCTGTTCGCATTCAAGAGTAAATAAAACTATATATTTTTTCCTAAATCAAGATTTGAACACAAGATATCCAGCTTTACATGATGGCAGACTGTGCTACTTGGGCAATCCAGAAAGGGGGGAATATTTTTCTTTTGTTGCATTAACTATTGAATGCGAACAGCAAGCGCGAGTGCTTTAATTTCAGTGTTAAGTTTGTAATTAGCTGATATTGCGATGAATAAATCGCCTTTATAATTTCTTCTTAGTTGTGACTCTATTGTAATATGAAAGGAAGTTCACTGATAGGGTACACTAATAGGAAATTTCTAATAGAGAAGGATGTGTGTATCATCTTGGATTGCCTAAGAGGGACAATGGATTAGTGCACCAGTGCATAAAGCTGGAACCTTGAGTTAAAATCCCGGTTTAATCACACATTTTTCTCTTACTTTTATTAACTAATACATGCATCATGCATACAGCAAGTCTCACTATATTAATTTCAATGTTGCAGGTATGCAAAAAATGGACTCAGCAATAGCATTTGATATATTTAATTGTGTTTTGAAGATTAGAACAGGCTACTTGCAAATTCCTTACAAAAATATTGTTAATTTTGATAAACAGCACCGAAATATCTAAATATATTCTTCCATATCAGTAGATTATGCTATTAAAATATATAGGCCTATCAAGTTTCTCTGAATGAAAACAACAATTATGGCCGCTAGAGCGATGGATTTAAATGTCAACTTTTCTATTAACTCCTACTCCTAATAGTTAGATTTTGTTAATGAACAAACTCCATTTTACTTTTTTCGAATATTATATACTGATTTTCGTTGCGAACAATCAAAAATGGCCCTTAAAGTGATTTTTAAATTTAGGGTCTCATGTAAATCTACTTATTATTGTCCGATTTCTGTGTTTATTCGTTTTATTTCAGTGAAATGTACTGAGTTTCGTTAAAAAAGAAAACAAGAATTACTGCCAATAGTGATATAAAATCCTTCACACATCATCGCCTAATTATTTATCACGCCGCTTCATCAGACTATCCGACACACGTAATCTTGACACTCGATCCCATCAGCACATTGTCCTTTATATCCCTCCTCATCACACTATATATTATTCATTATCTTTTAGGGTCTCACTTACCAAAACATGGAATTCCCTTCCGACTTATGTCAGAGACTGTCAAACAATAACATCCTTAAAAAACAAATTAAAAATTATTTAATAGCAAACTAACTTATACACCTCACTGATAGTATTCTTTTAACAATTAATAAATTTAATTATCTATGAAAATAATATTAAGATTAAAAATATTTTCTTTTGTTTTGTTTTAAATATTGTACAAGCGTAAAATTAGTTTTCTATATCTCATTATTTTTCTTTGTTTTTTATAAACGTTAGACAGGGACAATTTAATATGTCTTGCTTATATACACTTTATTAATTTTAGTCTTAATTTTAACTAACATTAACTGGTTGCATTATAGATCCTAATATAATAGATATTATCTTTTTGATCAAATTTTTTCTTAGTATTTAATATTAGAGTTAATTGAGATTGTTATATTCTGTTGTAATATATGTTAGTCCTGGTGAGTGGAAGAGAAGGCCACATGGCCTTAACTCCACCAGGCTAAATAAATCTAATCTAATCGAATCTAATTTAAACCTTCGTTTCAGTTACATCCACTCCTGTTGGTTACATTTTATCAGTTAAACTCGAACTTACATTTCTTAATTGATTGCCATACGCCGAGATTGGTGCGCGGAAAATAAAAAAACAATTCAGCCGCTAGAGCATTAAAGGTTAGGTTCTACATTTATCCCGGCTCAGCAATAGTCTATTACAATATGAGGTTGGGAAGTGGATTTTATAGAATCGAAGAAAATGTTTAAAAACCGAGCGATAGCGAGGTATTAATTTCCGAGATGCTGTAAAAACTTGACAAACGTGTGTTGTAGATTTTTTTTGCGCGATGGTGTTTTCAAAATAATAAATAATAGTAAAATGATAACATCTTTGTTGGAAATATTTGCGTTCATATAAACAATTGACTGACGTTACCAGTCTGGCCAATGTATGAATGCTAAATGCCGAAAATAATTGTTGAGATAACAGCAGGCCTTGATATCTATCTCGCAAATGGCTGCAAGTATGAATGATTGTAATCAAAACGACGAAATTAAAAAATGCGTGGGAAGTTCGTGTGATTCTTTAGTGCCAGAGAAATCTAAATTAAGATATGAAAAAACATATATTTCATTCAAAAAGTTGCTGAAGGAGAAAAATTGTAGTGTAAGAGAAACAAGTAAGGTTACTTATTTCGTGATTAGGAGTGAAACATTAGTCTCCAGCGAGTTTATGGTCAGAATATTCAATGCTGATGATACATTTAAAATAAGGCATCAATATTGCAGATTTTGTTACACTAGCTTCCTCAAAAATAGCTACATTGGACATAAAGCTAAAAAAGTCTAAAAGTTTTCAGTAGAATTTTCTTAAGCCAACTTTCAATATTGTTTAAAAAAATTCAGTTCATTTAAAATTCAGCGATTTTTTCGTATAATGTATATATATTAACACTACATTTTGGATATATTTTTATATATATCTAAAGGACAATATAAACCACTTAAATTTAAATATATTTTTATTATATAATTATTTATATATTATTAGGAATATATATGGTTTGTAGGAAAATTATAGAGTTTAATTAATGGTAAGGTTGTTAAATTGTTAATGGGAATTAAATTGAGTTGTTTTACTTCCCGCACGTGGGTTATTATATGTAATATTACAGTATAGTTATATAGGTTGGCAAGCCCGAAATGTAGGAAGTTGAACTTTCAATCATAGTCGCCATTGCTGGTAAGTAAGACAAAACGCACTATCGTGCAAAAATTAATTTTTCTTTACATGTAATATATATATATATATATAATATATATATATATACATAATGCATATATTACTAGCCTGGCACTGTCGAACCCGTAAGTTATTGGCTGCGCGGACATAAGCTATCCATATATCACTATCCTGAACTAATAATTTCCTATCATTCCCTGTATAATCTACTTCCCTCAAATAGCGGTTAGTATTATTCTCCTACCACATTATTGGCCTACGTACTGGATACTTTATCTCTGGTTTCCCTACAAAATAATTTCGATGTCCCTTTTTGATTCTTCATTCGTGCCAAATGTCTCGTCCACCGTAGTCTGAGACTTAGCTGTTCTTATTATATCTAGTTTCCAATAAATATCACGTAGATCATTGTTAACTAGTCTTCTCTATCTACCAGTCTGTTCGTGTCTCTTCAGTCCACAAATTTTCCTAAGAATTTTATTCTCAACTACTCGTAACCTTTTCTCTTCCCTTAAATTAAGAGTCAATGTTTCGCATTCATATAATACGACTAGAAAATAAGTTTTATATATTTAAGGTTAATGTTTACTGAGACTATTTAACTCGTGCCCCAAATGGGAGTCAATGTCCAATCACGTTTCAGTGATTTCTGTTTTACAACCAATCACAGTCGTGTTTCACCAAATATTTATCAATGTTAAATTTACCATATTAAAGAAAGCTTCTCCTTTTTTATATTCTGAACAGGTCTGACCATTATTTTGCAGTGACTGACTCTAATAAATACGGCTACCAGATTGTATATATAGTGCATGGATGTCAACACATAGCGCTTGCAGGAGTTGATATAAAAACATTTGTAGCAATTGATTATAGCACCAAAAAAACCACTGTTTGCACTTTCTTAAATGTATTTTTCCCAGGCAATAATCCAGAAAAATATAATTGTCATATTTACATCATACGACATCAGAAATGAGTTAATATACAGTTTGATGTGTTTCATTTTTTCTCCACTAGAGAGCATTCTTACAATATTGCGTTCCTTTAGCAATAAATAGTATGATCTGGTTGCTGTGATAAACAAAGGAAGCAGATGAAGCGTACCAATCGTTTCTCATTTGTTTTCGAACATCGCCGTTTACATTAAATATATAAATATTTTAAAATAACTATAGTTAAATAATGATTTGGGAGTAAACAGCTTAATTTTATTCGTTAAATAGTCCTAACAAATGCCACTCTTGATTTTCAAATTCTGTAGATAAATTGGAAATCACTCGGGGCATTACTTATGAGAATTAGGGACGACAAGAGTCCCTGTAATGCAAAATAGTATGCATTTTCAGAATGATATATCTTCCTCAACAAATAGAAGAACACAGGAACAATTGGACAGAACATCTGAAAAGTATGACAGAGGATAGGATACCAAAGATGGCACTGATGTATAATCCTGGAGGACCAACGTCGATGGGAAGACCAAGAAAGCGCTGGACTGAACAGATGTGAGATCGGAACAGGCCAAGACCTATTCCGTGAAGGATGATGATGATATATATTGCCTAATAAATAAGATTGATGAAGTTTTGTAATTTCTTAAAAAAATTATCCTAATCTGTTGAAGTGTTTAATCTGAACTCATTCATAATTTGCTAATTATAGGAGTCTGTGTTACAGATAACATTGAAGCAAACTAATATCACATTTATATAAAAAGCAAAAGAAGTTGAAAATACCATACTTTAAACTCCCACCGCAAAAATCAAACAACACATGCGGCGATGCGAAAATATACGGTTACTAAGAAACAGATTCTGTTATTTGATAAAATATGATTGGGTGTAGGAATGCGATATTGCGTGAGGTCTATTTGATTACTGATAAAAATAATGAGAATTTCATAAGTGGAAGAAAAGGTCACATGGAATGAAGAAATTGAAATTCATTTGCAGAGACTTAGAACTTAGTATCAATCAGTTTGTGACAAAGTGTATTGATCCCTGGTGCTGAATGTCTCCACCTCACGTTTATCTATTGATTTTATAGACTGTCTCAGTCTAATGGGCTCAAAACCTTTCTTCAGATTACCAGTCTACAGGGAAACTATAGGTCTAAGTAATTTAAATGATAGAATGAAAACATAGCTCAATACTATTTTGTAGATACTTAGAACTATAGTGAAAAACTATTCTTCTTCTTCTTCTTGCAAGGATTAAAGCATTTTGGTTCGTTCCGGCTCTAAGTATCATAGCTATTCATATCTTTCATATCTTTGTGTTCATATCTTTCGTGGGCGTCCTCGATCTCTTCTTTCCGCTCTAGGTTGATAGTTCGAACTTTTTCTAGGCAATCTGTCGGTAACCATTCTGCAGATTTTTTCATACCATATTCTCCTGTACTCTTTTATTTTATCTGTCAAACTGAATATTTGTAGTTCTTTACGGATGTCTTCACTCCGTTTTTTATCCATTAAAGTATATCCTGCCACACATCGTAAGTATTTCATTCCTGCTGCTTCTATTCTTTTAATTTACTGTTATTCAGAGTCCATATTTCTCAGCCATACAATATTGTAGATACAACCAATACTTTATAAAATTTTAAATGTGTTTCTTTTCTTATTTTCTTTCCAGTGTTCTTTTAAGGATGCCACTTGAATATTGAAATACTTGCAATTTATTATTTATGTCTTTTTCTTTTTTACAGCCTAATGATACATCTAGACAATTAAATTATTTTACTTATTGTAGCGTTTTGTCACTTAGTACTATTTTGTTCTTTCTATTTCTTTGCCACACTGGGCCATCATTTTATTTTTTGTTGAAGAAATGTCTAGGTTGTAATCTTGTGCAATAGTATTTAATTTAAAAATTGTTCTTTGTAAGTCATTCTCTGAAGATACCGTTATAGCCTGATCATCAGGAAATATGAAACACTCTTAAGATGATTTTTTAGAAGTACCCAAAAACTGCAAATAGAGCGGGATCGCGCATTTCACGAAAAAATTTCTCCGCATATGAAATGCGTACATTTATAACAACTAAAAACTCGGACAGAATCCTGATTAGAGTCGGCCAAGAACACATTCACTCCCGCCCGAATCTCGCTCCTCGAGCTTTCCAGTCTCATTGCTACTATGGTGGCGATTGGCAAGGGAAGGGATTGCCAAAACCAATGTGCGAGAATAAAATGCAAGCGAGAGGGACAGAGGTGGGGGAATTGCGATGTATATCAAATCGAACTTAGAGCCCAAAGTCATTCTTCACTCCTCCCCTGATTACAATGCACGACCAGAATTCCTCTTCATTGAAATTTCAGCTAGTTTACAGAGATGTCTCCTATGTACGGTGTACAAATCTCCGAAAGTAGAGTATCTTAGTGACATAGAAACACCTTTATTAAGTTTACTGCCGCATTATCAGCATGTTTAAGTAATGGGCGAGACTTTAACTCTAACTTACTTTCTTCCTCATCTTCATCATCAGAACTACTGGCATTATTTCACGCATGCAATATGCATGTCTTGCCTTTACAACAAACTCATCACACATCGACGACTGATACATTAATAGACATCATAGCCACGACAAATTCACAGAAAATTAAAAACTACGGACAAATATCTGCCCCCGGCATATCAGCCCATGAAGTCATATATATCGAATACTCTCTCCAGTGTCCTAGGACTCGTTCTAAATTATTAACGTATCGAAATTTTAAAAAATTATTAACCAGCAAGCTCTAATTGCAGACGCTATCGACATGCCGTGGCATGATATTTGGACGCTACGCACAATTGACGAAAAATTGCTTAAATTTAACATATGATATTAGAACTTTACGACAAGCATGCCCCCTTGAAGACTAGACGAATTACTAAATCCCCAGCTCCCTGGATGTCCCACGAAATCCGACTACTGATGGCTGAGAGGGATGCTGCTTTTCGAAAATATAGACGGGAACAAAAGTGACGCTAACTTAAGACAATATAAGACATTAAGAAACAAAACGAATCAAAACATTAGGAACGCTAAGTTGCGGTATGCTCATAGTCTCATTGATCCAAACACAAATGCAAGTGATATGTGGAAACGTATTAGATCAATGGGTCTACGGCAGCCGACAAACCAAAGGAGAGAGCATTAACATATCACTGGACGATCTAAACCAACACATCATATGCCACACTTACATAAACACTACGACCAAACAACAAACTATAGATGAGCTCCTATCCACACCTACTCCTTCCCGAGAAAAATTCTTCTTTTCCTATATAATGCCAATCGACGTTAAACTATCCCTGCACCGCATTAGAACTAAGATACAAGGTATAGACAATATAAGTATAGACTTTTTAAAGAAAATACTCCATGTCATACTCCCAACTGTAACCCATTTATTTAATGCCTCAATCATGACCTCAACTTACCCCGAACTCTGGAAAAAAGCTATAGTCAGACCAATCCCTAAATTTAAATTACCTGTAACACCAAACGACTTTAGACCAATCAGCATCCTCCCAGTCCTATCTAAGGCCTTGGAGCGCATTGTTCATGGACAATTAACTGATTACCTTAACACTCATAACATACTCGACGCACACCAATCAGGTTTTTGGACAGGCCATAGTACGGCAACCGCACTTCTTAAAGTTACCGAAGATGCACGTGAAGCAATGGACAGTGGCCACATGACAATATTTACACTCTTGGACTTCACTGAAGCTTTCGACACTGTTGACACTGACACATTAATAGCAAAATTACACACTCTGAATCTTTCGGACATTGCTGTTAACTGGCTTGGATCCTATCTTCATGGTCGCCAGCAATGTGTATCCAATGCAGAACTTTCCTCATCCTGGCTATCACTGAAGGGTGGCGTCCAACAAGGTTCAGTGTTAGGACCACTTCTGTTCTCTATCTATATTAACGATATATCCACTAGACTTACCTATTGTCGACATCACCTATACGCGGATTAAATTCTATGTTTTTGTTAGTATTAGCTAGTATTAGATGACATCATCATTGTATTTTGTTTAGCCTGTATTTTAAAAATATCTTAAAATTGTAATTTGTACGTAATTTTAGTATAATTTTACTATTCGCTGGTTGAGTGGAAGAGAAGGCCTCATGGCCTTAACTCTGCCAGCTAAAATAAATTATTATTATTGTTATTATTATTATTATTATATATATCTCAGACAATAGTTGGTCAATCCGGAATAACTTATAAGTTATTAATATAAAATTATGAAATGGTCAATTGTACATTAATTTATGCTAGTTACATTTTAAAACGAAAGTGCGTTAATTTATACACAATGTGACTCCCTTTACCAGTACCACGGAATAGTTACGCTTTGAGAAATTTATTTCAAACAAAATAATTATTTTTAAAATACGACAAATTTTACAGATATATTATTCTTTAATTACAGTATATCAAACAGAGACTGAAATTCAGGTTGTGCGTTCAGTGGACCATAACGTGTCACTATAAAAAATACACATTATTGAAATTTTAGTTTTTATATAATTTTTTACCGATTTCTTATAAAATAACCTTTAAATAATTTGTAGATATATAATTTAGTAATAATAATAATAATAATATTAGTAATAATAATAATATTAATAGTAAGGGTTGTAAGTGGTAGTGACGTGTGTATAACCTCTCCTACCCAATTCTCATCCTCACCTTCTCGTGGTACAACCCGTTTTCACAAACGAGGCTCTGGGGACCGAGTCACGGCGGTATAACCATTCCATCGGTTACTGAGTAAATGCGGTATCCTAATGTCTGTCCAGTGACTAAAAGGTAGCAGCCCTACCACTGGAATACTTAGCGTCGGGCCAGTAACCCGTCCTAAGGAACTTCAAAACTACTTTCAAGTCTCGACATGAAAAAATCCAGAAGGAATTGAAATGTGACGACCCACAGCAAAGGAATATGGTTAAAAGAAAAGGGCACAATGATATTGTAAGATATGCAACCTGGAATCTCCGAAGCATCCATGAAAAAGAAGAGGAACTAGACAGCATATTTGAGAATATAAACATAGATGTTGCAGTAACTACAGAGACTAAGAAGAAACTTAAAGGAACGAAAGAAACACAAAATTATGTACAAATATATAGCGGTGTCAATAGGAAAACCCATGGACAAGCTGGAGTAATGATTTGGATTAATAAAAACATAAGAAATAAAATTCAACACTACACTTACTGGAATGAAAAAAATATTAGAGCTTCGACTGAAAATAAATAGAGGTAATTTGACAGTTCTTGGTGTATATGCGCCAGAGGAAGACCGCGAAGAAAATAATGAAGAAATCTATAAAATATTACAAGAAATTTATAGCAAAATATATAGAAATTATTACATTCTCATAATAGGAGATTTAAATACCAGAGCGGGCAATGCTCAAGTCAACAATAATATTGGAATATTTGCCGAACCAACCAGCAATAGAAATGGGACAAGATTTACAGATTTTGCTATATATAATGAACTGAGGATAACGAATACCTTTTATAATCACAGAAACATACATAAGTATACATGGCATCGTCAGGACTCAAAATCAATCATTGATTATTTTATTGCAAATAACAAGATTTTTAAATTGTTTCTCGATGTCGGAGCCTACAGATGATATGATATTGGTTCAGATCACTACCTAGTAGAAGCAAAAATAAGATTTCCACCAAGATGATTAAAAAAGAAGAAACAACAACAGAGCATAGAACAAAAGTACAAGGTAAAATTATTTTATGATGACAGCGTTAAATGGTTATATTCGAGAAGAATTCAGCAATATATGGCTACAACTCCAGAAAGTAATGATGTCGAAGAAGAATGGAAAAACAATAAAATGATAATTCAAAATGCAGCTAATGGAACTTTAGGAAAAGTAAATGTACAACAAAGAAGAAATAGAACTCTAAAAATCTGGGATGATCAAATAAACAATTGATTGAAGAGAAAAATGCAGCTTATAAAAAATATTTGAACACAAAGAAAGTAGAAATGAAATAGAATTCAAACGCTGTAGAGCTATTGTTAAGAGGGAAATAAGAAAGAGACAGGAAAACATGGTTAAATTTTGTTACACATTTAGAATCAGACTTGCATAAGCTCCAACCCAATGTCTTCAGAATATTAAAACATTTGAATAAAGATTTTAAAGAATCTACCAAAATTAATTGCGGAGTAACAAAAGAAGATTTTTTCAATTATTATAAAAGTCTTTGCACTGACAATAGCTATGAAGATACAATTTTCCGAAATAATAATGAGACAGATTCCATAATATCATTGGAAGAATTGAACAATAGTTTAAAGAAATTGAAAAATGGGAAGGCTACTGGAACAGATGGCTTGAATTCTGAATTGTACAAATATGTAGGCAAACATTTCCATGAAAGACTGTTGTCCTTCTTTAATAATGTATTCAAAAATGCAGATATACCACAAGAATGGAAGACTAGCATTGTTATACCCCTGTTCAAGAAAGGAGACAAGAGAAAAATGGACAACTGTAGGGGAATCAGTTTGTTAAACACATGCTACAAAATGTATGCGGACATTTTAAATGGAAAATTGAAAAGTTTCATTGAAAAATTCCTTATGGAATGTCAAAATGGATTTAGGAAAGGACGATCTTGTATTGATTCAGCATTTTCTGTTAAATTATTGCTTGAAAAAAGAAGAGAATTCAACTTAGAAACACATTTTGCTTTCATAGATTTTGAAAAAGCATTCGACACAGTCAAGAGATCAAAACTCTTAAATATATTGGAAGACAGAAATATACCAAATTTACTTCTGCAGAACATATAAAATATTTACAAAGAGAACACCATAAAGATTAAATTAAATAACAGATTTTCTGAAGAAGGAATTATAAATCGTGGTGTAAGACTAGGTTGCCCCCTATCCCCAACACTGTTTGCAATTTATATCAATGAAGAAATATGTTGCTGGAACAAGACATATACATTTGGAATAAGAAAATCAGAAATCAGAAAATAGAAAATTAAACACCCTATTGTTTGCAGATGACCAAATAATAATAGAAGATTCAGAAGATAATCTACAGAAAGGTCTGTATGAACTTAACAAAATTACAGAAGAATATGGTTTGAAGATATCTACAGAGAAAAACAAAAATTATGGCATTTCAAGGTGTAGATCCTGTCAGAAGTAAAATTGTACTGGACAATAACATTTTGGAGCAGGTGAATAATTTTAAATATCTAGGATGCAATATCTCATATGAAGAAGAAAAGGATGTAAATGCAAAAAATATCTAAATTTTTAAGAATTTTAGGGTTAATAAATTCTATCTTCAAGCCACAGTTAGTCCAAAAGCATTCAAGATTAAAAGTGTATAAACACTGGCTCTTCCAACTCTTTTGTATGGTAGCGAAGTATGGACGTTAGAACAGATGGATATACAGAGATATAGATCTGGTGAAATGAGATACCTTCGGAGGACTGCAGGATACACACTACTAGATCACAAAAAAATGAAGATATCTTAGAAGAATTACACATGGAAGCTTTAGAAAACAAAATTTCTGATTATAAGTCAAGATGGATGCAACATGTTCATCGAATGGAAGATCACAGAATACCCAAACAAATGTTAAGATATCAACCTGCAGGAAGAAGACCAGGACGTCCACTCAAAAGACTTTGGATGGTGTTTCTCTTGAGGCCGAAACAGGTCAACAAATTACCTAAATTCTTGAATGTACTCTGATGATGATGTTGATGATATTAATAGTAATAATATTAATAGTAGTAATAATAATAGTAGTAATAATAATAATAATAATAATAATAAGTGCTTATTCGTAAAAAAAATTGAATCTTGAGAGGCGTACTGCTTCGTACATGCAGTCACATTTCTTATGAGGCACAAACACTGCATTACTTCATCCTTCGTACTCACTTCGAGATTCCCGAGAATTCTCATTTTCGAGCTCTTGTTATCGGTACATGTGACTCTGTCGGTTGCAATAGCTTTTAACCGCTCTTTATTTACGAGAGCTAGCGGGAGTGAGAGTTTGACCACCTTCAGTCCGATATACGGCCACTTACCGCGCTAGGTCTTTGTATTCGCGATTCCTTTTATATTTTATATGCCTTTCAAACGTCTAAACTAGCATCGAAGACAATAATGAACATAGATTTGAAACAAATAGAAGAGGTAGTACTAATTCAGGACGCACTACAGATAAATTGGAATCTCATCTAGAGCTTAAAATTTATATATGAAAAGTATAAAGACATATAATTAATAATATTTTGCGGTTCCATAACCGACATGCTCTTCTCAAAACAAAGAGAGCTAGTCGAGCTGCTGCACCTGAAATAATAAATTTAATGTGTGATAGAGTTCAAAACTTCCATAGTTACTTAAGCAACAAATGTGACTACAACCTAAATGAATACAAACGACACTTATTAAGATATGCTAAGTTAAGACATACATGTAGACTAGTCGATCTTAATATTCCATCCTCAAAAATGTATAAAATCTGAAGATAATGGGCTTCAGGAAAGATAAACATTTGACATACGGCAGCAGGACTAGTGTTTCTATTTAGCATCTGAACGAACACTTTGCAATCAGTAAGGAAGGTAACACGGTTACAGTAGACTTCTGTTTCAACAGACTGACTGAACGTTCTCCACCATGAGACAGGTTTCTCTTTTCTTACATAAATATTAACGGCGTAAAGAAATAACTTCGGCAAATGAAATTCAAAACATCAAGTTTAGACTGTATCAGCATTATTCTTATTAACATCATCTTAGACATTGTATTGCCAAGTCTAACGCATAAAATTAATGCTTCTATTACGGCTGGAACTACCCTGCCATATGGGAGAAAGCACATGTACGCGTACATCTTCTTCTTCACTTCACAGACTAGGCAAACAGCCTGTTCGCCTCATAGTTGTGTCCACTTTTCACTGGCCTTCCTACATCCCATGATCCTCTTGACTTGTATTTAAGTCTTATTTTGGTAATCTTGTTATATTCATTCTTTCTCCATGTCTAAATCATTTGTCTCTATATTATTTGATTTTCTCATTCAGTGGATATATATTTAACTCTGTTTCTATACCTTCATTCTTTTTCCAATCCAATCTTGTGCAGCCTTTCGTTCTTCTAAGGAAATCCATTTCTACGCTTTGTATTCTACATTCTAAAATTTTGGTCATTGCCCAAATATCGCTCCCATAAAGCATATGTGTGTCCTTCCCCAAATTAAACACGCCATCTTCCCCTCGACACCATAAACTGTTTAGCATTTTATGTACACCCTTAGACAAAAAATGAGTCATCCGTTGATATTATCAATCGATCGGGGAACTTCGTGAGCGCCCGGAAAAGCCGTATTCACATCAACACGTTTTCAATAATTATACTGGGTTGTTTGCTAGTTAATGAAGTGCGCACTCAAGCAATATTAAAGAGAGAGTTTGGCTTAGTGTGTTTCCGTGGTCTAGAGGTTTAATAAACATCGTCTGCGTTCGTAACCTCACTGGTTCGATTCCTGTTCTACCTTTTTTTAACGGAATGTTAGAATAGCATTTTGCCTGCAATGTAGTTTCATATTTAATTTTATATTTGAGTTTTATGGCTCTAATGCACACACAAAAACATAAATTAAAACCTTCTTCTAATAAGTAAATGAGGAAAGAAAATAATATCTGCTAAAATGAAAAAAATTAACAAAAACAAATTCAATATCGGGTGCATGAATCCTCAGCATCTATTACTACCCTCAATCTGCGGGGCATTGATGCAATCAAATTTCTACAGGCACGTGGATGACTGGCTAGAGCATCCCAGGTGTCTTGAATTTGTGCCCATAAGCCATATTTTGTCTTTCGTGCATCTGCAGGCCAATTAGAGTTCATCTCTATTTTCATCTTAGCCCACACATTTTCGATTGGATTCAAATCTGGTGAACAGCGAAATTTGATTTGCCCTCTCCTTTAACAATCAAAACAAATTTCGCTAAACACATTTCAGAAAGTGGCCATAATTTCAACAATATCGATAATACAACGTCAATTATACACAGAGAAAACAACAGACACAAAATTAACATTTTAGAAGAAATAAAAATTATCATGAAGGCCAAGAATACAAACATTCTCAACGAAAGTATGCCCAATCAGCAAAACCCTCTATTAGACATAGTTAATTCAATACTATTACAACAACTCCAGACGATGAAATATGCATCGAAAGACCTAGAGTGAAATCAACGAAAATTTTAAATAGTTGAGGAAGACGGTAGTATGCAAGGTAAAAATAAATAATAGTTAAAAAAACTAAAACAACATGCTTTATTAGAGAACCGAACTAAAAAATGAAAAATAATTTTAATTTCCAACACACGTGGGATAAAATTAAAGTGGTCAACAAAGAAATCATCTCCAACACATCTAGGAATGCCTCGGTCTTTGTAGGAGCTGTGGGAGGACATAACCAACTTTCAGTTCATAAAATCGTAAGCTATTCATCAATTAATCATTTCGGATGAATAATTACAGCCATACTTTTAGGTGAAAATAAATTATTGATTTACTTTATTTATTGAGAGTTATCCACAGAAAAATAATTTTACCATCAAAAGCGTGGGGTGCTCTCTATATCAATTAATTTATTTGATAATAAACAGATATTGGTAAAAGTAAAGTGTCTAAGAAGAAAACGTAAAAACCATAAATAGCATCCCATGCTCTTGATGGTAGAATTATTATTTTTGTAGATAACAACAGTTTTATTCTATATGCGTTGGAGATGATTTTTTGTTGACCACTTTAATTTTATCCCAAGCGTGTTGCAAATTAAAATTATTTTTCATTTTTTAGTTCGGTTTTCTAATAAAGTGTGTTTTAGTTTTTTTAACTATTATTTTTTTAGTTTGGTTTTCTAATAAAGTGTGTTGTTTCAGTTTTTTAAACTATTGTTTATTTTTTATTTTTAGTTTAATTGTCATAAACCGGAATCCAATGAAAATTAAATGCTTAGTACTTTTCTAAAAAAATCCTCTGGCTCGGATTTGAACCAGCGACCTACGAATTACTGAAATTATATACCACTAAAGTCCACCCCTCTACCAACTCAGCTCTTACAACGATTGACTAAAAAATCAATTAGTCCACAACCTATTACACCGATTTATATATATATATATATATATATATATATATATATATATATATATATTAATTTTCTGATGATTCTGGCTAGGATTTTAGAAACACATTATGAAATTATTGTATCGTCATGGGCCCATTAAAAGTATACAAAGTTTCAAGTCGATCCAATGTTTTTAACTGGGTGAAAATCGTGTTCAAAGATTCCGTTACATAGATACAGGTCCGTTACATGGACAGATACAGATCAAGCTAATATAAAGCGTGTAAAAATATATAATTTAACATTGTTATAACCTCAACAGTACAAAAACAATTATGAACTTAAAAAAATATAGATAATTCAAATGTCAAAATAAAATGTATTTAATTCATAAAACATTTTAACACAAATATCACAAACAAATTGCGTAATTGAAGACGCGATCCTGCGATCTTCATTAACAGAAACAGCGACCCCTTTACCGCTGACCTATCACGACACGTAGGAGAGTCTTCAGTTTATGCCACATAACACAATAGCTCAGGGACCACACAATTATGACTAGTTTCCTAGTTTGAACCCAGCGCTGTGCCGAGTATGACTTAGAAGAAATATACATTCAAGAGACGACTCATTTTTTTGTCGAAGGATGCACCATATTAGAAGAACTAAAACGAATTATAAATAAATATGTTACAGATTGTCTCATGGCCACGAACATCTTGATATTACCATTCAGGATCCTGGGCTGGTTACAGCATTACTTAACATTACTCAGAACATGCATGAGACTATGGGCTAGAGTACAGTGACTATTGTAATTCTAGTCGACTTTTCTTGCTCTTTTGACGCGGTCAATACAAACGTTTTACTGTCGAAATTTAAGTTACTGAATATTTATGAAAGTTAGATTCAGTGGTTCCATCCTACCTCAACAGTGTGTTATAATAATAATAATAATAATAATAATAATAATAATAATAATAATAATAATAATAATAATAATAATAATAATAATAATAATAATAATAATAATAATAATAATAATAATAATAATAATAATAATAATAATAATAATAATAATAATAATAATAATAATAATAATAATAATTATTATTATTATTATTATTATTATTATTATTATTATTATTATTATTATTATTAAATCTCCAAATATTTTGAAACCCTATGTTAGGATTGTAGATTACTATGACAATATTATATTATATATATATATATAATCAGCATAACATCTGTTCCAGATTGGACGGCTATAATGGGCAGGTAGAGCTCAGAGCCGAAGAGAAGGCAATCTACCTAAGGGAAAGGACCCTAAAACAAAGCTGAAGCAAGTTGGGAGGCTGTAAGGTGGCAATCCCACCACCCAACTATATCTGCGCAGCCCTTGTAAGGCGGCCAGATGAATTTTCTACTACTAAAAAGCGAAAGAGAAAGCCGGACGGAAACACTGATGATGGGCCAGGCAAAAAAGAACAATGATAAAGTAAAAAATTGTACTTGATAACAAAATAATAGAACAAATATCACATTTCCAATTTTTAGGATGTGACATAACTTATAGAGAAAATGAAGATATAGAAAATAAAGTAAATAAATTCCAGGCTATTTGTGGAACCATAAAATTAACCTTAGGTCGGAAAACAAGGAAAGATACGAAACTTAAATTATATAAAACAATGGCTGTTCCTTTGTTGTTGTATGGAAGTGAAAATTGGGTAATGAAATCAAGGGATAAAAGAAGGATACAGACTGCGGAAATGCTGGTTTTACGTAATGTGAAAGGATGCATAAGAGCGGATAGAGTAAGGAATGAAACTATACGAGAAGAATTAAATATATATAAAATTGAAGAAAAAATCAGCGAAAATAATAAGAAATGGACAGAACACTTAATGAGAATGAACAACGAAAGAATACCAAAAAGAACCTTCCTATATAATCCCAGAGGAACAAGAGATGTTGGCCGACCACGTAGAAGATGGACTCCACTTTTAACTTCGCCGGAACAGGCTGCATAGCCTAAACCTTGTAGTAGTAGAAGAAGAAGAAGTTACTGAATGTTTATTAAAGTTAGATTCAGTGGTTCCATCCTAACTCAACAGTGTGTTTTTGTTGTCGTTAAAAATCACTTTATACATTGAGGCAGAAGCCTCTTCATCGTTTAAAAGTAAGTTTAAACAGAATCGTTGTCTTTCGAATATAGGACAATCAAATAAAACATATTTTACAGATTGTGTTTATTCTTGATATTTACAATTATCATCATGGTCTGGGTTAATATTAAATCTCCTAAAATAACTTCCAAAATTTCCATGCCCAGTTATAAACTGTGTTAAGATGAAATTTAGAATAAACTGTTTTATACTTAGCCTATGGTGTACTGTAGGAAAGAAGAGTTCTTCAATCAAAATACCAATTGCACTCCTTATCCAATGTTCATTCCAATCAGTGATGATATAATCCGACATTTTCTTTTTAACATAGGATATTGGACACTTTGAAAATTAATAATGAAGCTCAGTAGATGCTGCGGATTTAGCTAATTGGTCAGCATGTTAATTTCTCACAGTTCCCTGGTGTCCTCGTATCCTAGACAGATACAGGTGTTTTGTGTAATCTTTGATGTTATTTCTAATTTATACTTTTCGGATTTAATTAAATTTATCAGCGATCGATTGAAGAGCAGCCTGCTAGTCACTAAATTACGTGTACTATATATTTGTTGAAGACACCACTATACTGCTTCTTTTATAGTTTATAGTTCAGCTTGGAAAACAAAACGGGTAGTGGAGTTTGAATAGTTTCAAGAAAACTTCACTATCTTCGTAATATACCACAAAACATTCAACTTGTATTTCCTCTTGCGTTGTTGTAGGCTATAGTTAAATTTGGGTTTCATTAGAGTGCGGAATACAGCAACGACCACTATTAGTCAAATTGTGTTTTCTATATTCATTAATGGCATCACTGACTGCATCAAACATTTCAAATGCCATAACTAAGCCAATAACCTACAACTATAATAGGCCTACCTATTATACCAGAACTGATTAACGATGCATTTAGTAATGAAATTAATAATAGTAATAATAATAATAAATAGTAGTAATCAGAGACCGGACGTTTAGGCATAATAAATCCTTAAAATAGGCAGAAATGCAATATAGATTGCTAAAATAGGAAGGAACTAGGCATTATAAATAGCTAAAATAGACAATAAAGAGCAATTAACACATTGGTGACGGGCCACGGAGATCTCCGTGTTTAAATGGCCAGCGCTAGACGACGGGTCACGGAGATTTCCGTGTTTACGTTTTCTATAGTTTTCCAGCCTCTTCGCTTTTGAAGGAGCATGCAATTTTGATTTTTTCTCATTGTGAAATAAACTTTAGTTGTTTTTGTACCCCTTTCTTCTCTTTTATAAAATTTCCAACTTTACAGAAAGAGTTGTTTACAATTTTAAGACAGACGGCTGGTGAAATATGGAATTTTAGTGCTGATAGTTAGGCGATTACGGGATATGTATGTAACCTGTAAATATATGTTGCAGAGGGGAAAAATTAGAAGAAACACTATTTTGCGTTCTGGAGCCGAATTTATATCTGTGGCATCATGTCTACCAGGGTAATTATTATAACAGTGTAGTTATAGCTGAAAATTTGCTGGAAAAAAAAGACGATAGTTTGTGGAACAATAAGGATTAACAGAGGGCTTCCAAAATCATTTGTGGAAGCAGGAAATAAACTCAAACCAGGAGAATGTGTATTTTGTAGTAAGGGGGGCCTTTTGCTACAAACATCGAAAGATAAATGAGACGTAAGAATGGTTAGCACATTGCATCAGCAACACGAGAGTGGGAGGGGTAAAGTTGTAAAAATGCCCTATTGAATACTTCAATATAACAAGTATGTGATGGGTGTAGACAGGGCTGACCAATACCTATCATATTACTCCATCCTTAGAAAAATAGTGAAATGGAGCTAGAAAGTTGTATTATGGCTTTTGAATTGTGCACTCTTTAATGCTTTCAGGGTCTGTAAATTTCAAAATCCTAACAGCAAAATGTCAAACAGAAGTTTTTTGCTTGAAACAGCCTCTTGTTTGGCAGTCGTGAAATTAGGAACAGATGACAGAAGACGAGGAAAGACAGAGAGAAAAGAAACCACTTCTAGGAGACCACCTCACAACCCACCAGGGAGGCTAAGACATTAAGAAAAATAAATTAACACCAACTGTGATTGGAAAGGGGGCACGCCGTAGCGTAGTGGTTAAGGCACTGCGCTACAAGCCGGAAGGTTGAGGGTTCGAGTCCCGGTGGGGTCAGGATTTTTAAACTGACCCAAACCTTCTGGCGGCACTATGGCCCTCGGGTCGACTCAGCCTCTAACTTAAATGAGTACCAGACGCTTGTTCTGGGGTAAAGGCGGCCGTCACGCAGGGCTGACAACCCGGCTGACATCAAGTGCCGATTGTCAAGAAAAAGTGGGAGCCTTAACCTCCTACTACCCCAAGGGCCTCCTGAGGCCTGTAGTGGGATCACTTTACTTTACTTTTTCGTGATTGGAAAGAAAAATATACCCTCCAAACTTTGCCGCGTTTTTAGTGAACACAAGAAAACAAACTTGCTACATATGCTCTTTTGCACTGTGCCTTTACATAAAGGGAAATGTTTCCAACGCTATCAAACCCTCAATTTCTACTAGAAGGTCTGGTGAGAACACTAATAAAGATTTACTTATGCATTATTGTTATTGACTGTAAATATATTGATGTAAAAGCCACACTGTGCTAGCGCGGTTTAAAATTTAAAAGTCCACCCTACTGACAGAAATGTCCCGTCCAGCAGCGGTGGGTGGAACGCAGAGCTGTCGGTCACCAATGTGTTAAAAAATCTTACAAATTGAGAATTTCGGCTCAATGTTACAGTTACTGTTGGAAGCAAGGATATAATCTTACCTGTAGCCTTAAAAAGTGCATTTTTGTGTTTGCTTGTACTGATATGTTACGATATAAAATGTTTCTTTTCGTAGTTCAGTGACTGCTCGCATATTTTGCACGTAACCGTCAGTACAAAATACGACGGATCCAAAAATACTACCGTAATTTGCGTTTTACTGCGTAAAGGAACATTACATTTCGGCATCCTGCTGCTAGCTAGAATAATGTCGCAATGGAAACAGAAAGAAGGATTAAGTTAGACCCGCACTCATTGTTGCCTTTTCAAATAAACGCACGCACTAATTTAAATGCTTTCTGCTATTTATATTGTTTGCACGGCAGCACTCATTGTTGCGAAGAGAATAATTATGAACTGACTGAAAGAAAATAATGTACATTCTGTGGTCATTTTCATTTTAACAGTTGCAGAAAAAAATTAAAATACCTGTAGGCAATTTTAGTAGTAAATTAAGAAACGGTAGATAATCAAATAAAGGCAACGAACAATATTTATTTCGTAAAATATGCAATTGTATTTATTTTTTATTATTCCGGCGTTTACAATGAATATACGTTTTTCCGGTGTCCATGTTCACAGTTAACTACAAATTTGTTTCAACACATTTTGCCATTCTTGTCTGTTCATCCATATATCTTCTTCTAATTCCCATTCCCTGTTAGTTTCATTGATTCCCTGAATCCACATAATATTTGGTCTACCCTTCTTTTTCTTTCCCCGTGGTTCCCAATCCATGATTATCTTAGGTAGTCTTCCTTCTTCCATCCTTCTAATCTGTCCGTACCAATTTAATTGTTTCTTCTTTATAAAATCTAATATTGAATATTGTACCTGCATTTTTTCTTTTATATATGAATTTTTGATTTTATCCTTCCTGGATATTCTTGCAGCACGTCTCCAGTAGTCCATTTCAGTGGCGAGTAATTTTTTTTCATTTGTGCATTTAAAGCCCACACATCAGCTCCATAGGTAATAATGCTTCTGATTATTGTATTAAAAATAGTTTTTTTGTTTCTTTGAAAATATATTTGTCCGATACTATTCCATTTAGGGCAGATATAGCATACTTTCATATATTGATCCTGTTTCTTATCTCTGTTTCTTGTTTTCCATCTTTAGTAATTTTAATTCCCAAATACTTATATTCTTCAGTGCATTTAATTGTCCCTAAATTTTCTTCTAGTATTAAATCTTGAAGAAGATTCCCTATTGTCATATATCTAGATTTATCCATATTGATCTTTAAACCCCATAAACTATATTCTTGTATTAATTTTCTAGTGCATTTGTATTTAAATAGGCAGAAAAAGAAAACATAAAACTGTTGCATTTTAATCACCAAGGTATAATTCATACAGTTTCACTTTCAAATTGAAGATATATTTAACACACTTAAAAAGGCATTCTGCCAAAGTTCAGGTCTCTGATAATAATAATATAAATTAATTAATTATTAATAATACAGTAAAACTTGGCTCAACGTTTAATCTCATGGGACCAATTCTTCTTTCCACATTGGACAAAATTCCGCATTATAAAAACTAAAACTTATTAATAATCTTAGATTACAAAGTACCGTATATGTCTTTTTTTACGTACCTTGGATTAATTGTAGTTCCGCTGCCTTTGAAAAGTGAAGTGTAGTATATATGAGCGACCGGCGGTTACGCGCGAAAAGAACAGTCCCGTTTCGTCAGCGTTAAAAATGCCTCTTAGGTGCGTATCATGAAATTACATTATGCAGTTTCGGTTTCCTCTCACTAACTACACTTTCGTCCACATCATGCAATTCTCCGCGAATTTCTTTCCATGCTACATTGTGTCGTCTTTTAAAAGTGTCTAGCCAACTGAAGATGTTTTGAAATCGTTATTCCCCAGGGATTTAGCAGCAGCTAGAGTTTGACTTTGGAGCATCGGTCCAGAATTTTGCAGATTTATCTTGAATCACTTTCACTTTTCGTTTAGTGACAATGATCAATTTCTTTTAGCCATTATTTATTCCGTACATTGAGAACGGTAGTCTACCTTTGAAAGATTGGCCTCGGAACTTAAACCAATTTAAGATTTTACATTGTTATTGTTATTAAGTGACAGGTAAGTGACATTATAAGTATTCCGCATAACGGGTGTGCAGTGAGGCTGAAATAAAACTTCATGTACAGGTAGAATCTATACTTCACCAGGCGGCAGGAATCATTTTTTTTTTGGATAACGGAAAGTCAATGAAGTGGAAAATAATTTATTTCTCAGTCTTTCCGCCTTACAAACATTTCTTTCATGAATTGTGTATAAATATCCTTCCGTTTCCGCTTTAGACAGATTACGTTTTATGCACGTAAAATAACTATTATTTCGCCGGGACCAATAAATTTGTTCACATTGGACAGATTTCCGCATTATTCAAGTTCCGGAATAAACAAGTTTTACTGTATTTTTTAAATTAAAAATAATAAATTAATATTTGAAGACATTGACTTTATTATAAATCGTGAGAAGTCAAAATCTGTCATTATCAGCCATAAGTCTATGAAAAAAAAAGATTATTTATCGTTAGTATCAGCAGTCTAAATTTAAATCAAACTGATATTCCATTTAGACTTTCCGTGAAAAATCACGCTGTGTATTTCGATCAAAATCTTAGTTGGCAGGTTCATATAAGAGAAACTTGTAAAACAATAAATACCAAGTTTAGTTCCCTAAATAATATGAAAAATTTCCTCCCCTGCTCATTGAGAAATAGTGCTTGTCTCAAATTTGACTACGCCGTATTTGGATTATTGTGACTTTTTCTTAACTGACTGGAATGTCACATTCAGGTAAAGACTTGTGCCGGTTCGCTCAGGGTGGGCAATAAGATCTCAGGGTCGATTTTTATATAAACAGAAATAATTTAAATTTAGCACTCAAATTTTAACTAGTGTTAAACTATTTATTAATGGAAAAATACAATTGTCACTGTATACTTATTAATTTCATCTAAGAGTGGAGTTGATGAAGCTATTCCAGAGCGCACGTGCGTGATTAAAAAAAATCATAGTCCAATTTTTTACAAGATTAAATCTTTCTAAGTTCTAAATTAGTTTAAATTTTGCAAGTGCGTAGACGATTCCAAATTTAAAATGTATCGGAGATCGCGGTCTGTAGATCCACTCATACTAAAATACTGAATAGAGAGTGACCGAGAGTGAGAGAATTTAGATATGCCTTCTTGCTTAAAAAGAAGATGGCTCCTCTTATTTCATGAATTCCACTCGATACAATTTGAATATACATATGTTACAGTAAACCTTATTCGTTAGTTATGTGTTCCCTTGGAGGGGGTTTACGCCCTTGGAATTCCTGAAATGTAAGTTTGTTCAGAACAGCTATGATAATTTACACGTGTGATTTTTTATAAGTACATTTTATCCTTGTTTCTTGGTATTACTGATCAGGGGCGTTAATTAACGTCTTCTGAGAACGGTTATAATTGCTTTCTGATATTTTTAAGAGATAACTATGTTATCGTTTCTTAAGGGGAATTAACATTTCTTGTTATTTGTATAGACTACTAAATGGAAACAGTTTGATTATTTTGACAATATCTTTTGTGTTCCTATATTATTTGTTACTTTTGTAGTCAGGTAGCATTTTGATAATACCTCTTTTTTATTCATGTATTGGAATTTCCCTGGGCCAATATTACTTATTTTCCACACTTGTATTTTTATAACTGTATTAATAAGAAAATATACTTAGATTATCAATTAATTAATTAACTAAATTAACATTTAATATAATTTCCTTAATCCCTGTAAATTTCTGATTCTAATGATATGTTATAAGACATGTTTATCTTATAGCATGTTTGATTACATTATCAGTACATTTAAGTTTTTGGCCTAAGTCTATTATCTGAGCCTATTAATTCCTGGTACAGACTACAACGAGTTCATAATGCTTGTGCATCTTACAAATGAAACCTCCGTAAATCAGATCACGTAACTCCAACATTTGAACTGTTATCTTCACTCCGATTATATAGATATATACACGTCGAAGAATCAAAATGTGGAATAACAAGTTTCTGTACAAAGATTTGTTTATGTATTAAAGTTTTTAATGTCCGTATATAGGCCTATCTGTGCGTTTATGTGTGTATGTTAACGCTCGCGCTAGCGGAAGCATTTTTTGAACCAAATTCTGCATACAGCAATCGATTAAGATAATTAAGGTATAATTAGTGAAACAGAAAAATTATTCCATTAGAAGTTAGAACTAACTTTAAGAGACGATTTTATAATCGTCTGAGCAGCCGCAATGTTCCATGTATTGCAACGAAACTCGACAAATGCTTCTGAAATAAAACTATAAAGTTATTATCTAAAATGCGGGAGGTCCTACCGTTAAAAGTGGGATTTATCTGAAAACCAAATTTTAAAAACTGTTTAGCTTATTTGTTTACATTTTTTCAGAACGAAAACATATCTAACATTTGAATAAATACAAATCTAAATTTTTTATCAGAAAAATTGTTTCATTAAGGGTACAGATTAACCTAAAAGCTGAAATTTGTGTGGGACATTTTTAACGCTCTGTCATCTTCAATTTTGGTTTTCATTTCTCAGAATGGAACCAGTTTATTATATAAATAAGATATAATCTGTGAACCAACAACATGGGACCATAAATTTGAGTTATTGTTCAATTTGTTTAGTTTACTCAGTTCCTGCTTGACGGACATTATATATCCTAACAACTTCATGCAGAGACCTGACTTCAGAGACAGAGAGAGACAGACAGAGAGAGACAAACTGAGATAAACTGACTGAGAGAGACTGAATGAGAGAGACTGACTGACTGAGAGAGACTGAATGAGAGAGACTGACTGACTGAGAGAGACTGACTGACTGACTGACTGACTGAGAGAGACTGACTGACTGACTGAGAGAGACTGACTGACTGACTGACTGAGAGAGACTGACTGACTGACTGAGAGAGACTGACTGACTGACTGAGAGAGACTGACTGACTGAGAGAGACTGACTGACTGACTGACTGAGAGAGACTGACTGAGAGAGACTGACTGACTGACTGACTGAGAGAGACTGACTGACTGACTGACTGAGAGAGACTGACTGACTGACTGACTGAGGCTGACTGACTGACTGACTGACTGAGAGAGACTGACTGACTGACTGACTGAGAGAGACTGACTGACTGACTGACTGACTGAGAGAGACTGACTGACTGACTGAGAGAGACTGACTGACTGACTGACTGAGAGAGACTGACTGACTGACTGACCGAGAGAGACTGACTGACTGACTGACCGAGAGAGACTGACTGACTGAGAGAGACTGACTGACTGACTGACTGAAAGAGACTGACTGACTGAGAGACTGACTGACTGACTGACTGACTGAGAGAGACTGACTGACTGACTGACTGAGAGAGACTGACTGACTGACTGACTGACTGACTGACTGAGAGAGACTGACTGACTGACTGACTGACTGACTGAGAGAGACTGACTGACTGACTGACTGACTGACTGAGAGAGACTGACTGACTGACTGAGAGAGACTGACTGACTGAGAGAGACTGACTGACTGACTGAGAGAGACTGACTGACTGACTGACTGACTGACTGACTGAGAGAGACTGACTGACTGACTGACTGACTGAGAGAGACTGACTGACTGACTGACTGACTGACTGAGAGACTGACTGACTGACTGACTGACTGACTGACTGAGAGACTGACTGACTGACTGACTGAGAGAGACAGAAGACAGCGAGTTATTAGAGAGATGCTAGATAATGAGAGATGCTAGATAGAGGGAGAAAGAGAGAGAGAGATAGAGAGAGATAGAGAGAGAGATAGAGAGAGAGATAGAAAGAGAGATAGAGAGAGAGATAGAGAGAGAGAGAGAGAGAGAGAGAGAGATAGAGAGAGATAGAGAGAGATAGAGCGAGATAGAGCGAGATAGAGCGAGATAGAGAGAGATAGAGAGAGATAGAGAGAGATAGAGAGAGATAGAGAGAGATAGAGAGAGATAGAGAGAGATAGAGAGAGATAGAGAGAGATAGAGAGAGATAGAGAGAGATAGAGAGAGATAGAGAGAGAGAGAGAGAGAGAGAGAGAGGCAGAGAGGCAGAGAGGTGCTATTATAGGATTTTTTCATGTCTAGAAAATACTATTGCTCTTATGAGAACGCTTTTGCACTTGACGACGCAGGCTGAGACAGAGGTGCAAATATAATTGAATCGCACTTCTTAGATAGGAACTAAGTCAAAATTTGCTACTTTTGAGGACAGCATAAAAACTTATTTTCATGAACAAATAGGGGAATCAAATATTTATGTTAAAATAGCTAATACCCGGCGTGAACTGATACGCCTAAGTAAATGAAAATTAATGTGTTTCTATGTTTAATTGAACATGTAAAGGGAAAAATAATTATAAATTTATATTTTTTTAGACACCCCGTTCTGTTTACCCGGCGTTGTCCGGGGATCTACTCATCCCGATCTTCTTCGAATAAATGAGCTGAAACACAAATATTAATATACTTCTTATGATTAGTTGAATAAGTAAAATGAAAAATAATTATAAATGTCTATCGTAATTATTTTAAGATTCTCGTGCTGATTACCCGGTGCTACCAGAGAATACACTTATCTCGATCTTTTGGCATAAATGAGCTAAAAGACAAAATTCGTTATTGTGAGTTATCCGTAAAATAATATTTTTTGCACAGGAATCTACGTACTTGTCTGGATCTTCTTGGCATCAATAAGATAAAAATGGTTATTGTGAGTTATCCGTAAGAGATACATATATGTTGTCGCGGTCTTTTTTAGAGCTTATTGAGATATTCAATTCTGTGTACATTAATGTTGTGTATTTGTTGTGGTTTAGGAAGCGTAAGCCATTTAAGCGTCCAAAGAGTCACTTTTTTCACGTTTTCCACTACAATGGGCGATTTTTAAGGATGTAGGAGTTGAGTATCATAACTCTCTGATAGCCTATGTTCATCCCGGAAATCTCTTTCACATTTTGCAAAAAGCCCCATCATAATCGGATCAACGGTATGGCCGTGCATAAAATACGAACGAACAAACAAACATTCATTTTTATATAATAGATAGTGCCATATTAAAAATTCAAGAACGCAATAAAATTGAAGTAAAGTTAATAATTTATGTTCTTGTAAAAACCTATTATTTTCTGTACATCCGTTATTTGATATTATATTTAATAATTTCGCTAGGTCCCGTAGTCGATAGCCAATGCTGACCTTACTTAGTTTTATAATTTTTATACTATCGTATATTGTAGACCTTTATAAGGTTATTGATCAATAATAATTCATAAAAAATCATGATAAACCAATATTAAAGTTAAGTAAAATGTTAAAATCTTAAATCGGTACCAAAACATCAGTCATCCTCAAACAAAAACTTTGAGGGTGACCGATATATCAGGTATAAATTTCATTCTTTAAATTACTAATAACATTAACTCCTTTTTAAACATATATTTATGATTAATTGATCAAATTACAGTCCTTTGAATAAAATACTATGGATAACATCGTAATTTGTGATACATGAATTATGCTATGAATACATTTGTTAACGGTTCACACTATATTGAGATTTACGTCTGCTTGATGGATATGGAGTGTTACGGCTCTGCTAACTATTCTTCATTATACGATGAAAGCCCTGCGGTCTTCATTAGAGAAGTTGGAGTACGTGAGAGGTCGAATACAAACATAGTTTGCAGTGACAGCACGTACGTAACACAACAACTTATTTTTTCCTTGCTTTTAACACCTTATACATTTTCTAAATTGGTTTGGTTTTATACAGAACTGACCTAGTTCTGTTGAGTGAACTATGTGAAGGCAAAGAGTTTTCTTACCGTGTACCTGATTTTTTTTTGCACGATTCTCTAAGATGGAGGAAATTACATTGTGTAGTTTTCTTGAAGATTCTTCACATTTTCACTCCGAAGTTACTTAATCTCTCGTTTTCAATATTTATCTTTTAATCATAATTTAAAAACGCAATAACATTAAATATTCTGTTTACTGCACATTAACGCAGTGTATTTCATCACACCACCACGATAAATTCTGGTTCCGAGTTTCGTGGGTTTAAACCAAGGTCGATAGACTTTTAAGTACATAATTTTTAGAAAATAATTAATAACAAGGGAAATGTTAATCATTGTGTGCCGAAATCTACTTCACAATTTCTCCGACAGAAGCGTTAGGTTTTAAAAAGGTCGTGTTGATAAAATGATTTCCCCCTTTTAACTTGAAGGCATTAATAACCAAGCTCCAAATATATCATTTAAACTATAGGGAAGTAATAAAATTCCTGGCTTGGTATATTGCATAACCCTTACAACCGGCCGTTCGCGCCCCGTACACGCATCACTCCACTCCACATCTGTTCCAGATTGGACGGCTATAATGGGCAGGTAGAGCTCAGAGCCGAAGAGAAGGCAATCTACCTAAGGGAAAGCACCCTAAAACAAAGCTGAAGCAAGTTGGGAGGCTGTAAGGTGGCAATCCCACCACCCAACTATATCTGCGCAGCCCTTGTAAGGCGGCCAGATGAATTTTCTATTACTAAAAAGCGAAAGAGAAAGCCGGACGGAAACACTGATGATGGGCCAGGCAAAAAAGAACAATGATAAAGTAAAAAGTTGTACTTGATAACAAAATAATAGAACAAATATCACATTTCCAATTTTTAGGATGTGACATAACTTATAGAGAAAATGAAGATATAGAAAATAAAGTAAATAAATTCCAGGCTATTTGTGGAACCATAAAATTAACCTTAGGTCGGAAAACAAGGAAAGATACGAAACTTAAATTATATAAAACAATGGCTGTTCCTTTGTTGTTGTATGGAAGTGAAAATTGGGTAATGAAATCAAGGGATAAAAGAAGGATACAGACTGCGGAAATGCTGGTTTTACGTAATGTGAAAGGATGCACAAGAGCGGATAGAGTAAGGAATGAAACTATACGAGAAGAATTAAATATATATAAAATTGAAGAAAAAATCAGCGAAAATAATAAGAAATGGACAGAACACTTAATGAGAATGAACAACGAAAGAATACCAAAAAGAACCTTCCTATATAATCCCAGAGGAACAAGAGATGTTGGCCGACCACGTAGAAGATGGACTCCACTTTTAACTTCGCCGGAACAGGCTGCATAGCCTAAACCTTGTAGTAGTAGAAGAAGAAGAAGTTACTGAATGTTTATTAAAGTTAGATTCAGTGGTTCCATCCTAACTCAACAGTGTTTTTGTTGTCGTTAAAAATCACTTTATACATTGAGTCAGAAGCCTCTTCATCGTTTAAAAGTAAGTTTAAACAGAATCGTTGTCTTTCGAATATAGGACAATCAAATAAAACATATTTTACAGATTGTGTTTATTCTTGATATTTACAATTATCATCATGGTCTGGGTTAATATTTAATCTCCTAAAATAACTTCCAAAATTTCCATGCCCAGTTATAAACTGTGTTAAGATGAAATTTAGAATAAACTGTTTTATACTTAGCCTATGGTGTACTGTAGGAAAGAAGAGTTCTTCAATCAAAATACTAATTGCACTCCTTATCCAATGTTCATTCCAATCAGTGATGATATAATCCGACATTTTCTTTTTAACATAGGATATTGGACACTTTGAAAATTAATAATGAAGCTCAGTAGATGCTGCGGATTTAGCTAATTGGTCAGCATGTTAATTTCTCACAGTTCCCTGGTGTCCTCGTATCCTAGACAGATACAGGTGTTTTGTGTAATCTTTGATGTTATTTCTAATTTCTACTTTTCGGATTTAATTAAATTTATCAGCGATCGATTGAAGAGCAGCCTGCTAGTCACTAAATTACGTGCACTATATATTTGTTGAAGACACCACTATACTGCTTTTTTTATAGTTTATAGTTCAGCTTGGAAAACAAAACGGGTAGTGGAGTTTGAATAGTTTCAAGAAAACTTCACTATCTTCATAATATACCACAAAACATTCAACTTGTTTCAAGAAAACTTCACTATCTTCATAATATACCACAAAACATTCAACTTGTATTTCCTCTTGCGTTGTTGTAGGCTATAGTTAAACTTGGATTTCATTAGAGTGCGGAATACAGCAACGACCACTATTAGTCAAATTGTATTTTCTATATTCATTAATGGCATCACTGACTGCATCAAACATTTCAAATGCCATAACTAAGCCAATAACCTACAACTATAATAGGCCTACCTATTATACCAGAACTGATTAACGATGCATTTAGTAATGAAATTAATAATAGTAATAATAATAATAAATAGTAGTAATCAGAGATCGGACGTTTAGGCATAATAAATCCTTAAAACAGGCAGAAATGCAATATAGATTGCTAAAATAGGAAGGAACTAGGCATTATAAATAGCTAAAATAGACAATAAAAAGCAATTAAAAAATCTTACAAATTGAGAATTTCGACTCAATGTTGCAGTTACTGTTGGAAGAAAGGAAATAATCTTCCCTGTAGCCTTAAAAACTGCATTTTTGTGTTTGCTTGTACTGATATGTTACGATATAAAATGTTTCTTTTCGTAGTTCAGTGACTGCTCGCATATTTTGCACGTAACCGTCAGTACAAAATACGACGGATCCAAAAATACTACCGTAATTTGCGTTTTACTGCGAAAAGGAACATTATATTTCGGCATCCTGCTGCTATGGAAACTGAAAGAAGGATTAAGTTAGACCCGCACTCATTGTTGCCTTTTCAAATAAACGCACGCACTAATTTAAATGCTTTCTGCTATTAACATTTTTTGCACGACAGCACTCATTGTTGCCTTTTCAAATAAACGCACGCACTAATTTAAATGCTTTCTGCTATTAACATTTTTTGCACGACAGCACTCATTGTTGCGAAGAGAATAATTATGAACTGACTGAAAGAAAATAATGTACATTCTGTGGTCATTTTTATTTTAACAGTTGCAGAAAAAAATTAAAATACCTGTAGGCAATTTTAGTAGTAAATTAAGAAACAGTAGATAATCAAATAAAGGCAACGAACAGTATTTATTTCGTAAAATATGCATTTGTATTTATTTTTTATTATTCCGGCGTTTACAATGAATATACGTTTTTCCGGTGTCCATGTTCACAGTTAACTACAAATTTGTTTCAACACATTTTTCCATTCTTGTCTGTTCATCCATATATCTTCTTCTAATTCCCATTCCCTGTTAGTTTCATTGATTCCCTGAATCTACGTAATATTTGGTCTACCCTTCTTTTTCTTTCCCTGTGGTTCCCAATCCATGATTATCTTAGGTAGTCTTCCTTCTTCCATCCTTCTAATGTGTCCGTACCAATTTAATTGTTTCTTCTTTATAAAATCTAATATTGAATATTGTACCTGCATTTTTTTCTTTTATATATGAATTTCTGATTTTATCCTTCCTGGATATTCTTGCAGCACGTCTCCAGTAGTCCATTTCAGTGGCGAGTAATTTTTGTTTCATTTGTGCATTTAAAGCCCACATATCAGCTCCATAGGTAATAATGCTTCTGATTATTGTATCAAAAATAGTTTTTTTGTTTCTTTGAAAATATATTTGTCCGATACTATTCCGTTTAGGGCAGATATAGCATACTTTCCTATATTGATCCTGTTTCTTATCTCTGTTTCTTGTTTTCCATCTTTAGTAATTTTAATTCCCAAATACTTATATTCTTCAGTGCATTTAATTGTCCCTAAATTTTCTTCTAGTATTAAATCTTGAAGAAGATTCCCTATTGTCATATATCTAGATTTATCCATATTGATCTTTAAACCCCATAAACTATATTCTTGTATTAATTTTCTGGTGCACACCCATCATCACCTATACACACCCATCACCTATACACACCCATCACCTATACATACCCATGACCTATACACACCCATAATCACCTATACACACCCGTCACCTATACACACCCGTCACCTATACACACCCGTCACCTATACACACCCGTCACCTATACACACCCGTCACCTATACACACCCGTCACCTATACACACCCGTCACCTATACACACCCGTCACCTATACACACCCGTCACCTATACACACACGTCACCTATACACACCCGTCACCTATACACACCCGTCACCTATACACACCCGTCACCTATACACTCCCGTCACCTATACAAACCCGTCACCTACACACATCCGTCACCTATACACACATCCGTCACCTATACACGCCCGTCACTTATACCCACCCGTCACCTATACACACCCGTCACCTATACACACCCGTCACCTATACACACGCAACCTATACACACCAGTCACCTATACACAGCCGTCAAATATACACACCCGTCACCTATACACAACCGTCACCTATACACAACCGTCACCTATACACAACCGTCACCTATACACACCCGACACCTATACACACCCGTCACCTATACACACCCGTCACCTATACACACCCGTCACCTAACACACACATCACCTATATACACCCGTCACATATACACACCCGTCACCTATACACACCCGTCACCTATACACACCCGTCACCTATACACACCCGTCACCTATACACACCCGTCACCTATACACACCCGTCACCTTTACACACCCGTCACCTATACACATCCGTCACCTATACACACCCGTCACTTATACACACCCGTCACCTATATACACCCGTAACCTATACACACCCGTCACCTATACACACCCGTCACCTATACACACCCGTCACCTATAGACACCCGTCACCTATACACACCCGTCACCTATACACACCCGTCACCTATACACACCCGTCACCTATACACACCCGTCACCTATACACACCCGTCACCTATACAAACCCGTCACCTATACACACCCTTCACCTATACACACCCGTCACCTATACACACCCGTCAACCTATACACACACGTCACCTATACACACCCGTCACCTATACACACCCGTCACCTATACACACCCGTCACCTATACACATCCATCACCTATACACACCCGTCACCTATACACACCCATCGTCACCTATACACACCCATCGTCACCTATACACACCCATCGTCACCTATACACACCCATCGTCACCTATACACACCCATCGTCACCTATACACACCCATCGTCACCTATACACACCCATCGTCATCTATACACACCGATCTTCACCTATACACACCCATCGTCACCTATACACACCCTTCGTCACCTATACTCACCTGTCACCTATGCACTCTTATCACCTATACACACCCATCACCTATACACACCCATCACCTATACACACTCATCACCTATACACACCCATCACCTATACACACTCATCATCACCTATACACACCCATCGCCTATACACACCCATCATCACCTATACACACCCATCGCCTATACACACCCATCGCCTATACACACCCATCATCACTTATACACACCCGTCACCTATACACACCCGTCACCTATACACACCCGTCACCTATACACACCCGACACCTATACACACCCGACACCTATACACACCCGAAACCTAAACACACCGTCACCTATACACACCCGTCACCTATACACACCCGTCACCTATACACAACCGTCACCTATACACGCACATCATCACCTATACACACCCGTCACCTATACACATTCTTCATCACCTATACACACACGTCACCTATACACACCCGTCATCACCTATACACACCCGTCACCTATACACACTTATCATCACTTATACACACCCGTCACTTATACTCACCCGTCACCTATACACACCCGTCACCTATACACACCCGTCACCTATACACACCCGTCACCTATACACACCGTCACCTTTACACACCCGTCAGCTATACACACCCGTCAGCTATACACACAAGTCACCTATACACGCCCGTCACCTATATACGCCCGTCACCTATATACGCCCGTCACCTATATACGCCCGTCACCTATACACGCCCGTCACCTATACACGCCCGTCACCTATATACGCCCGTCACCTATATACGCCCGTCACCTATACACGCCCGTCACCTATACACGCCCGTCACCTATACACGCCCGTCACCTATACACGCCCGTGACCTATACACGCCCGTGACCTATACACGCCCGTGACCTATACACGCCCGTGACCTATACACGCCCGTGACCTATACACGCCCGTGACCTATACACGCCCGTGACCTATACACGCCCGTGACCTATACACGCCCGTGACCTATACACGCCCGTGACCTATACACGCCCGTCACCTATACACGCCCGTCACCTATACAAGCCCGTCACCTATACACGCCCGTCACCTATACTCACACGTCACCTATACTCACACGTCACCTATACACACCCGTCACCTATATACACCCGTCACCTATACACACCCGTCACCTATACACACCCGTCACCTATACACACCCGTCACCTATACACACCCGTCACCTATACACACCCGTCACCTATACACACCCGTCACCTATACACACCCGTCACCTATACACACCCGTCACCTATACACACCCGTCACCTATACAAACCCGTCACCTATACACACCCTTCACCTATACACACCCGTCACCTATACACACCCGTCACCTATACACACCCGTCACCTATACACATCCATCACCTATACACACCCGTCACCTATACACACCCATCGTCACCTATACACACCCATCGTCACCTATACACACCCATCGTCACCTATACACACCCATCGTCATCTATACACACCGATCTTCACCTATACACACCCATCGTACCTATACACACCCTTCGTCACTATACTAACTGTCACCTATGCACCTATCACCATACACACCCATCACCTATACACACCCATCACCATCTATCACACTCATCACCTATACACACCCCTCACCTATACACACTCATCATCACCTATTACACACCCATCGCCTATAACACACCATCATCACCTATACACACCCATCATCACCTATACACACCCATCGCCTATACACACCCATCGCCTATACACACCCATCATCACATATACACACCCGTCACCTATACACACCCGTCACCTATACACACCCGTCACCTATACACACCCGACACCTATACACACCCGACACCTATACACACCGAACACTATACACACCCGTCACCTATACACACCCGTCACCATATACACAACCGTTCACCTATACACGCACATCATCACTATACACACCCGTCACCTAACACATGCTCATCACCTATACACACACGTAACCTATACACACCCGTCATCACCTATACACTCGTCACCTATACACACTTATCATCACTTATACACACCCATCACTTATACTCACCCGTCACCTATACACACCCGTCACCTATACACACCCGTCACCTATACACACCCGTCACCTATACACACCGTCACCTTTACACACCCGTCACCTATACACACCGTCACCTTTACACACCCGTCAGCTATACACACCCGTCAGCTATACACGCCCGTCACCTATATACGCCCGTCACCTATATACGCCCGTCACCTATATACGCCCGTCACCTATACACGCCCGTCACCTATACACGCCCGTCACCTATACACGCCCGTCACCTATACACGCCCGTCACCTATACACGCCCGTCACCTATACACGCCCGTCACCTATACACGCCCGTGACCTATACACGCCCGTGACCTATATACACGCCCGTGACTATACACGCCCGTGACCTATACACGCCCGTGACCTATACACGCCCGTCCACCTATACACGCCCGTGACCTATACACGCCCGTCACCGATTACACGCCCGTCACCTATATCACACGTCACCTATACTCACACGTCACCTATACACACCCGTCACCTATACACACCCGTCACCTCTACACACCCGTCACCTATACACACCGGTCAGCTATACACACCCGTCACCTATACACACCCGTCACCTATACACACCCGTCACCTATACACACCCGTCAGCTATACACACCCGTCACCTATACCCACCCGTCACCTATACCCACCCGTCACCTATACCCACCCGTCACCTATACCCACCCGTCACCTATACCCACCCGTCAGCTATACACACCCGTCAGCTATACACACCCGTCAGCTATACACACCCGTCAGCTATACACACCCGTCAGCTATACACACGCGTCAGCTATACACACCCGTCAGCTATACACACCCGTCAGCTATACACACCCGTCACCTATACCCACCCGTCACCTATACCCACCCGTCACCTATACCCACCCGTCAGCTATACACACCCGTCAGCTATACACACCCGTCAGCTAATACACACCCGTCAGCTATACACACCCGTCAGCTATACACACCCGTCACCTATACACACCCGTCACCTATACACACCCGTCAACTATACACACCCGTCACCTATACACACCCGTCACCTATACACACCCGTCACCTATACACACCCGTCACCTATACACACCCGTCACATATACACACCGTCACCTATACACACCCGTCACCTATACACACCCGTCACCTATACACACCGTCACCTATACACACCCGTCACCTATACACACCCGTCACCTATACACACCCGTCACCTATACACACCCGTCACCTATACACACCCGTCACCTATACACACCCGTCACCTATACACACCCGTCACCTATACACACCCGTCACCTATACACACCCGTCACCTATACACACCCGTCACCTATACACACCCGTCACCTATACACACCCGTCACCTATACACACCACACACCCGTCACCTATACACACCCGTCACCTATACACACCCGTCACCTATACACACCCGTCACCTATACACACCCGTCACCTATACACACCCGTCACCTATACACACCCGTCTCCTATACACACCCGTCTCCTATACACACCCGTCACCTATACACACCCGTCACCTATACACACCAGTCACCTATACACAACCCGTCACCTATACACACCCGTCACCTAAACACCACCCGTCACTATAACACACCCGTCACCTATACACACCCGTCACCTATACACACCCGTCACATATACACACCCTTCACCTATACACACCCGTCTCCTATACACACCCGTCAACTATACACGCCCGTCACCTATACACGCCCGTCACCTATACACGCCCGTCACCTATACACGCCCGTCACCTATACACGCCCGTCACCTATACACACCCGTCACCTATACACACCCGTCACCTATACACACCCGTCACCTATACACACCGGTCACCTATACACACCGGTCACCTATACACACCGGTCACCTATACACACCGGTCACCTATACACACCGGTCACCTATACACACCGGTCACCTATACACACCCGTCACCTATACACACCCGTCACCTATACACACCCGTCACCTATACACACCCGTCACCTATACACACCCGTCACCTATACACGCCCGTCACCTATACACGCCCGTCACCTATACACGCCCGTCACCTATACACGCCCGTCACCTATACACGCCCGTCACCTATACACGCCCGTCACCTATTACACGCCCGTCACCTATACACGCCCGTCACCTATACACGCCCGTCACCTATACACGCCCGTCACCTATACACGCCCGTCACATATACACGCCCGTCACATATACACGCCCGTCACCTATACACGCCCGTCACCTATACACGCCCGTCACCTATACACGCCCGTCACTATATACACGCCCGTCACCTATACACGCCCGTCACCTATACACGCCCGTCACCTATACACGCCCGTCACCTATACACGCCCGTCACCTATACACGCCCGTCACCTATACACGCCCGTCACCTATACACGCCCGTCACCTATACACGCCCGTCACCTATACACGCCCGTCACCTATACACACCACACACCCGTCACCTATACCACACCCGTCAACCTATACAAACCCGGTCACCTATACACACCCGTCACCATACACACCCGTCACACCTATACACACCCGTCACCTATTACACACCCGTCACCTATACACACCCGTCACCTATACACACCCGTCACCTATACACACCATTCACCATACACCACCCGTCACATATACACACCCGTCACCTATACACACCCGTCACCTATACACACCCGTCACCTATACACAACCCGTCACCTATACACACCCGTCACACTATACACACCCGTACCTATACACACCCGTCACCTATACACGCCCGTCACCTATACACGCCCGTTCACCTATACACGCCCGTCACCTTACACCGCCCGTCACCTATACACGCCCGTCACCTATACACGCCGTCACCGATACACACCCGTCACCTATTACACGCCGTCACCTATACACACCGGTCACCTATACACACCCGTCACTATACACACCGGTCACCTATACACACCGGTCACCTATACACACCGGTCACCTATACACACCCGTCACCTATACACCACCCGTCACCATACACACCCGTCACTTGATACACGGCCGATCACCTATACACGCCCGTCACTATACACGCCCGTCACCTATACACGCCCGTCACCTCTACACGCCCGTCACCTATTACACGCCCGTCACCTATACACGCCCGTCACCTATACACGCCCGTCCGTCACCTATACACGCCCGTCACCTATACACGCCCGTCACCTATCACACGCCCGTCACTATACACGCCCCGTCACCTATACACGCCCGTCACCTATACACGGCCCGTCACCTATACACGCCCGTCACCTATACACGCCCGTCACCTATACACGCGCCCGTCACCTATACACGCCGTCACCTATACACGCCCGTCACCTATACACGCCCGTCACCTATACACGCCCGTCACCTATACACGCCCGTCACCTATACACGCCCGTCACCTATACACGCCCGTCACCTATACACGCCCGTCACCTATACACGCCCGTCACCTATACACGCCCGTCAACCTATACACGGCCCGTCACCTATACACGGCCCGTCACCTATAACACGCCCGTCACCTATACACGCCCGTCACCTATTTACACGCCCGTCACCTATACACGCACGTCACCTATTTAACACCCGTCACCTATACACACCCGTCAACCTATACACACCCGTCACCTATACACACCCGTCACCTATACACACCCGTCACCTATACACACCCGTCACCTATACACACCCGTCACCTATACACACCCGTCACCTATACACACCCGTCACCTATACACACCCGTCACCTATACCACACCCGTCACTTAAACACACCGTCACCTATACACACCCGTCCCTATTACACACCGTCACCTTTACACACCCGTCACCTATACACCCCGTCACCTATACACAAGTCACCTATTCACACCAGTCCCCTATTTCACACCGTCACCTATCACACAACCGTCACCTATACACACCCGTCACCTAGACACACCCGTCACCTATACACACCCAGTCACATATACACACCCATCAGCCATATACACATCATCGCCTATACACCACCCATCGCCTATACACACAAAGTCGCCTATACACACCACGTCGCCGATACACACACCCGTCGCCTATACACAACCGTCGCCTATACACAAACCGTCGCCTATACACACCCGTCGCCTATACACACCCGTCGCCTATACACACCCGTCGCCTATACACACCCATCGCCTATACACACCCGTCGCCTATACACACCCGTCACCTATACACACCCGTCACCTATACACACCCGTCAGCCATACACACCGTCATCCTATACACACCCATCACTATACACACCCATCACCTATACACACCCTCACCTATACACAACCCACACCATATACACAACCTCATCACCTATACACACCCGTACTTATACACACCCGTCAACCTATACACACCCATCACCTATACACACCCATCGTCACCTATACACACCCGTCACCTATCCCACACCCGTCACCTATACCACACCCGTCACCTATACACCACCCGTCACCTATACACACCCGTCACCTATACACACACGTCACCTATACACACCCGTCACCTATACACACCCGTCACCTATACACACCCGTCACCTATACACACCCGTCACCTAACACACCCGTCACCTATACACACCCGTCACCTATACACACCCGTCACCTATACACACCCGTCACCTATACACCACCGTCACCTATACACACCAGTCACCTATTACACACCCGTCACCTATACACAACACGTCACCTATACACACCCGTCACCTATACACACCCGTCACCTATAACACAACCGTCACCTATACACACCCGTCACCTATACAACACCGTCACTATACACACCCGTCACCTATACACACCCGTCACCTATACACACCCGTCACCTATACACCACCGTCACCTATACACACCCGTCACCTATACACACCCATCGTCACCTATACACACCCGTCACCTATACACACCCATCGTCACCTATACACACCCATCGTCACCTATACACACCCATCGTCACCTATACACACCCCGAACCTATACACACCCATCATCACCTATACACACCCGTCTCCTATACACACCCGTCACCTATACACATCCGTCACCTATACACACCCGTCACCTATACACACCCGTCACCTATACACATCCGTCACCTATACACACCCGTCACCTATACACAGCGTCACCTATACACACCCGTCACCTATACACTAGTCACCTATTCAGACGTCACCTATTCACACGTCACCTATTCACACGTCACCTATTCACACGTCACCTATACACACCAGTCACATATACACACCCACCACCTATACACACCAGTCACGTATACACACCCACCGCCTATACACATCCATCGCCTATACACATCCATCGCCTATACACACCCATCGCCTATACACACCCATCTCCTGTATACAAAAGTCACCTATACACACCCGTCGCCTATACACACCCGTCGCCTATACACAACCGTCGCCTATACACACCCGTCGCCTATACACACCCGTCGCCTATACACACCCGTCGCCTATACACACCCATCGCCTATACACACCCATCGCCTATACACACCCATCGCCTATACACACCCATCGCCTATACACACCCATCACCTATACACACCCATCACCTATACACACCCATCATCACCTATACACAACCATCACCTATACACACTCATCATCACTTATACACACCCATCACCTATACACACCCATCACCTAACACACCCATCACCTATACACACCCATCATCACCTATACACACCCGTCTCCTATACACACCCGTCACCTATACACATCCGTCACCTATACACACACGTCACCTATACACACAAGTCACCTATACACACCCGTCACCTATACACACCCGTCACCTATACACCCCCGTCACCTATACACACCGTCACCTTTACACACCCGTCACCTATACACCCCCGTCACCTATACACACCCGTCACCTATACACACCCGTCACCTATACACACCCGTCACCTATACACACCCGTCACCTATACACACCCGTCACCTATACACACCCGTCACCTATACACACCCGTCACCTATACACACCCGTCACCTTTACACACACGTCACCTTATACACACCCGTCGCCTATACACACCCGTCACCTATACACACCCGTCACCTATACACACCCGTCACCTATACACACCCGTCACCTATACACACCCGTCACCTATACACACCCGTCACCTATACACACCCGTCACCTATACACACCCGTCACCTATACACACCCGTCACCTATACATACCCGTCACCTATACACACCCGTCACGAGTACACACCCGTCACCTATACGCACCCATCGTCACCTATACGCACCCATCGTCATCTATACGCTCCCATCGTCATCTATACGCACCCATCGTCACCTATGCGCTTCCATCGTCACCTATGCGCACCCATCTTCACCTATGCGCACCCATCGTCACCTATGCGCACCCATCGCCACCTATACACACGCGTCACCTATACACACCCGTCACCTATACACACCCGTCACCTATACACACACGTCACCTATACACACCCGTCACCTATACACACCCGTCACCTATACACACACGTCACCTATTACAACACCCGTCACCTAAACACACCCGTCACCTATACACACCCGTCACCTATACCACACGTTCACCAATACACACCCGATCTACCTTATAACACCCGTCACTTATACACACCCGTCACCTATACACACCCGTCACCTATACACACCCGTCACCTATACACACCCGTCACCTATACACACCCGTCACCTATACACACCCGTCACCTATACACTCCCGTCACCTATACACACCCGTCACCTATACACTCCCGTCACCTATACACTCCCGTCACCTACACACATCCGTCACCTATACACACCCGTCACCTGTACACACCCGTCACCTGTACACACCAGTCACCTGTACACACCCGTCACCTATACACACCCGTCACCTATACACACCCGTCACCTATACACACCCGTCTCCTATACACACCCGTCACCTATACACACCCGTCTCCTATACACACCCGTCACCTATACAGGGTGATTACAAATGATTGGAGCGATTTCATGATTTTATGGTAGCTGTAGTATTCGACATATTTTCACGAACTTTTACAGATACATAGAGCAACTTCCCAGGTTTTTTTTGAGATGTTACAGGTGCTCCATATGCTCCCCCTTGGTGATTCTGCAGATATCAAGTCTGTAATCAAGTTCGTCCCATACTCGACGTAACATGTCCCTATTAATTTGTTCAAAGGCATTGATTATGCGAGCTCGCAGTTCTGGTAAGTCTACTGGTAAAGGAGGCACAAACACTGAATCTTTCACATACCCCCAAACAAAAAATCGCACGGCGTCAAATCGGGGGAGCGTGGAGGCCATGACAACAATTTCTGATCATTCTCTCCACTGCGACCGATCCATCGGTTTGGCAATCTCATGTTTAAAAATTCACGAACATCGTGATGGAAGTGTGGTGGAGCACCATCCTGCTGGTAGATGAAGGTCTCACTGTCGGTCGTCAGCTGCGGCATGAGCCAATTTTCCAGCATGTCCAGGTACACGTGTCCTGTAACGTTCTGCTCGCAGAAGAAAAAAGGGCCATAAACTTTGAACTGAGAAACCGCACAGAACACACTAACTTTTGGGGAGTCGCGAATGTGCTGCACAATAACGCGGGGATTTTCTGTGCCCCAGATTCGCACATTGTGTTTGTTCACTTTGCCATTCACAAAGAATGTTGCTTCGTCACTGAAGACAAGTTTCTCACAAAAACCATCCTCATCCATAAACTGCTGCATTTGTGTACAAAATTCAAACCGACTCACTTTGTCAATGGGCGTAAGGGCTAGTAGAAATTGCAAGTGGTAAGGTTTATGCTTCAATCTTTTCCGCAAGATCTTCCAAACGGTCGGTTGTGGAATGTTCAGCTCTCTGCTCGCTTTTCGTGTTGATTTCTTGTGGGCTACGTGTGAAACTCATCCGCACACTCTCAACCTTTTCTTCACTCACTGAAGGACGACCCGTTGATTTCCTTTTACAGAGGCATCCTGTAGCTTTAAATTGCGCATACCATCGCCGAATGGAGTTGGCACTCGGTGCATCTTTCTCGAACTTCGTTCTGAAGTGTCGTTGCACAGTTATCACAGATTGAGTTGAATGAAATTCAAGCACAGCATATGCTTTCTCCTCGCCTGTCGCCATCTTTGATAACTGCTGCGCTCTCTCGGTTTAAAGCTGAAACACGGCTGCGAGAGAAAACAAAAAAAACCTTATGAGTTTTTATACATAACTTTAAAGTTCTGTGAAGATATGTCAAATAAGATCGCTACAATAAAATCATGAAATCGCTCCAATCATTTGTAATCACCGTGTATATATATATATATATATATATACAAACGATTACAAGTTATGAATACAATACAATTTATATTTATAAAGTATTTTGATTTACTCTAAATTTAACGAATTAAATATATAATATGTACAATATATATAAAAAACGAGGAAAAGATTAATGACATAGTATAAATTTAAATAAATAGAGAAAAATAAATTATTAGACAACAGGTAACTATATAAGCGTGACTTAAAGGTACCAAGTGTGCGGCAACCCCTGATATTTTGAGGATGGAGATTCCAGGAGCGGGCAGAAGCTACTGTGAAGGGAGTAGAATAGGAGGAAGTGCTATGAAGAGGAATTGTTAGCAGACTGCTATCTTGTGACCTAGTGTCAATATTGTGGTAGGAGGATAACTTCTCAAATCTGAACGCCAGGTAAGTAGGAATTCAGAAGCTTGAAAAGTAGTGAAATAGAGTGCAATTTACGTCTGTCAGTAAGACGGAGCCAAGAGAGGTTATTAAAATGTTCGGAAATATGGTCATAACGGCGGATATTGAAAATGAATCGAACGCAAGCATTATGAACACGCTGCAGTCTCTGCGACAAGTCATAGTTTAGATCATTGTATATAATGTCACAATAATCGAAGTGTGGTAACACAAGATTCTGCACAAGGATTTGTTTTAACGAAACTGGGAGAAAATTCTTTAAACGTCTAAGATAATGTAAGATGGAGAAAGTCTTTTTACATATGTGTTTCACTTGTGTTTGCCAGGTTAAATTTGCGTCTAGATGTAGTCCAAGATCTATTACTGAAGAAGAATAAGGGATAATTATATTATTTATAGTAATGTTTGGAAGTGTAGACATGTCAACGGTTGTAAGCAGTCTTTGTTGTCCCATTAGAATTAGTTGTGACTTGTTAGGATTTAGATTTAGACCGATACTTGAAGACCAGTTAAAGATGGATATGAGATCATCATTTATTTTTGTCAAGCTGTTATAGAGAGAATGAGGAGGTGAATGTAGGTAAATTTGGAGATCATCAGCGTAGAGGTGATAACGGCAGTGCTTTAGTACAGTTGGCAAGTCATTTATGTAGATTGAGAAAAGAAGAGGTCCGAGAACACTGCCCTGGGGGACTCCAGCCGGCACGTTGCGCCAAGACGAAGATCTAGAGTTTAATGAAACGTATTGTTGACGACCGTGCAGGTATGAGTCGAACCAGGATACAGCGCTGTCAGACAAGTGTAGGTGCTTGAGCTTTATCATAAGTAAGTCGTGGTCTACTGTGTCAAAAGCTTTGCTGAAGTCAAGTAAGGTTAAAGGAGTCAATTGACGTCTGTCCACGGCTTCACGAATATCTTCAGTAATTTTTAGCAATGCTGTGGTTGTGCTATGACCATATCTAAAGCCGGATTGATAAGGATCAAGGAGGTGATTTTCTTGGAGATATTCAGTCATTTGCTTATGTACAATATGTTCCAGGGCTTTAGATAATGTCGGAAGGATGTTAATCGGTCGGTAGTCATTACAGTTAGTTGGTGTACTTGTTTTTGGTATAGGCCGAACTCTAGACTGTTTCCATACAGTAGGGAAGATAGAAGTTATAAGGGAACCATTAAAAATATGAGTCACTGTGGGTAGTATAATGTCAATGATTTTATTTAGCATTAAAATGCTGATGTTATCTGTTCCTTGTGCATTGGATTTAATCCGCTTGAGTGCTTTTTTAACGTCTATAGGCAAAATGTCGTTAAAGTAAAATTTATCTCTTCCTATATGGGGGGATGGGGATAAGTCTTTAAGAATGTCTATTTTAGTCTTGTTGTCTGGAGGGTCATGGGTATTGAGGTAAAATGTTCATTCAAGTCATCTACAGAAATGTCTATAGAGTCAGTTGAGGGGTTCAACTGTCTAAGTCCCATTGCACGGAGATTTCGCTAAGTGTCCCGTGCACTTATTTCAGGTCCGATTATACTGTGGGCGTGTCGTAGTTTGGCATTGCGTATAGTTTGTGTAGTTGTGTTTCTAAGTTGTTTGTACAGTTGCCAGTTCTCGTCATTTTTATGTCGTCTGTATGTTCGGTATGCTTTGTCTCGTTTTGACATAAGTTCGCGTATTGAGTCATTCATCCAGGGAGCAGGGAGGCGGGAAAATCGTCGGGTTTTTACTGGTGCATGTCTGTCATATAGTTGTAGTATCAGTGAATTAAATGTGTCTACTTTTTCATCAACTGATCTAAGATTCCATATTGTGTACCAAGGTAGTTCTAAAGCGTCTGATTTTAGTTTAGTATCGTCTATTTTTGTAAATTTCTATCTATACATCTATCTATACATCTATCTATACATCTATGTAACTGAATCTTTCAACGCGTTTTTCACGCACTTAAAATAATTGGATCGACTTGAAATTTTTATACTTGTAAAGGATCCGTGACAATACAAAAATTTCATATTTATTTTCTAAAATCCGCCCAGAATCATCAGAAAATCAAAAAAAGTGTCTTTGTATTTACGTAACTGAATCTTTGAACACGATTTTCACCCATTTAGAAACATAGGATAGACTTGAAACTTTGTATACTTGTAAAGGATCCGGGACACTACAACAATTTCGTGTTTTATCTCTAAATTCGTGGCCAGAATCATCAGAAAATCAAAAAAATTAAACTGGTATAATAGGTTACGAACTTGTCGACTTTTTAGTCAATCGTTGTAAGAGCTCAGTAGTTAGAGCGGTGAACTAGTGGTATACAATTTCAGTAATCCATAAGTCGCTGGTACGAATCCGGCTAGGGAGGATTTTTTTTAGAAGAGTAATACTTTTAGCTCATACTACAATAGTATGGAAATTAAAGATATTTACACTCCTCAAAAATTTAGCGGATATTGTAGAATAACATATTAAGACTCTGTTTTTAGGAACAGTATTAGATGCAATCATTTTCTATTACTCCAAAAGAATGTCAACAAGAGTTTGAAGTCATTACGTAACCTCTGTACCATACCAGATGTCAAAGAGATCCTGATTAGGAACATGGCAAACAAACAAAGCAACATTAACATGGGTGAAAATGTTTCTTTAGTATGGTGTATGGTCTCCTTGAACGGCCAGCACTGCCTCACACCTGTATGGCATTGATGCAATGAGGTTAGCACTGAGTTCTTGGGGGATACGTGGCCACTCTTCCATAAGAGCAATGTGCAGCTCTGGAACAATTGTGGGAGGTGCTGGTCTGCCTGCAATGCACCTGCCTAATGCATCCCACACATGCTCAATCGGATTTAAGTCCGGGGAGGAAGCTGGCCATTGCATACGCTCGATACCCTCCACTTCCAGCATGTTGTCCACCTAGCCAGCTCTGTGGGGTCGTGCATTATCGTCCATAAAAAGAAAAGAATCACCTATGGCATCAGCATAAGGCACGACAAAAGGTCGGAGAATCTCATCTCTATACTTCACGGCAGTCAAAGTACCACCTTGGATAACGTAGAGGTCCGTACGTCCACCACTACTGACTCCTGCCTACACCATCAATCCACCGCCACCATATGGGGATCTTTCACGTACAAAAGCTGGATTGTTTCGTGTCCATTTTTCTCTCCAGATGAATACACGCCGACTATCACATTCCATGTTGAATCGCGACTCATCAGAAAGAAGAACTGATTTCCATTCAGCATGCCTCCACCCACGATGTTCCTCCGCCCAGTTTCTGCGATCTCTACGGTATTGTGGAGTTAACCTGGTACACACCATGGGCCTACGGGCATAGAGACCACTTCCATGCAGTCGATTAGGGACAGTTTGAGTTGACACCCTGCGTCCTGTTGCTGTTTGAAGTGTATTTCGCAGTTGAGTTGCATTCTGCTGTCTATTCCGACGGGCTGTTAACAAGAGGTAACGGTCATCCCTTGCTGTGTTGCCCTTGGTCGACCTTGTCCGGCTGTTCTGTAAACAGTATGTTCTATGAAAATGATTCCAAAGACTGGAAATCACGCTTTGAGACACCCCAATGGCTTGTGCCTCCTCTTGTTGTGTCTGTCTAGCTTCCATACTTCCTATGGCCCTCGAAGCCATTGGTTCAGGTAAATCACGTTGTCGAGGCATCACTGTCCCTAAGGCAAATGATTCACTAACTAAAAACTGGACTGGATTTAAAAACAGCAACAAAAAATTCACCCCCACACCACCCTTTCACATCAACAGTACAGACACTGCCCTCTGGTGCGGTACCGAGTTTACGTAACAACTTCAAACTCTTATTTACATTATCTTGGAATAATAGAAAGTGATTGCATCTAATACTATTCCAAAAAACATAGTCTTAATAGGTTATTCTACAATATCCCCTAATTTTTTAGCAGTGTGCATTCTTATCTTATTCTGTAAAATAGTAAAACTAAAAAATAAAAATATAAATAATAGTTTTAAAAAACTAAAACAGCACGCTTTATTAGAAAACCGAATTCAAAAATTAAAAATAATTTTTATTTCGAACACGCTTGGGATAAATTTACAGTGGTCAACACAAAATCATCTCCAACACATATAGAATAAAGCTAGAATTATCAATAAAAAGAAAATAATTTTACCATCAAAAGCGTAGGGTGCTTTTTATGATTTTTACATGTTCTTCTTAGAGACTTTACTGTTACCACTATCTGTTTATTATCAAATATATTAATTGGAATAGAGCACACCACGCTTTTGATGGTAAAATTATTTTCTTTTTGTTGACTATTTAACTCATGCCCCAAATGGGAGTCAATGACCAATCACGTTTCAATGATTTCTGTTTTATAACCAATCAGAGTCGTGTTTCACCAAATATTTATCAGTGTTATAATTACCATATTAAAGAAAGCTCCTCCTTACAATATTGTGTTCCTTTGGCAATAAATAGTATGATCTGGTTGCAGTGATAAACAAAAGAAGCAGTAGAAGCGTAACTATCGTTTCTCATTTGTTTTCAAACATCGCCGTTTACATTAAATATATAAATATTTTAAAATAACTATAGTTAAATAATGATTTGTGAGTAAACAGCTTAATTTTATTCGTTAAATAGTCCTAACAAATGCCACGAGTGATTTCCAAATTATCGATAAATTCACGACTCACGAAGTGAATTTATCGATAATTTGGAAATCACTCGTGGCATTACTTATGATAATTCTAGTTTTATTCTATATCTGTTGGAGATGATTTTTTTGTTGGCCACCTTAAATTTATCCCAAGCGTGTTGGAAATTAAAATTATTTTTCATTTTTGAGTTCGGTTTTCCAATAAAGCGTGCAGTTTTAGTTCTTTAAAACTATTATTTATATATTAGATGAAGTAGTAGTAATATACATTTTCATATCGTTCGTGTTATTTAAATAAATAAGAAATTAATGATCGTAAATGACGTATTTGTGACAAAACTTAAAAAAAAAAAAATTGCTAGAATTTTGGCCGCTGTGCGACCTCTGGTAAATAATAAATATGAAGAAAGTATCTATTTTGAAATCTATATAGTATATACATATAAATTAAAAAATAAATCATTCATTGCTTGCACTTGCTGAGTAAATTAATTTTACTTAGATAACGGTTTTTGTTAAAAAAAGAATGCATTTAAAAAATTGATTCTATTTAAATATTATATACAAAAACGTGGTTCTAATATGTATATATACATGTGTATATATATATATATATATATATATATATATAATATTTATAAATTTATGTTGGTTTCTTGCTATGTTTGTTTGTTTGTTAGTACTTTATGCGCGTCCCTACCGTTGATCTGATTGTGATGGGGTTTTTGGCAAAATGTTCAGCAGATTAGGCTCTAAAAGAGTTGTGATACTCAACTCCTACAACCTTAGAAATCGCCCTTTTTAGTGAAAAACATGAAAGATGTTGCTCTTTGAACGCTTAAATGTCTTACGCTGCGTAAACCATAACAAATACACAAAATAATTGTACACGGAATTGAATATCTCAAAAAGCCCTACAAACATATTCGCGTCAGCATATATTTATCTCTTGTGGATATAAGATAATAGTTAAAATTAAAAATGTACCTGTTTTGGCAAGTGCCTTCGTCCTCCAATTTGTTAAAATGGTGATTATAAAATTAATTCACCTCAACGAAATTTGATATGCATTTTATTAGTATTGACTTTTATGGATAACTCACAGTAGCCAGTTTTGTTTTCCATTGATGCCAAGAAGATCGAGACAAGTACCTACATTTTTGTGCAAGCATAGCAACACATTACGAGTATTAATTTTGGAATAACTCATAGAAACGAATTTTGTCTTTCTGCTCATTTGTGCCAAGAAGATCGAGATGAGTAGATTTCAGAGTAACGCCGGATAATCAGCACGGGGTATCTAAAAAATATAAATTTATAATTATTTTCCCCTTTACTTATTTAACTACACATAAAATGCACATTAACTGTCATTTCTTTAGGCGTAGCAGCGCAATCCGGTTATTAGCTAATAAATAATACAAAATACTCGCACTTGCTTCTATTGTGCCTCGACATAGATAGAACATTGAGGGGTCGGAGTGAGAGACTAACAAAGAAGAATGGATGTGCATATATATATATATATATATATATATAGAGCGATTCCATGAAAATGTCATACCGAGGTGAAAATTTTCAAATTGACGCAAGAATTTTTTTTGACCTAATATATATCTTTAAGGATTAAATTTTCTGATTCTATAAGATAATGTTCCAAAAGTGTCATTTTAATCTGCTAGATCTTGTCATATTCCAAACCTGTAAAAACATGCAAAATTTTACCAATCTGTTGATTAATGATGTGGTCGTATTAATTCGTTTTATTTTACAAACTCGTTTGTTAAACCATACTTTGGTCCTTCCTAGTCGTAAATGTAGTAATATTAATTGCACTCTAATGTTCTAGATACCTTAAACATGTCATATAATTGTTAACTGCAAGCTATGGTCAGTCAGTCACGGAAAACGTATAAACATTACTGTACACAACATAATAATTTATGGAATAAAATTTTGTCTTGGACTCTACGTTATGGGTTCACAACTAACAAAAACGTATTGAAGACATTTTCTTGTAAAGTCATTATTTTTCCCGCTACTGTCCCGTGACTGACTGACTTTTTGTTCTATCATATGTATGCTAATACGCATGGTGCAGTCAGTTGCTTGCTGCACTCCGCTGAGGGTTAACATAAACATGGTTTAGAAAATCTGAGAGACTGTTCGGCTCAGCTGTTCCATAAATTAATTACCGACCCTTTTTCTGTGTCAATTTGAGCTAAAAGATAGCGGAAGCATTTAAATATATTCAGGAAAAAGGTTGCAGTAAACCAAGCAGCCATACTTGTTGATTTCTCAGAAAATTATACCTACAAAGAACAGAATGAGATCCAGGCAGTTCATTGGAAAAATTAGCATATTTCATTATTAACTGCTGTTGCCTAGTTTAGATGGAAGGTGACAGAGAAGTTCAGAAGAAATACTTCGTTCTAGTGTGAGGTTATGAGACACATAGCAAGTGTCCAAAGATGTTTGCTAGAGATTTTTTTTAACTATAGTGATTGGTTTCAACACTTGAGATAAAAATTTTCAGTTGGAGCAGCAGGTAATAGAAATAGGCCTATATATTTACCATTGAAACACTGCTTACTTGCATGTTTGGATTTTGACATAAAATGAAATTTCTTTTAATCGTACCATAAAAAGGGGGCTGTAAATGCGATTTGCGGCCAAGTAAATTGGATGGCACAGATGTATGAAAATCCAGAAAGCAGATACAAAATGGTGCACAATTATGTAATGTGAGCTGTAAAACTGGAGTTACAAAATTATATAGAAGAATGAATACATTTTTTAGAAAAAAACAATTTGAATATCTTGCGTCTATCACAGACTCATTGCGTATACAACGTGAAAGCGTCGGACCCGTATATTATAGAGTATGCACAACTGTCAAACAATCAGCGCAACAAATTCGTAAGTTCGTGTGTTAACAAAAACTGAATGGAGTGACAGGCCTAGAAAGCCCTTGGCTGCTAATCTCACATCAAAGTATATCAATCACAGAGGTGGATAATGATATAACCTACATATAGCGTGACATGTGGTCATCATGTCGGATACTCCAGCCGTTATGGCTGGTTTTCTCGACCGCAACCGCTAAATATTGTAGCTGCCCAAATTCTTTATGATTCTGGGCGGGCACCAATCCGATTGTGACCGAGATTCCTTGAGAAAATTGATTCTCTCATGGGGCTCGAATCAGTGCTCTCTATTGAGACATCTTGATTCAAACCATTCAGTTACAGCGTGGGACTTCATGCGTGACAGGAAACATTTTTATTAATGGGTCAAGTCAGGTCAAGTTACGGCGAAGATTAGATAGAGAAATGTTTGTATAAGCGATCTCATATATATATATATATATATATATATATATATATATATATCGATGTTATGATGTGAGTCATCAGAACTCGGGCTAATTGGAGTTATGTTTTTATGTTTGTTTAAAAGTAGAATTCAATACATCAGCAATTGTTTACTAACTACAGCTTACTAATGCGATTTACGATAATTTGATTTGAAAGTGCATGCATGCACTGTGATAAATAAGTAACTTATTAAGATTGTGTATACATTCTGGGGGGATTGATTTTTTTATTTCGGTGGTTTAATCCAGGAATCAAAAATATTAAATCTTACATCAGGTAAACTGTAATAAATTCCACTCCAAGTACGACAGGCCCAGAAGGCCCTTGGTCTACGAACCGGCTGCTGGTCTCACGTCCACATGTGTTAATCACAGAGGTAGACGATCATAAGCCAGTTAGGGGTGACATGTGGTTAACATGTCGGGTCACCCAGCCGTTATAATTTGTCTGATCAACCTGGAGTCGTTACTTATTATATCTATCCATATGCCTCATGATGCTGGGTGGGCACTTGTCCCATATTGGCCGAAATTCTATGAGAAAATACCTTCCTCCATGGGGACTCGAATCAGCGCAAGTCCTATAGCCCTGCGCCAAGGCTTCTTGCCTTAACCACTCGGCTATGGCGCCGGACTAAATTGTAATCTGTTACTATATATATATGTACGTATATATATATATATATATATATATATATATATATATACATATCTTAGTATATAAAAATTTCGTGTCACATTGTTTGTCCGCGATGGAATCCTAAACTACTAAATCTATTTTAATAAAATTTTGCACACTGTGTGCAGTTTGATCCAACTTGAGACTTAGGGTAGTTTATAACTAAATTTATAGTCGCATTATTTTTTATTGCAGATTATTTGTTTATTGTTTAACAAAAAGTTATAATTATCTGTGAGTTCCATACGATTCTAACAGATGACGGTGTAATTATCTGTGAGTTCCATTGGTTTATTATTTAACAAAGAGAAATCCAGATGGCTGTGCTTTTTGTTGCAACCGCGAATTTCAATTGAATTACAAATATTGATTATTTCATAATTTAAGTGTGTTCAGTGTTTATTTTATTTTCAATATTATTAATTTCGTGTGTAAGTATTAGTTTTAAGTAATCTGCCTGAAAGACAGCAACTTAATTAAAATGTGTAACGTATAGCTTAGCCACGGCAACGCGTGGCCGGGACTTCTAGTATATATATATATATATATATATATATATATATATATATATAAATTGCTTAACTGTTATGTTGGCCACTAGATGGTGTTGGAACGAATTCCCACTACCTCTTGTGTGAATTGAGAATACTACATATATAAGAAAAATGTATGTTTGTGTTAGAATTCTTGAGTAGCTCAGTTGGTTAGAGCGCTAAACGTACCGAGTTTAGAGACTCGGGTTCAAATCCCCACTCAAGCATTCATTTTTTTTTCCATATCATATATATATATATATATATATATATATACTGAATATATATAGCATGTATATTGCATACAATTTTAGTAGGTATATTTAACAATAGAGAAGGCACTTTGTTATTAAGTACTTAATAATTTCGTTATTTTTATAATTTAAAATGGTACATCCCAAGCGAGTTAATTTAATTACATGATTGATTTAAATTAATATTTATTTTACAGCAAAATTAAATGTAACAATTTTCGTAGAATTGATAAAGTATTTGCAGTTATTTTTTAAACTCTGTTAGTGAAGCTGTTTATCTACTTTTATAGTGTTTTGTTACAATTGTGTAATATTTGCATTTTGAAATTCTAATAAAATTCAGATATATCAGCCAGTCACAAAATAATTTCAGTCAGTCACACATCACATATTAGGTCATAACTTCGGTATTAATTGTGATTTAGATTAATTTTTTTATTTAAAATTTAACTTGAAATGTGCCCTTTAAACAGTGTTTTGGAAAATTAAATTAAGAACCTCATTTCAGAGAATGATGTAGATGAACATTTTGAGCTGCATGATGAGTTGACATTTCTGTCAGTCAGTCACACATACTTTGATAGATAATAAATAAAATTGTTTTTCTTCAGAAGTTGTATATTTATGTACAATCCTAATCAGGCACATTTCCTCTATCATATATATCATATTTATAACACGTCTAATTTCACCAATTGTAATACTTATGCATGCATTTTGCAGCAAAAGTGTGTTGTAAATGTCAGTCAGTCATATATGGATTTGTTCTATATATAAATTACAAGCAGGAATATTTTTATTTCAATATTACGTTTCTAATTAGAATAATATTTTCTTATCTAAAAATATATAAAACCAAACATTTCATATTTTATATTTAAGTTTGTTATAATGTGTAAGCAGTTAGCTCTCAAATGTGAACAGTACAACACGTAATATATTTTCAAACATTTAACCTACGATAAACATGGTATTTCTAAATGTATTTAGTATTTACCTGATGATGGAAGAATTGCGCATTGTTCATTCCACAAATTTACGGTTATGAATAGATTAATCTGTGAAATATTTATATTTTATTAAATTCAAATTAAAGAATTACTTTTTCAATTTCACATTCAGTTGCTTTGCTCCGCAACGTAAGTTATTTATTACGTCAACATTTTTGTTATTGCTTTGTTACGAATATTTATATTTTTAATAAAAATTTAATTTTTTCGTAGCGGAAATATAATTATGTTATTTATTATATCAATGTGCACACATACACACACACAAATACAGACACACGCACACACACAAATATATATATATGCGTTTTACAATAAAAATTTTGTTGGGCAATGTAAGTTTATTATGACATGATAAGAAATATATATTACTTAATACCCGGCGTGCACTGCTTCAAATGAATAGATTGTAATGTGTGTTTTTTTTTTTTTTTTTTTGCACTTAGCTGAATAAGCGAGAGGAAAAATAAATATAAATTTATATCCTTATTATTTTTAGATACCCCGTGCTGATACCTGACGTTGCCCGGAAATTTACAGATTCCGATTTTCTTGGCATCAATATGAGACAAAAATGGATAGATAATCTGAGTTATCCTTAAAAGATAAAAACATATGCCGTCGCGAACTTTTCTGTAGAGTTTTTTTGAGATATCCAATTCTGTGTACAGTTATGATTTTGTATACATGTTATGGTTTAGGCAGCGTAAGCCATTTGAGGGTAAACAAAAGGACTTTTTTTTGTTTTTCACTAGAAAGGGTGTTTTTTTTAAGGGTGTGGGAGTTGAGTATCTCAACTCTATTATAGTCATATGTTCATTCCGGGAATCTCCTTAACATTTTACAAAAAAAAATCACATTCCCATCAACGGTATGGCCGGGCATAAAGTACGACCAAGGGAACATTCATTTTTATATATTGGATGAAGTTGTATTAGTAGTACTATACGTTTTCCTATCGTTCGTATTTATGAAATAAACCGCGAATTAATGTGCATAAATGACGTATTTGTGAAAAAAACGTTAAAAAATGTTCTATAATTTCGGCCGCTGTGCGACCTTTAGTAAATAATAAATATGAAAAAGTTTCTATTTTAAAATCCTTTTTTAATATTTAGATATAAATTAAAAAAAACAAAAGCATTCTTTGTTTGTACTTGCTGAGTAAATTAGTTTTACTTAGATAACGGTTTTTTGTAAAAAAGGACGTTTCTTTTAAAAATGATTTAATTCAATAGTCATATAGAAAAAAACATACTTCTATATTATATATATATATATATATATATATATATATATATATATGTGTGTGTGTGTGTGTGTGTGTATGTATCTAATATATAAAAATGCATGTTTGTTTATTTGTTCGATTCTTTGTTTGTTTGTTTGTTCGTACTTTTATGGCGGCCATATTGTTGATCCTATTGTGATGAGCTTTCTGGCAAAATGTTCAGGACATTCCCATGATGAACATAGGCTATATAGAAGTTGTGATACTCAACTCCTACACCCTTAAAATCGCCCTGTGTGGTGAAAATAGTGAAAAATGTAGCTCTTTAGACGATCAAATAGCTTACGCTGCCTCAACCATTTCAAATACAAAAAAATTAATGTACACTTAATTGAATATCTGAAAAAGCTCTACAAAAAGGTCCGTGACAGCATATTTTTATCTTTTACGGATATAAGATAATAGTTATAAGTTAAAATGTACCTGTTTTAGCAGGTGTCGACGTCCTCAATTTGTTAAAATGGTGTATATACAATTTATTCACCTCGACAGAATTTGATATGAATTTTTATAATATTGACTCTTCCGGATAACTCACAATAGCCATTTTTGTCTTTCATTGATGCCAAGAAGTTCGAGATAAGTACGTAGATACTTGTGCACGCATAGCAGCATATGACGGTATTCTTTTACGGTTAACTCAAAATAATTAACTTTGTCTTTCAGCTCATTTATGCCAAGAAGATCGGAATAAGTAGATTCCCGAGCAACGCTGGATAATCAGCACGGGGTATCCAAAAATATAAATTTATAATTACTTTACCTCTTAATTATTCAACTAAATATAATTTGCAATCATTTTGCGTAGCAGCGCACGCCGGGTATTAGCTAGTAAATAATAATAATAATAAATACTCGCACGTACTTTCATTATGCCTCGACATAGATAGAACATTGACGGGTCGGAGTGAGAGACAAACGAAGATATATATATATATATATATATATATTATAAGCAGGGGATATTATTATTTGAATATTACGTTTGTAATTAGAATAATATATTCTTGTACCGTGTACGCGTAATTTTTGCAACTTTTGTGTTGCCCCTATGTCTGTGGACACTTTTTACGCCTCTGTTTCCCCGATCCTTTCTCCTTCGAATCCGCTAGTTTACGAACTCACCTTTCTCCAACCCCCCTGAGCGCACATACTGCGCGAAACTTTAAGCAGACAGATTCTGGCTTCGGTAGAGGCAGACGGGGTTCTGGCTTCGTGGAAGCAGCCGGGATTGGCTTCGTTATAGACTGGAAGTCTTCCTGAGAAAGGAAGAAACTTTCTCCTACAGTGGAACTGTTTAACTGTGGCGATGTGGCCATTATTTCAAGATTTTGTTAATCATGTTTAAGGAACTAAGAGTTAAGTATTGTTTTGGTGTGAGTGTATATATTTCAAATGTTGTCTAGTATGAAAGACTTTATATATATATATATATATATATATATATATATATATATATATATATTATTAAAGGAGAAAGTTAATATTATTATTATTATGTTAACCTTCATCATTGTTTTGATAATTTTTCATTGTAGCCGTTATTTTGTTTATTTGACTTGTATGACTAATTTCATTAAATTTCATTTTAGTTAACCCTTGTGATTAATTACTTATTGCAAGCATTAATTATTTAGAATCCTATAATCTCCTCTGCTATGTTTCGTTAAATACCTCCCAAAGTACAATAAAGGATAGGTCAAAGTATTGTTTATTATAGGTATACTAGCAGTTGTTTACGAAATGAAGCAAGTCTGTATAATCTAGGGCCCAGCGCGCAGAATCTCTGTTAAGATTAAATAGTTATGTTTATCGGTTCTCTAGTTAATTATTCTTTGTTCACATTCAGCTATAATCGTATCTGTGATATAATATTGAGCAAGAGTAAACTAAATATATGGCGATCAATATACGGCGACACAGATCTTAAAACTGACTCTCTACATTGTTATCTAAATATATATAAAACAGAACATTTCAAATTTTATATTTAAATTTCTTATAATGTGTAAGCTGCATAAAGGAATTAAACATAGGCTCAAATCTGGAAATGCATGCTATTATGCATTGCAGAGATTCTTGATGTCCCAACTCCTTTCAAAAAACATTAAACTGAAAATATATAAAACTATTGTTCTACCAGTTATATTGTATGGTTGCGAAACATGGACTCTTACTTTAAGGGAGGAAAGGATATTACAAATATTTGAGAATAAAGTACTTAGGAAAATTTTAGACCAAAGAGAGATGAACAGACAGATGAATAGAAAAGACTACATAACAATGAAATTCATGGTCTTTATTGGAAGCCAGATATAACAACAGTTAAGTCTCGTAGACTGCGATGAGCAGGACATGTTGCACGTATGGGGAGTGAAAGACTTGCATGGAAGCTTCTTGAAGGAAAGCCAGAGGGAAAACGCCCAGTTGGTAGACCAAGAATGAGGTGGGAGAATAACATTAACTATTATGTGAGAGAAGTAAATTATACAGGGAATGATTGAAAAGCATTCCCTCAGGATAGGGATGTATGGAGAGCTTATGTCCGCTTATGAACCTACGGGTTCGATAGTGCCAGTGAGTAAATAAGTATAATGTGTAAGCAGCTAGCTCTCAAAATTGAACAGTACAACACGTAATATATTTTTATACATTTGATCTAAAATAAATATGGTTTTTCTAAATTTATTTAGTATTTACCTGATAAAGGAAGAGTTGCGCATTGTTAATTTCACAAATTTACGGTTATACATAGATTTAATCTGTGAAATAATTATATATTATTAAACTCAGATTGGAAAACTTACTATTTCAATTTCACATTCATTGGCGTTGCTCCGCAACTTAAGTTACTTATTACATCAACATATTTGTTACTGCTTTGTTACGAAATTTATATTTTTAATAAAAACGTTATATGTTGTGTAGTGGAAATATATATGTTATTTATTAAATCCATGCACACACACACACACACACATATATATATATATATATATATATATATATATATATATTGCATTTAGTTGAATAATCAGACGGGATTTTATTTCAGGTTGGTTTACGTTGGGTGTCCAGGATATGGTATATGGACAATTTGTGCTCTGTTTCAAGTACAGGAAAGTTAAAGTTGCATACATGATTTGGTAAATTAATATAATGTTGAAATTTAATTGTTGTTGACGAATATACTTAGTTACGTTTAGTCGGTATTCCGATTTCGATTGATTGCCCAAGCAGAATGTAGGAGATGATCTTAATTTTTATTAATTTATACAGTGAGATTGTGGCAAGTCATTCACTCAGCCTCCTGAGTAAATCTATAAATAAATCCCAATGTTGGCAATAAAAATCAGAAATAATTATATCATTGAACGAAGCAGTTATTAGACTTATGTCATATTTATATTCAAATTGATCAGGGAAGCGAGTGGAACCTGATTATGTAAGAGCAAATGTCGTATAAAATGATCCGAAGAAGTCAGTATCAATGGAATGAAATGACTAGTTATTAAGAAGGGTAACGACAACTCAGGTAATGCCACCCTTTCTTTTGTTAAGACGGATGTGGCCGACACATGGATAATAACTTAAGTATTGACAAAATCCTTTGCTCGCCAGATTGAGTAGAAATATCTTCTAAGCCTGCAGTTAACTGATTTATTGTGGACAGCCATAACACATTAGCTAAATTTACAAGCGGGGGTTTCATCCTGAGACAAACAACGCTAGCAAAAAGTGTGGGAATATGACAATTTTCTAGCGTCTGAAGCCTAGGGAAAACCCAAGCCTAGCTAATATTTGTGACCCGACTGTACGTGAAGCCAGCACGGGAAAAAGGTCCAACCTCTGATGGCGTAAATCGCCAATAATAAATTTGTAACACCCCCATGATTAAAATAGGAGAGTTCATTAACCAATGATATGTTTTGTTATATGTGCCTAAGCACTAATCTCAGGTCCACGAGATCGATGTAGTGGGAGTAACGAGTTTACCTAATAGGCAAGAGAGGCTTCTCCTCGTCACTTCTCTTATACAATTACACACAGTCACTTCTCTTATACAATTAAACAAAGTCACTTCATTCAAAAACTTAAACATAGTCACTTCTGTTATACATTTCTACAAGTTACCTCGCCTACACACATATACTCTTCGACACACTGGCAGCCTGGCCACCAGTGGAAACTTAACGCTAATTTTGAACTTAATCATTTTTTTTGGAATATCGTAACTCGTACATTATTCTCATTAAGCGCCTGAATATTTAGGCCTCATCAGTTAAGTCAGTAAATATGTGATTCAGTAGGCCGTCGTATAATTACTAACGGGGTAAACCCACAACTGACGACCTCGCAGATTAGAGATCAGTGCAAGGCAATTCAAACTATAGATTGTACAGTGCTCCATCATTTCGTGTGCATCAGACAAGAATAAAATACATTCAAAACGAATCCCTCTAGACATTAATTCTGCCAAGACGAAGTCCTTGTGGAATCCCTGGATGAGAACTCATACCTACCGATATTCCACCCTGAGCGAACCTACACCTAAATTCCCCAGTGAACCGGGGAAGTCGCTTTACGAATCCAGCGCCCGCCAAATCGTCAACTATCCAAGTAACCATTAAAAGCCCTGCTTCAAGATAAATGTTTTAGAGTTGCCAGATATGTGCCCTATTCAACAGCATGCCAACACGTAGGGTGCCCTCTTTGACGGTGGGCCAACAAGTAGTTGTGCGATACTCGTCGCGAATAATTTATTTAGTTCATAAGGTCTTTTACGACCCCGTCCACATATATGCTTTGGACCTCATAACAAAATTAAAATGTTACCAGCTTTTGTGTTTAGTCCGCCTCTTCCCTATACGTCATATTTCCAGAGATGATGAATACGCCTATTTTTCATCGCATGTCCAAACCCTGTTTCTTTATCTTAAGTAGTCAAAAATAATGTTATATATTTTTCCTTTAACGATTTACTAAGTGAAGATGTAACGCTTCCGACAAAGAAGTCTCCTGCCGTGTTAACATTTTTCTATCTTAATTGGTTTTGTAGCGCATACTTCCCTCGTTAAGACGGGAAACCTGTCTTCTTGTATCTAACTATGGTAGTGTAATTAGCTAGCTTGAGGATTATGTCCGGTTGACAGTACCTTGGCCGTGTATTTTGAATTACATAAGGAAAGTTCGAAATCCTTTTCCTATTGTATTCAGTAGCACTGACCGTGGAAAAACCATGAGTTAGGCCGGCTTTTAACCTAAGACTAAGAACTCTGTGATGTTGGTAATTTATTAGACTTTATATAAAAATATTGTACGGTCCTAATTATCAATTTATTTATATTTCCATTGTACTGTAAATTATTCCCTGATTATTTTGAGTATAGGTTCGGCATATTTATGATTCATTATTACTCTTTCATAGTATGGCCTACATTACATTTAAATAAAATTATTTTTATTATATTAGATAATGCAAAACAATGCCTAGGCCTAATATTGGTACAATAAGTAAAAGGACCAATAAATACAAATTTATATTCATATTATTTTTAGATACCCCGTGCTGATTACCCGGCATTGTCAGGAAATCTACGCATCCCGATTTTCTTGGCATCAATAAAATACAAAAATGGATAGATATTGTGAGTAATCCTTAAAAGATAAAAACGGTAGTGAAAAATGTAGCTATTTCGATGCTTGAATGGCTTACGCTGCCTAAACCATAACAGATACACAAAATTAATGTACACAGAATTTAATATCTCAAAAAGCTGTACTAAAACGTCCGCGACAGCATATGTTATTCTCTTAAGGATATAAGAATAATAATTGAAAATTAAAAAGTACCTGTTGTGGCAGGTCCAATCGTCCTTAGCTTTGTTGAAATGGTGTATATAAAATTAATTCACCTCAACGGAATTTGATATGCATTTTATTAGTACTGATTCTTACGGAACCAACACTTATCAACTATCTCGGATACCAAGTTACATTAGAAGAGGAAAAAGATTTTAGTTAAAGGATAATAATAACAATTAACAGAGTAACAGGAATTATAAATAATATTTTCAAGCCAAACACTGTACAGCAATATACACGAACAAGAATGTATAAAACACTAGCCAGATCCATTTCCACCACTGTGCGACCTTTAGTAAATAATGAATATGAAAACAGGTTCCATTTTAAAATCCTTTTTAATATCTAAATATAAATTAAAAAAAACAAAAGCATTCATTGCTTGTACCTGCTGAGTAAATTAATTTTACTTTGATTACGGTTTTTTGGAAAATAAGAATGTTTTTTTTAAATGATTTTATTCAAAAGTTCTACAGTAAAAAAGTACTTCTATCTTGTATATATATAATACATAGAAGTGAATCTTTGTTTGTTTGTTTGTTTGTATTTTATGCGCGGCCAAACCGTTAATTCGATTGTGATTGGGATTTTTGCAAAATTTTCAGGAGATTTTTGGGATGAACATTGCCCATAAAACAGTTGTGATACTCAACTCCTACACTCATAAACTTCGCCCTTTGTACTGAAAAAAACGTGAAAAATGTAAATCTTTGGACGTTTAAATGGTTTACGCTGCTTAAGCCATAACAAATACTTAAAATGAATGTACATAGAATTGGATATCTCAACAAGCTCTACAAAAACGTCCGCGAGAGCATATGTTTATCTCTTACCGATAAAAGATAATATTTAAAAATTGAAATCTACATGTTTTAGCAGGTGCCGTCTTCCTCAACATTATTAAAATGGTGTATATAAAATTAATCAACCTCAACGGAATCTGACATGCATTTTATTAGTATAGACTCTTACGAATAATTGACAATACCCATTTTTGTCTTTCATTGATGCCAAGAAGATCGAAACAAGTAAGTAGTTTATTGTGCAATCATAGCAACACATGGCAGTTATTCTTTTATGGATAACTCACAATAACGAATTTTGTCTTTCAGCTCATTTATGCCAAGAAGATCGGGATGACTACATTCCCGAGCAACGCCGGATAATAGGCACGGTAACTAAAAAATATAGATTTATTTTTATTATTCCATTTACTTATTCAACTAAACCTAAAAAGCACATTAACTTTCATTCATTCAGGTGTAGCAACGCACGCCTGTTATTAGCTAGTAAATAATTAAAAATACTCGCACCCACTTCCACTATGCCTCGACATAGATAGAACATTGAAGGGTCGGACTGAGAGACGAACAAAGAAGAAGGGATGTGTGTGTATGTATATATATATATATATAAATTACAAGCAGGAATATATTTATTTCAATGTTACGTACTTACTTACTCACTCACTGGCACTATCGAACCAGTAGGTTCATGGCTGCGCGGACATAAGCTCTCCATACATGCCTATCCTGAGCTAATGCCTTCCAATCATTCCCTGTATAATCAATTTCCCTCAAATCATAGTTAATATTATTCTCCCACCTCATTCTTGGTCTACTAACTGGGCGATTTCCCTCCACTAGAAGCTTTCATGCACGTCTTTCATTCCCCATAGCACAACATGTCCAGCCCAACGCAGTCTACGAGACTTAATTTTTCTTATTATATCTGGCTTCCTAGAAAGACCGTGTAGTTCATTGATATGTAGTCTTCTCCATTCACCTGTCTGTTCATCTCTCTTGGTCCAAATATTTTCCTAAGAACTTCATTCTCAAAACTTGTCATCTCATTTCATCCCTTAAAAGTTTCGCACCCATATCATATAACAGGTAGAATAATAGTTTTATATTTTTTCAGTGTAATGTTTTTGGAAGGAGTTGGGACATCCAAAGTTTCTGCAATGCATAATAGCACGCATTTCCAGAATTGAGCCTATGTTTAATTTCTTTGTGCATCTCATTCCTATTTGTGATCATTGATCCTAGGTATTGGAGTTCAGCCACTTCCTCAAAATTTCCCTCATTTGTTATTAGCTGTCCATTTCCATTATAAAATGCATTTCTACGTGTGACCATATATATATTTTATTGCTATTTACTTCCAGTCCTAATTCCTTAGTGTTACTCAATGGTGTGTGTTTGTTGTCCTTTAGTATCTCCTCGCTATCGGCCAGTTAGTACTACATTATCAGCATAAACTAACAGCTCGTTAATACCATTGAGTTGTAAGCCTTTCTCATTCTCTAAAGATTTAATGGCATGCTCTAATACAAAATTAAATAGTACAGGAGATAATGCATCTCCTTGCTTCAACCCATTCTGGTTTTCAAAGGTGTCCGAAAACTGTTTGCCTACACGCACCCTACTCTTTGTGCCATTTAGTCACATACGTATAAATCTAACTAACTTTTTAGGAATTCCGAACTCCAGCAGGATACTATATACCTTCTCCCTCTTAATTGAATCATATGCTTTTTTGAAGTCTACATATAGTTGATATACAGTACCATTATATTCTCATTTGTTTTCTAAAATTTGTCTTATACTAAATTTTGAATTGTTGTAGACCTGCCTCTTCCAAATGCACATTGATGATCTCCTAGAATGTCATCAGTATAGGGAATAAGTCTTCTTACCAATATATTTGTAGGAATTTTGTATGAAGTTGAAAGTAATGAGATGCCCCTATAGTTGTTGCAATCAGATTTATCTTCCTTCTTATAAATTGGTACGATAATCGATTCTTTCTAATCATCTGGAAGAGCTTTTTTTCCCAAATCATACTGATCAACCGGCGTATCTTGTCCATCAATAATTTTAACCTTGATTTTATCAGTTGTGCTGTAATCTCATCTGTAGCGTAGTGGTTAAGGCACTGAGCTACACGCCGGAGGGTCGAGGGTTCAAGTCCCGATGGGGTCACGATTTTTAAACTGACCCAAACCCTCTGGCGGCACTATGGCCCTGGGGTCGACTCAGCCTCTAACGGAAATGAGTACCAGACGCTTGTTCTGGAGGTAAAGGCGGCAGTCACGCAGGGCTGACAACCCGGCTGACGTAAAGTGCCGATTGTCTAGAAAAAGTGGGAGCCTTAACTTCCTACTACCCCAAGGGCCTCCGGGCCTGTTGTGGGATCACTTTACTTGCTGTAATCTCATCCGAACCTGATGCTTTATACATCTTCAATTTTTGTATCGCCATTTCAAACTCTAATGCACGTAGTTCTGCGACTAAGTGTTCTGCTGTCTGTAAATTATACTCCTCAATGTCCTGTTCTGTATGTACATTTAATAGCTGATTAAAATAACTTTTCCATCTATTTAATATATTCCTGGAATCTGCAATCTTTTCCCCATTTTCATTCCGAATTATGTTTGTTCTAGCCTGAAACCCTTTTTTCTCTATCCTAATTCCCTGATATAATTCTCTAATGTTCCTATTTTTTGCATTAATTTCGAGATCATTAATCTTCTCTCTCATATATTCCCTCTTTTTACTCTATAGTGGTCTGGTGGTTTCGCGTCCAATACCACCCAATTGCTCCAAATTTACCTCATTTGGATTCTTGTAACAATTTCATTGTTGCTAGCTTCCTTCCTTTACAATGTCGGCACATTCGTCATCAAACCGTTTGTTATTTTTCCTCTCCTTTTTAAGTAACCAATGCTTTCTGATGCAGATAATTTAATAGTATCTCTTATAGCCTCCCATCCTTTATTTTTATCAGTTTCTTCTTCGTTTGCCGCATTGCCATCTGAATATTCCGGTACTTCAAATCTATTAGCAATTTTGATTAGATATCCTTGCCGCATTTCATCATTTTTCAAGTTTTTTAATTCAAATTTTTCAGAATCATCTTTAGCCTTTGTTTCTCTCATAAGCGATAGCCCTTGTCTGATTTTCACTCTTCCCCGATGATGATCCTGTCCCTCTAACTGATCTAACATCGATGATGCTACAGTGCCAGCGTTTGTCCACCAATGCATGATCTATCTGGTTCCGAGTTTCTCCATCTGGAGACGTCAGGTGTATTTATGAATATCCTTATGGTGAAATGTTGTGCTGTTAGCAATAAGATTCTTTGATGTGGCAAAGGTGGCTAATCTAACCCCGTTGTTGTTACTATCTTCATGAGGACTGAATTTACTTCTGTAATTAGGATAATATATTCTTATCTAAAAATATATAAAACAAAAAAAATCGAGTTTTATATTTAAATATGTTATAATGTGTAAGATGGTAGCTTTCATATGTGAACAGTTCAACACGTAATATATTTTCAAAATATTTAATCTATGATAAATATAGTAATTGTAAATGTATTTAGTATTTACCTGATAAAGGAATAGTTGCGCATTGTTCATCCCACAAGTTAATGGCTATAAATAGATTTAATCCGCCGAAATATTTATATTTCATTAAATACAAATAAAAACTAACTTTTTCAATTTCAAATTCAGTGGCGTTGCTGCGCAACGTAAGTTGTATATTAAGTCAAATTGCTGTTATGGCTTTGTTACGAAATTTATATTTTTAATAAAAACTTTTAACGTTGCATAACGAAAAATATGTGTAAGCCATTTATTAAATAATCAATGCGCACACACACATACTCATATATATATATATATATATATATATATATATATTATATATTAACTCAATCCACACACACATAGACACATGTGTGTTTTAATTAAATTTTTGAATATGAGCAATGTAATCTTAATATGACATAAAAAAATATATATTAGCTAATACACGGCGTTCGCTGCTACACGTAAATAGATAATGTGTGTTCTTTGCATTTAGTTGATTAATTAAAAGGAACAATAAATATAAGTTTATATTCTTACTATTTTTAGATACTCCGTGCCGATAAACTGGCGTTGCTCAGAAATCTACGCAACCCGATTTTCTTGTCATCAATAAAACAAAAAATGAATAGATATTGTGAGTTATCCTAAAAAGATAAAACCATATGCTCTCGCGGAATTTTCTGCAGAATTTTCTGAGATATTCAACTCTGTGTGCAGTATTATGTTTGTGAATTTGTTATGGTTTAGGCAGCGTAATACATTTAAGGGTAAAAAAAGGGATTTTTCACGTTTTTCACTACGAAGGGTGCTTTTTTAAAGGTGTAAGATTTGAGTATCTCATCTCTCTCATAACACTATATTCATTCCGAGAATCTTCTAACCGTTTTGCAAAAAAAAAATCATAATCGGATCAACGGTATGGTCGCGCATAATATACAATCATTGAAAAATTAATGTTTATATATTGGATGAAGTTTTAGTAGTAGTAGTAGTAGTAGTATTAGCATACATTTTCCTACCGTTCGTATTTTTTTTAAATAAATCGAAAATTAATGTGCATAAATGGCATATTTGTGACAGCACTTAAAAAAAAACTTGTGCTAGAATTTCGGTCGCTGTGCGACTTCTAGTAAATAATAAATAAGAAAAAAGTATATTTTAAACTCCTTTCTAAAAGTCATATATAAATTTAAAAGAACAAAGTCATTCATTGTTTGTAGTTGCTGAGTAAATTAATTTTACTTAGATAACGGTGTTTTGTAAAAAAAATAATGTTTTTTTTTTAAATTTTACTCCATTCAAAAGTTGTATAGAAAAATACTTCTGTAATATATATAATAATGAATGTTCGTTTGTTTCTTGGTTTGTTTGTCTGTCTGTTTTTTCGTACCATACCCTTTATCCGATTGTGATTGGGTTTTTTGCAAAATGTTCAGGAGTTTCCTGGGATGAACATAGGCTATAAATGAGCTGTGATACTCTACTCCTATACACTTAAAACAACCCTTTGTAGTGAAAAACGGGAAACATGTAGCTCTTAGGACGCTAAAATGGCTTACGCTGCCTAAACCATCACAAATATACAAAATTAATGTACACAAAATTGAATGAATCTCAAAAAACTCTACAAAAATATCCGGAACAGCATATGTTTATTTCTTACGGATAACATATAATAGTTAAAAATGTATATATACCTGTGGTGACAGTTGCCGTCGTCCTCAATTAAGTTAAAATGGTGTATATAAAATTAATTCACCTCAACAGAATCTGATATGCATTTTGTAAGTATTGACTCTTAAGGATAACTCACAATTGCTATTTTTGTCTTGAATTGATGCCAAGAATATCGAAGCAAGTACGTAGATTATTGTGCAAATATATTAGCACATGGCGGGTATTTTTTACGGATAACTCATAATAACGAATTCTGTCTTTCAGCTCATTTATGCCAAGGGTATCGGGATGAGTAGATTCCCGAGCATCGCCGAATAATTAGCACAGGGTATCTAAATAATATAATTTTATTATTATTGTTCCCTTTACTTATTGAACAATACCTAAAACACATTAAATTTTCATTTATTTAGGCGTAGCAGCGCACCCCGTGTACTAGCTGGTAAATAATACAAATACTCGCAACTATTTCCATTTTGCCTCGAAATAGATAGAACATTGAAGGGTCGGCGTAAGAGACAATCGAAGAAGAAGGGATTTGTATGTATATGTATATATATATATATATATATATATATATAAATTACAAGCAGGATTATATTTACTTCAAAGTTACGTTTGTAATAAAATTAATATTATCTTCTCTAAAAATGTATAAAACAAATGATTTCAAATTTTATATTTAAATTTGTTATAATGTGTAAACAGTTAGCATTGAAACGTGAACAGTACAACAGTACAACACGTAATACATTTTCAAGCATTTAATCTATGATAAATATCGTGTTTCTAAATTTATTTTGTATTTATCTAATAAAGGAAGCGTTGCGCTTTGTTCATTCCACAAATTTACGGTTATAAATAGATTTAATCTGTGAGATATTTATATTTTATTAAATCCAAATTATAGTCTTTCTTTCAATTTCACATTCAGTGTTTTGCTACGCAACGTGAGCTATTTATTACGTCAAAATTTTTGTTATTGCTTTGTCACGAAATTTACATTTTTAATAAAACCGTTAAATGTTGCGTAGCGGAAATATACATATATGATATGAAAAGAAAAATGAATGCTTGAGTCGGGATTTGAACTTGAGTCTCTAAAGTCTGTACCTTTAGCGCTCTAACCAACTGAGTTACCCAAGAATTCCAACTCAAACATATAATTTTCTTATACATGTAGTATTCTCAATTCACACAAGAGGTAGCGGAAATTTGTTCCAACTGACACCTAGTGGCTAACATAACAGTTAAGCAAATTTTTAAAGAGAATATTTACTTTATAGCAGTAACGCTTGTATATATATATATATATATATATATATATATATATATATATATATAATTTAATTTTTTACTTTGAGCAACGTAAGCATACTATGACATGATAAGAAATATATATTAGCTATTACCCGGCTTGTGCTACTACACCCAATTGGACGATAATGTTATTTTTTTGCATCTAGTTGAATACGGAATAGTAAAAGTAAATATAAATTTACATTCTTATTATTTTTAGAAACCCCGTGCTGATTACCCGGCGTTACCCGGAAATCTACGCATCCCGATTTTATTGGGATCAATAAAAGACAAAAATGGATATATATATATATATATATATATATATATATTGAGTTATCCTTAAAACATAAAAACATATGCAGTTGCGGACTATTCTGTAGAGTTTTTTTAAATATTCAATTCTGTGTACACTAGTAATTTTGTGTATTTTTATGGTTTAGGCTCCTTAAGCCATTTAAGGGTAAAAAAAAGGATCTTTAAGTTTTTCACTGCGATGGGTTGTTTTAAGGGTGTAGGAGTTGAGTATCTCAACTCTCTTATAGCCCTATGTTCATCCCGGGAATCTCCTGAACATAAAAAAAAAATATCACAATCGGATCAACGGTATGGCCACGCATAAAGTTCGAACAAGAAAACATTAATTTTTATATATTATATGAAGAAGTCCACCGCTATGGTCTCGAGGTAGCGTGTTGCCTTGTCACGCAGCGGGCCCGGGTTCGATCCCCGGTCGGGGCAGTTTTTCTGGGTGAGGTATTTATCGGGGTTTTTCCTCACCTGTAAGACAAATGTCAGGAAAAATTTAAGGCCCAAACGGTCCCCGAAATCATATGGCAATCATCCTTAACGTTATCATCCTGACCATTATCATTATCACCATCATCCTTCACCAGTGTGGAAAGCAACGGGAAACTACCACACCTACACAATTCCCTAGTAAAGCTGCAAGCATAGCATGAAAATGCTATGATTGCAGAGAAGGACCTGCCTTCTGGCAGAATTACTATGGATGGATATAAAATAGTAGTAGTAGTAGTGATAGTGGACTATACATTTTCCGATCTTCGTGTTTTTAAATAAATTGAAAATTAATGTGCATTAATGACGTATTTGTGACAAAACTAAAACAAATTTGCTAGATTTTTCGGCTGCTATGCGACCTGTAGTAAATAAATATGGAAAAAGTTTCTATTTTAAAATTCTTTTTTAATATTTAAATATTTTTTATTATTCTAATATCAGCCAAATCGACATTAAGATTAATATAAGATTTTACTATTTGTGCTTTGCGTATTGATTTAACGATTTTTTCCTCTTTGTGCACAGTTCGATATGGTAGCGTTCACTTGTTTTGTTGCACAGGTACACTCATATGATTGGTTTGGTTCAAGGTTTGTTTTGATTTTGCAGATGATATGGTGAATTCCATGGACTGCCACACTTGTTATTACGTGTCGCAGTTCTCGGTCAATCATTGCTCTTGTGCCGTAGAATTCTGATGGAGTTTCTTCTCTTTTCTTCCTAAGTCCTCTTAAAAATTGTTCCGAAACTTTTGTACTAGGCAAGTTCAATTTTGTCCTTAAGTCTTCGAACCGAAAGGTCTCACTTGCGAGCAAATATACAAGTCTGGATCGCGTGTTGTTGGAGACTCCAATCGCCTTCTTTAAGTAAGTGGCTTTAATTTTCTCTAGTGTTTCTAGGTCAGTCACTGTTAGATTTTCTCCTATTACTTCTATCCCGTAAGTTAGTATTGCGATTATTTTGGTTTCGAATTGTGTCATTGCCGTTTTTAGACAAAGTAATGTGATATTTTTTTATATCGTGCATCTATCTCACTGCCTGTGTAACTCTTTCAATAATGTGTTTTGTGTAGCATTTTGCACTTGGTTGCAAAGTCATGCCTAGATATTTATAGTCCGATACTATTTTCAATACCCTATTCTGTATGAAGATTTGTGCTATTTCCTGTATTCTTCCGCCGTTTTTGAAGATCATCATTCCAGTCTTTATTTTTATATTTATTTCAAATTTATTTTCATTACACCATTCCTCCGCGATGTTCATTGTTTCCTGTAATTTTGTAAGATATTTTGAAATTTTGTAAGATCTGTTGTCGTCCGCATATGCATACGAGATTATTCCTTCCCTTTGTGTTATTTTTATTATTTCTTCCGCTGCCAAGATAAACAGTAGGGGGTTTAGTGGATCCCCCTGTAGAACCTCATTCGTTTGAAGTATCGGTTCTGAGATTGAGCAGTTGTCTGATATATTTATTTCATTCCATCTTAATATCGATTTTATGGTTTTGGTCCAGATGTTGTATTTACCTAGAGTTTCCTCAAGTTTTTTCTTCACGTGGTGTCTGCCTATGTAGTCAAAGCTTAGGTCAGTCTATAAATATAGTATAGAACTTCTCTCTTTTATCTAAGGCATCCCATATGTTCTTTAGTAGTGATTCTATTGCCATGATTGTTGATTTTACTTCTCTGAAGCCTAGTTATTTTCGGGCAGCTGTTTTTCTATTCCTTAACTTGTGATATTCATTATTATAGTTGTATATATCATGAAGGGGTATTTTCCATTACTATTCCTCTACATTTACCTGGGCCATTGTGGTCTCCTGATCTTTGTATATCACTTTTATTATTGAATGCCTCCATTGTTCTGATATGGATGCTGTTTCTAGACATTTGGTATATAGTTTTGCCCACAATTGTAACAATATTTCAGCTGAGTCCTTGATGTACTCATTATAGAGCCTATTGTTTTTGGTGTTTTATATGACATTCTGGACCATTTCTATTGTTAGTGTTGTCCATGTTTCCGTCTCTTGTTGGATTTCCTCTGGATCATGCTCAGATTTATTTATTTTTCTTCTATTGTTGAGTATGTTACAGAAGTGTGTCTCCCACTGTTCCACACTTATGTACTCTGTTAGGATTTGTTTCCTTGGTCTTAGTGTGATACATGGGTCTTTATTTGCTTCTTCCGCGATTCTTCTGCCTTCTGCTTCCCAGTAGTGACTTTTCTTCTCTTTGATTATTTTCGTATAATGTTTTCATTTTTCAAAATATGTTCTGAGAGTCATCTTGTCAGCGTTCCTTTTTAGGCGTTGTAGTATTTTTAATAGTTCTTTTCGTAGTATGTAACAATCCTTGTCGAACTATTTTTCTGCTCTTCTGTGTTTCTTAGGTTCTGCTGCTTGTCTTATTAATTCTCCTAAGATTTGTGTAGCTTTTAGCTTGTCTTCGTTTTCTATTTGCCTTTCTATATCTCGTATCGTATCAATATTTTCTTCAATTTTATTGACACTGATGATTCGTGACAGATTTTCCGTTTCTTTTATTCTTGTTCCACACCCTTTGCTATGTGTCTGTCTGTGTGTCTCTCTGTTTGTCTGTGTGTGTCTCTCTGTCTCTCCGTTTGTGTGTCTGTATATCTGTCTGTATGTCTGCCTGTGTGTTTTTGTGCATGTCAGTCTGTCTGTTTGTGTGTCTGTCTAACTGTCTGTCTCTCTGTGTGTCTGTCTGTCTCAAGTCAGTGTGCCTGTCTGTCTCACAGTCAGTGTGCCTGTCTGTCTTTGTGTCTGTGTGTCTGTCTGTCTGTCTGTATGTCTGTCTGCATGTCTGTCTGACTGTCTGTATGTCTGTCTGTCTGCATGTCTTCATGTCTGTATGTCTGTCTTCATGTCTGTCTGTCTTTCTGTCTGTATGTCAGCATGTCTGTCTGTCTGCCTGTCTGCATGTCTTTATGTCTGCCTGTCTGTCTGCCTTCATGTCAGTCTGTCTTTCTGTCTGTCTGCCAGCATGTCTGTTGTCTCTCTGTATGTCTGTCTGTCTGTCTGTCTGTATGTCTGTCTGTCTGTCTGTCTGCATGTCTGTGTGGCTGTCTGCATGTCTGTCTGGCTGTCTGTGTATTTATCTGTTGGTCTGCATGTCAGTCTGTCTGCATGTCTGTCTGTTTGTCTGTATGTCTGTCTGCATGTCTGTCTGTCTGTCTGTCTGTCTTTATTGCAGTTATTTGGATGTTTAATCCTGATGCATAAATGCATTTTTATTACTTATTAAACTATTAGTATATGTACTGTATATGTTTAGATGAAAAAGTGATGCAGGATATAAGAAGAATGTGGACACAGAGGAAGTGAATCATGTGCAGAGGCGGTGACACCCTTCAAGTTGAAGAGCTCGTGATGGACTAAATCTCACACTCTGTGTTCTCCACACACAAAGAAAACTTGAGGTGTGAGGCTGGAATCCAATATTGACGGGGAAAGCTAGCTAGCTCACACATATCTCAAAGGAGGATTTATCTTACAATGTCAAATTATTATATGTAAAGAATTATTTATTTTATTCTCCAACCAAAGAGAGACGAGCAGACATGTGAATAAAAAAACTACATAGGAGTGAGCTGCATAATCTATAGGGGAAACTGGTTGAAATAGAAACAGCTCATACTCGTAGACTGGGATGGGTGGGACGTGTGACAGGAATGTACATTGATAGGCATTGAAAGTTTTATATAAAAGCCAGAGAGAGAAATCGCCAAGTAGGAAGGCCAGGAATAAGGTTGCGAAATAATATTAAGTATGATTTCAAGTAATTCATTGGCACTATCGAACGCGGAGGTTAATTGCGGCGCGGACACAAGTATTCTAGTCATCTCTATCCTGAGCTAATATTTAGCATTCATCTCCTGTATAATTTACTTCCCTCAAATCATGGTTAATGTTTTTCTCCCACCTCATCCTTGGCCTAACTTGGGCGCTTTCTCTCTGGTTTTCCTACAAGGAGATTCCATGCCACTCTTTCATATCCCATTCGTACCACATGTCCTGCCCACCGCTAAAATGAAGTTCTTTCATATGGTTTCCCATAAATAACATGTAGCTCATTGTTATACAGTCTTCTCCATTCGCCTATGTGTTCATCTTTCTTGGACCAAATTTTTTTAAAAGAAATGTATTCTTAAATTTAGGTTACATTCAAATACTTAAGAACACTAATTATAAATAGGAATGAGATACACAGAGAGATTAAAATATATAAACTCAATTCTGGAAATGAATGATATTATGTATTACAGGGATTCTTGACATCCCAACATCTCTAAAAAAACTTTCAACTGAAAATACACAGAAATGTTATTCTCCCAGTTATATTATTTGGTTTCGAAACGTGAACTCTTACTTTGAGAGGAGAAAAGATTACAATTATTTGTGAGGAAATTCCGAGGAACAATTTGAACAGATAGGCGAATGGAGAAGATCTTATAGCAGTGAACTATTTGATCTTTATAAGAAACCAGACAAAATAAGAACAGTTAAGTCTAGTAGACTGCGATGAGTAGGACATGTGGCAGGAATGGGGAATGAAAGAGGGGGATGGAACATTTGCTGGAAAACGAGTAGGCATCAATACTTATAAAATTCAGTTAAAGTTCCGTTGAGGGTCATGTAATAAATTGTTAAGATATTTAAATAAATACCTGATATGTCAGTTGTCCTCAACTAAATTGTATTGGAGATTCTTAAGTCCGCGCGGAACTATCAATTAAAGAAATGAAAAATGTGAACGCAACAGAAGTAGGAATCCCCATTGAATTGATCAAATATTTGGCTGAAAGAAAGAAGGAAATTCAGTTTTTATGCAACAAGATATATAAATCAGGTTAGTGACCGGAAGAATCTATTGAGACAGTGCTAATATAATTACCGAAGAAAAATAATGTAAAGAAATGTGGTGTTCAGAACTATCAGCTTGATATCACACTCTGCAAAGATTCTCATGCGAATACTGAATCAATACTACTTCATATCCACTTCTGATTCTAAGGTAGATAAATCCGTCAACAACCCCTTCACTTCTTTCGGCAAATTTTGAGACTTTTTAAGTGGCAACCTTCTTCTACTGCTGATTACGCGATCTGAAGTATTGAGTAGCATATGGAGCAGATCTTCTCTTGTTTGCTGTCTAGTAAAATTTTGCTTATAGGTACTATGGACTGAAGAAAAATCACATCTCCATTTAAAAGCTGCTAATAAGTGAGACGAAGTATCTAAACCAACTAATACGTGTAACGATGTAATCTAGGCTAGCTTTCAATATCACTTGTGCAAATAATTCATCAATTTCATATATTTCAGGGTGAAACATTTTTTTCTTCACGAAGGTTGATGCAGGACTGATAAATGTTGGAATTGTGATATTTTACAACACAGCGTACCGACATATAAAGTCTATTTGTAAATTTGTCGACATAATAAAGAGTCAAAATAATCATAATTGGTTGTTCATTTTTAGATTTATATGCTTTCTTAACTTTTGTGGCCCTTTCAGTTGTGAAGTCCAGTGATTGTTTTATTATAACTGCTGGCATCTCTCTTCTCTTCACGATTTAAACTAACTTGCATAGCGACTCACTGTTCTTCAGAGTTCAAGATTTTCACTAAATCTTCCACCCTCATTCTTTTAGTTTTACTACTCCTTTCTTGAAATAGTTTCTTTAGGGACGCCTGTACTGGACCCAAATGATCGACTAGACCTGCTTGATATGGTACTTCTTTCAATACCTAGGAATAGTACAATAACCTCGAATGAATTAGCATTTTTGTGACAAAACTTTGCTCTGTAATCTGTGACATTGTCGCCGTTTTGGATTTGGTAGAGCAAAAAAAAAAAGAACAATTTGCTTAACTCTACCTAAAATATCAGCATAACTGTCTTTCAATCTATATAAATTCTGTACATATTCATACACATGTTCATTTCTCGTCTTTGTATGACTCCCGGACTGCTGCGCGTCAAACATTTTTTTTTCAAGCTACCCCAGCTGGTATCATTGAAAAATAAATAAGAAGAAAGTTACAGGAGGTTGTAACTATTTTTTTGTTAACATAACTCCTAGATGCTTAATCTACTGAAAAAAAATCAGGTAACATATGCTATCAAAATTTTATTGAACTATTAAAAGTTTAATTTTAATTCTTCTAAAACAGTTTGTTGCGTTTTGATATATTCCAAAATTATGACATACATACAGCATTTTGAACACGTAAGTGTTTATGCCCTCAGGAGAGGTTTCCATTTTACAAAAAATATGCAAAAATTACATTGAGCAACAAATATGATTTTTTTTGTCTCAGAAAGAAAAATATGTGATTCTGATAGTATTTTTTTTCTCTTGAATTAAAATATGATATCGGTTTCTGAGAGACAGGCATTTATAATTTCAAACACTTCAATATATTCTACATTCGTAACTACACAATATTCGAACATTCGGGCTCACCTAGAAAGAATGAAATGACGATTTTCAGCTATATTTCGCCTGTGGAGCATCCCTCTTGATGGTCCAACAATAATCGGCCAGTATATTAGGATTCCATTTGCCTTGATATCTCTTTTCCATAGCTGTAATCTCCTGATGAAAATGTTCCCCGTGCTCATCACTCTGTGGACAAATGGACGAAAAAAAAGTTTATTAAAAAATAATTATTTTAATCCATTAATTGAAATGCGGCACTATGGTCCTGGGGTCGACTCAGCCTCTAACGGAAATGAGTACCAGACGCCTGTTCTGGGGGTAAAGGCGGCCGTCACGCAGGGCTGACAACCCGGCTGACATAAAGTGCCGATTGTCTAGAAAAGTGGGAGCCTTAACATCCTACTACCCCAAGCGCCTCCTGAGGCCTGTTGTGGGATCACTTTACTTTTAATTGAAATTGAAATAAAAAAAACTGTGGCTGATGGAGAAATTCCGATTACATATTTGAAAACACGATGCAAACTGCATTAAGTACAACTATTGATTCTCATGAGACAAAAATCATGTTGAGCAGTGTTATTATATTCACAATACAAATACCACAGCAACGTTTTGAAACGTACTGACACGGGTGTGTGCTGAGAAGCAAAACATGAGCCAAGTACATTTAAATACTTATACTGCTTCCAAGAGAGCATGGGCTTGATAACAAACATAACCTTTGTTGCTTTCGAAGGTTAAAGGTATTGCAAAAGACCATGTTACCTCAAGCTGATTTCCTGGAAGTTGAAAAAAAAATGACTTTTGTCCTCCTAGATTTGTATTCTGGACCATAGTGCGTCGCTGCCTTTGGATGAAGCGATCCCGATCTTAACAAGGTTCCAAGTTGAGTTTTTTTCGGACTTTTTCTTACATTCAAAACAAATTTAGAAACATTTTAAAGCCTAAATATTCTGTGAATATCTCCTGGCGATGATTATCGCTGTATATTATTTGCATAATTTAGTATGAATGTGTAAGTGAATGTTGTATCTTATCTTAAATATCTTTGTTTTCTCGGAGGTGGCCCAGGCATTGTGGTGATCACCCCACGTACTTCTGTAGTAAAAGCGTCTGTCTGTAATCCAGAATTAAAAATTCCCTTCTGACAGGTTCCTTTAAAATTAATTACGAAACATCGTTGAGATCACAGTGTAAACATTAAAACATAAAATTGTTACCCGAGATCTCAGTCTCCTCAACTAAATAAATAAAATGGTAAAAAATATCCAGGTTGCCTTTTGGGACATATGTTTCACTATCTGCTTGTCGAATGGTACTAACTATTGCATGTCAGAGTTCTGTAAAGAGGGTTCAGGTCAATGGATGTGTTCTCGTTAAGTAAGTGTGTGTTGTATAACTGTAGGCTTTCACGGCCGGCGTCTTGATCCCTATTAGGTTCGTCTTCCGGGCATATAGGCCGTGGTCCAGTCGTTCTTCTACTCGACGTTTCGTCTACTGCTGCGGTAGACATCTTCAGGAGATACTGCGTGCTCTCTGTGAACTCCTCAACAGTCGGCTGCAGACTGGCTGGTCGTTGGAAACTCCCTCCCTATTTATAGGCACGCCCCTGGTGGAGAGGCGGTTTTCTGCGCGGTCCGTGTTGCGTGCTGTTTTGTCCAGGCTGTCGCTAGCAGAAGTCATAGGCTTCGTTTGTCGTATTGTGCAGTGCCGGGATCCAGATTTTGTTTATCTTCATGGTTTCTTCTTTTTTGTTAAAGGAATTTTTGTGTTTATATATTTCAATGGCTTCTCTGTACAGTCTGGTGTAATAATGTGATGTTTGGGACAATACCTGTGTTTCTTCGAATCTTATTATATGTTCTTGGTTGTTCATCCAGTGTTCCGCTACGGCTGATTTTTCCTTTTGTTTTAGTCTGCAATGCCTCTTGTGTTCTTGCAATCTTGTGGTAACCATTCTTTTTGTTGTGCCGATATAAACCTGTCCACAACTGCAAGGGATGCGATATATACCGGCAGTACTTAACGGATCTCTTGTATCTTTGGCTGGGCGCAGTATATTGCTGATTTTTTGTGTTGGCTTGTAGGTTGTAGATATGTTATATTTATTTAATATTCGAACCATTCTCTCCGTTATTGTCTTGATATATGGTAGGTACACCTTACCCTTAGCCTCCTCCTTGTTCCCGTTTTCGGATTTGTATTTATTGGGATTTATGGCTCGGCGAAAATCTGTTTTGCTGTATCCATTGGATTGAAAACGCTGCTTGGAGATGATTAATTTCTTCTTGTAGATACTGTGGTTTCCGAAATCCTTTTGGCTCGTTCCACCAGGGTTTTAATTATTCCGCGTTTTTGTCTGGGATGATGGTTGGACTGCTTATGTAGGTATCTGTCTGTGTGAGTCTTTTTCCTGTATACCTTGTGTCCAAGTGTCATGTCTTGGTTTCGAATTACTAAAACATCCAAAAACGGAGACTGTTGTTCTCTTCTCTTTCCAGGGTGAATTGGATGCTGGGACAAATACCATTTAAATGTTGCCTGAAGTTATCAAGTTCTTCTTCACCATGCTCCCAAATGACGAATGTGTCGTCCACATATCTCAGCCAAACTGAAGGTCTTAATGTAGCATTCTCCAAGGCCTGTTTTTCAAATTGTTCCATGTAAAAGATTCTTAAAACTGATCCTACAGCAAGAGTTCTACGTAAATCCAATGAACTTATCAAGAGCTCCACACTTGATGAAGACACTAAACGAGGATTGTACAAATCAGAAGCACTGCCACCAAGATTGTATGGATTACCAAAGATACACAAGGAAGGAACACCACTCAGACCTATTGTTTCGGCCATTGGATCACCTACATATGAACTCGCCAAGTTTCTCGCCTCACTATTGAAACCGTATATTGGAAAAACTGACACGTTTGTAAAAAACTCCACGCACTTCATAGAAAAAAATAGACGCTCTGAAACTCAAGCCAAACGATAAAATAATAAGCTTCGATGTGGTTTCTTTATTTACTAAGATACCTATCCCAGACACTATGACATACTTGCAAGAAATCTTTCCCCCAGACATAGTAGCGCTGTATAACATATGCCTCACAGAAACGTATTTCCAATGGGGAGGAATATTCTACGAGCAAATAGATGGCGTGGCCATGGGAAGTCCATTAAGCCCCGTAATAGCCAATTTTTACATGGAACAATTTGAAAAACAGGCCTTGGAGAATGCTACATTAAGACCTTCAGTTTGGCTGAGATATGTGGACGACACATTCGTCATTTGGGAGCATGGTGAAGAAGAACTTGATAACTTCAGGCAACATTTAAATGGTATTTGTCCCAGCATCCAATTCACCCTGGAAAGAGAAGAGAACAACAGTCTACCGTTTTTGGATGTTTTAGTAATTCGAAACCAAGACATGACACTTGGACACAAGGTATACAGGAAAAAGACTCACACAGACAGATACCTACATAAGCAGTCCAACCATCATCCCAGACAAAAACGCGGAATAATTAAAACCCTGGTGGAACGAGCCAAAAGGATTTCGGAACCACAGTATCTACAAGAAGAAATTAATCATCTCCAAGCAGCGTTTCAATCCAATGGATACAGCAAAACAGATTTTCGCCGAGCCATAAATCCCAATAAATACAAATCCGAAAACGGGAACAAGGAGGAGGCTAAGGGTAAGGTGTACCTACCATATATCAAGACAATAACGGAGAGAATTGGTCGAATATTAAATAAATATAACATATCTACAACCTACAAGCCAACACAAAAAATCAGCAATATACTGCGCCCAGCCAAGATACAAGAGATCCGTTAAGTACTGCCGGTATATATCGCATCCCTTGCAGTTGTGGACAGGTTTATATCGGCACACACAAAAGAATGGTTACCACAAGATTGCAAGAACACAAGAGGCATTGCAGACTAAAACAAAAGGAAAAATCAGCCGTAGCGGAACACTGGATGAACAACCAAGAACATATAATAAGATTCGAAGAAACACAGGTATTGTCCCAAACATCACATTATTACACCAGACTGTACAGAGAAGCCATTGAAATATATAAACACAAAAATTCCTTTAACAAAAAAGAAGAAACCATGAAGATAAACAAAATCTGGATCCCGGCACTGCACAATACGACAACGAAGCCTATGACTTCTGCTAGCGACAGCCTGGACAAAACAGCACGCAACACGGACCGCGCAGAAAACCGCCTCTCCACCAGGGGCGTGCCTATAAATAGGGAGGGAGTTTCCAACGACCAGCCAGTCTGCAGCCGACTGTTGAGGAGTTCACAGAGAGCACGCAGTATCTCCTGAAGATGTCTACCGCAGCAGTAGACGAAACGTCGAGTAGAAGAACGACTGGACCACGGCCTATATGCCCGGAAGACGAACCTAATAGGGATTAAGTGTGTGTTCTTATCTTCACTTATTAAATCGATTTTTTCAAAGATACTGAAATTCGAGTTATTCTCTTTATGGAATATCTATAATACATTGATAATAGTATTAAATTGGTGACCTGCGTCTATTACATATATATGGCAAAATTGTATTTACCTTCATGTTACTTGAAATCATTAAAATATTAATTTAATCGTGCAACAAAATATCTTATTATTCTGAAAATATAAAAGTTTTCACTGCTATTGCATTAAATCAAATAAATCACTCTTAAACTTATTAGTGATTATGCATCAGATGATAGCAAACCAAAGTATATGATTATAGTATTTATTTTCTGTAATTCCTACATGGAACATAGGGCAGCAATAAAGTTCTTCCAGCATACTGTACTTCCAGCCAGCCATTTCAAATGTTTCCAGCTTGTCGCTCTTTCTTTTGCTTCCTCCTTTTATGATCGTTTCCAAGTTTTCCTAGCTGTTCACTCTTTCTTCCGGATTCCAATCTAGTGCAGTCTTTTCGATGGCTCCGTCTGGTTTTCTCAATGTGTGTCCTATCCAATTCCATTTTCCTGTTTTATTTGGTGACATATTGGAGATTGCTTGGTTTTCTCCACAGATCTTCTGTTGATATTATTTCCGGCCATTTCATATTTAAAATACGCCTCAGATATCTGTTTAGAAGGTCTGCAACTTTTTATTTATTGCCTCCGTAATTTTCCATGTTTCGCCACCGTAGAGGAGGACTTATTTTCGTTGGTGTAAGTCGACTAGTCCACCTCACATCCACATGTGTTAATCACAGAGGTAGACGATCATCTAGCCAGTGTACGGGTGACATGTGATCAGCATGTCGAGTCCCCCAGCCGTTATAGTTGGACGTCTCAACCTGGAATCGCTACTTATTGCAGCTACCCTAATGCTTCACAATGCTGGGTGGCCACAGGTCCCATATGGGCTGAAAATCCATGGGAAAACGTTCCTCTATGGGGACTCGAAGTAACTCAAGTCCCGTTAGCTCTGCGTCAAGGATTCTTGCCTTAACCACTCGAGTACAGCGCGGGACTAACGATTGAAAATTGAACATCACCATCTATCCTGTCCTCTGAAGGTGGGTTGTTGGGTGTGATGTCCCAAGATGTAGATAAGTGATTGTAATAATTTTAATCACTGTAATTTTGCCACGGCACTAATAACTCCCATCAGGGGAATGAGGAAAAGTTTCTTACATATACAAATCACGACACTTTGTTAACAGTTAAACTAAAAGTTATTTTATTAAAACTCTCACATCAGTTTAGATGAATCTTGTATATCAATAATTTAGAAGATTCTGGCTTAGGTTAATACATTTCACTTAGAGAAGATTACTACTTTATATATATAAAGGATGACGAATTCTAACTGTCAATCCTTCACCAACACTTTATTTCCACTTATGGACTATTTGTATTCAAGATGAATGGAATTTATATTTTAATATGATCTTCCATAACTCCAACACCATTCTTTCAACTAATATTTTCTCATTTCTTGAGGAGCCGTTGCTTAACATGTCTGATCTCCTTCAAGTATTGTAGCCATCGTGTTATTCTGTTATAACCTGGGAGTTCTGATTGGTCCAACTGAAAAGGAAGGAGTACTACTGGCTGACTCCCATCCAATTCCAATCCCATGTATGTGTTTATAAAAAAATATCAATTCGAATATTTAAAGTATTTTACATATATTAAATCAGTTAGAAAAACATCTAACAGTATTAACAGTTTATGTTAACCAGTGTGAATTTTGTTTGTACTTATAAAAAATTTAAATTCTCTAAATCAATCTTATGCCAATTTTTAATAGAAATAAATATAATTATATTTAAATATTAAATAAACAAAACAAAAACCATTATTATTATTATTATTATTATTATTGCGCGTATGGGGAATGAAAGACGTGCATGGAAGATTCTTGTAGGAAAGTCAGAGGGAAAACGCCCAGTTGGTAGACCAAGAATGTTGTGGGAGAACAACATTAACAAAATGATTTGAGGGAAGTAGATTATACAGGGAATGATTGGAAAGCATTAGCTCAGAATAGGGATGTATGGAGAGCTTGTGTCCGCGCGGCCATGAACCTACGGGTTCGATAGTGCCAGTGAGTAAGTAAGTATTATTATTATTATATGGTGATAAATATCCGGTTTTACCTCGAGATTAAATTTTTTTGCAGTTAAATTAATTGAATTAAAATAATTTAACCATTAATTTTTTTAATACCGCCAGGTATTGAACACGGGATCGCTAGCTAGGAAGTAAGCATGGTATCACCTGAGTCAGCATGGAGGACTTTCTGGATAAAAGTAGTTTGAACTTTTCTATAATTTGCGTCGATTTTCTCTATATGTCTGCTACACCCTATAGTGTTCAACACGGTGCGTGAGGTGGGTTCGTGGTACGGTATCAGCAGACCAACATTAGTTAATTTAAGTATTATTTTAAACAGCACCATCTGAGTGATTGACAGGGAGTGGTACTCTATTTAATTACGTCTTACAGCACTGTTCGTTCTGTGCTCAACATTTTGTTTTCTCTGTCAAACTAAGTTCTTTAATTTGTTAAATATCAAGTGAAGTTAAACAAACAAAAAAAAAAACGATAAGTTGGAGTTTCGTTTTCTCTTTCACCTCTTTCACATTATATTGTTTTACATATTTTTCTCCTCATTTTGTGTTGTAATCATTTTATTTTCATCTCGAAGGATGCAACTTATATCCGCCAAAAGTTTGCATTAATATTCATTTTTGCGCGATACTGTGTTTTGTCGTACTTACAGCTATGGCGACCATAACAGAAAGTTCAAAATCCTACATTTCGGGGTTGCTAACCTAAATAACTGTACTGTAATATAATAAATATACTGTAACATTACATATTAAAAAACGCGTGCAGGAAGTGAAACCACTGCCCTCACTACTACATACAATGTACATACAAATAATATCCAAAAGTTAGTGTTAATATACATTATACGAAACAAATCACTGCATTTTAAATAAACTGAACTTAATATTTGAAACAATATAAAACAGTAAATACGAACGTGCCGCCATTCTATTACTAAATTGGTCTCACGGCCTCCTGTAGTTTCAACTAATAAACATTGCCCACACTGTTAACGTTAGTCAATTGTTTATAATGAACGCTAATATTTCAATCAAATATGTTATTATTTTACTATGTTTATTATTATGAAAACACCATCGCGCATTAAATAATGTACAACGTGCGTTTGTGAAGTGTTTTACAGAATCTCAGAAATTAAACTTTTCCTCGTTTCTGTAAAAACCACTTCCCAACCTCGCATCGTAATATACTATTGTTCTCCATAATACAAATAAAGTAGTAGTAGCAGTAGGACTTTATTAGACTAAAAGTAAGATATATACAATATTATTTACAAATATGGGTCGCAAGGGCAGTAAGCCGTACGTGCTGTTGACAGTCCGTTACAAATAAAGTACATGACGCGTACAGTTCTGTAAGAGATGTAAAGACATGTAAAACAATTATTAGAATCACGGTAGTTGTAATATTGTTTTCATAACTGATTATAGCTGTATTATATATAACAATATCAATGCTGATAGTTCGCAACGCTGACTCAGTTGGCGATATCTGCTTCTTAAACAGTTGACCATATTTGGACAACTTCGATATGTGTTAAATTAGAAAAAAAAGAGTTCATGACTTGAGAGTTCTAGAAGCCCTTAGTTTACTAGCCGTTTACTGGTCTGATATCCACATTTGTTAATCACAGAAGTAGACTATCGTATAGCTAGTATAGGGGTATCAAGTAGTCAGCATATCATTTTTCTCAGCCGTTATAGCTGTTTTTCAAGCTGGAGCTGCCACTTAAATTAGCTACCATCATGACACATTATGCTGGACGTATTCCTACATATTCAAATGAGCGTAAGTCCTGTAGCTCCTGATGCCCACTAAATTCGCATTCAAGTGGTTGAAATATACACATATATCCCTCCATAGTAATTCTGCCCGAGGGCAGGTATTTCACTGCAATCATAGCATTTTCATGCTATGTTTTGCAGATTTACTAGGGAATTATAGGTGTGACAGCTTCCCGTTGCTTTCCACACCAGTGAAGGATGATGATGACGATGATGATGGCGATGGCCGGATGATTTTTGGGGACCGTACGGCCTTAAGCTTCCTGACATTTGTCTTACAGGTAAGGTAAAACCCCGAAGAAAAATCTCACCCAGGAGCCTGTCCTGACCGGGAATCGAACCCAAGCCCGCTGCATGATAGCGCAGCACGCTACCTCGAGACCACAGCGGTGCATATATATATATATATGAATGCTGAAATGGATAGAAGAAAGAAAGAGCGTACATGTGTGTGTATATATATATATATATATATATATACAGTGAAGAAAAAGTTCCGCACTAGGGGGATACATGGTCTTAACGTGGTATATTTTCACTTGTAACTGAAATCAGTATCAGACGCTTGATCTGGGGATAAAGGCGCCCGTCACGCAGGGCTGACAACCATGCTGACATCTGTGCCAGTTCTCTAAAAAAGTGGGAGCGATAACCTCTTATTAACTAAGTGGAGGAAATTGGTATAAAGGAACTTGTTAAAATTTTAACATAAGTTTATTTACTGTTTCTTTGGCATTTTTCTATATTAACTTAGGAGGTGATTGAGTATACGACACACACAAATAAAGTCAAAATTAATTAGCCATTTCCGTCCAAAAAAGTACATGAAAACTGAAACCACTCTCACATATGGGTGGAAATTGGTATAAAGACACTTTGTGTTTTTCACAGATTAAATCAAAAAGACTGAGCACAAAGTTTACAACAAAGTTCTAAAATTTAGTTGAACCTCCATTGTTGTTAATTACTTGGAAGATTCTCTTTGGCATTAACTAGTTGAGGGTGTTTATTTCTTCCACTGAGATTGAAGCCCACTCTTCCTGAATAACATTTTTCTGCTCAGTCACTGTCCCAAACTGCCGTCCATTGCGATACACACGCCTTGCCGGGATCCCCCATAAGTTCTCAATCGGATTTAAATAATGCCTTCTGACTGGCCACGTCAAAAGTGGTATTTCTTTCTTCCTGAACCACACCTTTGATTTGGCAGACACGTGAATGGAAGCATTATCTGGCTGAAAAATTAGATCTTCGCCAAATTTCTCATACATTCGTATCAATTAGGACTCCAGAAGCTCCACAGTGTAGGACTCAGAATTCATCTAGATGCGCATCCATGCTATTAATGATCTTCCTTTAAAGCAGAATGCTGCCCAAATCATAACGCTTCCACCACCGAAGTTTCTACTCATTCTATCTTGCTCTTCAGTACGGAGGTCATTCCAGTAATACTGAAGGCCATCAGACCCGTCCAGATTAAACTACTTCTCATCGCAGAACATTATTTTATTCCATTCTGAGGTCCAGGACATGTGTCCTTCAGCAAAAGTAATTCTAACTTTCTTATGTGCATTGTTCAGAGGTTTTTTTTTTTTAATTTTAGGTTCTTGTCTTCTGACAGAATTTGTCTTACTCGTCTGGCTGTTACTTGCAACTTCAAATCAGCCTGGATTTGAGAAGAAAACATACTTTACCTTTTGCTTTACGTAAAATGAGACGTTTAGTGCGCTCAGACAATTTTCTTGTCCGTCCATATTTCCCGCTTTTTTCCATATTGTGAGCCCAGTTGGACAAAATTATCAATGACACATCTTGAAGCCCAAATTTCGTAGGTATTTGTCTATTGGAAAGGCCCATCTCCTTGAAGGCACTAACTCTTGATTTCTCTTCATTTGATAGAGACTTTTCACGTGGCATTGTACGCACTGCTGACTTGTAACTGATGAATGATGCTCACAGACACGTTGTCTCCATGTAATTGCAGTGTTTTGTTTACATTTATGTCTCTGTAAGAGCTGGAAGTTGACCTGCCTTTATACCGATTTCCACCCCTAGGACAGCGTTTTCTTACATTTTACGTATTATTTACATATATAATAAATACTAAATGAGGAGACCGGTATGACATTATGTCCAAGATAATTATATGTAATCTATGACATACATACGGTATTTGCAAAAATATTTCAGGTTGTTTTACTACTAAAAGTTAGTGGCTTTATACCAATTTCCTTAACTATACTAGGGGCTATAGTGGGGTCACTTTTTTCACTTTGTTTTCAATTTACGGTCCACCTTCTCAGACTTCATTACTTAAAAAGAGGTGCGTAGAGAAAGTGCATGTTTAAGTGTTAGTATTTACTATCCTATTGTATGTGGGTGGGGTGATGAAGAGAAATGAGAATGCCTGTGCCAGAACGTAGCCACCATTGTAAAAGAAATAACGGGTCCCCATAAAAAAAACGAATCGGTGTCTACAGTAGGTCCTATTACATGTCGAAATAATTTATGTATATATTTTTAAATTTAATCCAGGGATCTGATACAAAATCTAGCAATTAACAATTGAGGGGCTCAGTGGAATAAGGGCCCATCCCAACCAATGGTTGATTTTAAGTTATTTGCAGATTATGTATCCTATGGCCATCTTCTGTTTATCTTTAGAAGCTCATAATTCTAACTTTGCTCAAAAGAGGGTAAATGAGACTTTATGTCTAAGAAAAATTTCTAACTTCTTCGCGCGCGCGGGGAATAAAGGCCCATCCCAACTGCTGACAAGTGACCGTATATTGTCCACTACTCTGTAGTCCGCTGGAATACTGACTAGCATTGACGGCAAAATATCAGTAAATGCAGAATGGCTGATGCGGCAGATTCTTGTGCAAATGGAAATGGTGTAATAAAATATAAGAAAAGAAAAACAAATGTGCAACAGTAGAATAAAATGAAACAGAACATTTTACGCAACAATGGAAAAGAATATATATCGGCCTGAATCAGTTGCTTCAAGAAGTGCGGACGAAATTGCTAGTTGCGTATTAAAAGCTGTGCCACTGATTGAAAAAAGTGCTAATAAAAATAAACTTATAATGTATATAGTGATTCATGTGTTGTTCAAAACAAGAATTATACAATAATGGGACTTTGGCTGTACAAGATTGATTGTGGTTGGTTTGAAGAAATTGAACATAAATTTCTTGTACCAGGTCACACTTTCCTTCCCTGTCATGCTGACTTTGGTGTGATTGAAAAAATTAAAAGAAATTCACAAGTGGTTTATACACCCGAACAGTGGGCTCACCTCATAAGAAAGAGTTGAACAAAAAACCATTTACAGTAATTGAGACAAATGCAGAAGATTTTAAATATTTGGATAACTTAAATGTTCACAAAGAGAAATGTGACGCTGGACAACCATAAGGTAGACATCAGGAAATCATCTCAGTTTCGTTTTGTGGAAAACAGACACGTAATATACATAAAATCTATTTTCAGTGATTTGGCTTTAGAGGAAGTAATAACCCTTTAAAAAAGGGAAAGGAAAGTGTCCTGTATTACGAGATGTAATGTTGATAACATAATATCCTAATGATAGGATGATAAAGAAGACATCATGACTCTCATGACATTTGTACCACCTGTACAACAGATATTTTAACAGTAGCCTTAAATCAGATGATGATAATATAAATGCTGCAAACGTAGAATACGTAGATTAATGCAATATTCAAGTTAAAAAGTGTTATTTAATTTGTTTATTTATGTTGTATGTTTTATATTCTCAATTTTCTTTTTCTTTGATTAGACATATGAAACAACGTAGTGGTTTATACATTTGCAGGCAGAAAGCCTATTTTATGTACAAGACATGTACCAAATATTATCTATGTGTGCTCTATATATTTTACTCAATGTAGAATTTAATAAAATGCTATTTTTCTCCAAACTTAGTGCAGTTGGGATGGGCCCTTATTCCACTGACCCCCTCAATTATTCACCACCGTCTCCCTTTACCCCGAGATTTAAACTTTTACATTTTAAATTCCGGTAATTTACCAGTACTAGGTTTTCATCCCTTAGACCGATTTTCCACAAACATTACCGAACGAAGTACATATAAGCTATTAATCCACACTATCTAGTTTAATCTAGTCTATACCCGAACATCGGTAGGCTGAAATTATGTTTCGCTTATTTCTCTACAGATTTTAGCGAGTGACATGTGATTAGTACATTGCCTCAAATATATGTCTAGTAGACAACTAAGTTATTTGTTGGATGGAAAGACGAATTAAATTTTTCTTAGAGACACTATCTGAGGCTTGTTGTTCTTTTACGAACCCGAAAATATTCAGACTCGCGATCCGCAGCTTAAATTCGTTCCAGGAGGACTGTCATTGGACTTTTCCATCCTTATCCCAGCAGAGTTTAGACCGGCAATCCTAGGGATAAAAGACAAATAAATTAGCCCCCAGGCCACCGAGGGGCATGCGCAGTAAATACCAAGTGATCTATCTATATGCAATGGCGTAACAGCTTAATTCGGGTATTAGCTCTCCTTTGTTAGGAGTTACTAGACCAAGTTAATTTATTTACGTTTATTTCCCTAAATATGTCATGAATGGTAAGCGGTCAACATACCGATCCAATGAGATATCTAGTAGTCACGTTATCCTACTAGGATGAAGGCGGTCGGTAAAGTTTGCTCAGAGGCCCCTTTATTCTGGATTAAGGATTCTTACGAGCCTGTAAATCTTCAGCCTGGGGACCCACGGCTTAACGTCCCACCCGGAAGACTTGCTACCAAGTGATAATTAAATCGATTTCTTCTTTAGACTGTTTTCCATTTATTTTTTCTCGACGATCCGGTATGTAGTAAGCAATATTGCTTTATTGCATCCGCCACATTAACCATAATGCACTGTAAGGCCTAATGAAATATGGGCGACTAGAGGGCAAATTCCATAAAATATTCTAGTGAATGCAGAGGGGATCCGTAGAATCCCCACTTACAGTTTTTATATTACAATTTAGAGAACGCATGCAATCTATGACGTAAAATTTCAAGTTTGAAGAAAAAAACTGTACCATCACGATCACAGAGTTTCACTTACCATTGTTTTAAATTGGTGCAGAATAATAAGTTTAAGAGTAATAGGTTCACCATAATAGCAAGAATCGTTGCATTCTTTGAAAGACAGGACACAAAATGATGTGTATTTCGACCGATGTTCATTCTTTGGAATAGGAGCACCAAATTACCCTTAAGACAAACTGTGTTCAGTGCATATTACGTTTCGTTTATCTCAACTGAAAGACTTGTTCTGCCCACATATTAATTTATTTATTTTGTTAACGTACGGAGCGCTGTTAGAGTAAACTAATTTAATGAATAATATTTTATATGAAGACACATCGTTCACTAAACTTTACTGGAGAAAGTATCTAGCGAACAAGTATCAAGTAGACTACTCGCGAACAGCCAATCTTTTATCCCTGCCAGGTATCGAACCAGTGAGGAAGCAGATATCTTAGTATGATGTTGAATCATTATTTTTGAGAGATTGTTTCAGAATTTAGATGTTAAGAAATGAAAAATGTCCACAGCCGTGGTTTCGGGGTGACGTTGTTGCCTTATACGAAGCGGTGACAGGTTCAACACCCAGTAGGAATACGATATCAGGATGAGGCTTTTCGGGGTCTTTCATCACCTGTAAGACAAATGTCAACAAACTGTTTAACATTTAACATTTGTTCCTTAAGGTCGTCAAACGATCGTCAAACATCATCTGCTCATCATAATTATAAACATAGTATAGTATGAATTGTCTCATTGGGTCGGTGTGCTGACCGCATGCCATCCATGACACCTAAGAGCAAATAAGAAAACTGAAAATTAACTTGGTCTAGTAACTCCTTACAAAAGAGAGGCTATTGCTCAACAATGGGTTACGCCATAATAGATAGATAGTATGAATATTTGAGTAAGTGTTATGTTTCGTTTTAAACTTTCGTGTTGTCTTAGAAGACGCCCTGGATTGAGACACTTACTCATTCGGGGACGCTCTCTATGTCGTTGTGAGGTCAAAAAATTTAGTGATCTTGAGTTTAAAATCCTCTCCGGACATTTCGTGTCACTGTAAGACCGGGGTGACTTAAGACACGTAGAAGAGAGAGATTAAATTAAAGTAAAAAGGGGGCGAAAGGAAATAAAACTAAAAATATACTAAACAATGTCTATCGATGGTATCACAATTTAATATTCAAATTAATTCTCACAAACTTTGCAGTCAACATTTAAACAATGCAATGTACTTCAACTGACGGCCGCGGTGGTCTGGTATTTATTTTTTTGCTTCTAATTCGGAAGGCCGTGGTACAAATCCGGCCGGAGTCGATGGATTTTTACGGTAGAAAAATAAATGCGACAAATCCTCTTGGAGGGAATTTAAGCAGTGGGTTTCGAGTCTGAAGATTTTCGGGCTCGTAAAAGAACCTCAGTCCACTGCGTCGTACGCATCGGGCTGGATACGATTCCCGGTTGGATCATGTTTCCTGGGTGATATTTTTTTTTTCCTATCTGTAAAACAAATACTTTTAAGACCCAAAAGTTTTTTCGAACGTAATCTTCGATCATAATAATTATCATATTCGACATGATTAGTATGAATGTGTTTCGTCATATTGTGTTGTCTCGGAGGAGCCCCTGACATTGAGCTGATCACTCATTCACTGAAGTCCTTCATGTCCTTGTGTTATCAAAAAAGTAATTTATGTGTGTCGTCCACAAATTAAAATGCCTCTCCATACAGGCGATGCAACTGTAAAGCCCAGATGGCAGGTAGCATGTAAAAATTACCTAAAAGATGAGAAGTTAAACTGCGATGATGAAAAAGTTGAAGAAGTAAACGAACCTCAAGCCTAAATTAGTGTCTCTGAGTAAAATGTAACCGCGTTTCGAAGTAATAGCTTAATATGCATACTGTATTCTGAGGTGTGAGTATAACATCTGCTTGAATCTGAGCTGCAGATCTGAATGTTGCGTCTCGTACGGTTTATGGTAATACAAATTAAATTGCCTTCCTCCCAACTGCATCTATTAATAATTGTGAACGTGAAATTTCGTAACGCTTTGGCTTTGCAGACGGATTTCCCCAGATGCTAGAGGCCTTGTCAGTTTGAAGCACTCGCTTATCACTTCTCAGACTGATTAATCCAATTCATTATCACTCACGCTTATCCTTCCTCCTGCGAGACGTAGTGTCCACAACTTGCTCCTCATGTTGTGTGCGAATTCTGCCTAAATTAAAACAGCTCTAACAGCTAAAATCAATTCAACAATATTTATCAATAGGAGATCCCGTCTTGTTTTCAGTTCGAATCAAATTATTATTCTACGTAATCAGGCTCATTTCTATTTACATAGATATAATTTTAATATTAGGTCCATGTCTTTAAATTGACGAATAAATATTTTAGCAAATTGCGAATGAACGTTCCTACAGAGATTATTGTAATGAAAATATTTATGAAACATTTTTACAAATCTTTATGGACAGCCAAAATGATACAAATAAAGTTTTATATATAAGATAAGTGGTGAGAGATATCACAGTTAATATGTAATCAAGAAATGTATGCCAACCAATACAAATATGCATTCTGAATGGTTAGAAAATAATATTCCATGCTTCATATACCATGGTTGAAAATGCTCGACCGAAAAGTTTTCGTACAATTAAATTTAATTTTAAACCTACACAATTAGCATCTTCCCCTAGGTGTGTGTAACATGCCACAGATAATGGGGAAGGTGTCAGTAATATTAGAAACTCACAGTTTTCAATATACAAGTTTACAATAATACTTCATATTTATTTCCTATTCCTATCGGTATTCCGCTTAACATAATATAATATAAATTTTGTTTCTAGTTTAAATTTGTCCAAATATTTTGCCAAAATGTTACTTATGTGTGTAAAATACTCTCTTAATCCAAACTAGAACAGTAATCATTATGTACCTTCTCCAAAGTCCTCGTGAATGCATGCCACATTTAGAACCCTCCATGTCATAAAACTAGCTTACACCAATCCACATTAAACATCATACTCGGCTCCTGTATAGCTGCCGCTAGAGACCGGTAGGTTTACTTCTATGTTTTTGGAAGTTTGTGTCTTCTTGTTATTCAGCTGTATGTTCTTTTTATACTATCTATGTAATACGACGAATTATTCTTTTAGTAGTTGTTACTATGCCGCAGCGATGTTGTGCAAAAAAGTCCCAATTTCATTAATATCACAGGTCGGTTACATGCTTTCCAAGTATCAAAGCAAATGAATTCGCCCTCCGTGTCCATTTGCAATGACAGAAAGACGAACAGTTGTCGACAAGCAGTCGCGGAATACAATCACAGTGTTTTCAAAGCAGTAACAAAGAATACGGTTAAAAATCTTATGTATCAGACGACCTACGACACCACAGTGTCAACAAGGTCTGTACAGTGTAGGGGCGTTACCTTACCGAATGGTTGCCAACGAGTTACAAATTTCAGAAAAGGACGCGAAACTATGTTGGATATTCCCTCGATCTGGACATCCACCTATGTGTAAATGTACAGACGGTCTCCGCGTTAGTGGATCTAAAAAGAGCAGTATTTATCAGTATATCACATACATTAAAAGTTATTTACTTTATGTAATATTAATAACATTTATTAACTTGAAATAGAAATAATTGTATAATTAAATGTATATTAATACAAACCACTTAAATTTAAATATATATTCATTATATAATCATTTATATATTACTAGCTATATATATATGTTATATACCATATATATATTTCAAAAAGTTAATTATATATAAATTATTTATAATATATGCATTCAATATGTATATAAATACACTTGTAAATAAATATGGATTAATAATTATTAAATTTGTTAATAATTAGATAAATTAGAATATAATTTATCTTATTAAGATAACTCTCTATTATATAGGAGAATACTTTATTGCTCTTTATTGTGGGAAGGGACAATTTATTCATATATCTATACATGGAACATGGTTATATATTATATTGTCTAAGGACATATGAAGTGAGTTTCTATTTATACTGTTTTTGAGTCGGGCAGTCCTTCATTTACAAGGGGAGGCAATTCCAGAGTCGAGTGCATGAAACCAGGAAATATGAGGAATAGAGAGATGTTCGATGTAGAGGAACAGCTAGAGTTAAATTTTCTCTCGATCGTGTGTTTAAGTTATGGTGGGAGGATAGCGAATGAAAGCGAGTAGAAATATAAAGGGGTGATGAGGTGGGCCAAGTGTTGCATACGAAGCAGAGACAATATATATTTCGCCTGTCTTCCAATCGGAGCCAAAACAACATTTCAAATACTGCAGTTATGTGGTCTGATTTTGGGAGGTTGCATGTATAACGTGCACATGTATTATGAACTCGTTGCTGTCTTTGTCCGAATGTTATACTCATGTCAGTTAAGAGTAAGTCAAAATAATCGAAATGCGGAATAATCAAAGTTGCGAGAAGTACGTTTTTCAATGAAGAAGGATGGAAATGTTTCAAACGCTTTAGGGAATTGACGATTGAATGTAATTCCACCAGGATAAATAAATAAATATTTAGACGACATAATATTAACTTATAATATTAGTAGTAGTAGGACTTTATTAGACAAAAAGTAAGATATTTACAATATTATTTACAAATATGGGTCGCACGGGCAGTAAGCCGTACGTGCTATTGACAGTACGTTGCAATAAAGTAATAATTGGTACTAGTGTAAAGAAAAATAAACAACAAAAACAGCAATAACGTTACAATTACATAAAGAAAACACAATAATATTACAATTAAGTAATAACACAATAGCATTATACACTAGAAAAACCTTAACATTACAATTACATAAAGAAAACACATTAATATTACAATTAAATAATAACACAATAGCATTATACACTAATTAATTTATATATAATTGTTAATAATTAATGGTATTGCATTTTGATAACATATATTTATTCATGAATGAGTGTTGTCCTTATTTTTCGCGTTTTGTCCAGAAATTTACCGAGGTTTATCCAATTTTCTGGATTTACCAATAACTCGTAACATGCCAATCTTTACATGCCAATCTTCCCGATTTGAATTTAGAAATCTTTCCGGTAATAACTGACGTCTCCAATATTATAAATCATTACATTTTCCTAATATATGTATCTCATCTTCAAAGTTCACGCACATTGGACATATTCGCATATCGTAATCGTCGCTAATTTTTAGAAATTTCCATGCCCCTAGCCTAAACCAAGCAAGCCCTGATCTCTCCTTAAATCCTAGGTTGAGTATATACGATTCTTTTCCCCAGACGTGTTTTAGGTCTCTTTGTAAACACAGTGAGCGTTTTCCTGTACATTCGGCGAAAGTATCTTGTTGGTTTATATCTAAGTACCTCCTCCTTATTTTTCTCCACACGTTCTTGCGATTTTCAGTCCCATTTTCCCATATCCAGCCCATCCCAATCTTTTGCAGTTCTCTCCTAACCTCGTCTACCCAAAATTTAACATCTAAGTTTTTAATTTGGTGGTCGTAACAAATTGCTCTAAGCATTGTTTGTTCACCTTGGATTACTCGCAACCAGTATTTGAGTACACGAATTTTACAGTTAATATCGTCCTGGAATGACCCGAATTCATATAAAATTCCACAGTTAGAAACGGCCTTACTAAGTCCTGTAATATACTTTAGTAAATGCGTATATACCTTATTTAGTATTTCCGTTCTTTGGAAACCCCAAATCTCACTACCATAGTGCATTACTAGCCTGACCATCGCTGCATACATTTTTTCTAATGTGCTGACTGGAATATCAGGCACTCGACCCAGAATACCGAGTACACTGTTAAGTTGTCTCCTCCCTTTAAATAATGCTATATCAATATGTTTTTTCCACTTTCCGTTCATTTTCAACGTCGTACCAAGATATTCAAAATGTTTCACGTTTTGAAGTACTTGATCTCTGTATTTCCATTCCTCTGCTCTACCATAAACCGTCCCATTTTTAAAGGTCATTGTTTTTGTCTTACTAACATTTACAGTCAATCCCCAATTCCTACAGTATATTTCCAGTAGGTCAAGACCTCTTTGCAATCCCTTGATTGTCTTGGAACAGATAATTAAATCATCTGCATAAAACAGGACTGGGATTCTATAACATTTCCTATCTCCGGAGCCTCAATTTCTCCTTCTAGCATTACGTCTACAATATCATCAACGAATAGATTAAATAGCATTGGTGATAAAATGCAACCTTGTCTCACTCCCCGATTGGCTTCACTGCTCTCTGTAATGTGCCCTTGGTCTACTTTTATACAAAATTTAACATATTTATAAATTGACATTAAAGCATGTATCATTTTATGAGACAATCCTTTCCGATTTAATTTTTCCCAAAGTGCGCTTCGGTCCACAGTATCAAATGCCATCTTAAAATCAATGAATGCACAAAATAATTTACCCCCCTTCATTTTCAGATTGTCATCAATTAATGTTCTCAGAACAAATACGTTGTCCACCATGGAGTACCCTTCTCTAAAACCTGTCTGATATTTTGAGAGCCTATGCTCTCTTTCGCCCATTGTCTTATTCGTTCATAAAGTACTTTACAATATATTTTTCCGAACACTGACAAGAGACAAATTCCCCTGTAACTTTCTGGTATCTGTGCCCCACCTTTCCCTTTGTATAGCGGTTGTATGACACCTGTCGCCCAGGCTGCCGGATAATCTCCTCCATTAAAAAGTTTGTTGAACGCAGTTTTCAAAACGTCTAATAATTTATTGTATGATATTATATTTTTCAAGAATTCCCCTTGTATTCCATCAATTCCAGGTGCTTTACCATTCTACATTTAATGGGAAGAAACCACTTCATTTTCCAGTAATTGAATATGAATTGGGTCAGGGATCTCAACTATATTTCCTTGATTATATCTTAACCTCTCATTTCCCAGCACCCTATCAAAGTAACTTCTCCATTCCCCGGGCGTTATTCTTGTCCGATTTATTGACTTTACTTTGAGTTCCCTTAACTCTTTCCATATGTCCGCAATGTTCCCACTTTCAGTCGCGACTCTCATTTCTTCGGATTTCTTATTTTGACATGCTAGTTTTGTTTCTGCCAATAATTCTTCTTATATTCCTTTCTCTCTTGCGCATAATTTTTTCTGCTTTCATCTGTGCTTTCTTTTCTAAACTTTAAAAGACTACTTTCGACAAATTTGTTCTTCTTTCTACATGCATTATTGTACCACCCTTTGTCCTTCTGGTTCAATGCGTATTTAACCTTGAATTTTTCTCCTGCTTTTTGAAAACATTCTGTCGAAGTTTTAATAATTTCCTCCCCGCTAAGATCATTTAATTGCAGATCCTGTATTAGCGTTTCCAAACTCGTGATAAATTCTTCTCTCAGATCCTCGATCCACCTGAAACGTGTAATTGGCCGCAATATTGTTGCCACCTCATCATTAACTGTCTCACTAATACCTTTCATATTTAAAATAAGTTTGTTTGGGAAGTGGTGTGATTCGATTCTGGAAACTATACAGAAATTACTTAGGACTGGAATCATGTCTTGTGTGCATATTGAATAATCGATTACGCTACTTCCATTTTTATTAATAAATGTCAGTTCTCCATTTGTATCTTCCCCATATTTCCCATTCAGAATTTCAAGTTCAAATGCATCGCAAAAAGCTAACAATTGGTTTCCTTCTGAATTTAAAATTCTCCTATATTCATAGTGCATCGTGTACAGTGAGATGTCTGTGTGTTGACCATAGATAACTGTATATTTCATCGATACAGCGTATTAATATCTGTGCCTTCCCTCCTGAACTGTCCTATACCTACCTCTTACTGAGTCACAAGTGTCAGCGCGTTGGGATTGCGCGGTATGTGATGTACCTCGACACGGAAACCTAAAGTCAAGTATTCCTTCAGTCTTCTTCGAGAGTTTAACATCTTCGTTTGGGCGAGAGATTCCAAGCTGCGAGTCCCTCGGCCCACAAAGTTTACTGCGTTTGGTTTATGTTGTAATGCTGTGAAGAAACCAAGACTTTGATTTCGTGTGTATGGGAAGATGAATGAAAATTCTATGGAAAGGTTTATCATTTATTGCCACTTAAATAATTCAGAGAAGACTGTTAAAGAATTGTTTATTATTTTCTTATATTTCTTTTAAATATGTTTGAAATTTGAACAGCAAACTACATAATTTATTTAAAATCCATTTATACACTTTACGACTCACATTTTGTTAAAATACACATACTTTTTATTTACATGCCTGCTAATAATGTAGCCTAATGCCACTTGAATCTTAGTAAACATGTCACAATATGTTAGTTAAATATTTCCCCGACTTTAGCTAATGATTAGTAAGATTGACATGTTTAGCTTATATAGTCATAGCTTGAATCCTTACAGAATATGTTGACTATTTATCTATTTAAATTGTCTAGTACCTTGTCCATTAAGAGAAATTAAACACGTCTATGAACAGAGCCCAGCCATAGACTCTGCTTGGAATTAATAATTAAAATTAGCATGATCTTAGGTTCTTATTTTATATATGCGATCGATGATATGCCATGTTATTAGACATATGTTATAAACACTATAATCTATATTTGTGCGAGCTTCAGTTTTAGAACCAGAGCTTTGAGAGTGAGTTTGCAGATTTATTAATATTATTCTTGGGACCTTAGAGCACTTATAGCAATTTCAACCCGTGCAATAGGATAATAAGGTAGGGTAATTGTAATGGTCAAATATAACTATTTTGGGCTTAACTTCTCCCCACATTAGCTATGTCTTACAAATGAAGAAAAATTAACAAAAAAAATTCAGGTTACTTGTCCCGACCGGGATCGAACATTGGCCCGATCTCAGAGACAACAACATTACCGCTAGACCACAGTTCTCGGTTATTACATTTAATTAGCTTAAATTACTTTTTTTATTATTCGTAAAGATTTAAGTACATCAGTGTCTTATACTTTTATTCCAAGTTTCTTAATTATTTTTCTAATCAAAATTCTCAGTTTTAATTCGGTCACTGCGGATTTCTAAAAATCGCGTGTTTCGTTCGAATGCACGCAACGGTTGACATAGCTATACCTGGGCTACATAGAAAATAGTTGCATCAGGCTCAGTCTACAATTTATTGACCACTACTTAAAACGATTTTAACCTCTGACCTCCCTCAACTGCAGTTTTCCATATCAAGTTCTTTGAACTTTTTTAAACAAATAGATCAAAAAGTTCACTTGGAAGATATTACAAAACTTATCGTTTGAATTACGGGCAATTATCACGAACTATTTACATTATACAAATCCTTTACTTTCTTCGTATTTTAAATAGTAATAATCATAATCATCCGGTATCATGACAGCTGCCGCCGTCTTCCGGAAACCAAACGCCATTCCTCATTGATTTTTCTCGAATCCTCTAGCCAACAAAATTTTACTTTTTTTCTGTAACTGGCATGGAAACAGCTAATATTTATGTTTTCGGGTGTGCTGATAAAGAAAATGATACTTAAAATGCAAGATTAGCTCTCGTTTTAAAGTTATGCTAACTTTACGTTATTGCCTATGTGAGCTTAGGCATGTTTTTATCCCTTGGAGAAAAGTCACTGAAGAGCAAACGCTATGCCTGGCATTTGTAATTTTCTGCTGGTGATTTCCTAATTAGTGTCCAGCAGTAATCGGCTAACATTGATGAACTCCACATTTCCTGGTATCTCATTTTCATGTGCGAAATTTGCTGGTGGAAGCGTTCTCCGTGCTAGTTGCTTACAGTACCACAGTTGTCAGGATAACAAGTCCAAGTGGGAATCTAAGAAATGTAACTTTAAGGACATGTTACACTCCAGTCTATCGTAGCAAAGCAGAAGATTTGCCACAAGATCCTTATAGTTTTCTGTCCTCTTATTTCCTAGGAAGTTTATATGCATTTGCGAAAATCCATCCCAAGCTAACTTTTCATTACATGTCAGGATGGTGTTGATATGCCCATCTGTACAATTTCTGTATCTGGGGATCCACGAAAATCCCTTCTTGTTTCGTCTGACTAAGCCGTGGAAATTTCTGGCGCAAATAGATAAATGCTGCCCCCGTTTTGTACATAGCCTTAACGAAGTTTTTTATTAGGCTCAATTTTACATGAAGAGCAGGGAGAATTACGTTCCTGGATTCGACAAGTGCTTCTTGTATTACGTTGAGAGGACTGGTTCAAGTGATTAATGTTTAGGCCAATCTTTCTTTTTATAATGAAGAGCTATGACGCGGTTATCCCAGAGGCACTGGAAGTAACATAACTTAGTATAGCCCTGTTGTAGCCCAAATAGTATGCCTAAGATTATCAGATCCCCGGAAATCTGTCATTTAAACTTGTCATAGTTGAATCGCAATAACAATGTTTCATGTTAACATATATTTCTTTCATCCAAGGTGCGTACCCATTCGGAGTCAATGGTAACACGTTGCCTTTATGCAGTAGGACACACTTGTGACTTATTTTGGAGACGTCGATGAAAAACCTCCACTCAATACTTTTACAGTTAATGCCCATAGCTGCCATTAGTCCCTAAAGAGAGTAATGTAAGTATTGGCTTTAAAATTGTCTATTAAAGCTTTTTTAAGCGTGGATACATTGTGAAACACGTTACGTATAGTAATACGCTCTTCTGCGTCAAGACGTAGGGGGTCATGACATCTCACTTTGGCCTTACGTTTGCAAATTGAAGATTGAAATTTTGCACACACATTGCGTGCACCTCTTAGTATGTTTCAGTTGATTTCGAGATCTGTGTATTAACACAGGAGGGTACAGTGGACCCGAACTTAGAAACAAGGGACTTTTGGAAAAAAAGTCCAAATTTCCCTCAATTTTTCCCGCCTCGGTTACATGACAAGGACCTTTGAATGGTACCGTTTAAAGATTGTACTTATCTGTAGAGAATGAGGTTCGAAGCACGATCCTAAGATAAATAGTGATGTTGATGTAGCTCCTTGCCTGAAATTAGCCCAAACAAAATCTTAATTCAGAAGATTTTAATGCACCTCCTTCAAGTTGAAAATGAGAGCTAATTTGAGCTTTTCTTGCCTTTTTCGTTTTCAGTGTGGTCGATATACTTATGAAACATTTACTTCATTCCAGTTACATTTTCACTGTTGGCTAGTGTAATCATAGCCGCTTGCCCACATTTTATCCAGGTTTTCTTTGGTCTTACTTTCTTCCTCCTTCCAATTCGGACCCATTCCATAATAAGTTTAGGCAATCTTTGCTGCGGCATTCTTTTATAATAATAATAATAATAATAATAATAATAATAATAATAATAATAATAATAATAATAATAATAATAATAATAATAATAATAATAATAATAATAATAATAATTATAATTATAATTATAATTATAATAATAATAATAATAATAATAATAATAATAATTATAATTATAATTATAATCATAATAATAATAATAATTATAATCATAATAATAATAATAATTATAATCATAACAATAATAATAATAATAATTATAATCATAATAACAATTCTAATTACAAACAGATTTTAAATATTTACGCATATTTTTGTGCCAAAATATTTATTTTCTTTCTCCACTCGTTCATATCCATCCATTCTCTATCTTCCAGTACTCTTGTTCTCATTACAGTTCTTATTTAATGCATCCACGAGTTTCGAGGTCTTCCATTCTTTCTTCTTCCAGGTGAACACCATTCCAATGTTTTTCTGGGTAACCTTTCTTCTTGCAATCGTTGTACATGTCCATACCAATTTAATTGTTTATATCATATATAATCTACTATTGAATATTTCATATTCATTTTTTCTCATCTGACTTTGTTTCTTCTTTTTCTAAATTTGAACATCATACTACTCTCCACAAGAAATCCATTTCCATAGACATAACTTTAATAATAATAATAATAATAATAATAAAAATAATAATAATAATAATAATAATAATAATCACAATAACAAAGAAATTGACAATAATGTTCTCAGGATATTCTAACTGAAAACTGAAGATAAATAAATGCAACAAATAGTTACTACATTTTATCATCATCATCAGCATCCGGTATCATGGCAGCTGCCGCCGTCTTCCGGAAACCAAACGTCATTGCTCTGTCCATTCATTGATCTTCTTCTCCTCTTCTGATATTCATAGCTGCTTGTACCCCTTCTATCCAAGTTTTCTTCAGTCTTTTTATCTTCCTTCTTTCTATTGTGATCCATTCCATAACAATTTTAGGCAATCTTTGCTCTGTCTTTCTTTTGACATGGCTCCTCTCGTACACCCATAATTTCCTTTATTTCTTTATTTCGTATTCTATCCATTCTACATTTTCCAGCTGATCTTCTTAAAACACCCATTTCTGTACTTAAAATTGTTTTCATTTCCCTGATAGGAATTTTCCAGACTTTAGCACCATATGTTAAAAGGCTCTGTATTATGGTTCGATATATTTGTAATTTTCTATTTTTTGTAATATTTTTGCTCCACCAAACAGAGTCTAAAGCATCTATTGCTTGTTTTGTTTGTGCGATTCTATTTTTAATTTCCACTGTGATCACTCCTGAATGGTCTAATTTTTTTCCTAAGTAAGTGCATTCAATACTAGGTTTTAGCCCTTCCCCATTGTTGAAATTTATATTTTCCGTTTCTTCTCCTATACACAGCTATTTAGTTTTCTCAATGTTTATATAATGTCCCTATTTTTCATATTCTTCTTTTAGTGTTTTAGCCAAATATTCCATGTTATCGTGGTCTTGTGCTATTAATACCTGGTCATCTGCAAAATTGAGTGAATATACATGTGTATTTTGGATTGGTATGCCCATTTTGTTGTCATTTTTTTCCTCCAGTCTCTTAGTAATCTTTCGAGATAAATTTTGAGTAGAGTTGGAGATAAATTTTGAATAGAGTTGGAGATAAACACCCGTGTGGAGTTGCCAGTCTCCCATCGGGCGCCTCCCCAGGTGGCGGATAGAGGAATGCTCTCCAGATATCGCGGCTACCGGGGAAATAAAATACCCAGGGAGGACCTAAACTAGCGCTGTTGCCTTGCAGTAAGTTACTGGACTATCAATGGCTAGAGGAAGAAAACGTTGAACAAAAAATTACCCGTCCCCCAGTTTGGGGGTTGATGCATCTGGCAAGCTCCTCGTTCATCATAAAAAGAAAAAAATGCTAAAAAACCAAACATCATCCCTCGGATAAACACTCTAGGGCAATTAAAACTAAGGAAATGGACTTGCAAATTGGCACACAGAATACTCAAGGCTGCAAAAATAAAATGGAGGAAGTAATCAAAGAAGTAGATGCTTTGAAATTAGATTTGGCTATTTAAACAGAAACAAAGACGAAAATCACAGGGAATGAAACATTAGGCAATTATATATACCTTTACTAAATTTTAATAAAAGAACTTAAATATTTTTTCTCTACTATTAGTAGTTTGAATGATTATAAATTTGAGCCTATTCTGGTCCCAAAAATATATATGCCTTGATATGGATATCTTGTAAATTGTCATCCTTGACTCCTTCGTCCTTTGGCTTTATATAACAATTCCAGTGTTATATTGGTTACCGTTACTTATTCTGAATAATAGAAGATTTTGGGAGGATATTACGAGACACTCACCAAGTTTTTTTTAATTGCTCCTTCAAATTCTGTAATTTTTTGCCCCAGCTACGTTGATTTATTATATTTGATATTTAAAGTATTGCATTTCAAGGTGTAGATCCTGTCAGAAGTAAAATTGTACTGGACAATACAATTTTGGAGCAGGTGAATAATTTTACATATCTAGGATGCAATATCTCACATGAAGAAGAAAAGGACGTAAATGCAAAAATATCTAAATTTTTAAGAATTTTAGGGTTAATAAATTCTATCTTCAAGCCACAGTTAGTCCAAAAGCATTCAAGACTGAAAGTGTATAAAACACTGGCTCTTCCAACTCTTTTGTATGGTAGCGAAGTATGGACGTTGAAACAGAAGGATATACAGAGACTTAGATCTGCTTAAATGAGATATCTTCGGAGAACTGCAGGATACACACTTCTAGATCACAAAAAAAATGAAGACATCTTAGAAGAATTACAGATGGAATCTTTAGAAAACAAAATTTCTGATTATAAGTCAAGATGGATGCAACATGTTCATCGAATGGAAGATCACAGAATACCCAAACAAATGTTAAGATATCAACCTGCAGGAAGAAGAAGACCAGGACGTCCACTCAAAAGACTTCTGGATGGTGTTACTCTTGAGGCCGAAACAGGTCAACAAATGGCCTAAATTCGTGAATGTACTATGATGATGATGAAATTATTGCTATGAAACGGTTAATAATAAATAATCCTGTTTCTTGATAGGATATCAGGTTCGGTTCCAGGATAGTTTTTTTTTGGTTAACTATGGTTTAAAAGTTGACTCTTCTCAGAGGATTAGGGTATTCAGTATAGGTGTCCCCTCCAAAATAAATAATTTTATTCGATAATAACTTGGATCTCTTTATATTTTTTCATTGCATAATCATCACCGTATTATTTTCTACTTATTCGCTTGTATTTCACGTATATTTAGAAATATTATATCTTACTCAACCTACCAGATCAAGTTTTACCTAAGGAATGATAAAATCGCCATATTAACTTTTTAGCGATTTATTAAAAAACGTGACCTCATACAGTATTCCTATTAGTCAGTTCCTATTCATTATTAAATTTACTCCAATTGGTCATATGAAAGCATTAATTACAAATCACTGCCCATTGTACAATTTATTTAATATATTTAAACAATAATTTAAAACTAAACATCTTCAGTATCCATCCATCCATAGTAATTCTGCCCTAGGGCAGGTCTTTCACTGCAATCTTAGCATTTTGATGCTATGCTTTGCAGCTTTACTAGGGAATTGTAGGTGTGGTAACTTCCCGTTGCTTTCCACATTGGTGAAGGATGATGATGATGATGGCCATGTGCTTTCGAGGACCGTTGGGCCTTAAAGTTTTCCTGACAGGTGAGGAAAAAACCCGAGAAAACCTCATCCAGAAAAACTGCCCCGACCGGGGATTGAACTCGGGCCCACTGCGTGACAGGGCAGCTCGCTACCTAGAGACCACAGCGGTGAACATGTTAGTATAATAATAATAATAATAATAAGAAGAAGAAGAAAATAATAATAATAAAAAGAAAATAATAATAATAATAAACAGAAAATAATAATAATAATAATAATAATAATAGTAATAATAATAATAATAATACATCTTCTTCCTCACTTCACGGGCTAGGCAAATTGCCTGTACCGCCTCACAGTTATTCTGTCCACCTTTTCACAGGCCTTCCTTCATTCTTTGAACCTCTTGGCTTGTAGTTAAATGCTGAAATAGATAATCTTGTTATATTTATTCTTTCTACATCTCTAAACAATTTATCTCTATATTCCTCTATAATTTAGGAACGTTCGGGTAATGTGGACCCTTCTGTTTAGGTGGATCCTATTTATATCTTCTTTAAATGGTGCTGCCCTCGAACAGAAAATATTTTAACTTCTTCCTCTTATCAACTTTGACGGGTTCAAGACCAGTTTCTTTTATGATTTATGCGAAAAAGGGTTTGTTTGTGGTATTTATAAAAATTACAGTTTTCGAAGCTAAGAATCAATTCATAATTTCTGCTATTGAACATTACAAATGTTGAAAAACTCCTAAATATATTATATTATGTAAATGCTATTTTAATATATTCACGGGTTTGGTGACATGGTGGCTGTATAAAATAATTAAAAATAACAAAAAATTCAGTTAATGTGGACCCTCCACGAGGAACTGGGTCCTCTTTACATGAATACGTATATTTTATCAATGAGGATGCTAATTGTAAAAACATTCACTTAATTAATTTCATTTAATATCCTTGTAATTTTACTAAACCCAAAGACCGTCGCTTTCTGCAGTTGAATAAGGCGTGAATATTGTAATCAACAATAATTTGTCAATACATTAAATAAATATAAACTATTTTTAATTACGATCATCCATGAATATTTTCAGATTAATCTGTGCCTGTCTGTATGCATTAATAGAGTAATAAACTTAGAAATACACTAAAACTAAGTTGGACACTGTGGTCCACTTTATCCGAATATGGAAGTTAAACTAAGCCTTTCTTATAATGCAAAAAAGTTTATAAATTATGAAAATGATTTCACATTTGAATAAAATAATGTATTTCATAGTTTCTCTAATGACAATCACTCTAATTAAACATAATTCCTTAATTAAAAGAAGAAAAACAACAAATTCAAACAGGGGTTCAAATTACCAGACGTTCCTCTACAATTTAATTAACCATTAAATTGACGAGTATCCTAGGCCTATAAGATACATTAGTTTAATTTGTTTGAAATGTTTTATAAAGTAATATGAAAATGAATCAATAGAGATTATTTAAATGTATGTCAAATTAAACAGACAACGCTATTCAAAAGGTAATAAGTTATCATAGTTTTATTTTCTCAGCAGTCCGACATGTTTAATTAAATTAGTACATGACATTAAATATCATAGACTGCAAGGGCAGGACATGTGACATGAATGGGGAAACAAATAGGACCATGGACGCTTCTTGTAGGAAAACCAGAGGAAAAAGGCCCAGTTGGTTGAACAAGAACGAGATGGGAGAATAATATTAACCATGATTTTACGGAAGTGGATTATACAGGATATGATTGGAAAACATTAACTCACGAGAGGGATATATGGAAAACTTACGGCTGCGGAGTCATGAGCCTACGGATTCGATAGTTCCTGTGAGTAGTTAGTCAAATGCTCAATCTAAGAAAAGAGATATATTCCATATATCAGCGAAATCAGGTGACAATATCTATTTGCTAATAATTCGCTTCTTGCATAACGGACTTTTTTAAGCTTTACGGAGGTTCTCTGGGTAACCAAGTGGTTACATGTCCATATAACTTATGTCCTTACAGATGTTTTGTGGAAGCGATATCATAGAAAATTTCATCCAGTTATTGGCCACAGAAAACATTTTATTACCTGAAAAAATTCTTAGGTTTCCTGTGTGTTTTTTACCCAACATGTAACTCCAAACAACTATCTTCCGTATCGAAAATAATGGGATACCACAATCTTATCTCCAAAGATGGCGCAAATCAAATCTTATAAAGCAACATTAAAAACGGCCTTCATATTAATCACGTTAAATTAAAAAAATTCGCCAAGAGAACAAATTATTTATAGCGGGAAATATTCTTAGTCCAAAACTGAGAACAATTGTCTTTAATTGTAGTGAATACAATATAACAAACTCTATCAAGGGTACGATGAAACTTTTACTAATTATTAAAATAAAAACCATAAATATCATCAATTCGTGTCCAACTCAGAGTCTGGTCGTGGAATGAGATGAGATGAACCCATATATATGTATACAGGGTATTTCAGAAGTGATGGTCAATAATTCACAAATGGAAAGTACAGACCATAAGTAGCTAAAAAGCTCCAATAAACATGGGTCCGCAAATGAACTGTTGTCGAGATAGAACACCCGTAGAAGGCAAGTATAATTCCTCAAGAGAGTTTATATCAGTAGCGTAGACCAGGCTTTTGAATGACCCCACTTACAGGAATCCATGGGATTTAAATCCGATGACATTGGAGGCCATGGAACAGGCCTTTCTCTACCTATCCAATGTTGACCATACCTTCGAGTTAGAAGCCGATGCAAACGTAATTGAAAATGTGCTGGAGCACCGTCATGCATGAAACACATGTTCAGTCGCTGGTACAGTGGAACATCATGATGATGAAGGAGATCTGGAAGTACAGTCCGCAGAAACCGCTTGTATCGCTCTCGGGTTTGTCTCTGTGGTAGGAAGAGTAGTCCAATCATGCGGTCTCCGGTCGTTCAACGAAAAACGCTGCTGATATTGAGACACGTGTGTTGCATTAGGACTGACATCGGCCCAAATGTGACAGTTATGGAAGTTAAAAATGCCATGACGGTAAACCCATCTTCATCCGTGAACAGAATTCTGCTTCAAAACAGGGAGTTTATATTACACTATTGTTGCATCCATTGGCATAAATTTCTGTAGGAGGGAAGTCTGCATTATCGAGAGCTTGTACTCGCTTGAGATGATAGGTATATTAAACCTCGGTAAATATCTGGACAAAACGCGGAAAATAAGGACAACACTCATTCATGAATAAATATATGTTATCAAAATGCAATACCATTAATTCTTAACAATTATATATAAATTAATTAGTGTGTAATGCTATTGTGTTATTATTTAATTGTAATATTATTGTTTTCTTTATGTAATTGTAATGTTAATGTTTTTAGTGTATAATGCTATTGTGTTGTTATTTAATTGTGATATGATTGTGTTTTCTTTATGTAATTGTAATGTTATTGCTTTATTTGTTGTTTATTTTTCTTTACACTAGTACCAATTATTACTTTATTGTAACGGAATGTCAACAGCACGTACGGCTTACTGCCCGTGCGACCCATATTTGTAAATAATATTGTAAATATCTTACTTTTTGTCTAATAAAGTCCTACTACTACTACTAGTAATTCCCGTTGTAAAATCCGCCACACACTGGTATGACTCAGGACATGCTCCTGGGTAGCAATCCGCCTTGTTGAAGTACTCGGACGTTCATGTGCACTGTGCAACATTCAGTCCTCAACATCATGTGTTAAGGATCTAAGTCTACTTTCTCGTACATGGTGTGCGAAACTCCCAGTTTCTCCAAGGAGCTCATGTAACCTTATAAATGTGTGCCCGTCGGGCTGCCTGTGGCGAGGAAAAGCTTCTTCATACAATCGCGCAGCCTCAAGTGCACTGCCATTCGCTTTGCCCTACATAAAGTGCAAGTCAACATACTCTTCATTCGTGTAACCTCTGTCCATGCTGCCTTTACATTCGTAACTGATTGTGAGGCCTTGTAGGCACAGTGCAGTTGGGAGAAAGGGAAGTTGTTGCACATGCGTCAACAAACTGGTAGTCGATCCCACATCTTGAAATACAAACGTAATTCTCAAGGGACTTTTAGAGTTGGTTCCCAACTCGAATTATTGCGATATCTCGACAACGGTTGATTCGCGGACCCATGTTTATTGTAATTTTTTTAGCTACTTTTGGTATGTACTTTCCATGTGTGAATTATTGACTATTACTTCTGAAACATACTGTATATATATATGGAGGTCCGTGAATGACAACATGCCAGCTGACCACACCTGACGCACCATAACAGATGCAGATGAACCAAACGATATTAAATTAAATGGAAGCGATGAGTATGGAGAAATGGTGGAATGAAATTTTGACAGGCGAAAAATTGAGAAATCCAGAGAAAACTCTGCCCAAGCTCCGTTTCGTCCACCTGCGGAGAGAAGAGAGTGTCTGTCTACCTGCTTGCTCCACAGAACTGCCTTACTAATTCTTAATCCTGATTTTTTATGAAGTTTCAAGCATTATAGTTTATTTATCCCAAATCACTACCTATTTAGTCTTTCCTTATGAGCCCACGAGACATGTTTTGTACTTTGAAATTTGTGCACTTAAAATTATTTGTCAACTAAATACAGGGTATATAAGAAATACAGCAACATATTGTGGGTATTTCAAGGAAAACATTTATTACCCGAATACGTATGATGTCGAGATCCTGAAAATAGGAATTGAGGAAAAATTTATGTTATTCCATTAGACACGTAGGCCTATTACGCACAGAACGAAGATAAGTATCCTTTTATGATAATATATTCGAGGTGGCTATTAATGATTCTCTGCCACTAGTTGGCCGAATAAATGGCATAACTCGAGCGCTTGACAATATCAACAAATCGCACGTGGATGTTTAAGAAGCTAATACTGTAGAGTATAAAATAATGATTTACTTAATTTAGAAATATTTCCGACAAAATTGTTTTGTTAACTTTTTCACTACTTTCAGAAACTAAGATAAATTATTTATTAGCTCTGTCTGCCGAACTACTCCCACAATTATATTTCCAACAAACTTCCCGAATGAATCTTGCTCTTTGTCTGTGGAAGTTGTAATTTTATTTTCACCCACAAATTGACGTATTTGTGAGACTATTTAACTCATGCTCCATATGGGAGTCAATGACCAAATCTTGTTTCAATTAATTTTGTTTTTTAACCACTGGCAGTCGTGTTTCACCTCAATATTTATCGAATTATGTTTACCAAAATACAGTAAGCATCTGTTTTTTAATATTCTTAACAGGTCAGAGCATTATTTTGCAGTGACTGACTTTCGAACAAATACGTTGAACATAGCAAATAATGAACAGATTCCTTCGAACTACACATTTGGTAACAGTGTGATCAATAATTGTGCTTTCAATTAATGATTTTACGGATTTTTTTCCTAAAAAATAATTAAAATGTACATATACTATTAGTTTTAATATACAGTTCGATGTTTGTAATTTTTTCTCCACTAGGGTGCATTCTTACAATATTGCGATCCTATTTGGCAACACATATTATGATCTAGTTGCAGTGGATGAACAAATGAAACATAACCAAACATTTTTCATATGTTTTCAAACATCGCCGCTAACATTAAATATATAAATATTTTAAAATAACTATATTTAAGTAATGATTTGAGAGTCCTAATAAATGCCACTCTTGATTTCCAAATCCTCTAGATAATGTGGAAATCACTCGTGGCATTAGTTATGATAACATTATTGTAGCAATTACATAGGAGCCTACATAGTATTTTCGTAGAGTTGTTTCACTGGAAAGCTCCCGTGTAGTGTATTTTTAACGAAGTTTCTAAATCTCTATGGTCTACTTTCTGAAACGGTATATTGGTATAGTCATTTTATACGTATCTTCAGAGAACTCCGATTAAAGTTATAAATTCGTATATTTTTTTATTTTCCTTTATTTTTCCGTTTTAAGAACACAAGAAGATTTTTATGTTTTTTAATAATGCACTGTTATTTAAAAACAATTAATTTCTCCTGACATTACACATTTTCGCAATTCAATACAAAATTCGTCAAACAACTGGATTAAATTCCGTCACTTGAGATTGAATACATCATTGATTTTGTAGGCTACATAAGCACCAAGAAATAAAATTTACTTATTTGTGTGGTAAAGCTAACAACAAAAGCCTCAAATAGATAAAACATATATTTGTTTACGAACTGTACGCCTTTCGGAAACCGACTTCCATTATAACAGAAGAAATATGTGGTACTACTCGTAACTGTTATTTTGCGACGCTTTTGACTCCAGTGGCCTTCCAGCGTCATCGGCAGCAACTGTGGACGACTGCATCTGCCATATTTATATTTTAACGTTTTGGTTTGTAGATAACAAGACACGTTATGATGAGGTCAAACAGAATGTAGCATCCCTTTACTAAGTAGCAGCGAAAACACATAAGAAATAACCTGAATTATCAAGACAGCAGTCGCTTTCATTTTTGACAGCTACACAACTTAATATATAAGAACGTTTTAAGATTCCAAATTGTATAGCTATTTTAGACTCTAACTAATAATGCTATGTATGAAGTTATTTTTCGAAATTAAATTCAGAATTGTGTGTAGTCTGTTAGAAATGCATAAAAAATTAAAATTGTATCATAAACCAGAGACAAATAAAAATATCTGCTAATTTGATTGTGCCCGTAGCAGGATCTTTTTATCAGTAATATAATATTGCGGAATTATTTAATATTTATACGTAGTTTTATATTCAAATATATTCATACATTTGCATTATCGATTTAATAGAAGGGGGAACATGTAAACTGCATATTAATACGGATGTAACTTATAGACTAACTAGAAATCATAATTTATGATATAATAGTACATTAAAAATACCATTACCATACGATTTTAATTAATTAAAAAAACATGCAATAATGTTTACAATGTATACTTTAAACTTCAATGCTTGGAAAATTATTATTGCCACAAAGAAATACATGTAAAAAGTGAGAGTCAAATATCAAATATTTGGCTATGTGTAATACATTTAGGATAGCCCTAGTAAAAAGAAATAAGTTCTTAGGAAAGTTTTTGGACCAAAGAGAGACGAACAGACAGGTGAATGGAGAAGACTTGCATAACAGTGAATTACATGGTCTTTATAGGAAGCCACATATATAATGAGAACAGTTAAGTCTCGAAGACTGCGATGGGCAGGACATGTGGCACGAATGAGGAATGAAAGACGTGCATGGAAGCTTCTTGTAGGAAATCCAGAGGGAAAACGCCCAGTTGGTAGGCCAAGAATGAGATGGGAGAATAACATTAAGTATGATTTGAGGAAGTAGATTATACAAGGGATGATTGGAAAACATTGGCTCAGGATAGGGATGTATGGAGAGCTTTATGTCCGTGCGGCCATGAACCTATGGGTTCGATAGTGCCAGTGAGTTAGTTAGTTAGTTAAAAAGAAAAGGACACTCTACTTATTATTATCAATAAAATTCTTGTGCATTTGTCTTTTTGAAAATAATAAACTAATGACAGTATAAATTAAATTAAGTATATAAATAGAATAGATTATTCAATAGTACATTACGATGCGAGGTTGGGAAGTGTTTTACAGAAGCGAGGTAATGTTTAAGACCCGAGCGATAGCGAAGTTTTTAATTTCAGATTTTCTGTAAAACACTTCATAAACGTACATTTTACATTATTTTTTTGCGTGATTGTGTTTACAAGATAATAATTAATAGTAAAGTAATAACATCTGTGTTGGAAATATTTGCGTTCATTATAAACAACTGACTAACGTTAACAGCGTGTGCAATGTTTGTTAGTTGAGACTAGAGCAGGCCATGGCACCAATTAGTCATAAAATGTCGGCAAGTATGTATTTATTGTTTTATATTGTTTCAAATAAAGTTCAGTTAATTTAAAATGCAGTGATTTGTTTCGTATAATGTATATTAACACTAAAGTTTGAATATATTTTTGTATATACATTGTACGTAGTATACATAAAGGGTAGTGGTTTTAGTTCCCGCACGTGGTTTTTAATATGTAATGTTCCAGTATAGTAATTTATATTGGCAACTCCGAAATGTAGAAGTTGACCTTTCAATCATGATCGAAATTGCTGTAAGTACGAAAAAACGAATTATCGCGCAAAAACTCATTTAAATCTAATATTCATGCCATTAAACATAATTATTTTGGTAGTAGACCTAATCAATAAACAGACATTTTTGCAAGATTTGCTTTAATGTATTACACTTGTCCAACTGTATGAAATAAAATAACTCACTGGCACCGACGAAACGGGTGGTTCATGACCACGTGGATGTGAGATTTTCATATACTTTTAACTTGAGTTAATATTTTTCAATCATCCCTGTGTACTTTCTTTCCGTCAAATTACGGTTAATGCTATTTTCCAACATCTCTCTTGGCCTATCTACCGTCCCCTTTCACTATGATTTTCTACAGAAAGTTTTAATGTCCCTCTTTCATTCTCCATCCGTACCACATGCCCTCCTTATTGGAGTCTAGGAGACTTAACTTATTATGTCTGATTTCCAACAATGATAAGGTACCTTGTTGTTACAGTCTTCTCCATTCACCTATATGTGAAAATTGACTTTAATTTTCATACATACATACATACTTGTCTGTGGAAATGTTAATCCTATATATATATATATATATATATATATATATATAACGTTTGGAATGTACGTTCTATGTACACTTAGCAAAAAATGGGCCGCCTCTTTATCTCGAATATTTTAGGTTCTAACGCGCGACTCACACAAGTAAACTAATTGCACAGCAAAGCTACTATACGTTTCCTTTCTTCCTCTGAAGAGCATTCTTTCAAGCACTGCAAGCCAGCGAACGCTTAGCTCAGTCCTTCGTGGCTTGATTCGTATGTAATAGGTCACAGGTTCGATTCGCGATGAGGTTAAATATTTTAATTGTTAACATGCTCTCTATTTTATTCTGTCTTTCTACTATTAAACAAAAAAACGAACTAATTATTATTATTATTATTATTATTATTATTATTATTATTATTATTATTATTGTTATTATTATTATTATTACTCGTACCAAGAGCGGACGTGTCTACCATGTCCACCATGTTGGTGTAATTCGGAACTAAATTATAAATTAATAATTTAAAGTACAACAGTATATTAAAAGCTGCAAATTAACTTCATTGCAGTTAATATTAATATCATGTGTTTTTAAGTTACACATAGAGAAATTTAATATTCTATTAATACATTTATGTTTAGACGCACGGAATAAGTAGTTGGGTATAAAATCCCAACTTTTCGGGAAAGAACTTCACACGGGACTGAACATTATTGTTACAAGATTATGAAATAGAAACCTTTTTTTATGACACGGAAATCCTTGGATTACCAAATTCTTCAGTCTGCTGAAAATATCGGTGATCATCACAATGTATTTATGTGATCACATACTTATTCTATGGGTTTCAAACACTATAAATGCCAACAAAAATAATAATATTTGTCATTCATAACGTCAATGTTCAATTATTTTACTTAGCATAAATTTACCAGGCAAACCAATAGATATGATTCAAGCGTATGAAATACATTAGTTATTAAATTACCAACATATATTGTAATATAAATTAGAATAACGTATTTAATATTTTTCATTGAACAATAACGAACGACTAGAAAACCCTTCATTTTGTGTCGAATTGCACGAAATAAATTCATCGCCTACAAAGGATGAGTTTTTTCTAGCTCATTTTATTTCTTTCTTTATTTTATTTTGAGGATAGTTCATGTATGTTTGGAATACTACACATTTTAAAATAATAGAACTGTTTTGAGAAAGATATTTAACACTTTCTGACTACAAAATATAAAACTTTACGTGCGATATTAATACTGAAGAGAAGTTGGAATATCACGATTACAAAAAAGTGACTTTTTTTTAAAACGTGAAGTTAGAACTGTGTTTCTCTCAGCTGTATTGTTTAACGTTATTTTGTTTTCACTACGGTCGGCACAGGCAAAATTTGTAAATTTGGAGCCCTTATTATCTAATAAGAAGGATATCCCACTATATGCGAGATAGGACTGCAATAGTAAGATATAACACAAATATATACAACACATCTCACACTTAGAGCAGGAACTCCTCACGGACAAGTCTTAAGCCCATTGTTATACATACTTTACATATCAGACATTCTTTAACAAACAACAGACAAAAAATAACTATATTAATTTGCTGATACAATCTACTGGGTTATGAATAGAAGCATTAAATAAGCTAAACTAAACAGACAAATGAACGACCAGATAACATAGGACGAAAAGTGAAAAATATCGACAAAAACATTAAAACTCAGGCAATGGCAAAAAAAAAGAAAAAAGCTAAAAACTAAACTAACGAAACACTAAACTTATGTACACAGTCACGATAACCTACGTATGATACACATTAAAAAAAAATTAACACCAAATAAACACCTAATTAAAATTCACAATAAAATAGGAACATTAGTGGCAACAATATATTAGTTAACCAAATCAAACAATCACTACACAAGCACCAAACCAACACTACTTTACAAACCTCTACTGCGAACCATATATATATCAAGAACACTGGCAAAATATCAAAACGCACATGAAAACGTTGGAAATTAATTATTCAGCCAAATTAATCAAATACCACGTTGTCACAGCAATACACTAACATACCGCGCCACACAATTAGTGGCGTTAAAAATTATGTGACTACATCAAACAGCGAAACACTACTATCGCAAAACATCACTAAGAGCATCACTCACAGATCTAATATAGAACACACCACATAAAACTTATTAAACGACATAAAAATACACAAGAGACTCGACGAACCGCAAGCTGACAATTATATTTCGTCCCCACACATTCATCCCAATTTTATACTCCAAAACAAATTCCGCCCTAAAATTTAAAAAGAATCAAACGAAACCCTTATGATTATCTGAAAGACATTTACGTACGGCTGAACCTAACGTTGGACTGAATACTATTCACTTGAATTGTCTCCGCATCCGACACTTTGAAAAAAAAATCAACAAGAAATCAACACTCTTAAATGAACTAATACTGATACTTATCACATAAGCAAGAGTATAGTAAAGGGCAACAATTAAGACTCCTCAACTACCGGGTATACGCAAGAATCACAATTTTTGGCCATGTCATTAATAATTGAACTAATATCATTCTGAACGACGATCTTCAAGATTAAACATCTAGAAAGGAAACTACTAGCGTTCTGCGATCTCATGGGGCCTGCCTTTCAGCTGATGGTGACCTTCGATCTACTTGGCGTCAAGATAGAGTTTTAGACATGCGGAAAGCTTCATGCGAATGGTGGTCCATAACATTCGTAAGCAAGAGTTCATGCCGTAAGGAAAATCAACGCAGATGTGTACATACCTGCATGGACCCCTGGAAAACCAAGAACGTCGATTTACTTGGAAGTGTAGTGTCTGAGTAATATTTATTGCACTGCAAGAAATTATAGTCTAAAGCACGGCAGCTAAATTGTGTGCCAGGCCTCTCAAGTGAAGACTTTGGCTCAAGCTTTAGAGATTTATCAGTGAGGTGTTTAGTCTCTGCATAGTTAACTTGTACTTAAATGAGTATGTTAATCCTACTTTGCTGTAGTAGTATTTTTGCACAGTATTCGAGTGTGGACAGATTAAGGCTTGAGACACCAAGTACCATATCCCCACCGGCAAACGATGTATATGATGTGGGTGTGAGATCTCTCGAATTTTGAAAGAATGCCATCATTGAATTGACGAATATATCAATAAAAATATAAACAAGTCCTAAATAAAAAATGTTTGCCAAATCAGAGACACTCTTTTCGCCATTCTCAACTATTTTACAACCCACCCAGAATTTGTGAAATCTGACACAGCAGATGATATTTCTGTAAGTGCGATAATGCGTTTTAACGCACTTAACAAGAAAGAAAGTATCCCTTCACATAACGTAATGAATTACTCTACTGCTTAGGATATACTGATCGTTATTACCAAGCAAAAATAATTTTCCTAAAATAGAAAATAATGAGACAGAGCCCATAAGAAAGAGGACGAAGGCATAAACAATTAAAGAGTCCGAACGCTATGACAAGTCTTCTTTAGCTAATGCTGCGTTCCCGACTGTGTCAAGGAAAAATAAATTTTCAGTTTTAACTGAACTACATATCATTGACGGACACTCCACGTCCAATTAAGTGTCATATTTTGTATCAAATGCAATGGACACTACAGCGACAAGTAATCCGATACCGTCGAGTGTTGCACGCAAAAAGGAACCAAGGCTGACGCCAATTACTATCACGGTCATGGAAATTTAAAAATAAATAATAAAGAAATCAAGCTCCATATTAAAGGAGGCCTTAAAGTTGTTAATACTCTGTGGAAAAGTATAAAATTACAAAAAATAATTTGACTCAATTGGAAGACAATATTATACATTCCAGATGAACGAGTTTTCACTGAGGGTGGTACTCGAAGTTTCAACTTTAACGCCCGTTTAGGAAATGGCGTGCCTTGATATTTCACTTACAAACATTAAACTGACTGTTAAAAATGAAATGTACAAAAAATTTCCCTTCCCTTATTCATTTTGGAACTGATAAACAAGAAATTGGTAAAGAAAATTGTAATCTGAATCGTTGGCTTTACACGGTTGTCTCTGTGGACTCATACAGACCGAGGTCAGAGCTCATGCAGTGCTTCTATTGACAGCGGTTCAACCATACTTTTGTAGGGTGCAACCTGACCCCCTGGTGCGTAATATGTGCTTCTACTCATAGTCACACAATATTGTCACAAAATTCAGGCTAAAAATTACAGCAGCAAGTTAAAATGTACAAACTGTGGGGTGCCAGGCCATCCAGCATCATACTAAGAGTGATCTGCATATGAGGCTGCTAAGGAACCATACCTCAAGCAAAAGGTGCCTAAAAATAAAGTAAATAAAAAATAAACTGAAAAAAAAGAACACCTCGTACATTCAACTCAACTATATGAACACAACTATATCCTATAGTACATACATACATACATAAGGACTTTATTAAACTAAACGTAAGATACATACAATGTTATTTGAAAATATGGATCGCACGGGCAGTAAGCCGTACGTGCTGTTGACAGTCCGTTAAAATAAGTTGATGTTTAAAAACAAAAAAAAAAGCACAATAATATTACAATTAAATATCAATGCAATTACATTATACATTAACTTAGTTATGTAGAATTATTAAGAATTAATGGCATTGCAATTTACTAACATATTTATTTATTCCTGAATAAGTGTTCTTATTTTCCGCGTTTTGTCCAGAAATCTACCCAGGTTTATCCGATTTCCTGGGTTTACCACTAACTCGTAGCATGCCAATCTTCCACGATTTGAATAAAGCAAACACTAAACATTTTTGATTTGGTAACAAGTACTTCTCGATCAACGGCCTCTCCTCTCGTTCGTTTATCAGAGTTTACACTGAGAATACTCCATGATATTCAGACAATGCTGGCTGGGTTAAGTACTCCAATGGAGCGTTTTGTGTTCATTTCCCAGCTCATAAACTTATGTTTAGGAGGCAAAATACCTGGAAATTACCCATCAATTTGAAATATGTTATGTGTTCTTCTAAAGTAGCATGTTTCATTCTGGGTGTCGGCCTTCCGGCACTCGGCTCATTGGCAGTATATTCTACGACCCACTGCTCCATATTTGTGACATTCTCATTTATCTTAATACCATATCTTCACTTGACAGACACAACCCCGTCAAAACGGCATAGAGCAAGTGACTAAACACCCCAATTATAGTCATGAAGGAATTAGCTGTCAAGGAACCTAATTGGTTCCAGTTTACATCTCACTAGACGATGCACAGTCCTTATAACAAATGAGTAAAAACGGTAGTGTTTGATCAATGTAAGATTCGTGTCAAGAAATCACTATTTCATTGGACGTATCTAGGATGTGTGAGGTAAGTCAGATGTTCTGGGCGCCATTTTAAAGGGGCGCCAAAATATATTTTTTTTCTTTTAGATCGACAAAACCTCATCGGAAGGGACTACAACGAGCCTGCTTATTAATATGATTAGTTCAATAGTTACTCACAACATGTGAAGACTTTACACAAATTGCATATAATGAAAGTCCCTCCGTGGTATCTCTATCTTGTCGTGATGGAGTGGCTTGTGTGCTTAAATGACCCCGGGAGCTATGCCGGCGGTAGTATTGCTGCCGAAAGAGTTACTTATGCCGGTCTGGTCGAAGGTAATAATCCAGACAAGAAACGTACTTTGGTTGTAAGAGTGATGATCTTTCTCCGTAAAAATACAACCGTCAAGAAATGCAGACACGAGGTCCACTAGGGTAAAATTCTCCGGAGGTAAAATAGTATCACATTCAGTTCTCCGGGCGGGAACTACTTCAGTAAACCATGCCAGAGGTTCAAACACAGGGACATTTTCCTGGGGACATGGAATCTTAGTACATAATATAATAGAGGGGCGCTAGAGATATTAACGCGGGAATTAGATAAATCACCCTTGGATATAGTCGCTTTACTGGAAGTCAGATGGCAGCAGAAGGTAGTCAGAAATCCGAAACTTTGCATTATACTACGGCGGTGCAGGAAGATCCTGAATTTGGAAGAGGCTTTTAAGTCCAAAGAAAGAATCATCTCAGCTATCTGAAATATTAAGTTTGTCAGCGATAGGTTTCATATATAATTCTAAAGGGTAAACAACATGATTTTGTAATTGTAAATGTATATGGTCCCACAGAAGATAAGGATGACAAAATCAAGAATGTGTTCTATGGAGAATCAGAATGCGTATTTGATAACATTTCATGATATCATATGAAAATTGTCTTAGCAGATTGCAATGTAAAATTAGGACAGAAAGATGTATTCAGGCCAACAAGAGGCAAATTCAGTCTTCATGAAGATAGTAACAACAATGGAGTTCGATTAGTCACATTTGCCAAATCAAAGAATCTTATTGTTAGCGAAAACATTCCAGCATAAGGATATATATAAATATACCTGGACGTCTCCAAATGGCGAAACTCGGAACAGATAGATCATGTATTGGTGGACAAACGTAGCATCATCGATGTTAGATCAGTTAGAGGGACAGACTGTAATTCGGATCATCATCTGGTCGAAGTGAAAATCAGACAACGGTTATCACTCATTCGAGGAACAAAACATAAAGATGAGTCTGAAAAATATGAATTGTAGAACTTGAGAAATGATGAACTGCGGCAAGACATAAATGGTTACTGTGAGGTATCCGTAAAATATAAAAATATGATATTCATGACTTTTTGTAGAGTTATTTGAGATATTCAAGTCTGTGTACATTAATTTTGGTGTTTGTTATTTTTAGGCGGCGTAAGCCATTTAAACGTCCAAAAAGCTGTTTTTTTTAGTTTTTCACTACTGAGGGTATTTTTAATGATATGACTTGAGTATTTCAACTCTCTTATAGCCTATATCCTTTCCGGGAAAATCCGGAAAATTTTGCAGAAAGTCCCATTACCATCGGATGAATGTTATGGCAGCGTACAAAATACGAACTATCAGAAATTAATTTTCATATATTAAATTTTGATTATATTTATCACACGAAATCCATCCTTAAAAACCAACCCAAATGTTTGTTCTACACTGTATAACGTAGGTGTAGAAAATGTTTCAGCATTTAAATGAAGTACGCTAATTTCAATGTTTGTATATTCTAACTATCAAATATAAAAGCAAATTCAATCAACGACCACGAAGTGCCTACAGAATGAGAAAACGTTCAACCGAATATGTATTATATAGGGTATGAAAGAACTGAGGAGGTGAATTATGCAATAATGGTGTCTCATAAGGGATGCAGAAGATTAATAAAGTTTTCAAGACCGAGGGAGGATAAATAAAACACTATAACTTGGCTGAAGGAATCGTACTGCTGCGTTGAGTCACGGCAAGAGCTGTAGGAATAAGCATACAATTTGTTTGTTTGATATAACAAGAACAGTTAATTCATGTAGATTACAATGGGCAAGGCATATTACACGAATGGTGAATGAAAGAGGAGCATGGGAACTTCTTAGACAAAGTCAGAGGGAAATCTCCAACTTGTAGTCCCAAAATGTGATGCAAAAATTAAATTATCCATCATTTGAGGTAAGTGAATAATACAGGTTCCTGCACGTTGCCAAACGCTTTAAGACATCGGGCCTTAGTGCAAAGCTAGGGACTTGCGCTAGTTCGAGTCCCCATGAGGGAAAACATTTACTATTGGAGTTTCAGCCAATATGGTCCGATGACCATCCATCAGCATAAGGAATTTGTGTAGTTACAATAAGCAGATGCCTCTAGGACCCGATTACTGACCACATGTCGCCACTATACTGGCTAGATGGTCATTCATCTCTGTTATTGAAAGGCATATTCATATCATGTCTGCAGCCAAGGGTCTTCTATTCCTGTTCGGCCATGGAGTTAATTTTTTTAAATAATTATAATTATATGGTAAAGGTTGTATAACATTAGCTCAGGATATTGATTCATGGAGAGCTCCAGTCTGCCCGGTAATGGACGTTTGGGTTCGACAGTGGCAGACACTTAGTTGGTTAGTTTGTCTGTTAATTTAAACTTGTCCCACGCAAGCAACGGTGCTGCCAATCTCCAGATGTTGTATAACCTTGGCCTCCTTATATAAAGGTTCAATTTAAAAAATGGATATTTTGTAATACAATTATAAAAAATATAGGATTTTAAAAATATATCAATAAAATAAGTTTTTAGAGACTAAGAGGAAAACAATATAACAAAATAATTTAGCAGCTCAGTGGATGAAGACAACAGATAGAAATGAGATATTTTTATCGTAACTTTTTATGTCCCAAAAATTAAGATTGAAATATAGTATAATAAGACGTAAAACTTTTTACTGCCTTACATATTGATTCCATATTCAAACTTTTGAATAATATGTTGCAATCTTACGTTTTGGTACATAACAGTCCGTACCGTCTACATTACATATCTATATAAAACTGAGAATAAATATACTCAAAATTATTTACCATAATATACATACTGTGGGGCACGCCGTAGCGTAGTGGTTAAGGCACTGAGCTACAAGCCGGAGGGTCGAGGGTTCAAGTCCCGTTGGGGTCAGGATTTTTAAACTGACCCAAACCCTCTGGCGGCACTATGGCCCTGGGGTCGACTCAGCCTCTAACGGAAATGAGTACCAGACGCTTGTTCTGGGGGTAAAGGCGGCCGTCACGCAGGGCTGACAACCCGGCTGACATAAAGTGCCGATTGTCTAGAAAAAGTGGGAGCCTTAACCTCCTACTACCCCAAGGGCCTCCGGGTCTGTTGTGGGCTCACTTTACTTTACTTTACTTTATAATATAAATACTGTGATATAAGGCTAAAGGTACAATAACAAAAAATAGAAAAGGTTGACACTAAATAATTACGTTTTAAGTGACTATTTTCCAAAGTGCGATTTTTTAATACAACCTCCATCCATCCATCCATAGTAATTCTGCCCGAAGGCAGGTCCTTCACTGCAATCATAGCATTTCCATGCTATGCTTTGCAGCTTTACTAGGGAATTGTGTGTAGGTGTGGTAGCTTCCCGTTGCTTTCCACACCGGTGAAGGATGATGATGATAATGATAATGGTAAGGATGATAATGATAATGATGATGGCCATATGATTTCGGGGACCGTTTGGGCCTTAAAGTTTTCCTGACATTTGTCTTACAGGTGACGAAAAACCCGATAAAAACCTCGCCCAGAAAAACTGCCCCGACCGGGGATCGAACCCGGGCCCGCTGCGTGACAAGGCAGCACACTACCTCGAGACCACAGCGGTGGACTAATATAACCTGGACGTTACTATATGTTACATTTTTAATGTTCGTATTGTTATTAAAAACGTATGAATCTTGATACTAGTTTAATATTCAAACTTGCTCTATATGTAGCAGTAATTATACAATTACGCGAAGTCCGCTATCGCATTTCCCGACATCATTAAAATCATCCATCTTGATTTTATCTTCACTTGGAACATCATTCAATTGCCTTGCTCAATCTTGGCATCCATTCATCAAGCACTCAATTACTTTGTACTTACATCGATCATCTATCTTATCTCTCATTTATCGCCTCTTTCGCAAGTATCCAAATCTTTATCACACACACACATACACAAAACACACACACACACACACATATATATATATATATATATATATATATATACATGAAAGTTTTCTTGGGTATACCGCGTCTTGCATTCAAGTTCGGCCTCTGGCCACTGATTCCGACGTTTCGGCAATCAGTGGCCAGAGACCGAACTTGAATCCAAGACGCGGAAAACCCAAGAAAACTTTCATATTCGTACTTATATCCGCGAAAATCTGCAACATATATATATATATGTGTGTGTGGAGAGAGAGAGAGAGAGAGAGAGAGGGAGGGAGAGAGAGAGAGAGAGAGGAGAGAGAGAGAGAGAGAGAGAGAGAGAGAGAGAGAGAGAGAGAGAGAGAGAGAGAGAGGAACGTCGGGTAATTTGTTTTAAATTTGTTTTTCTTCTTTAATTTAACGGACTTGGATTTTGTTTAATTACTGTGATTATTATTATTATTTGATAGCCTTTCACGATATCATATGAAAATTGTCTTAGGAGATTTTAATGCAAAAGTGGGGCGGGAAGATATATTCAAACCAACAATAGGCAAATTCAGTCTTCATGAAGATAGTAACGACAATGGGGTTAGATTAGTCACATTTGCCAGATCGAAGAATCTCATTGTTAAGAGCACAACATTTCAGCATAAGGATATTCATAAATACACCTGGACATACCCAGATGGAGAAATTCGGAACCAGATAGATCATGTATTAGTGGATAAACGCTGGCACAGTAGCATCATCGATGTTAAATCAGTTAGAGGGACAGACTGCAATTCGGATCATCATCTGGTCAGAGTGAAAATCAGAAAACGGCTATCGCTTATGAGAGGAAGAAACGCTAAAGATGATTCTGTAAAATATAAATTTAAAAACTTGAAAAATGATGAAATGCGGCAAGAATACCAAATCAAAATTGCTAATAGATTTAAAGTACTGGAATCCTCCGATGACAATGTGGCAATCGAAGAAGAAACTGATATAAATAAAGAATGGGAGGCTATAAGAGATACTATTAAATTGTCAGCATCAGAAAGCATTGGGTGTTTAAAAAAGAGGCAAAACAATAAATGGTTTGACGAGGAATGTGCCGACATTGTAAAGAAAAGAAAGCTAGCAAAAATGAAATGGTTACACGAGCCAAATGAGGTAAATTTAGAGCAATTGGGTGGTATTAGACGGGAAACCACCAAGGTACTAAAGAGTAAAAAGAGGGAATATTTGAGAGAGAAGATTAATGATCTTGAAATGAATGCAAAAAATAGGAACATTAGAGAATTATATCAGGGAATTAGCATAGAGAAGAAAGGGTTTCAGGCTACAACAAACATAATTCGGAATGAAAATGGGGATATGATTGCAGATTCCAGGAGTATATAAAATAGATGGAAAAGTTACTTTAATCAGCTATTAAATGTACATACAGAACAGGACATTGTGGAGGATAATTTACAGACAGCAGAAGTGCTAGTCGCAGAGCCAAGTGCATTAGAGGTTGAAATGGCGATTGAAAAATTGAAGATGTATAAAGCATCAGGTTCAGATGAGATCCCAGCAGAACTGATAAAATCAGGGGGAGAAAAATTGATGGACAAGATACGCTGGTAGCTTAGTATGATTTGGGAAAAAGAAGCTCTTCCATATGAATGGAAGGAATCAATTATCGTACCAATTTATAAGAAAGGAGATAAAACTGATTGCAACAACTACAGGGGCATCTCATTGCTTTCAACTTCCTACAAAATTCTAACAAATATATTAGTAAGCAGACTTATTCCTTATATTGATGACATTCTAGGAGATCATCAATGTGCATTGAGAAAGAAACAGGTCTACAACAGATCAGGATTTTAGTATAAGACAGAATTTAGAAAAGAAGAAATGGAAGATTAAGGGTACTGTACATCAACTGTATGTAGAACATCAAAAAAGCCTATGATGCAATTAAGAGGGAGAAAAGTTATATAGTATCCTGCTGGAGTTCGGAATTCCTAAAAAGTTAGTTTTAGACTTATACGAATGTGTCTAAATGGCACAAAGAGTTGGTTGCGTGTGTAGGCCAAACAGTTTTTCGGACACTTTTTGAAATCCAGAATGGGTTGAAGCAAGGAGATGAACTATCTCCATCTGACTTATTTAATTTTGTACTATGGCATGCTCTAGAGAATGAGGAAAGTCTTACAACTTCAATGGTTTATAATAAGATGATAGTTTTTTCTGATGGATGTAGTATTGTTGGCTGATAGAGAGGAAGGGAATTAGAAAGGACAACACGCACACACTAGTTGAGTAACACTAAAAAAGTTAGGACTGGAAGTAAATATGAATAAAACTAAATATATAGTCACCACGCAGAAGAAAGAGAGAGAAATGATTAAATAATGGAAATGAACAGCTAATGACAAATGAGGCAAATTTTGAGGAAGTGGCTGAATTTTCAAATAACTAGGAACAATAATCACAAATAGGATATGAGAAGCACAAAGAAATTAAACATGGGCTCAATTCTGGAAATGCGTTTGTGCTATTATGCATTGCAGAGACTCTTGATTGTCCCAACTTACTTAAAACAAACGTTAAACTGAAAATATATAAAACTATTATTCAACCAGTTATATTATATGGGTGCGAAACATGGGAACTCTTACTTAAGAGAGACGGAAAGAAGATTACAAGTATTTGAGAAAATAAAGTACTTAGGAAAATTCTTGGAACAAAGAGAGATGACAGGAAAAGGTGCATGGAGAAGATTACATAACAATGAACTACATGGTCTTTATAGGAACCAGATATAATAAGAACAGTTAGGTCTCGTAGACTGCGATGGGCAGGACATGTTGCACGTATGGGGGAATGGGAGACTTGCATGGAAGCTTCTTGTAGGAAAGCCAGAGGGAAAACGCCCAGTTGGTAGACCAAGAATGAGGTGGGAGACTAACATTAACTATGATTTGAAGGAAGTAGATTATAAAGGGAATGATTGGAAAGCATTAGCTCAGGATAGGGATGTATGGAGAGCTTATGTACGTGCGGCAATGAACCTACGGGTTCGATAATGCTATGAGTAAGTATCATTATTATTATAACTATGAAGAAGTATTGTTATTTTATTCAAATATTGAAACATCTTATAATTTATAAACTTTTTTATATTACTAGGAAGTTCCTCTTTAACTTCCATATTCGGATAAAGTGGACCCCAGAATCCACATTAGCTTTCAGTATATTTTTAGGATTATTTACTCTAATAATTTATACCGACAGGCACAGATTAATCTGAAAATATTCATGGCTGATCATAAATATAAAGCGTTGATATTTATTTTATGTTTTCAAAAAAAATATAGTTGATCATAATATTCACACGCCATTCAACTGCAGAAAGCGACGGTCTTTGTGTTTAGTAAAATTTCAAGGATATTAAATTGTACCCAAAGTACGATTTCGATACATAACATCTATGTACTGTTATGCTCCCTCTTCAGTGAGATTATTGAACTGTGCCAATTTGTTTTCTATTTGTGTTTACACCTACTTACCTTCCTATCACTTCCCTCTGCGCTTCTGTAAGTGCGCAACTTCCCCTCTTCCTCGGAACACTCAAATATGTGAAGCAAGTTGTAAATAAGGTCATTCATTCTTCATTCATAATTTAGTTTATTCTGTTATTGTCTGATGGACGTCAGCTCGAGGCGAGCTGTGTTCTTTTGTGTTTAGTCCGGTAAGCCAAGGTAGGGCATCCGGGGGTATGGACCCTAACCCTCGGCTGGACTAAAAAGGTATGCATGAGTGCTTGTGTGAGTAAATATTGTCATTTTTGTTATTATTTCTGTTTTCTTTAAAGTTTATAATGATCAAGAATAATTTCTGTTTGAACATTTTTTCATATTTCAACTTCAGACTCATAATTGGAATATTGAATTATATTTTAAGTAAACAAGAATGTTTAATTACTGTCCTTGTTAGCTATGCTACTACTGCCTTATATTGTTCCCATCTACAAGCTTTCTCAAGGTTATATTAGCTCCCCTCTCCCTTCTAGCTTTCATGGTTGTAAATATTATACTGAGTTAAATACGAGCCATATAAATTACTACAGTGTGTTTAAGAAATCGTACTAATAATTAATATATTTTATTAGATCTATATAGGAAAGATGAATCAATCTTTGCCTCTGATGGGCCCGAGCAAAGAAATATAAATAGCACTTGCATTAATGAACTGGACGCAACAATTAGGATAGCTAAATATATTAGTAGATTCTCTAGGCCAGTAAAGTTCCAAATACGGTAACGGACTCTTCTGGATGAGGGACCAGAAAGGTAGCAGGCCGTGCAAAATAAAATTAATTAAGTGAATGGTTTTTACAGATAGCATCCTCGTCGATAAAATGTACGTTTTCTTGTAAAGTGGACCCAAGTCCTCGTGGAGTGTCCACATTAACCGAATTCCTTTGATAGGTTTCATTATTTTATATAACCACCATGTCAATATTTAATGGATACAGAATTACTAACACATATTTTAGAAAGAAAGAAATACATAAGTACACCTAGAGGAGTAAGATCAATTATTGATTATTTCTTGGTAAACAGAAAATTGATACCCTGGATCACAGATGTAAGAGTATATAGAGGTTTCGATGTAGGAACATATCATTTTCTCTTGACATGTAATATAAAATTATTAGAAAGATGGAGGAAACCAACAACAAGAAAAATTTACAATGAAGAAACATATAAAGTGAATTTATTACAAGAAGAAAGTATAGGAAAGTTGTATGCAAATAGATTATCTCAATATATATTACAGAGAGAAATAAATAATAATATAGAAGAGGAATGGAGCAACATCGATTGGGCTCTAAAGAAAGAAGCATATGAAGTTCTAGGATTAAGAAGGAAACATTGTAAGAAGAGAAGACTAAGAATATGGAATGACGAAATTAAAACAGTTATAGAGGAAAAGAAGAAAGCATATTTACAATATTTACAAAAGAAAACTTAAGAAACAAAAGAAATATATTATAACTAAAGAAAGGAAGCAAAGAAAATTGTTAGGAAATCCCACCAAGACAGTTGAGAACGATATGTATCTAATCTAGAACATGATCTACATGGACATACTGCTTATAGAACAATTAAATATTTAAATAAATCAGAAAAAGAAGCTGCATATATACCTACATCAATATCAGAAGAACATTGGATAGAATATTTCAGAGACCTGTGGTACAACGAGAATGAAAACGAAGAAGAACCAAAATGTGAGAATTTGAAAGTAGATAAAATACAAATGGAAGAACTGGAAGAATCGTTCAAATTAACAAATAATAGAAAAGCTAGCGGACCAGATGACATCAATTCAGAACTAATTAAATATGCAGATATAATCTTTAAATTAAGATTCTTGAATTTTCTTAATATGTTTTGGGAGAATCATAACATACCAGCAACATGGAGGCAAGGTATAGTAAAACCAATTTACAAGAAAGGAGAAAGAAACCAACCATCTAATTACAGAGGCATTACCCTCCTAAATAGTGGATATAAAATCTATGCTAGAATAATAGCAAAACGAATACAACGAATTACTGAAGTAACACTAGCAGAAGAAAAAAATGGGTTCCGAAAAGGAAGATCTTGTACCGATGGAGTATTTGCCCTGAATCAGATAATAAACAAAAGACAAGAAAAAACCTGGAAACACATTTGTTATTTATAAACTTAGATAAAGCATTTGATCTAGTAAACAGGGAAATATTGTGGAATGTCCTAAAAGAAAAGGCCTCCCTATTCAGATTATAGAAACTGTTAAGAGCTTGTACTATGGAACAAATATTTGTATTGACCCACAGCTGACTAAAAATAAGACATTTTTTTCAAATAAACCAAGGAGTACGACAAGGGTGTTCACTCTCACCTATATTATTTAATATTTATATGGACGATATCCTAAAAGATTGGAAGAAGGTTATAACTAATGAAGGAATATTAATCGATAATAAAGATAAAATAAATGTTTTATTATTCACTGACGATGTTTTACTTTTAGCAGAATCTGAAAATGAGCTCCAAATGTCAGCAAAATAAATTTAAATTAATAGCCAATAGATATAATTGTAAAATATCAATAGATAAGTCAAAAGTAATGGAATTTATTGGTAAATATGGAATTAGATCAAAAATTGTGCTGAATAACAAAATAATAGAACAAATATCACATTTCCAATATTTAGGATGTGATATAACTTACAGAGAAAATAAAGATATAGAAAATAAAGTAAATAAATTCCAGGCTACTTGTGGAACCATAAAAAGAACCTTAGGTCGGAAAACAAGGAAAGATACGAAACTTAAATTATATAAAACAATGGCTGTTCCGTTGTTGTATGGAAGTGAAAATTGGATAATGAAATCAAGGGATAAAAACAGGATACAGACTGCGGAAATGCTGTTTTTACGTAATGTGAAAGGATGCACAAGAGCGGATAGAATAAGGAATGAAACTATACGAGAAGAATTAGATATATATAAAATTGAAGATACAATCAGCGAAAATAATAAGAAATGGACAGAACACTTAATGAGAATGAACAACGAAAGAATACCAAAAAGAACCTTCCTGTATAATTCCAGAGGAACAAGAGATGGACTCCACTTTTAACTTCGCCGGAACAGACTGCATAGCCTAAACCTTGTAGTAGAAGAAGAAGACCATGTCACATAATGTCAAACGAAACCCGTCAGTATATTAAAACAGCATCAACATAATATAATATAATTAGGAGTTTTTTTTCAACATTTGTTATATTCAATAGCAGAAATTAAGAATTGATTCTTAGCTTGAAAAAATTTAAAGTGGTCATTTTCATAAATATCACAAATAAATCCTTATTCGGACAAAGAATAAGAGAAACTGGCCTTGAACCCGTCAAAGTTGATGAGAGGGATGAAGTTAAAATTAACATATTAAAAAAGATACAATATTATTAAAAAAGATATTAACAGGGTTAACCTTAACAAAAGGGCAAATTACCCGAATTTCTCTCTCTCTCTCTCTGTCTCTCTCACTCTCTCTCTCTCTCTATATATGTCCACCGCTGTGGTCTCAAGGTAGCGTGCTGCCTTGTCACGCAGCGGGCCCGGGTTCGATCCCCGGTCGGGGCAGTTTTTCTGTGTGAGGTTTTAATCGGGGTTTTTCCTCACCTGTAATACAAATGTCAGGAAAACTTTAAGGCCCAAACGGCCCCCGAAATCATATGGCCATCATTATCATCCTTATCATCATCATCATCATCATCATTGTATATTCACGAATTTAGACCATTTGTTGACCTGTTTCGGCCTCAAGAGAAACACCATCCAAAACTCTTTTGAGTGGTCTTCTTCTTCCTGCAGGTAGATATCTTAACATATGTTTGGGTATCCTGTGATCTTCCATTCGATGAAAGTGTTGCATCCATCTTGACTTACAATCAGAAATTTTGTTTTCTAAAGGTTCCATGTGTAATTCTTTTAGGATGTCTTCATTTTTTTGTGATCTAGTAGTGTGTATCCTGCAGTCCTCCGAAGGTATCTCATTTCAGCAGATATAAGTCTCTGTATATACTTTTGTTTCAACGTCCATACTTCGCTACCATACAAAAGAGTTGCAAGAACCAATGTTTTACACACTTTTAGTCTTGAATGTTTTTGGACTAACAGTGGCTTGAAGATAGAATTTATTAACCCAAAAATTCTGAAACGTTTAGATATTTTTGCATTTACATCCTATTCTTCTTCATATGAGATATTGCATATAAGATATTATTCACCTGCTCCAAAATTTTATTGTCCAGTACAATTTTACTTCTGACAGGTTCTACACCTTGAAATGCCATAATTTTTGTTTTCTCTGTAGATATCTTCAGTCCATATTCTTCTGTAATTTTGTTAAGTTCATACAGACCTTTCTGAAGATTATCTTCTGGATTTCGGATTATTATTTAGTCATCTGCAAACAACAGGGTGTTTAATTGTCCATTTTCTGATATTCTTATTCCAAATTTATATGTCTTGTTCCAGCAACATATAACTTCATTGATATAAATTGCAAAGAGTGTTGGGGATAGGGGGCAACCTTGTTTCACACCACGATTTATAAATCCTTTTTCAGAAAATATATTATTTAATTTAATCTTTAATGGTGTTGTATTTGTAAATATTTGGTATGTTCTGCAGAAGTAAATTAGGTATATTTCTGTCTTCCAACATATTTAAGAGTTTTGATCTCCTAACTGTGTAGAATGCTTTTTCAAAATCTATGAAAGCAAAATGTGTTTCTAAGTTGAATCCTCTTCTATTTTCAAGCAATAGTTTAACAGAAAATGCTGAATCAATACAAGATCGTCCTTTCCTAAATCCATTTTGACATTGTATAAGGAATTTTTCGCTTAAACGTTTCTATTTTCAATTTAAAATGTCTGCATAAATTTTGTAGCATGTGTTTAACGAACTGATTCCCCAGTAGTTGTCCATTTTCTCTTGTCTCCTTTCTTGAACAGGGGTATAACAATGCTTGTCTTCCATTCTTGTGGTATATCTGCATTTTTGAATACATTATTAAAGAAGGACAACAATCTTTCATGGAACTGTTTGCCTGCATATTTGTACAATTCAGAATTCATGCCATCTGTGCCAGTTGCCTTCCTATTTTTAAATTTCTTTAAACTATTTTTCAATTCTTCCAATGATATTATGGGATCTGTCTCATTATTATTTCGGAAAAGTGTATCTTCATAACTATTGTCAGTCCATAGACATTTATAATCATTGAAAAAATCTTCTTTTGTTACTCCGCAATTAATTTTGGTATATTATTTAATATCTTTATTCATATGTTTTAATATGTCGATGGCATTAGGTTGGAGCTTATGCAAGTATGGTTCTAAATGTGTAACAACATTTAACCATGTTTTCCTATGTCTCTTTCTTATTTCCCTCTTAACAATAGCTCTACAGTGTTTGAATTCTATTTCATTTTCTATTTTCTTTGTGTTTAAAATATTTTTATAAGCTGCATTTTTCTCTTCAATCAATTGTTTTATTTGATCTTTCCAGATTTTTAGAGTTCTATTTCTTCTTTTTGTATACTCACTTTTCCTAAAGTTTCATTAGCTGCATTTTGAATTATCATTTTAATGTTTTTCCAAATATTTAACAATAAATATATATTGATAATGATTTTCAAGGACATTAATATTTTCACCATCATCATCGTCAACAACAAGGATTAAGCCCAATAGCCTGTTCCGATCTTATTATAGCTCGAATTGGTCCTTCCATCTCTTCAATGGTCTTCCCAACAATCTTCTTCCTTTTGGTTTATAATTGTACGTTCTTCTTGGTATGCGCTCTTCATTCATTCATAATACGTGCTGAAGGTAAGCATTTTGATAGTATTTTATTCTTTCACAGAGATTAAATATATTAAGTTATGTTCTAATTTCTTCGTTTTTCTTTCTATCGGGCCTTTGGTGTCCTGCTATTGCTGTCAACATCTTCATTTCTGCAGCTTCTATTTGTTTACTATCTGCCATTGATAATGCCCATGTTTCGCATCCATAGATAAGAGATAGAACTGCCAATATTATGTAAAATTTTAAAATAATATTTTAATTTTCAAAATAAAAGACTAAGCAATCTGTAATAGATTATGGGGTGTCCCTCAGTGATCCAGTTTTCAATTCGACCACAAAAAAAAAGAAATAGTTTATTTTTTACCTTTCACACAAATTAAATATTTATCCTGGTTTCCAGCACAGGTTACATGTTACCAGTTTCTACATTTATTGCACTGAATACATTCAGATTTGCTTGATGACCAAATTTCACTGCATCAGATACATTGAGCATCGAAGTCAGAGTCTTCATCAGGAGAACTGACTTCTTTCGGACAATATGACATCATTTTCATAATCTAAACAAGTTTGTTTTATGTGAGGGCTTTCCTTCACTTTGATACTTTGATGTTTATCGTGTCTCCCAGAGACACGAAATTGAATAATCATTCATTTTGGGAGGAACCCTAAAAATTGTTGCACTTCTTTTAGATGCATTTGAATTTGACTTCTGGTGCTCTCAAATATCCGTTTGCTTCCTCGTATCTTGTCCATTTTTGTAAGAGGAACTCATTAATACTACAACAGTTTATCGCTTTATACCAATACGTACATTTTACTGTCAAAATTTAAGTTACTAAAATTTTCTGAAAATTCGATTGAATGGTTCCACTCTTCCTTACTGGTCGCCGACAATGCGTTGTTGTAGGTGATCATTTTTTCTCATGGAGGTCAGTGAAGTGCGGAGTACCACAACGATCAGTATTAGCTCCAATTTTATTTTCCACATACATCAACGACATAAGTGACTGCATTAATCATTGCAAATATCATATCTACGCTGACGACTTACAACTTTATATACATACTAGACCGGTACTGATTATCCATACATTTAAACAACTTAATGAAGATCCTGACTCCATAGCAACGTGGACAATACAAACAGACTTTATTATAAATCCCCAGAAGTCACAAGCAATTGTCATCGGCCATCAAAGTCTATTAAACAAAATTGATTATTCATCGATAATTTCTGTAAATATACATCAAACTGAAATTCCGTTTAAACTTTCCGTGAAAAATCTTGGTGTAAATTTCGACCAAAATCTTAACAGGCAGGTTCATTTAAGAGAAACTTGTAAAAAACTATATTCAATCTTCCATTCCCTAAAACGTTTGAAATTTTTTTCCTCCTTCATTAAAAAAGTATTTTTCTCAACTTTGATTATGCCGCATTTCGATTATTGTGACTTGCTCTTAACTGACATGAATATTACATTCGGACAAAGACTACGAGTTCATAATGCTTGTGCACGATATACATTCAACCTCCGTAAATCAGACCACATAACTCCAGTATTTGAAATGTCTTGTCTCCGGTTGGAAGACATGCGAAATATGCATTACCTCTGCTTCGTATACAACACTTTGTCCACCTCATTACCTGTTTATTCGCTTTCATTCACTATCCTCCCACCATAACTTAAACACACGATCCAGAGAAAATTTAACTCTAGCCAATTCCTCTACATCGAACATCTCACTATTCCCCATCCTTCCTTGTTTCAGCCACACGACTCTGGAATTCCCTCCCCTCGTATATCAAGGACTGCCCGACTCAAAAACAGTTTAGAAAGAAACTCATTTCATATTTCCTTAGACAACATAATATATAACTGAGTTCCATATATACTTTTATTATTCCTTTATATTTTAAACTGTCTTTACCAAGCCATTTACTCTATCTAATTTATTATTATTATTATTATTATTATTATTATTATTACTATTCTTTTTTCTTACCCTTGTCAACTTTATTTTGTGTAGTCTATGTATATTATGTATCAATCATAATTCTTATTGTATGTATAATTTAACCCTGGTGAAGTGGAAGAGAAAACCTTACGGTCTTACCTCCATCGGGTAAAATAAATAAATAAAAGTTACTTGTTATCTGGGTGGATACTGAAGGAATAAGTTTTATATCAACAACATCAACTATGCCTTTTTTTTGGAGTTCCTAAAAGAGCAACATCCGCAACTTAATTTGGAAAATCAAAGTCACGGTATCATTCCTTATCAAGTGAATAAATTCTTGTCACTTCAAAGCTATTGATTTGCTGTTTTCACTGTGGCCTCTTTGCCATAGGCACTTACAAAGAGCTGAGCCACTTGAGGTAAAGTCACAGGCTGAGGAGACACCTGTAATAATGATAATAATAATAATAATAATAATAATACTTTTTTATTTCAGTATTCTTTATTTTATATACACAGGTATCATCAACCAAAATATAAAAATTATATATTTTGGTTTTTTAGCATTAAGTTCTAAAGCTTCGAGGTGGCAGCCCCACCTATGGTCTACTCTGCATAGCGTTGGTACCGTGATCAGAGGAAAGCATATTACTCGCATTCTTCACAATGGAAACTCGGACGGACTTAACCAAAAGTTTCAAGCTACTTGTGGTACAATAAATAGAACATTGAATAATAAAGCCCATAAACAAACAAAATTAAAATTTTATAAAACAATGGCTATCCCTGTCCTTTTGTATGGGAGTGAATCTTGGATTACCACTACCAAACAAGAAAGTAAAATCCAAGCAGCCGAGATTAAATTTTTAAGAACAGTAAAAGGCTGCACTAGAATGGACCAGATAAGAAACGAGGATATCCGTGAAGAACTGCAGATCTATTCTATAAAATAAATTATATTTAACAACAAGATACAGTGGAAAGAACATGTAGAAAGAATGGAAGAAAGTAGATTACCAAATAAAAACTTCCATTATTTTCCAAGAGGAAGAAGAGATGTCGGACGTCCTCGGAAGAGATGGTCTTAGATCTATTAGTGAAGACGGAACAGGCAACTCTAGCCTAAACCAGGAAGTGAAGAAGAGAAGAGCATTAAGTTCTTTTACAGTGTATGAGGAGCTGGCCCATTGTATCAACTCCCAATCTGGATGACTAGAGACTTTTTCTGTAGTACACCATAAATCAATTGCTTTCACTGCAACTACGAATCTGATCCACCCTTTATTGCCTCATCCACCGTCTGCACCATATCGTAGGTCTGCTATTCTGCTGCATCCGCCGTTGGGATCTTCACCATAACACTCAGTAAGGACTCTCACGGTATCCTACTACCAGCCAGGTTAGTTGAAACTAGGTTTTTTACTAGGTGTCACTCCTGCCCCTCCTCCCTTCTCTTCCGGACTTGGGACCAGCAATGGCGGAGTTTTAATAATAATAATAATAATAATAATAATAATAATAATAATAATAATAATAATAATAATAATAATTTATTTTATTTCTATTATTCCGGCTTTTACAATGAATATACATTTTTCCGGTACCCATGTTCACAGTTAACTACACATTTGTTTCAACACATTTTTCCATTCTTGTCTGTTCATCCATATATATTCTTCTATTTCCCATTCCCTCTTAGTTTCATTGATTCCCTGAATCCACGTAATATTTGGTCTACCCTTCTTTTTCCTTCCCTGTGGTTCCCAATCCATGATTATCTTAAGTAGTCTTCCTTCTTTCATCCTTCTAATGTGTCCGTACCAATTTAATTGTTTCTTCTTTATAAAATCTAATATTGGATATTGTACCTGCATTTTTTCTTTTATATACAATAATAATAACAACAATAATAATAATAGCCTGTATGTGATCAATAATATGTTATTGATACGTAAACTGGCATCAAAATGCACAATAGCATCATTAATAGTCGTGAATTATAATCAGGAGCTTAAAATGAAATATCCCATATTGGGAACACACCTGTAGTTCATATTAGGTACATCCCGGTCATTTTATTTCAGTGATAACTACTGAATGTATGTTTTTTGTATTTACTAGAAACACTATTAGAACATACTATAAAGATATAATATAATAATAAATTAACTGCGTAATACTTACACTGTGACTTTAGGAAATATTTCAATAGATACTTCTAATTATTCTTGCAGATGCTGAGAAAATAAACATGTGCTACCTCTTCACATACAAGCTTTTACCCATCTAACGGACACTGCGCTGCTTCAGAATTGGTTCCCCGATGATTCTATAAGTTTTTAATCAAATGTCGCTTATAGGCACAATTTTACATGGACAAGACACTTGGTATTCTTATAAGTGCTATGATTTTGGGAAAAACGGATTTTTTTAAATGATTTGGAAAATTCATTATCTTACCTATCTATAAGAAAGAAGGTAAAACTGTAGCAACAAGTACAAAGGGATCTCATCAATTCCAACTTCTTACAAAATGTAAACAAACAAATTAGTAAGCAAACTTACTACCCATACTGACATCGTAATAGGTGATCATCAATTTGGATTTAGAATAAATTGGTCAATAATAGATCCGATTTTTATTTAAGACAAATTTTAGAACAAAATGGGAATATAACAACACTGTGCATCAACTACAAACTTAAAAATAGGCACACAATTCAATTAAGCGGGAGAAATTGTATAATGTACTGCTAAGTTCCGAACTCGTGCTAAATAGTTCGTTAGACTTATTCGAATGTGTCTAAATGTTATAAATAGTAGGGTGCGTGTAGGAAAACCGTTTTCTGATGCATTGAAAATTCACAATTGGCTGAAGCAAGGAGATACACTATATCATCCACTATTCAATTTCATACTAGAGCATGCCATCAATTCATTAGAGGATGAAGAAGGCCTACAAATTATTAGTATTAACTAGCCGTTAGTTTATGCTGACTATGCAGTATTATAAGGCGATAGGGAGGGGATATTAAGGAACAAAACTAAGAAATTGAGGCTGGAAGTAAACATCAATAAAACTAAATATATGGTCTTATTTAAATATACACTTTATATTATGGAAATGGACTGTTAATGGCAAATGACAGAAATTTTGAAGAAGTGGCTGAATTGAAATACCTAACTAAAACTTCCTATAAGGAACATGTAGTTCACTGTTATGTAGTCTTCTGCATTACTGTCTGTTCATCTCTCTTTGGTCCAAAAATGTCCCTAACAACTTTATTCTCAAACACTCGTAATCTTCTTTCCTCGCTTAAACTAAGAGTCTATGTTTCGCATCCAAATAATTTAACTGGTAGAATAATAGTTTTATATATTTTCAGTTTAACGTTTTTTGAAAGAGGTTTGACGTCAAGAAGCTCTGTAATGCATAATAGCAAGCATTTTGTAAATTTGAACCAATATTTAATTTCTTTGTGCATGTCATTCCTATTTTTGATTATTGTTCCTAGGTGTTTGAATTCAGCCACTTCCTCAAAATTTCCCTCATTTTTCATTAGCTGTCCATTTCCATTATATAATATATTTTTATGTCTGACCATATATTTAGTTTTATTGATATTGACCTCCAGTCCTTAATTTCTTAGTGTTACTCAATAGTGTGTGCGTGTTGGAATTTAGTATCCCCTCGCTATCGCCCAATAGTCCTATATAATCTGCATAAACTAACAGCTTATTAATACCATTGAGTTGCAGGCTTTCTTTATCCTCTAAAGATTTGATGGAATGCTCTAGTACAAAATTAAATAGTACAGGAGATAGTGCATCTCCTTACCTAGGAATAATAATTACAAACAGGAATTAGAGCTCAAAGAAATTAAACATAGGCTCAATTCCAGAAATGCATGCTATTGAGCATTACGGGATTTCTTGTAGTCCCAATTTCTCTCAAAAAGTATTAATCTGGAAATATGTAAAACTGTTATTCTCCCAGTTATATTACATAGATGCGAAATCTAGACTCTTACTTTAAGGAGAGAAAAAAGTTTGCGAGTATTCTACAATAAAGGGTTTAGGAATTTTTTTTGGTCAAGGTGAGATGAACAGAAAGCGAATGGAGAAGACTACTTAACAATGAGGTACATAATTTTCTTCTTCTTCACTTCAAGGTTTAGGCGATTCGCCTGTTCCGAATTCTCAACGATTCCTTCAACCTCTTCCTAGGTCTTCCTACATCCCTTAATCCTTTTGGTTTATAATTATATGCTATTTTGGGCACTTATTTCTTCCATTCTCTCAACATGCTGTTCCCAGTCGTCGCTGTGTTGTTGAAATCCGTCATTTATTGAATACATTTTTCATTCACTTGTTATTTCTTCATTTCTTATATGGTCCAATTTTGTGCATCCTTTGGTCCTTCTTAGAAAGGTCATTTATGCACTTTGTATTGTACTCGAAGTCTTCTTATTTGTTAACCAGGACGCAGTACCGTATAAAAGTACCGGTACCACCATTGTTTTGTAGAACTTCAAAACATGGATATGATTTTTGTTAGAGAAAATAATAACAGTTAAGTCCTGTAGACTGCAGTGGCCAGGACATGTGGCACAAACGGGGTATGAACGAGGGGGTTCGATGCTCCTTGTGGGAAAACCAATGGGGAAGCGCCCAGTAGATAGGCCAAAAGTGAGGTGGGACAATAACATTAACCATGATTTGAGGGAAGTAGATTATACAGAGGTCAGAATAAGGATGCATGTAGATATAATGCCTCTGCGTCAACGAACGTACGGGTTGGATTGTGCAGGTGTGTTAGTTTTATGAAAAAATAATCAGTAGATAATATTAAAATTCTATCAAGTTATACTACAATTTTCAAAATTCAATAACTTAGGTCAGGATAGGTTTGTTTTTTCTGAATTCCGAACGTTTAAATAAGTTATCATAAGAAAATGAGTTACTTCAATTAAACAAAATAAAGTATATTCCGTAAACGATCATAATTGAACCATAATTTCGATTTGTTGAATCATTCGCTGAGTTTGCGAAGTTCCTGTGTGACAACTTCTAATAAAAATATTTTGAATAAAATTTAATAGATTCCATTATTGAATTTAAATAGGCTAAATTCAGCTTGCGTATACTAGCACGAAATTGAATAAACAAATGAAACTAGATATGTAATATTTATGTTTCTGTTCTGATATTTGGAGTAGGGACATGGACTCTAGCACAACAAAATGTCAAGAAACTTGAAGCAGACGAAATTTAATTCTAAAGATCTGTAGCAGGTTTTAGGCCTAATGTGTTAAACAAAAAAAGAAGTGAAGCTATAAGAACAGTATTATAAATGTTTAAATTAATATATAAAATACAAAACTCTGGAGATTGTAATAAATACACGTGCAAACGATGACTAGCGACAGAATTCCAAATTTAAATATGCAGGAGGATGACTCCGTAAACACAACTGGTTCGGGGTCCGTAGTTCGCATCACTGGCATTCCATGTGGTTCCTGGTAAGTGTTTCTCTCATAGTACCCTACCAAACAAAACTTCATTCTAACACTTCTCCATATCCATGTCATCCGTTCCGTCCCATTACGTTTCATTTGCGCCTGTGATGGTGCGACAGACATGGCCAGCCAGTATCCGTGAATATCACAGACATTCATTTTATTTTAATTAAATAAAAATAAAACGTAGTTTTATTTGATTTTCATATTTATTATATAATTCAGTGACAGCTGTTTCGGTACACTGTACCTTCTTCAGACATGTTAACAAATTATGAATTCTGTTCCAACTGATCTAAGCAACAATACAACAATATTTATTTAAATGTTTAAATTTAACAAAGGGGATTCATTCAAATCAAGTTGAGAATTTAACAGTTTTTTACTACTTTTAAATGTATTAATTTCTACAGCCTCCAAAAGATTTAACTTCTTACCCTTATCACAAATATGTAAAATATCAAAATTTGGATCGAAACAATGATTAAATTGGAATAGGTGGTTAGCATAGTTTGAATGTTCTAAATTTCTGTTATATGCTCTCATGTGTTCCTTTATCCGAGAGATAAAAGGTCTACCAGTTTGTCCTATATAGACATTGTCACATGTGCCTCACTTCAATTTATATACACCTGATAATTTTTCATTTTTTATTTTGGTTTTATTGTTTTTTATTATATTTTATAGGTATTTATGTCACCTCGTCTCTCGACCTGGCATTGCGAAGAGCACGAGCAGAAGGCTAACTTACATTTTACAGGAAGAAGAAACATCAATGGATCATGTTTTGATATGGAAGGAATAGGGATGCATCTTGGAAGCGGAATGGCTCCCATGAAGCTGAAGCTCGCGTAAAACAATACAACATCACTGTTTAAATTCTTTAGATGATATCAGATCTGTAATGACTTGTGTTAGCTCTCTTCACTTGTTTCAAAGTGCGGAGAGTTATGGAAATATGAGATGGTAATATAATCCGGTCTATGAATAATAAAGTGACCTTGACCTAATATTTTACTTTTAAAACACCATAATGAAAAACTTGCTGAAATATGAATTTCTGGTAAGGAAGGTTGAGGTAAAAGTGATAAGAGGGCAACTGGCAGGTAAAATTAAAATAATTAGATACCATTAGCAGTTTCAGCACGTGCAATAAGAAATGTTGCACTTGAAAGACCGGCAGGGGAGCTGCGCGGGTTTAGGTTGCGGTATTGATTGGTTGAGTTGGGAGGTGCAGGGATGCGACGCCGCCTCCCGCCGTTCAGTGTGCAGGAGGAAGCCGCGCACGATGGCTAGGTCCACGAGCGTCGCCTCAGCACGCTAACAACAGTGTGCGGAACTAAACTATGGCGGAAGAAAAGGAACTCGGTTCCGCCGGTGACCCCGGAGGACAATCGCTCCTCCAAACTACACCATTCCGTTTCTTTCAGAGATCGTTCAGGGATCCTGCGCTCGAAAGACTATACCAATCTTACAGTGTCAAACAAAAGCGAGCAGGACTTCAAGTGTTTCTGTATGCCGCTATACTTTACGATGTGTATATGTTGGTAGTGCCAAGTGGACAAGATGCTCTCATGCGGGGACTTACCGCTGCTTTTCTCGGCCTCAACCTCGGCCTGCTGGCGTGGTGCTGCCGTGGTGTTCAGCATTGTAGTGTATGGGCCGCTGTACCACATGTGGCATGGCACCTCGCCAATTCGCAACTCCTGGCTCACCTGTTCCTCAAGAAGAACGAGGTTACCGGAAGGGACTCCCTAGGTTGGGTACTTTTGCTGGACTATCTCCTGTTTGTCACTTTGCCACTGAGACTACGCTACTGTGTTGTTCTGAGTGTAGGCACATGTGCCTCGTATCTCGTGGCTATCGTGGGACTAGGCAAGTCAGATGCACATCTACTACAACAGGTAGGCTGTCTCTCCAAATTTATTCAATACTCACTGTTTTTCATACATCAGGAATAATAAGAATACATTTTGAGGCTACATTGTCGGTATTTGACACGTTAATACTATAAATATAATATTTAATCCCATTGGAATGATATAATATAAATATTTTAATATAAAATAATACAAATTGATACCTGTAAGGTCCAGTCTACCTCAACTTCATTAAAACTTTTAAAACTTCTAAAGGCCTCTGATATTCAGTTTCATCTTCAACAGTAGCCTAACAACATTCTGCTGAAGATTCCAAAAGGCCTATATAATCAAGAAATAATAATTAATCAAAGTGTGGAAGGTAGAGTCTTATAGAGAGGTATGTTAATGTTTATAATTTTATATTATACATGTTAAACTGGATATGTTGATTTTTCTCTAAAGACAATTGCTAATAGTCCATTCGAGTCTGTGTGTGCGAACATTGTTTGTGTGTCTATTTCATATAATATATTAGCTTAAGAAATAAACAAGAATAAAAAATCATCAAACAATGAAAACGGAAAAAAAGAGAAAAAAATTGTACAATGTATATCAATATAAAACGGTATTTCATACTATAGTTGAGTTTATTATATAAATATAATTATATTTTACTCTCAAAATTTAATTCAGAACTTTTCAACTTCCTCATTATATTAATTTCTTGAAAACGTCTTGGTAATTTATCAATCTTCAACATCATCTTGCGTTTTGTTATTATTAACTGGTATATGAGGTTATAATAAATTAATACATTTTCATATCACAGTATTTTGTTTTCTGCTACTTTTAAAATTTTGATCTCTCGTAAGAAAACCATTTTACTTTTGTGTTCTGTTTAGCACAATACAAAAAGGCCACAAAATGACTTCAATAAATATTAATCTATGAATTTTACATAGGCCTAACGAAAACAATAATAATAAGTATTTTAAGGGAGAATTAAAAAAAAAATTAAAAACTAATAAATGAAAGTACACTTATTCATTGTAACCTGTTGTATACCCATAAGTTTTATTTACACAAAGAACGAATATCTACACATTTCTGAAGAAGGAAAAGTTATCCAAAAACATTCGAGAAATTAAAAATATTTTAGAGTTTACGAAAACTGAATTAGTTATTTATGTTATTCATGGTTAAATACAGAGTATGTATGTAGGCATATATATATAGAATCTTTATTTTAGCTGGCAGAGTTAAGGCTATAAGACCTTCTCTTCCACTCAGCCAGCGAATAGTAGAATTATAGACAAATTACATACATATTACGATTTTAAGATATTATTAAAACACAGACTAAACAAAATTCATTGACGATGTGATCTAATACTAGCTCATAGTAACAAAAACATAGAATATAATAAAATTAAAATGATATAAAATAAAGTAGGTAGGTTCCTAGATGATTACTTATACAACGCTCTATATACGTAGTTGTTTTGCAGTTAATGTTTTCATTGTGTCGAACATAAGAGTGCACAAATTACAGAAGTTTGTAATTTTTAATTAAAATTTATTAGGTATAGCGAAAATTCAGTTATCATTATTTTATATTTTGTAGATTACATTTGTTATTTTATATACAACCTAACCGAGGTCAATGAATTTTTGCACTCGTAAAATCTCAAGTGTGACTTCATTTAAAAGACAAATGAAGCTGTGGTTTCTTTGCCATATATTTACGGCAGGCGTACGAATCTCAATTCTGAAATAAGAAGGATACCTACAGAATTATTTATTTTAATACCCCTAATGGACTTAGCTGTAAAAAAGATCATCGTTAAATAAAAAGTTACATCATCCATTATCCTCTAATAATGTATTTTTTAAAACTGTTTTATACATTATAAAATGACATTTGAGTGCATAAAAGCAAATATATGGAAGTGATAGAAAGCAGGTTTAAGAAAATTAAATTCAAAATTTCACATTATCCATAAAAGTCGCTGACTACACTTTCGTTGGAATGGTCACCTTCTCTCAACTTTCTGCTACTTTCCGGTGGGCATCAGAAAATAATTTCAATTACAACTTACATTTTTTAAACATCTATTACTCTTGCCCTCTCTTCAGCCATTATTCATGAAACTTTCAATTTACTTTATAAACGTTTGTTATAAATAAGTTTAATTTTCTGCACTGAAGCATACATCATTATCATCCGCCACGACTTATGCCTTTCTAGACCTGTTTCGGTCTCATCCAGCAGTTGTTTAAGAGGTCTTCCTGGTCGACGATATCCTTTGGCTTTATATTGCATCATCATTTTTGGGATTCTTGAATTATCCATTCTTCTTACATGATCTAGCCAGTTTAATTTATATCTGTTGTGTTCTTCTTCAACTGATTCTATTTCTAATTGAAGCATACAACAATGCTACAATATAACATATATTCTGCCATGCTAATTTAGTTTTGCTGAAGAATTTCTACCGTGTAAAAGCATATAGTTTTAAGACCTGAACAGCACAAAATAATATAATTATTATTTATTTAAACTGGCAGAGTTGATGTCATAAAGTCTTCTCTTCCACTCAACCAGTGAAATATATTAAATACAGAAAAAAATAACTTAAAATCATAAACATAGAATAAATAATTGTAAATAAATATTCATACGAATTAAATTAAAATTATTAGAGAAACGAAAAATCAGAAATCATCAATTAATTAGCTGAAAGGCCAATTACAAAAGTAATATATTTACCTGTCTTTTAAAGAAAGCTCATGTCCGGCAGTACCTGATCTCGTGTGGAAAGGGTTCCAGAGTCTAGCAGTGGATACGGTTTAGGAATTAGAATTATGGTGTGAGGTCAGAGGTTCTGGTGCGATCGTGTTCTCAAATTGTGATTGGAAGATATTAGATGGAATTAAGATGATAAAGAGCTTGGTGTAGAGATATGTAACATTTTTAATAGCAGAATAAAAGACTGCACTTTTCTATGATTATGAAGGTGGAGCCAGCATAGTTCGCGAGGTATGAAGAATTATATCCACAATTATGAATATTGAATATGTATCTGATACACACATTATGAATACGTTACAATTGATGTGCTAGTCACTGGATAATGTCTGTCACAAGATGTCGCAGTAATCAAAATGCTGCTTAACGAGAGCTTGCTTCACAAATTGTTTGAAATAACTCGGAAGAAAATATTTGAATGATTAAATAAATAAATAAATAAATAAATATATATATATATATAGTGGTTATGATAACATTAGTGACCATCGAGGAAAACTTTATAGAAGTGGCTGATTAACAAAAACAAAAAGGAGCTAGGTGAAAAAAAACAAAGGCTAAATTCTAAGAATGCTTTCTATCATGCATTACACGGACTCATTTCATACCAACTTCTCTCAAAAAACGTTAAACTAAAACTATATGAAACTGTTATTCTTTCAGTTATATTATATGGATACGAAACATGGTCTCTTATTTTAAGGGAGCGTAAGATATTACAACTATTCGAGAATAAATTTCTTAGAATTTTTTTTTGCATCAAGAGAGACGAACAGTCTGGAGAATAGAGAAAACTTTATATCAGTGAGCTACATTTTCTTTGTGGGAAACTAGATGCACTATAAACAGTTAAATATTTAAAATTGCGATCGACAGAACAAGTAACACGAATGGAAAATGAAACAGAGGCATGGGGACCTAATGCGGGAAACCAAAAGGAAAGCCTCCAAATTGGTATATCAACATTGAGGTGGGAGAATAAGATTAAATATTATTTGAGCGAAGTAAATTATACAGGTGATGTTTAAAAAAAACATTAGCTCCGGATATTTATATATGGAGTACTTATTGCCTATGTAACCGTGAAACTATGGATTTGATAGTGCCACAGAATGACATAATAATAATAATAATAATAATAATAATAATAATAATAATAATAATAATAATAATCTTTTCCCTCTACGCATGAAAGCTGGCAGCTTGTTGCGTGTTCATTCACTACAGGTCCAGGGTATGGTGACATCCTTCCATCGTAGTTGTGGTCTTCCTAACGACCTTTTCTGCTGAGGTGTCCAGTCACGTACTTTATTCACTAATCTACTGTTCTCCATTTTATCTACGTGATCTTTCCAATTTAATCTTCTATCATTTATCCAAAGGTTTATAGGTCCAATTTCACATTCTTCTCTGATAACAGAGCTGCGAATTTTCTCTCTGTGTGATTTTCCTACGATTTTCCTTAAAACTTTCATTTCGGTTGTTTCATTGATTTGTTTTGTTTTTTGAGTTTCTGTTCGGCATTCACAACCATATGTTAGAACTGGTCTTATGATTTCCGATTGATTGAGGGTCTTTCCACTTTTCAGCGGTTGCCCTTTTACCAGCCGGCTGCTGGCCCTTCACATCCACATGTGTCAATCACAGAGGTAGATGATTAACAGCCAGTGTAGGGGTGACATGTGGTTAGCATGTCGAGTCCCCCAGCCGTTATAGCTGGTTCCTCAACCTGGAGCCGCTACTTATTGTAGCTACCCAATTGCCTCACGATGCTGGGTGGGCACCGGTCACATACTGGCCGAAATACCATGAGAAAATTTCTTCCCCCATGGAGACTCGAACCAGCGCAAGTCCCGTAGCTCTGCGCCAAGGCTTCCTACCTTAACCGCTCGGCTACGGCGCGGGACTGGTCTTATGACAGATTTGTAAATTCTTACTTTTGTATCTATTCTTAAATTTTTATTTTTCCAAACAGTATTGTTTAATCATCCCGATATTGTATTTGCATTATTTGCTTGATGGAGGATTTCATCTGTTATTCTGTTGCTGCTATTGATTTCTACTCCTAAATATTTGAATTTCATGACTTGTTCCATACTTTTCCCTTCTATTTCTAATTTAACACGTCGTGGGTCCTTGGATATTGCCATTGATTTGTTTTTATTTGTTGAAATTTTCATGTTATATATATTATAATAATAATAATAATAATAATAATAATAATAATAATAATAATAATAATAATAATAATAATAATATACAAAAAGAGTTTATCAATGCAAATATACGAGTATGTTACAGTAATTAATATTCCACGTGTTAAAAATTTAAATTTCTTCTGCACTCTTCCATAGTATTCCAGTATCCACATATTCGTGCTTCTCTCGTTGTTATACACCTTTCATCCAAGTAGCATTTAATCTTACTCTCTTGCACCTCTCATGCAGCAGCCATTCCAAAACTTTCTTCGGTTCTGGTACTTCTGTCACTATTTTCATATCCCCGTACCATTGCATTTGTTCTTTTTTTTATTTTTAGTTTTCGTTTCTAATCTTGCCTCGTTCCTATATTAAAGAAACTATTGTCCAAAGTTAATTTTCATTGACTATTTAACTCATGCCCCAAATGGGAGTCAATGACCAATCACGTTTCAATGATTTCTGTTTTACAACCAATCAGAGTCGTGTTTCACCAAATATTTATCAGTGTTATAATTACCATATTAAAGAAAGCTCCTCCTTACAATATTGCGTTCCTTTGGCAATAAATAGGATGATCTGGTTGCAGTGATAAACAAAAGAAGCAGTAGAAGCGTCCTATCGTTTCTCATTTGTTTTCAAACATCGCCGTTTACATTAAATATATAAATATTTTAAAATAACTATAGTTAAATAATGATTTGTGAGTAAAGATCTTAATTTTATTCGTTAAATAGTCCTAACAAATCCCACTCTTGATTTCCAAATTCTCTAGATAAATTCACTCCTCACTTCGTGAGTCGTGAATTTATCGATAATTTGGAAATCACTCGTGGCATTACTTATGATAATCATTTAGAATTTGTTTGAAACTTCAACTGTCTGATCCATGTGTTATTATGTTTCTTGCTAAAGATTTTAAGATTCTTGATTTTTTTTCATATAGAGTACTATTTAAAGTCAATAGTGTAGATATTCCCCAATGCTATTCACATTTTAATTTTCAAAATCCTATTTTCCACATTTGGTAATTAAAACTCCTAAATATTCTTCTTCTTCCTTCCAAGGCCTGTTACGATCCTATAGAATATTTTCCCTCCAGCGTTTCATAGGACGGCCCAGTGAATCTCCTAAATACTTATAAATACTTATAATAATTTTCACAATTATTAAAAATTCCGATTCTTTCTCCTAATATTATATCGATTATGAACCTCTCTAGTCACGTAATTTGTGATGTATATATCCTATCTTGCCCCAAGTTAAAACTCATATCTTCACATTTCTTGTTCAATATTCCAACGCTTTTGTAATAATAATAATAATAATAATAATAATAATAATAATAATAATAATAATAATAATAATAATAATAATAATAATAATAATTATAATTATAATAATCTCTTCTTCTTCTACTACAAGGTTTAGGCTATGCAGCCTGTTCCGGCGAAGTTAAAAGTGAAGTCCATCTTCTACGTGGTCGGCCAACATCTCTTGTTCCTCTGGGATTATATAGGAAGGTTCTTTTTGGTATTCTTTCGTTGTTCATTCTCATTAAGTTCTGTCCATTTCCTATTATTTTCGCTGATTTTATCTTCAATTTTATATATATTTAATTTTTCTCGTACAGTTTCATTCCTTAATCTATCCGCTCTTGTGCATTCTTTCACATTACGTAAAAACAGCATTTCCGCAGCCTGTATCCTGTTTTTATCCCTTGATTTCATTATCCAATTTTCACTTCCATACAACAACAAAGGAACAGCCATTGTTTTATATAATTTAAGTTTCGTATATTTCCTTGTTTTTCGACCTAAGTTTCTTTATATGGTTCCATAATAATAATAATAATAATAATAATAATAATAATAATAATAATAATAATAATAATAATAATAATAATAATAATAATAATAATAATAATAATAACAATAATAATAATAACAACAACATCGGCCGCTGTGGTCTAGTGGTTATGTTCCTTGTCTCTAATCCTGAGGGTCGCGGGTTCAAACCTCGCCGCCATGTATTGATTTTTTTGTTTTTTTTTTAGGATGGTAATATCCGAGGGACAAGTTCTCCGGTAGGTAATTTAAGCCGTAAGTCCTGAGTCTATAGAAGTAGAACTAGGTCTTCGACGGAATTACAAAATAATAAAATTAGAACAGTTGAATTTGATTATCATAGAATAAGCCTCCAAAAAACAAGACAGAGTAAAATAAATTAATTCCTTTGGAGAGAAATGAATGTCAGCACATCCGTCGTTAAGCGAATTGAAAATCAAACGATTAAATGGTATGGTCATGTACAAAGAATGTAAAGCTGAAGGATGGACAAAAAATATATACCAATGGCGCACCCTGGAAGAAATAAACGTGGCAGACCAAGATTAAAATGGAAAATCTACGTCAGAACTATAATGGAATATAGGAATTTGGAAGAACGATATTGGCATGATAGAAATAAATCGAAATTGAAGACGGCAAACCTGTATGTAGAGGAAAGCCAAAGAAGAAGGTCCCGAGTCTGAATAATTCAGCCTCGTAAAATAAAATGCGAGCATGAATAGAAAGGCTTCTGTACAAAATTAACTGGCATTTCATACACCCTACTAGATGTCTCATTGGGTGGACTGTTTAACCGAAATCTAAACCATAACTCAGATTTTCCATTTTTATATTTGTTTCCATAACAACTATAGAAATAACTGAAACTGTGCAGAAATTGTTATGAAACCATGGTTACGATTGAGATATTTGTTTTTGAAATTACAAGCTGCAGATTTTCAGTTTTATGGTTGTTATGGAAACATTTAAAAAATTGGAAAACCGCGGTCTTGGTTCAGACTTCGATAGTGTAATCCACTCATCGAGTCGGATCGCTAGCCACGTACCACTCACTGAAATCAGTAGGAAAATAAATGTAACTAACTTAAAATGGGGAAGATACATCTCTATAAGAGGGTAACCAGATCTCAACGAGAGCAAGGATTATTCTAAGAATAATAAAGATAATAATAATAATAATAATAATAATAATAATAATAATAATGATAATAATAATAATAATAATATTTATTTATTTATTTATTTATATACAGATTTTTAATGGTTACACATCTTTCTGTGCCTAAAGTTTTATTTTCTTTCTCCACTCGTCTCTATCCATCCACTACATGTCCTCCAGTCTTCTTGTTCTCAATCCAGTTCTTATTCTTGCATCCAGGAGTTTCGAGGTCTTTCTTTCCATCTTCTTCCAGTTGGACACCATTCCAATGTTTTCTTCTGGCTAACCTTTCTTCTTGCATTTGTCATACCTGCCCATACCAATTTAATTGCTTATATCTTATATAGTCTACTATTGAATACCTAATTTCATTTTTCTGTTCGACAGTATTTCTTATTTTTTCTAATTTTGAACATCTTGCTGCTCTCCTTATGAAACCCATTTCAATCGATAATAATAATAATAATATTTTTTATTGTAAGCCTACGTTTTCCCTTTACAGAGATTTAGGCGCTCTCCCCCTACAGGGAAGAATTTGAACCATATTAATTTAGTTTCACTTGTTTTCGTATATATGTCATTTTGAGTGGCCCGTGGTCAGCGTTTCGCTGAGTACTGACATTTTGGAAACCAAGGTAGTACTAGGACGGGAAATTTCGGTAAATTTTGCTTAGATGTCTTTTCATTCAGGATTAAGGATTTTTTACGAGCCTGAAAATCTTCAGACTCGGGACCGACGGCTTAAAGTCCCTACCGGAGGACTTGCTCCTTGGATGTTTGCGTCCTAAAAAATCCGTCGACCCCGGCCAGGTTTGAACCTGCGACCCTCGGGACCAGAGGCAAGGAGCATAACCACTAGTCCACCGCGGCCGAAATAATAATAATAATAATAATAATAATAATAATAATAATAATAATAATAATAATAATAGCATTATGCTTTAAGTAAAACAATTTAACCGTACGTGTTTACCTGGGGACTTTGCGGACTTCACTTAACTATTAAACATGCCAAATGTTAAAGTAACTCGCTCATGTTACAGATGTGATATTTTTGAATATTTGATCACAAATTTGTTAAATTTTCGTGATCCTAGTACAAAAGACTTAAGGTTTGTGTTATCACATGGGGTCACAAAAGTCCCGAGGTACAGAGTTTGCTTCTATACTGATTTTTTAAAAGAATTTACTAGTCTCGTTCTTGATATGCTTTATGACAACAATTAAACAAATATCAATCACCCATTTTGAACTAGGATGCCGTGACAGAACCGCAAGCCTGAATAAAGAGTTCCCCGTGTAAAATTTATTGACCGTTGTCCATCCAAGTAATACATTAGTTCCCTGCTAGGTGTCTCACTTAGAAGATATGACGATCCCATATCACTCGGTGACATCTATGGGCAAAATAAGTGTAACTAATTAACTTCGTTGTAAAACTCCTACTAGGGAGCGCGTTATTCCCACAAGAAGTATGGTAGATTTAATAGATATAAACCTCATAGTAATTATTGCTCAATAAATTTATTGTATTATTATTATTATTAGTATTATTATTATTATTATTATTATTATTTATTAGTATTACTAGATTTATGCTATTCTAAAATAGTATTAATAATGGGAAAACAAGTGTGCAATACGTTGTGTGAATTATGTACAGTTAATTCTCCATTATTTTCAAATGATATGTTTCTAACAAATTTCTATGTAGAAATATTATCGTTACTACTTTCTGTTTGAAGTTACAAAAAATATTTATATCTTTCATTATATTTTATTAAGCTTATAATTTTTATGGAATTTAGTAAAACAAGAGAATTTTGCAATTTAATATGTTTTACACGTGCCATTGTATCTATGTATTTCCTTCTATGAATTATTTGGTGATGGCGCCGATAGTTTTCTATTAATTTTTAAGTATGCATAGGATTTAAAGGTTTTAAAATGATCTAGAAAGAATTTATGGAGCCTTGCTCTATAACATATTTATTACGAAAACCTAAATAGCTACTTGCGTCACGAACAAAAACTATAACTTCAAGGACATTCAACTTAGTATTCTGACTTTTTTGCAATAGGCCTACAATTTTTATGCAAATATAAAGGAGCTGAAAACCGCTGTTTTTGTGATTTTTTGTATCTCGCACTTGGTTAACATTGTTATTTCCCAATACAATAAATAATTAGTTAACTAAATTCCATAATCTATTCTGAATATAAAAAAATACTGCCGAATGTAACTTAACACATATTACGTATAAATACAACAAACAAGTTGGAAAACTAATATGAGCAATTCTAAGACCATAGAAAATATTACATAGAGCAGCATAGATATTAGAAATCTAATTTTAGTAACTTTAAAATAAAAAAATTACACTGGAAAAGTAATAAATTGCATATTTGAATTATTTGATGTTAATTCTGTACTTCTTACCAAACAAATATGTCTTCTTATTCATCACGGATCGTTACATCTGTCGCCGTCTCTACGTTCCAAATCGTCATCTTTCTCTATTAGGGCTTTGTCGATACGTAAAAATGGACAATTAATTTAGGATTTTTGTATATACATGGTACTGGAATAAGCAAAATGAGAAGCTGACGGATTTGACGAAATTTATATCAATTGTACCAAATGCCTTCTGAGAGTAAGTACTGAGGGAGGATTTGGGATTTAATTCAAGCAACTGGTGAACAATCTAGCGATTATTAAGTGCACTACCACCCCTCTTAGCACCGAATTGAATATTTTAAAATTTAAAAAATATTTTAACGCAGGAACTGGCAAACTAAGCCAATTTCTCAGAAAATTGAGGCTATGGCCACTTTTGCTGGTATACTGAATATAGGCTATATTTTGTTAAATTAATTGCTGAAGTGGGTATATTCTGAATCAGGCCCTCTAGCGAGCTGCTACAGATACCCTTTTGGGCGATTAAACAAATTTACTAGCACTATCAAACCCGTAGGTTCGTGGCCGCGCGGACATAAGTTCTCCACACATACCTAACTTGAGCTATTATTTTCCAATCATTCCCTGTAGAATCTACTTTCCTCAAATAATAGTTAACGTTATTCTCCAACCTCATTCTTAGTCAACCAACTGAGCATTTCCCTCTGTTTTCTTACAGGAATCTTTCATGCACGTCTTTCATTCCCCATTCGTGCCACATGTTCTGCCCATCGCAGTCTACGAGACTTAACTTTCCTTATTATATCCTCATCCACCGCTGTGGTCTCGAGGTAGCGTGCTGCCTTATCACGCAGCGGGCCCGGGTTCGATCCCCGGTCGGGGCAGTTTTTCTGGGTGAGGTTTTTATCGGGGTTTTTCCTCACCTGTAAGACAAATGTCAGGAAAACTTTAAGGTCCAAACGGTCCCCGAAATCATATGACCATCATCATCATCATTATCATCATCCTTCACCGGTGTGGAAAGCAACGGGAAGCTACCACACCTACAATTTCCCTAGTAAAGCTGCAAGCATAGCATGAACATGCTATGATTGCAGTGAAAGACCTGCCCTCGGGCAGCATTACTATGGATACTACGGATGGATTATATCCTCTAGGGTGATTATTTGGAGAAAATTAATTTCTTATTAAAACGTGTCGGACTGCAGAGAAAACAAACCTAACATAACCTAAACGATTACTTTTGAATTTTGTTAACGAATGTACAAGACGAGATTATATAAGGAATGAAACTATATGGGAAGAGTTAGGATTAATACCAGTTATACATCAAATCTATAATTACAAGAAGCGGCGGACTAAAAACTTGCAATGAATTGATAATAACAGACTTTCGCAGCAGGCTTGGATATACAAACCACGAGGAAGAAGAGATCCTGGCAGACCAAGAAAGCGATGTAGCATTGAGCCGGAACAGGCCATGGAGCCTACACCGTGAAGATGATGATGATGTTATACAATTTGACACGAATTTAAATATGTTCTACTTATTAATTTTCTACTTAATAATACTTATTAAATAAAATAAACTAAAATATATTATAGAGTACACTGCCAATTTAAGGGTTAAGTAAATTATATTATGAAATCAAATCATATGGCCATCGCAATCATTATCATTATCATCCTTCACCGGTGTGGAAAACAACGGGAAGCTACCACACCTACAATTCCCTAGTAAAGCTGTAAGCATAGCATGAAAATGCTATGATTGCAGTGAAGGGCCTGCCTTCGGGCAGAATTACTATGGATGGATATACCGATATATTGCGAATAAATCTATTATTATTATTATTATTATTATTATTATTATTATTATTATTATTCCCTCCATGGTATCTTTACCTTGTCGTGGTGGAGTGGCTTGTGTGCTTAAATGATCCTGAGAGCTACGCCGGCGGTAGCATTGCTGCCGATAGGGTTACCCATGCCGGACTGGTCGAAGGTGATAAGCCAGACGAAATAAGTACCTTGGTCGAAAGAGTGACGATCTTTCACCGTAAAAATACAACCGTCAAGAAATGCGACGGACATGGGTTCATCTGGGGTAGTAAAATTTTCCGGAGGTCAAATAGTCCCACATTTCGGTTCTCCGGGCGGGGGACTACTTCAGGGGAACCATGCCAAAGGATCTCAAACACAGGGACATGTTCCTAGGAACATGGAATGTTAGGACTTTATACAATAGCGGGGCACTAGAGATATTCACGCAGGAATTGGATAAATCGCCCTTGGATATAGTCGCTTTACAGGAAGTTAGGTGGCCAGGAGAAGGTAGTCAGGAATCAGGAAGCTTTGCATTATACTATGGGGGTGCAGAAAGACCTGCATTTGGAACGGGTTTTTTAGTCAGAAGGCGGATCCTATCCGGTTATCCGAGATATTAAATTTGTTAGTGATAGGAGATCAGACATAATTCCTAAAGGGTAAACGACATGATTTTATAATTGTAAATGTACATGACCCCACAGAAGATAAAGATGACAAGATCAAGGATGAGTTTCTATGAAGAATTAGAATTGCTTATTTGATTACCCTTTCACGATATCATATGAAAATTGTTCTTAGGAGATTTTAATATGCAAAAGTGGGGCGGGAAGATTATATTCAAACCAACAATAGGCAAATTCAGTCTTCATGAAGATAGTACACGACAACGGGGTTAGATTAGTCACATTTGCCACATCAAAGAATCTCATTGTTAAGAGCACAACATTTCAGCATAAGGATATTCATAAATACACCTTGACGTCCCCAGATGGAGAAACTCGGAACCAGATAGATCATGTATTAGTGGATAAACGCTGGTTCACAGTAGCATCATTGATGTTAGATCAGTTAGAGGGGACAGACTGCAATTCGGCTCATCATCTGGTCAGAGTGAAAATCAGACACGGGCTATCGCTTATGAGAGGAACAAACGCTAAAGATGTTTCTGTAAAATATGAATTAAAAAACTTGAAAAATGATGAAATGCGGCAAGAATACCAAATTAAAAATAGCTAATAGATTTGAAGTACTGGAATCTTCAGATGACAATGTGGCAAACGCAGAAGAAACTGATATAAATAAAGACTGGGAGGCTATAAGAGATACTATTAAATTGTCAGCATCAGAAAGCATTGGTTGTTTAAAAAAGAGGCAAAACAAGACATGGTTTGATGAGGAATGTGCCGACATTGTAAAGAAAAGAAAGCTAGCAAAAATGAAATGGTTACACGAGCCAAATGAGGTAAATTTAGAGCAATTGGGTAGTGTTAGACGGGAAACTACCAAGTTACTAAAGAGTAAGAAGAGGGGATATTTGAGAGAGAAGATTAATGATCTTGAAACGAATGCCAAAAATAGGAACATTAGAGAATTATATCAGGGAATTAGGATTAGAGAAGAAGGGGGTTCAGGCTAGAACAAATATAATTCGGAATGAAAATGGGGATATTATTGCAGATTCTAGGAGTATATTAAATAGATGGAAGGGTTATCTTAATCAAGTATTAAATGTACATCCAGAACAGGACATTGAGGAGGATAAGTTACAGACAGCAGAAATGCTAGTCGCAGAGCCAAGTGCATTAGAGGTTGAAATGGCGATTGAAAAATTGAAGATGTATAAAGCATCAGGTTCAGATGAGATCCCAGCAGAACTCATAAAATCAGGGGGAGAAAAAATTGATGGACAAGATACGCTGGTTGCTTAGTATGATTTGGGAAAAAGAAGCTCTTCCAGATGATGGGGGACGAATCAATTATCGTTCCAATTTATAAGAAAGGATATAAAACTGATTGGCAACAACTACAGGGGCATCTCATTACTTTCAACTTCGTACAAAATTCTAACAAATATATTAGTAAGCCTACTTACTCCCCTATATTGATGACATTCTAGGAGATCATCAATGTGCATTTAGAAGAAACAGGGTCTACAACAGATCAGATTTTTCAGTATAAGACAGATTGTAGAGAAGAAGAAGAAATGGGATATATAATGGTACTGTACATCAAATATATGTAGACTTCAAAAAAGCATATGATTCAATTAGAGGGAGAAGTTAGAAGTTATATAGTATCCTCCTGGAGTTCGGAATTCCTAAAAAGTTTGTTAGACTTATACGAATGTGTCTAAATGGATTCAAAGAGTAGGGTGCGTGTAGGCAAAACAGTTTTCAGGACACTTTTGAAAATCCAGAATGGGTTGAAGCAAGGAGATGCACTATCTCCTCTACTATTTAATTTTGTACTAGAGCATGCCATTAAATCTTTAGAGAATGAGGAAGGCTTACAACTCAATGGTATTAATAAGCTGTTAGTTTATGCTGCATGATGTAGTACTACTGGCCGATAGCGAGGAGATACTAAAGGCCAACACGCACACCACTATTGAGTAACACTAAGAAATTAGGACTGGAAGTAAATATCAGTAAAACTAACTAATGCTCGTCCCACGTAGAAATTCAGTATATAATGGAAATGGACAGCTAATGACAAATGATGGGAAATTTTGGGGAAGTGGCTGAATTCAAATACCTAGGAACAATAATCACAAATAGGAATGAGATGCACAAAGAAATTAAACATAGGCTCAATTCTGGAAATGCTTGCTATTATGCCATTGCAGAGACTTTTGGATTGTCCCAACTCTCCTTTCAAAAAACGTAAAGCTGAAAATATATAAAACTATTATTCTACCAGTTATATTATATGGGTGCGAAACATGGACTCTTACTTTAAGGGAGGAAAAGGAGATTACGAGTATTTGAGAATAAAGTTATTTAGGAAAATTTTTGGACCAAAGAGAGATGAACAGACAGATGACTGGAGACGACTACATAACAATGAACTACATGGTCATTTAGAGGAAGCCAGATATAATAAGAACCGTTAAGTCTCGTAGACTGCGATGGGCAGGACATGTTGCACGTATGGGGAATGAAAGACGTGCATGGAAACTTCTTGTAGGAAAGCCAGAAGGAAAACGCCCAGTTGGTAGACCAAGAATGAGGTGGGAGAACAACATTAATTATGATTTGAGGGAAGTAGATTATACAGGGAATGATTGGAAAGCATTAGCTCAGGATAGGGATGTATGGAGAGCTTATGTCCGTGCGGCCATGAACCTACGGGTTCAATAGTGCCAGTGAGTAAGTAAGTAAGTAATTATTATTATTATTATTATTATTATTATTATTATTATTATTATTATTATTATTATTATTATTATAGCGACGAATCAAACGTGGTGACTCCTAGATTTATTTAAATTCCCGGTATCTGGTAAACCCCACTTTTAATGGTCGTATTTCCGTGAGTTTTTGAGAATATCTCCCTCGTTTTTTCTTAATAGCATACTGATATTCGTTGTATAATAATTTCTTTAATTTATTGCTATATGCCAGGTTTGGTTCTGATAAAACAAACATTGCGGCCACTAGAGCATTAACGGACACACAAATATATACCCTATATATTTTTTTGTCATTACAATTTTGGCCATATATTGGAGTGAATCGGCGAAGATTAATGTAAAAGTTAAAAAAAAAACATTTCATTGGAACAACATCAATAGCTTCATTCCTTCGGAATTCGCTAAATACTGTAACTCGCTGGATACTAAACTCAGATGCTTCAGGTAGCTTGCATGTTACCACCTGAGCTAGGACGGCGGACAAATGTTAATGTATTCCACATATTACGATTTTTTGCCTACAGTTCCAAGGATAGCGAGCCGGCCGTAGTCTAAGAATTTTCTGTATACAAAAATCCAAGGGACAGCCCTGAGAGCGATTTTGTACCTTGGGCCCCGACTATGATGATATTGGAGCCCTTAAAGTACCTAAAATCTAAATTAGAGCAGCTGGGATAAATTTAATCAGCTTTTCCCATCCAAGTAACACCTAAGTAACCTACTTAGATGTCTCATTGAGGCGATGAGGTAACTAGTTTTCACTTGCTGACATATTCAGGAAATACGTTTTACCTTTAAATTGGCAAAACAGTAATTTCTCGTGTCAGTTATTTAAATGTGGCGGACCGCGCTGAAAACAAAATCGTGCATAACTGTTATTATTAGGTATATTTTATAATTCCATACAAATTACAGTAATTTTTATCAAAGGTTTTATTAAACCTTTTCTTTAATGCCCCAGTTTGTCCTTTTGGACATTTCTGGTGTTCTCTCCTTGTATTGGTGTAATTGTAACCCATTTATGAGGTTGGGGCGCCTGGAAGGCGGGGTTACGTTGCCCCGATGATATGATGGGTGATAATGATAATAGTGGTGCGCCAGGAGAGTCCCTAATTCTAAGCTTAATCTAAGATGAATATGATTGATGATAATTGCGATTGCCATATGATATTCGGGGACCGTTTGGACCTTAACGTTTTCTGGCATTAGTCTTAAGGTAAGGAAAAACCCCAATAAAAATCTCAACCAGGAAACTGTCCCGACCGGGGATAGAACCCGGTTCCGCTGCGTGACAAGGCAACACGCTATCTCGAGACCACAGCAGTGGACCTATTACATAAATTAAAGCAATTGATGCAACCTATAGGATACATTACGAATTTAAGTGTTTAGTAACTCCCCCCAAAGGAACATCCTTGCCTCACATAACAGCCTGTATAATATCCATTCGGGGAATGCTATGCACATACGTATTAAGTGATGTTCTAAGTTCAAGGTCTACATTATTTTTCCTTGACACAACTCGTTCTCATGACCATTCTGCTTCTGCAGTGGGAATAAATTTATTCATCGTGATGTCCCCCTAACTTAAATGGAATAATTCATCGCGTCCGGTGAGCTGATAATGTGTCTGGAGACAGGGGAAAAATCATTATTTTACAGCTTGTGGCATACATTACAGTCTAGAGATCACTCTTTGCTTTCCACAAATATATGAATTAAACCGCAATTCTCATGTAACTATTAATGTCTCCAATTCGTTTCCCAAGGATCATTGACTCGAATATCGAATGTACTATATAAATATTTTATCGAGAATTGGATACGGAGCGGGTTCCACTTATTCTCATAAGTATCCACCGTTCTGCCTCGGGGTAGAGTAGCTACCTCGTACATAGCGGGTCCAGTTTCGATCCCAGGACAAGATAGGTTTCCTGAATTACCTTTTTTCGGGTCTTTTCTTTGCGTTTTGGACAAATATCAGGGAATTTAAGGCCCGAAACGTCTTCTAATATCATTCTGCAATCATAATAATTATTATATTAGCCATGTTTAGTATGATCGTGAAGTGAATTGTGTTTCGTCTTAAATGTTCGTCCTTGTCTTGGTGGAGTTCCTGCATCGAGGTGATTACCGTAAATCTCCTTGTGTGGGAAAAAGTATGTATGTGATCTAAAGTTTTTTTCTAATGCCACCAGTTTGTCTTTCATGACATTTCTGGCGTTCTCCCCTGGCATTGGCGGAATTGTAAGTGATCCAAAGTTTAAAATCGCTCTTCCGACTGGTAATATAAGTACAGTGAATCCATTTTAAGAGGAAACCTCGCATCATTTTCCGCCGCTGTGAGGAGTACGATCGTTGAGTTATTTATATTTTGTAGCTTCTGTCTTCATTTGCCGGTAGTAACGGAACACGCTCCCCGCCGGTTCAAGCACAATTGCTGGCAAAGTGAGAGCAGCTGCAACGCTGTAAAATGGTTTCCGCTTAAAATGGATTCCGTATAAAGCCCGAGTGGAGTGGAGGATGTAAAACTAACTTATCTATAAGGCGAGAAGTTTAACTGCCACGGAGAAGAAGAAAAAAAAATCTCCAATCTAACTGTTAACTTGTCTAATTGGTACTGTAGTGTCGTGGATTCGAATTTTGAATATACAATAGAAACAATTCTTTGAAAAATGCATCTCGAGCGAGTTTCATGTATTCTCACAAATAAATGAAATAAGTAGTTAATTGTGAAATATCGAAATCTTGTATGGAAACTAAAAGAAAGAGGTATTTGGTCACACTAATCAAGGATCTCTTCTAGAACTCTATCATCTGTTAGCCAGGGACAGCAGTCGTTAAATGCGCTATATTTTTTTCTTCATAGCTCTTGTGCTATTCATTTGTTCATTCAGTAACATTTCGTAATGGAGATAATATTAATTTTTAAAAATAAAATAACTTCTAACAGTACTTACTACTTTATAGCCTACTTAGATGTTCACAACTTAATTATACTTACTGTGAAATACACATCACGCACGGGTAAATCATCCGATTATATGGTTGCAAAATATGGTACCTTGGTTTAAGGGAGGAGAAAATAATACGAGTTTTTGGGAATAAATTGCTCTGGAATTTTTATTTGTCCAAGACAGAGAAACAAACTGACAAATGGAAAAAAACGACTTAAGTCAGCTACATTATCTTTATGGGAAACCTAATATAATAAGAAAACTTAAGTCCCATAAACTGTCATGGGAAGGACGTACGAATGAAGGACAAATTAATGAAGGAGGGACATGGAAAGTTAGAATAAAAATACTAGTTGGGTAGCGGTGAGTAGGTAGGCAATAATGAGATAGCAGAATCATGATTACGGGAGGTGAATTATGCAGAGAATGATTAGAAAATATTAATTTAGGAAATGCATGTACAGAGAGTTTATGTACGCGCGGCTATGAAACTTCGGGTTCGTAAGTGCCAATGAATTTGTTAAATGGCATTTTATTTCGTATACTAAATAGTCTTTTATGAGTTTCACTTCTTTGGACAATCAACTACGGTCGCTATGCATCGGTAGTGAATATTCGACAAGATGTTGTGTTGTTGACATTGAGAATTTAATAACATAAAAGCGAATTTATCATCGAATTACGTGTGGTCCAATTTTACTGGCTTACGGATATTTATTTTCCTAACCCTAAAATAGAAAAAAACTCAATATCTTATAACAGGCGTAAGTTATTACCTATTGCATATTTTAACATTCTTTACCAAGCCATTTACTTAATATAATTCTATTGTCAACTTTGTATTGTGTAGTTTATCTCTATTTTTATTAATCATAATTCTTATTGTATGTATAATTTAACCCTGGTGAACTGGAAGAGAAGACCTTACAGTCTTAACTCCATCAGGTAAAATAAATAAATACATAAATAAACAAATAAACATCTTAACACCGCAAGGTAAAATAAATAAATAACAAATGTATTGTTGTATAATGTAACACAAATTTAAGTTCGTAAATTTTACTGATCCATTTTTCCATTGCATAATTATTAATATTAAATATATTAGAACAAAATATTTTATGCCATCCAGTGCCTATTTAATGGTTAATTAAATTGCGTGGTATACAGCGGCAGACCAAATGGCGGCCCGCGGGCCGCTTGTTTCCGCCCAAACCATTTCAAATAGCTCGCGAATTTCTCCCTTACTGTAATATAATGTAAAACATTTTTAAAAGGATTTAAGATCTGTCATTATTTCAAGGTGATTATTTTTTTATTCCATACCATATTATATTAAACTCTTAAGTATTATATTCATCTCTGTATATTTTTAATTAATTCTGAATTTATCGATACTTACTTACTTACTTACTCACTGGCACTATCGAACCCGAAGGTTCATGGCCGCGCGGACATAAGCTCTCCATACATCCCTATCCTGAGCTAATGTTTTCCAATCATTCCCTGTATAATCTACTTCCCTCAAATCATAGTTAATATTGTTCTCCCACCTCATTCTTGGTCTACCAACTGGGCGTTTTCCCTCTGGCTTTCCTACAAGAAGCTTCCATGCACGTCTTTCATTCCCCATACGTGCAACATGCCCTGCCCATCGCAATCTACGAGACTTAACTGTTCTTATTATATATGGCTTCCTATAAAGACCATGTAGTTCATTGTTATGTAGTCTTCTCCATTCACCTGTCTGTTCATCTCTCTTTGGTCCAAAAATTTGAATTCAGCCACTTCCTCAAAATTTCCCTCATTTGTCATTAGCTGTCCATTTCCATTATATACTGAATTTCTACGTGTGACCATATATTTAGTTTTACTGATATTTACTTCCAGTCCTAATTTCTTAGTGTTACTCAATAGTGTGTGCGTGTTGGCCTTTAGTATCTCCTCGCTATCGGCCAGTGGTACTACATCATCAGCATAAACTAACAGCTTATTAATACCATTGAGTTGTAAGCCTTCCTCATTCTCTAAATATTTAATGGCATGCTCTAGTACAAAATTAAATAGCAGAGGAGATAGTGCATCTCCTTGCTTCAACCCATTCTGGATTTAAAAAGTGTCTGAAAACTGTTTGCCTACACGCACCCTACTCTTTGAGCCATTTAGACACATTCGTATAAGTCTAACTAACTTTTTAGGAATTCCGAACTCCAGCAGGATACTATATAACTTCTCCCTCTTAATTGAATCATAAGCTTTTTTGAAGTCTACATATAGTTGATGTACAGTACCATTATATACCCATTTCTTTTCTAAAATCTGTCTTATACTAAAAATCTGATCTGTTGTAGACCTGTTTCTTCTAAATGCACATTGATGATCTCCTAGAATGTCATCAATATAGGGAGTAAGTCTGCTTACTAATATATTTGTTAGAATTTTGTACGAAGTTGAAAGTAATGAGATGCCCCTGTAGTTGTTGCAATCAGTTTTATCTCCTTTCTTATAAATTGGTATGATAATTGATTCCTTCCATTCATCTGGAAGAGCTTCTTTTTTCCCAAATCATACTAAGCAACCAGCGTATCTTGTCCATCAATTTTTCTCCCCCTGATTTTATCAGTTCTGCTGGGATCTCATCTGAACCTGATGCTTTATACATCTTCAATTTTTCAATCGCCATTTCAACCTCTAATGCACTTGGCTCTGCGACTAGCATTTCTGCTGTCTGTAACTTATCCTCCTCAATGTCCTGTTCTGTATGTACATTTAATAGCTGATTAAAGTAACCTTTCCATCTATTTAATATACTCCTAGAATCTGCAATCATATCCCCATTTTCATTCCGAATTATGTTTGTTCTAGCCTGAAACCCCTTCTCTCTATACTAATTCCCTGATATAATTCTCTAATGTTCCTATTTTTTGCATTCATTTCAAGATCATTAATCTTCTCTCTCAAATATTCCCTCTTTTTACTCTTTAGTAACTTGGTGGTTTCCCGCCTAACACTACCCAATTGCTCTAAATTTACCTCATTTGGCTCGTGTAACCATTTCATTTTTGCTAGCTTTCTTTTCTTTACAATGTCGGCACATTCCTCATCAAACCATTTCTTGTTTTGCCTCTTTTTTAAACAACCTATGCTTTCTGATGCTGACAATTTAATAGTATCTCTTATTGCCTCCCATTCTTTATTTATATCAGTTTCTTCTTCGTTTGCCACATTGCTATCTGAAGATTCCAGTACTTCAAATCTATTAGCAATTTTGATTTGGTATTCTTGCCGCATTTCATCATTTTTCAAGTTTTTTAATTCATATTTTACAGAATCATCTTTAGCGTTCGTTCCTCTCATAAGCGATAGCCGTTGTCTGATTTTCACTCTGACCAGATGATGATCCGAATTGCAGTCTGTCCCTCTAACTGATCTAACATCAATGATGCTACTGTGCCAGCGTTTATCCACTAATACATGATCTATCTGGTTCCGAGTTTCTCCATCTGGGGACGTCCAGGTGTATTTATGAATATCCTTATGCTGATATGTTGTGCTCTTAACAATGAGATTCTTTGATGTGGCAAATGTGACTAATCTAACCCCGTTGTCGTTACTATCTTCATGAAGACTGAATTTGCCTATTGTTGGTTTGAATATGTCTTCCCGCCCCACTTTTGCATTAAAATCTCCTAAGACAATTTTCATATGATATCGTGAAAGGCTATCAAATAAGCATTCTAATTCTTCATAGAACTCATCCTTGATCTTGTCATCTTTATCTTCTGTGGGGACATGTACATTTACAATTATAAAATCATGTCGTTTACCCTTTAGAATTATGTATGATATCCTATCACTAACAAATTTAATATCTCGGATAGCGGATAGGATCCTCCTTCTGACTAAAAAAACCCGTTCCAAATGCAGGTCTTTCTGCACCCCCATAGTATAATGCAAAGCTTCCTGATTCCTGACTACCTTCTCCTGGCCACCTAACTTCCTGTAAAGCGACTATATCCAAGGGCGATTTATCTAATTCCCGCGTTAATATCTCTAGTGCCCCGCTATTGTATAAAGTCCTAACATTCCATGTTCCTAGGAACATGTCCCTGTGTTTGAGCCTTTGGCATGGGTTCCCTGAAGTAGTCCCCGCCCGGAGAACCGAATGGGGGACTATTTGACCTCCGGAAAATTTTACCCCAGATGAACCCATGTCCGCATTTCTTGACGGTTGTATTTTTACGGTGAAAGATCGTCACTCTTTCGCCCAAGGTACTTTTTTCGTCTGGCTTATCACCTTCGACCAGTCCGGCATGGGTAACCCTATCGGCAGCAATGCTACCGCCGGCATTGCTCTCAGGATCATTTAAGCACGCAAGCCACTGCACCACGACAAGGTAAAGATACCATGGAGGGAAAGTAAAGTGATCTCACTACAGGCCTCAGGAGGCCCTTGGGGTAGTAGGAGGTTAAGGCTCCCACTTTTTCTTGACAATCGGCACTTGATGTCAGCCGGGTTGTCAGCCCTGCGTGACGGCCGCCTTTACCCCAGAACAAACGTCTGGTACTCATTTCAGTTAGAGGCTGAGTCGACCCCAGGGCCATAGTGCCGCCAGAAGGTTTGGGTCAGTTTAAAAATCTTGACCCCACCGGGACTCGAACCCTCGACCTTCCGGCTTGTAGCGCAGTGCCTTAACCACTACGCTACGGCGTATTCTGTCATTAAACACGTTCATCCATCGAGCAACCCCTAATAGCGAGAAAAGTTCTTTATGGCATCATGATATGTGACGAACGACAAAGTTAACAAAGAACTTCTGAATCTCTCGTCAGTGCGATTATGTTTTCGAATAGTCACAATGAACAGGAATGCTATCTGTAAAATGATCATACGTTTTTCATAAATAGTAAATTAAGAGTACTTGATTATTATAATGTTCAATCTTCAGTCCTCCACCTAATCAGAAAACAAATTTCTGACCCTCAGGTTAATAGTAATTGGCCACCAGTAGTCAACAAATTTGTCTGCATTGGGACAAGGCAAATTTGGCTCCTGCTAGAGCGATTTTTTAATTTCGGGTTCAGGTAAACTTTCACTTCTAATAGTCGAATTTCGCTGATTTTTGGGTAATATATTCATTGTTTTATTTTAATAGCATACAGTGAGTTTCGTTGAGAAAAAATATTAAATTACAGCGATTAAACGATTTTAATTTATTTTTTCATTTGGAATATTAATAATGATCCGATTTTGTTGGCTAACGATCTCGGGCATCTTATTTTCTATGGTTCCGAAGGAAAACCTGCTGCCGTTGCAGCGTTAACAAACACACTTCCAATCACGGTCATTTTCGTTGTCTACTAGATAAGATCGTAAACATCAATAAAACTAAATTATGGCGATACTTAGAAAAACATTGTACAATGAAGGTGGATACCGGTACTTAATGAAAATTAAGGACATTTTGAAAAACGGCTGAACTTAAATGTGTAGTTACAATAATTACAGACAGGAATAAGATACACAAATAAATTAAACATAGGCTCAATTCTGGAAATGAATGCTATTATACATTACAGCGACTCTTGTCTCAACTTCTCTAAAAAAACATTTAACTGTGAGAGAAAATATTATACTGGTAATTGATAATTAAGTTCTTAGGAAAATGTTTGGCCCAAAGACAGATAAGCGGACAGGAGAATGGTGATACCTGCAATAACATATTATTTATGGGAAAACAGATGTAAAGTAAAGTATTCCCACTACAGGCCTCAGGAGGCCCTTGGGGTAGTGGGAGGTTAAGGCTCCCACTATTTCTAGACAATCGGCACTTCATGTCAGCCGGGTTGTTACCCCAGAACAAGCGTCTGGCACTCATTTCCGTTAGAGGCTGAGTCGACCCCAGGGCCATAGTGCCGCCAGAAAGATGTAAAACAGTTAAATCTCGTAGACTGCATTGGGCAGGACATATGGCACGAATGGGGAATAAATGTGGGGCATTTAAACGAAAGAAAAACCAGAGCGAAAGCCCGCCATAGGTAGCCCAAGAATAAGGTGGAAAAATAACATTAACCATGATTTTTACGGAGTAAATTATACTATATTAAAAATATTAGCCCAGGATAGGGATGCATAGCGAGCTTATGTCCACGCGGACATACAAATAATACAAATCGCTATGCATCCCTATCCTGGGCTAATATTTTTAATATAGTATAATTTACTCCGTAAAAATCATGGTTAATGTTATTTTTCCACCTTATTCTTGGGCTACCTATGGCGGGCTTTCGCTCTGGTTTTTCTTTCGTTTAAATGCCCCACATTTATTCCCCATTCGTGCCATATGTCCTGCCCAATGCAGTCTACGAGATTTAACTGTTTTACATGTAAGGTTTCGACAGAGCCAATGAATTGGTCAGTTACGGGATAGTATCGGTGAAGATCTCTAGCATTTTTCTAATGTATTTTTATGAGGACAACTTCAAATAGTTATATTTATTCGGAATTCGCTAAAAGAGCTGAAATGGATTCATAGAATTTTCATTTATAAATATTGCAGTTAGTGTGTGATGAGACTATAATGACATACGATGTATTTCTTATTTGTCTCGGATAAATAATTTGTCCTCATTTTGCAAGTTATGGCATCTTTGACCTAATAATAATTTTTAGCCTAATTTATAGATTATGAGATATTGCAGATTTAACCCGCATGACTGCAGTATATTGATTTCACGAGTGTTGAAGTAAAGTGGCTGAATTCAAATACCTAGGAACAATAATCACAAATAGGAATGAGATGTACAAAGAAATTAAACATAGGCTCAATTCTGGAAATGCGTGCTATTATGCATTACAGAGACTCTTGATGTCCCAACTCCTATCAAAAAACGTTAAACTGAAAATATATAAAACTATTATTCTACCTGTTATATGGGTGCGAAACATGGACTCTTACATTAAGGGAGGAAAGGAGATTACAAATATTTGAGAATAAAGTACTTAGGAAAATTTTTGGACCAAAGAGAGATGAACAGACAGGTGAATGGAGAAGATTACATAACAATGAACTACATGGTCTTTATAGGAAGCCAGATATAATAAGAACAGTTAAGTCTCGTAGACTGCGATGGGCAGAACATGTTGCACGTATGGGGAATGAAAGACTTGCATGGAAGCTTCTTGTAGGAAAGCCAGAGGGAAAACGCCCAATTGGTAGACCAAGAATGAGATGGGAAAATAATATTAACTATGATTTGAGGGAAGTAGATTATACAGGGAATGATTGGAAAGCACTAGCTCAGGACAGGGATGTATGGGGAGCGTACGTCCGCGCGGCCATGAACCTACGGGTTCGATAGTGCCAGTGAGTTAGTAAGTGAGTAAGTAAGTGAAGCAAATTGTATTTAAATCTGTTATTGATAGATTATAACTGTATATAAAAAGAATACAAGATAAAAAAAAATATGGGCTTTATTGTGAGAAAAGAGAAAACAATGTGTCTTTCAAATTATCTCTGACGTGGAAGGTAAATATGCAGTTTGATGAATTCTAATAAGGAGAATCCTAGTGTTACTGGAAAAAAAGTTATTTAACCCAATTCAATTGAGCAAAATGTTTTGTAATGAATTATGGATGCAAATATATGAACTGCGGTTCCAAATATTTACCGCACCTCTTTTGTGATTCCTAGTGTTTTTTTTTTTCAATCGAAACCTCTCAAGTTATTAGCTAAATTCATTAAAAATAGCATGGTTTAATTTTATTGCATTGCCACACCTATAATATTTATTAAATTCTATTAGGTGACCAAACTTTAATAAAAGTGATATTATTCTCTTGAGTTCTCAAGTGGAAATGACAAATAAAACCTTAAATTTTATCTATTTTTATGTTAACATAAAATTATATTAATATTCAAAGAAAAAGTTTTTCATCGGCTATGAATTTGGGAGTGATAATGATTTTTATTTTATTTATATACAGAATTTTAATGTTTACACATCTTTGTGTGCCTAAAGTTTTATTTGTCTTGTCCACTCGTCTCTCTCCATCCAATCCATGTCTTCTAGTCCTCTTGCACTCATTTCAGTTCTTATTTCCTGCATCCACGAGTTTCGAGGTCTTCCTCTCCTCCTTCTTCCAGGTGGACACCATTCCAATGTTTTCCTGGGTAATATTTCTTCTTGCATTCGTCGTACGTGCCCATACCAATTTAATTGCTTATACCGTATATAATCTACTATTGACTAACCAATATTCATTTTTTCTCTTATGACAGACCTATTATTCGAAATCTTTTACAGTTTCTCTTGCTAGAACATGGAATTCACTTCCACCCTATGTCAGAGACTGCCAAACTTTACCATCTTTCAGAAATAAATTGAAAATAAAATCACTAACAGAAACAACTCACTAATACTACTCTTTAAGAATTAATAATGCATTTTTGCATTATTTAATAAAAATGGACTTACGATTTGTTAATATATTTACCTAATGCCTTGTATAAAAAGCGTAGATTAATTCATTGTAGTGTTTTTTTCTCTTCTTTTTATGCATAGTAGATTCGAGCTGTTATTCCTTTTTTATTCATTGTATCATTAATTTAATTTTAATTGTATTTAGTTTCATTCTATTATTAGACATTAATTTCATTATTATTCAATATGACAGATAATGAATTGTTCAATAACTATTATTGTAACTTTTTTTTGTATTCATATGTAACATGTTTGTCCTGTCTAATATGACTACTATTGTAATTTTTTTTGTATTCATGTGTAACATATGTTTGTCCTGTTTTATATGACTATTATTGTATTTTTTTTTGTATTCATATGTAACATATGCTTGTTCTGGTGAGTGGAAGAGAAGGCCACATGGCCTTAACTCCACCAGGCTAAATAAATAAATAAATAAATAAATAAATAAGAATTAATGAAAAAGCTAATTAATTAAAAAAAAAGTATTTCTTATTTTGTCTCATTTTGAACATCTAGCTGCTCTCCTCAAGAAATCCATTTCCATCGACATAAGTTTTTGTTCTAAGTTTTTGTTGAATTTCCAAACTTCAGCTCCATATGTGACAGTAGCTCTCACTATTGAATTATATATTTGTAAATAATTTTTCTTGGTAATATGTCTGTTCCATAAGACTCCATTCATCATTGCTGTTATTGCTCTACCTTTATTTATTCTGTTCTTAATATCACTCTTTTTGTTTATCCTCTTTATCTAATTTTACTCCCAGATACTCAAATTCTTCACATCCTCTAATATACCCCCTTTCATCTTCTAATATCAAATCTTCGGTTTCGGCTCCATATCCCATATAAAATGTTTTTTTTTCTAAATTTGTTTTCAAACCCCAATTATCGTATTCGTCCAATCATTTTCTGAACATAAACTCCATGTCTGCATATTCTTGAGCAATTATTATCTGGTCATCCGCAAATAACAGTGTATATATTGTATAATAATAATAATAATAATAATAATAATAATAATAATAATAATAACAATAATAATAATAGTAATAATAATTACTTTAAAAAATTTTAACCTAAAATATATCATCTTCCTTGCACGTCATAGTCCTGAAAAACCTCTTATGATCTAAAAAAACATCCAACCATCGCTTACTGGTATTTTGGGATGAAAAATCAAAGGGACAAGTCCTCCGGGAGGGACTTTAAGTCGTGTATCCCGAGTCTGAATATTTTCGGACTCGTAACAGAAACTTGTGCCTAAATTGGTACCTCTGAGCAAGATTTAACCTGCTTCCCATCCTATTAATTCACTAGGCCAATTACCTACTAGATGTTCTATGGGGAAATAAATATTAGCCTGAGTATGGAAATCCTACTAGAGGAGCAACCATCGCCTCTAAGCAGGACGAACAGGGATAAATCAAATCTCTTCCTAGAGGGGAACAATGATCTTGTCTCATTTGGTTGATACTTTAAAATTTTAAAACTTTCTCAGGAATTGTGGATCTGAACATACTGTCTATCTCTATATGATGGCGCCAATTCTGTTGATACTGATGAATATAATCTATTGTGGACACCATATTAATTCCTCAATCACACCATCATTTGTTCTGTGACACCACCTGGTACAGTCAGCTGTTCAGCCTCATCTCACGAACTATGATTCCACTTAAATCATTTATCCGAATATCTTGTGCCTCGCTGCTATAGCAGACGAACTGGTCTTGCAAATACCTTATATATACGAGTGCGAGTAGGTTTTGAGACAAAGTAAGCTTCACTACTTTATTCATTATTCCTATGGATTTATTAAAATTTTCAATCTTGTTTAAGACATACAATACTAAACAAATCTGAAATAAAAATAATTGAAATTGTTTAATATAGGCCCCTGAAATTTTGTTATATTGAAATTCTACTGTGTAAAAACAAATATAATATTTCAGATTTATAAGCCGACGTTTTTATTGAATATTCTCTTGCTATTAATATTAAATTACGTAACGATCATTTAAATCATAAAATAATACCAACTCATCGGCATTAGCAAAGATGTCCAATGATAAACTGCGGTATATAGACATATTCCCATATATTACATATTTTCATTAAATTATGACTAGAATAGAATAAAAGTGGAGAAAGAGGACATCCTTGTCTCACATAATAAAAAAAACTTTTTCCATGTTGTCAACGTGACTTCACGTTCTTCTGAAATGAAATTTTTCTTATACAAATTGTAAATAATTTTATTGATCTGTTGAGTTATTTGATTATTAACTAATATCTCTAATAAATTATTTCGATTTACCTGATAAAATATTTGTTAAATACATAAATATCACGTGAGTTTCTATATTTAATTCACTATGATTTTTCGGCAACAAGTTTCATGTGAAACATATATCACAACGTGAACAGATTTCATGAATCCATTCTGTTCTTCCACTAAAACTTATAGGCCTATGTATAAAACTGTTGTTATTCTAGTTGTAATTTATGGATGTGAAACATCCTTTGAAGGAGGAGGAAAGGGTACGAGTATGTGATAATAAACTGTTTAGGAAACTTTTTGGACCAAAGAGAGATGAACAGACAGGTGAGTAGGCAAAACTACATAAACTTATGGAAATTCGGACATAACAGTTAAGACTGTAGACTGGTATAGACAGCACATGAGACAGGGATGGGGAATTAAAGATGGACATGAAAATTTCTTGAAAGAAGACAAGATGGAAAGTGTCCTGTAAGTAGGACAAAAATGAGATGAGAGAATAATATAAACCATGATTTGAGAGAGGTACAAATAATTTTGCAGGAAATTATTAGAGAATGTTATAGGATCGTCTGCGTGGCGATGAATCTCCGGGTTCGATAATTCCAGTGAGTTAATAATAATTACTGTAATAATAATAATCTCATTACTCTCATTTTTATTATTATTAGGCCTATTATTATTATTTTCATTATTCTCATTATTATTGTTGTTATTATTATTATTATTGTTATTATTATTATTATTATTATTATTATTATTATTATTATTATGATCGCGGTAGACTAGTAGTTGTGCTCCTTGCCTGTGGTACCGAGGGTTGCGAGTTCAAACCCGGCCGTGGTCGATGGATTTTTTAGGATGGAAAATCCAAGGAGCTAGTCCTCTGGGAAGGAAGCCGTGGGCCTCGAGTTTGAAGATTGTCAGGTTCATAAAATATCCTTAAGCCTGAGTAAAAAAATTGGGACTCTAAGCAAAATTTACCGAATTTTCCCATTTTTGTACTATCTTGGTTTCCTAGATATCACTATAAGGCGAATCACTGACTCCGGGCCACTCAGTGACATGTATCGGAAAATAAGTATTACTAAATTAGTATGGTTGAATTTTTCCCATATATGGGGAGAACACCCAAGTCTTGATGAGAGACACGAGGGCTTACAAAAAAAGGCACAATGAATCTCCGATTAGCCAAGTTGAGAATATAAGGCTTTCATTTCCATTGTCAACTCAAAACTGATCAGAAGAGTTTCATTATGTTGCTTGAATTATCAAGTAGCAGAATGCGAGAGGTAAAAGATGCAAGTGTAGAGTTTTATCATCTATGATCGTTTCTATTAAGTTTTTAAGGTTCATACACTGCTGCCACTTAACCGTAACAGTTATGAATGTAGTAAAAATACGAGCATGAAGCATGATTATGTAACATGATCATAAAACCTATTACAGTTATCTTGGGTTGTTTATAGGTTAGGAAATATAAACAAACATACACCATATAACATAGTAAGGGACTGAAGAGATTATTATTTATTCATATACATATACAGGAACCTAATAAAATAAATCTATCATGATAAGTAAATTTGTAGTTTGGTGTATTCTGATAGAGAGAATTCAGGTATAACGGAGAGGAAACCAATTTAACATACTGCATTCAATTGAACACTATTTTTTTGGGCAGAATTCTGAATGCAATTATATATTAACTGCGGTTTCAACTATCGCAGCTCTTTTCTGATTCCAGACCGTTTTGGAAAGAGTCAGCTTGACATTCAATCGAATGCTCTCAATTGATTACTTCAATTCATTCACAAACGTCACGATTTCATTTCATTAAGTGTCATTTCGTCTTTGATGTTCATTAAAATCTGTCAATCGGGCACATTTTAATTAAATTAGTTTTACTCCCATTTAATCATTTATGACATACATTATTTAGTTATCAGTGCGCCTGTACAAAAATAAACATACTCTATTAAAATATCATTAAGCGGATGCAAGCTTAGCTAGCTCAGAGAATCAGGAATTTTAGTCAACAACAAGAAATAGGGGGACAACAGTTACGCTCTGATGAACCTCATTTCCAGAGAATTTTCAGGTAATAATTATAATGACTATTTAACTCATGTCTCAAATGGGAGCCAATGATCAATCACGTTACAATGCTTATTTTATTTACAAAGAATCACAGTCGTGTTTCGCTTAGAATTTACCAACTAAAGTTTATCATAATAAAGAAAGTGTGTACTTTCCAACATTCGGAATAGGTCATAGCATTATTTTGCAGCGACTAACCCACTAGAAATACCAGATTGTATATATATATATATATATATATATATATATATAGTGCATGAATGTCAACACATAGCGCATTTGTAGCAATTGATTATACCACCAAAAAAATAAACCACTGTTTGCACTTTCTTAAATATATTTTTTTCCAGAAAAATATAATTGTCATATTTATATTATAGGACATTAGAAATGAATTAATATACAGTTTGATGTGTTTCATTTTTACTCCACTAGAAAGCATTCTTACAATATTGCGTTCCTTTGGCAATAAATAATATGATCTGATTGCAGGGACGAACAAAGGAAGCAAATGAAGCGTTCCAATCGTTTCACATTCGTTTTCAAACATCGCCGTTTACATTAATAATAGAATATTTTAAAATAACTATATTTAAATAATGATTTGTGAGTAAACAGCTTAATTTTATTCGTTGAATAGTCCTAACAAATGCCAATCTTGATTTCCAAATTCTCTAGATAAATTAACTCCTCGCGATAATTTGGAAATCACTCATGGCATTACTTATGATAAAGATAATGATGAAAACAATGATGGTAATGATGATTCAGCTCAATGCGGGACCACTTCGAGACAGCATGATCATTTAAGACTAGAAATATCAATAATTCACACATTCACATTAAACAAGGGAATGTGGGCGCTTTTCCTCTGGTGTTTCTATAACATGTTTCCATATCTCCCCCACCACTCCTCATTCATGCCACAGATCTTTCCCATCAGAGTCTATGTGACTTAACTGTTTTATTGAATTTCATTCCCATAAAGATCATGTAGCTCACTGTTATGTACTATTCTGCATTCTTCATCTATTCGTCTCTCTTTGGTCCACAATTTTTCCTAAGAACTTTATTATTAAATAATCGTAATTTTTTTATCCCTTAAAATAAAAATAACAGTTTTATGTATCTTTAGTGTAACGTTTCTCGAATGAAATTGAGATTATGAGAGTCCCTGCAATCCATACTAGCATGCATTTCGAGAACTGAGCCTATGTTCCACCTTTTTCTGCAACTCATTCATATATGTAATTATTGTTCCTAAGTATTTGAAATAAGAGTATTAATAGAAAGCTGAATTGTTTCCAGAGCATAGTTATAATTTCGTGAATGAAAGAATAATGAATGTTCGCCTGAAAACAGCAAGTGGACATCTAACAGTAGTTGTATATACGCACCCGAGGAGGGGAGAAAAGAAGAAAGTGCTGAATTCTATGAATCCTTACAAACACATCTGAACTCTCTTAATAAAACAGATTTTATTTGCTTAGGAGGAGATTTTAACGCCCGCGTTGGAAAAGAGACTGTAGAGAATTTGATTGGTAATAACGGCGAGAATACCTTAAACGAGAATGGAAAAACTCTTAGAAATTTTGTCAGCTTTAATGAATTAAAAATAACTAACACCCTTTTCCGTCATAAAGATATCCATAAATATACTTGGGCAGCGAGAGGCACTAGATCAATAATAGATTATATATTGAGCAATAAGAAATTATCTCCTCATGTGATTGACACTCGTGTATATAGAGGATACGATATTAGTTCAGACCATTTCATCGTCATCTCTACGTTTCACATGACAAATAAATGGATTTACAAGAAGAAAACAAATGTAACAAAAGTAAAAAAGGACAAATTTTAAAGTACATTTATTACAACAAGAGAGTATAAAGAGATTATACTCTTCACGATTATTAAACTATGTAGATCAAAGAGCTGTAAGTACTGATGTGAATGAAGAATGGCAAGATCTAAAAACTATTATATTAAAAGCTGCTGAGGAAGCCCTAGGGACAAAATCTACAAAAAAAAGGAAAAAAGGTTTATATATATGGAATGATGAAATTCAAGAAATGTTCGAAAACAAAAAAAGAGCATATTTAAAATACATCCAATCAAAATCAGAAGAAGATAGAATTGCTTATAATTACAGAAGTGCCATTGTTAAAAGAGAAGTAAGGAAGTTGAAACGACTTAGCTGGGACAACTATATATCCAATATAGAATACGATTGCCATGGATCACAGGATATGGCTTACAAGGTTTTGAAACATCTGAATACAACTGAAAAAGATACATCCAAATTAAATAATATACCAGAAAAAGAGTGGCTCAAATATTATGGAACATTATGGACAGATATGTCAGAAATAAACATTGACCCCAAATTAAAGGAAATGGCACATGTAGATCTTCTTGAAATCAAAGAATTAGAGAACGCTCTAGAAACATTCAAAAATAAGAAAACTCCAGGAATAGACTGCTTAAATATTGAACTTTTAAAGTATGCTCCAAGAGAAATTAAGCAGAGATTATTAGATGTACTAAATGGGTCCTGGAGGATGTGCATAATTCCGGATGAATGGAAGAAAGGACTTATATCCCCCATATTTAAAAAAGGAAGTAGACACGAGTGCACAAGTTACAGGGGAATCTCCTTATTGAATACAGCTTACAAGATATAAGCTAAGATTATTACTAGACGATTAAATATAATAAATGAGTATATATTAAGTGAAGAACAGTGTGGCTTTCGGAAAGGTCGGTCATGTACAGATGCCATTTTCACAATAGACCAACTTATTCAAAAGAGAAGGGAATTTAATATGCCAACTTGCATACTTTTTATTGACTATCAAAAAGCATTTGATAGACTGTCCAGAAATAAACTATGGGAAATACTGTATGACACAGGGTTTCCAGGACACATTGTCAAAGTTGTGCAAAGCTTATATTTTAAATCAGAAATAATGATTGATAAAGGAGGTACAATGAGCGATAATACATTAGAAATTAATCAAGGGGTCAGACAAGGATGCCCGCTATATCCTGCACTCTTTAGTATATATATATATATATATATATATATATATATATATATATATAGACGAGATCATTGTACAATGGCAATCAAATTTAACCACAGAGTTTAAAGTTGGCAGTACGATTCTAAATACCATACTGTTTGCAGACGATCAGACAATCCTTAGCTCTTCAGAAGACAATTTACAAATAGCAGCATATAAATTAAACGAAATAGCAAATAAATTCAATATGACAATCTCTGAAAGTAAATCGAAAGTAATGGCATTCAACGGGAAAGACCATATGAGGTGTAAAATCAGTATTAATAACAGTATAATACAACAGGTGAACAATTTTAATTATTTAGGATGCAACGTATCATACTGCCAGAAGGAAGATATTAATATTAAATTAAATATATTTTACAGAATGTGTGGCACTATAAGACGGACACTGAAAAATAAAACTTTGAGGAGCACACAACTAAAATTTTACAAAATTATGGCAGTGCCTGTCTTAACATATGCAAGTGAAAATTGGACTCTTAACCGTTCAGACAGAAGGAAAATAGAAACTGCAGAAATGAAGTTCCTACGTTCAGTAGCAGGTGTGACAATTTTGGACAAGAAAAAAGAAGTGAGGATATTAGGAATGACTTAAATATTTTCAATTTAACAAATAGAATTGACAACTTGAGAAACAACTGGTATGAACATGTCAAGAGAATGCCTACAGATAGAATCCCTCAGCTGTTACTAAAGTACAAACCAATAGAACATAGATATGTTGGACGCCCATTTACTAGATGGGAGGATTCATTAAATCCCACTTGATGTGAAAACAGGTCAGAAGGCCTAATTTCATGAAGCAGAAGAAGAAGAAGAAGAAGTTTCCAGAGCACAAGCGAAATGTCGAACAGGAATTAGGGAAGATAAATCTCAAATATGTTGCTATCCGTATTCGAACTCTAGTTTGATCCCGTAGTCAGACGAGTTTTCTACTGAGCTCTCTGCTCCCCCCATTTTAACAATTCATATATATATATATATATATATATATATCCATAGTCATTCTGCCCGAAGGCAGGTCCTTCACTGCAATCATAGCATTTTCATGCTATGCTTGCAGCTTTACTAGGGAATTGTGTAGGTGTGGTAGCTTCCTGTTGCTTTCCACACCGGTGAAGGATGATGATGATGATAATGATAATGATGAGGATGAGGATGAGGATGATGGCCATATAATTTCGGGGACCGTTTGGGCCTTAAAGTTTTCCTGACATTTGTCTTACAGGTGAGGAAAAACCCGATAAAAACCTCACCCAGAAAAACTACCCCTACTAGAGATCGAACCCGGGCCCGCTGCGTGACAAGGCAGCACGCTACCTCGAGACCACAGCGGTGGACTATATATATAATATGAAAAGAAAAATTAATGCTTGAGTCGGGATTTGAACCGGAGTCTCTACACGCTGTACGTTTAGGGCTCTAACAACCTGAGCTACCCAAGTATTCCAACACAAACATACATTTTTCTTATGTATGTAGTATTCTCAATTCAAACAAGAGGTAGCGGAAATTCGTTCCGACTGACATCTAGTGGCAAACATAACAGTTCAGCAATTTGTAAAGAGAATATTTACTTTATAGCAGTAACGCTTATATATTTAGATGTTATAACTATATTTTTGACATTTGGCAATGGAGGCAAATATGATATGAAAAGAAAAATGAATGATATATATATATATATATATATATATATATAAATATATATATAAATATATGGAGAGAGAACGAGAGAGAGAAAAAGTGGGGATTGAAGAAAAACTTTTGAACAAATATACGATCAGGAGACTTTCTGTGGAAATTATGTAATTTACTATCTTAAACAGAATTTTGGTTATAAATATAGACCTAGTAAAAATGGAAGTTGAAAAGTAATAAAATTTATTACTTTTTATGAAATGGAGAATTATAATTATAATAAAAATAGGTAAAGACATTCGACCACCGCTATGGTCTAGTGGTAACATCATTCTCTCAGACGAAACCGGCCCGAGTTCGATCCCCCTTGTGACAAGTTTACTGGGTGAGGTTTTTCTGGGATTCCTGCTCACATATAAGACACATGTCAGGAACCTTTAAGGACCAAAATTGTTCCCGAACATAATCCATACCTTATTCGCCTTGTTTCTTATGAATGTTCGAATGAATAATGAATGTATCTTGTTACCGAATTCCTAAGGAATGAACCTATTGAAATTGTTCTGATGAAAATATTTTTCATAAGTAATGCCACGAGTGATTTCCAAATTATCAATAAATTCACGACTCGTCAAGTGAGGAGAATTTATCTAGAGAATTTGGAAATCGAGAGTGGCATTTGTTAGGACAATTTAACGAATAAAATTAAGCTGTTTACTCACAAATAATTATTTAAATATAGTTATTTAAAAATATTTTTATGTTTAATGTAAACGGCGATGTTTGAAAAGAAATGAGAAACGTTTGTTACAATTCATTTGTTCATCACTCTAAAAAGATTATACTACTTATTGCCAAAGGATCGCAATATTGTAAGAATGCACCCTAGTGGAGAAAAAATGAAACATATCAAACTGTTTATAACCAACATTACGGGTTATTGATTAATTTCTGATGTCCTATGATGTAAATTCCTGGGAAGATAATACGTTTAAGAAAATGCTAACAGTGGTTTCTTTTTATTGTGGTATAATTAATTACTATGAATGTTTTTCTATTATATCCCGCAAGCAGTATCTGTTTACATTCGTACACAATAATATACAATCTGGTAGCCGTATTTCGTAGAGATTGTCACTGCAAACTAATTCTCTGACCTTCAGAATGTTAAAAAGAAGGAGCTTGATTTAATATGATAAAATCGATATGAAAAACAAATGTGATTGGTTGTAAATTAAAAAATTCAAAGAAATGTGATTTGTCGTTGAATCCCATTCGGGGCATGAGTTAAATAGTTAATAAAAATGTTACACATCTTTACACTCTTGTCAGGAAGATACTGAAAATAACCATGGCCAAAATGTATAATATATATGTGTGTGTGTGTCTGTGTGAGTGTGTGTGTATCCGTTAACGCTCTAGCGGAAGCAATTTTTCTTTCATTGAAACAAATTTAGCACATATCGATTAATTAAGAAAAGCAAGGTAGAGTTTGTTAGACGGCATAATCAGACCGTTATGTGTAGGGATTCAAATAAAAATTTAAAAATCTCTCTAGTTGTGACAATTTTCGAAATTTCACAACTAAATTAAGTATATTATATTAATTTAAACAATGGAAGAAATGATACTAGAAATCAGTGAAATCCGATCCTAAATTAAAGATTGACTCTAGAAAACGCTATGTTCGTTTCGTTACAATATCACACCATACATTTTAATAAACCATTAAATTGTCAATGTATCCTATAAAATATATTAGTTTAGTTTGTTTATATCATAATTTCTAATAAAGTAATAGATAAACGAATTGGTGAATATTATTTAAATTGGTGTTAAATTATACAACAATATGAAAATAGGTAATAATTACGGTTATGCATGATGTGTTTCCACTGCAGTTCGAAGCTTTTAAATAGGCTGACATCAGAAATTGAGTTTCTACAACTTAACAAGAGAAATATTCCGTAAACAAGTAAAATGTGACCATAAATTCGACTTACTTAACAAAGCTGATATAGTTATGCTTATTTTTCTTATATATGTCAGCGACTGAAAATTTGTTAGCTCATCGCTTTAAAGAGAAACCCAACAAACAACGAAAGTAATACATGTTTAGGGAGAACCGATTAAATTATTCTCCAAATGCTCTAATTCAGGGTAAAAGTTATTTGATAACCCCGAAAAATCATTTTACTCGCGACCCACGGCTTACAGTCCTTTCGGGAGGATACATAGCTTGGGATTACGCATCCTAAAAATCCATCGTTCCCGACCGGGTTTTCAATCCGCGAGACTCGGGACAAAAATCAAGGAAATTAATCCATAGACCACCGATCACATTTATCTAATACTTCATCATCATCAATTGCAGTCATGGATTAGGCCATTGGCCTGTTCCGCTTCAGGATAGAAATTTATCCCTCCATCTCTTCATAGGTATTTCTGGGTCTCTTTGTCCTGTGGGTCTGTAATTCAATAGCTGCAGAGGTAGTATATTGTCATAGAGAAACTTCGAACAGAGGGAAAACTCTGTACATCTAAAATTTCGGTAGTTTACGATGAACTAGAATGAGCAAACTAAAATGGTAGCGCTGTTTTCTAGTTACAGAATATGTAATTAAATAAAACAAATGAAAGGCACACGGCGTGTTCACTCGGGATTATGGGAAATTAGCCATTTTGTAAATGTAAATTTTTAACTGTTATCCTTTCGTTCTATGTGGACGGTACTGTAACAATTATATACTAACGAAAGTTAAAATAATTACTTAGATTTTATTTTACTCTAATTTGTAAATAAATTCAAGCTTGTTTACGTTTCAAATGTGAATCTATTTTCAAAGATAAACCTACTAGAAGTGATACAATTCTAAGATTCGTTAGGTTAGGAAGAGTGATGTTAGTGTACAGCCATTTCTAATAAACAGTTTAAATATGTGACTTTATAATGGATTTCAGATGTACGACATAGCTAAGGTTCTTTAACAAATATTGTATAAAATATCTATGTGAGAATAAGTGGGTAGGTCAATTGTACATATTTATTAAAAGAGCTCATAATGCACGTTTTTAAATTTTAATAAACGAACAAAAATTAACATGTTATTTATCTCCATTCTTCCCTTTTGTTAAAATTAAAGAAAATCTTTAGGTGTGTGAGGCTGGGTACAAATAATTCCATAATTTAAGATTAATTACGGCTCGTAATATGTTATTTATGCCTATAAAACTTAAATTCAATGATTATTCACCAGATGGCGTTATATAATTATAATTCATAATTTTACCACCAGACGGTGCTGAATTTCATATTAGTACCAGGAAAAATCGAAAAAAATTACATGTCGTTAGTTGTTCTATACTAGCGCCGCTTATAGCATGTACGCGAAACTTGTCCACTTTCTTCTCTGGTACTCTGTGGTACATTGTATTACATTCTAATGAGGTGTTCACGCCAATCGTTTTTCTATATTTGAATATTTTCAGTTATTGCTGGAGTGTTGATAATTTTGCGGATATCTTCATTACGCATGTGGTCATAAAGCGTATAACCCGCTAAAGGTCTTATTGTACAGATGGCTTAACTTGACAGAGAGAGGCATGGAGATAGAAGGGTAGATCGTTGACCACTTTAGTATAGATACAAAAGAAAGAACCCAACCTGTTGTCAGTTTTCCTCTTCCACCTGGTGAAGAAAAAAATCCGGAAACCCTGGTGCGAGTGAGAGAGGTGAGTACAGTTGTCTCATTCTACAAATTTCTCGTAAGGTTAAATCAGAGAGACTACAATAACTTAATTTCTGCAGCTACTATCCTATTTAATTTACCTGTAGTAAGAGTCCAGGTTTCAGATCCATAAAGTAGACTTGAAAGAGCCATTGCGTTATAAAATTTTATAATTGTATCTGGGCGTTTATCTAATATTTAAAATTTATAAATTAGTGTCATATTTAATAAAATACATGCGATTTAAAAAATGTAGAAAATAAATGCTCATAAAATAAATGGGATTAAGCAAATGAGCTTCCACATATATGAGAAGGGAGCAACTAAATCATTCTAGCGTGACTGTCAGCAAATGGCTGTTGCGTATGAGAGAGAGAGAGAGAGAGAGAGAGAGAGAGAGAGAGAGAGAGAGAGAGAGAGGAGAGAGAGAGAGAGAGAGAGAGAGAATGTTCCTAATAAATCAAATCTCGTCTCTTTATCCCCGTGTTAACGTCTCTAGTTATTAATAGAATAAGTTCAAGGTCATTATATCCACTTGACTCAACAAAGTGGTTGCCCTCAGTATATCTCTAAGGCATATTTTTGTAAAAAGGTAAAAATTGAATTAAAAAGTAGGTCTGGTTATGAATTAATTGAAGTAAGTAAACCATATATCCCAGCTATGTATTTAATTACAAGTTTTTGTTGAATAAAACAAATACAGAAATAACACAGGAGACCAGTAAATTAATTTACAGAACTGAGAATATTATTCAAATATGGAGCTGGTCGCCACGCAAACAATACAAGTTACACAAATGAAGATAATTGTTTGTCAGATGTTTTAAGTTAAGTTAACAGTGCGGCTATTTTTTATCGAATGTTGAGTATAATTTCATCATAATCATAATTTCATAAATATTTTTTTGTTGTCCATCAAAATTTAACTTCTCACCTTAAACGTAATTTTCGTATCTCAGGTCATCTAAACCTTACAGTGGGTCGACCTGTTAGGAGAAGTATTTGAAGTTTTGATCATCATCATCATCAACAACAAGGATTAGGCCCAATGGCCTGTTCCGATCTCATTATAGGTCGAATTGGTCCTTCCATCTCTTCAATGGTTTTCCCAATGTTCTTCTCCCTTTTGGTTTATAATTATACATTCTTCTTGGTGTGCGCTGTTTATTCATTCGTAATACTTGCTGAAGATAAGCATTTCGGTAATATGTTATTCTTTCACAGAGATTAGATATATTAAGTTCTGTTCTTATATCTTCGTTTTTCTTTTTATCGGTCCTTTGGTATCCTGCTATTGTTCTCAACATCTTCATTTCAGCAGCCTCTATTTGTTTACTATCTGCCTTTGTTAATGTCCAGTTTTCACATCCATATATAAGAGATGGAACTGCCAATACTTTGTAAAACTTCAAATTTTGATCATACACATATTTTACAAGGATATGAAAGGCCTTTCGGATTTAATGATCATCTTAACTCAGGCTTTCTCCGAGACAATACGAACATTTAAGACGAAACTCACTATTCACTTACACATTCATAATAACCAGGGCGAATATGTTAATGATGATTATGAAGACCAGGTGATTTCGGGGACCGCTTCGGTCTTAACATTACCTGATATTAGAGTTATAGGTGAGGAAAACCCCCCGAAAAAAATATCACCCAGGAAACTTGTCATGACCGTGTATCAAATCTGGACACACTGCAAACGAGGCAGCGACACAACCACGATACCACAGCGGTGGAGCATTTCATGCTATCATTAATATTATACCAGGAAACGTCTTCAGAAAACCCAGACAAAGAGAGCAATAAAATACACTGCCTAAAGAATACAACCGAAGATTTTATATAAGATATTATTTTAGATTTTAAATCCTCTATTGAAGGTGTTCTAAATTCTGGGCCAAGACCCCAATTGGTGGTGCTGGATTCTATATGGACAGTTATGAAGGATATTTGGAATAATAATAATAATAATAATAATAATAATAATAATAATAATAATAATAATAATAATAATAGTAAATATTATTATTATTATCGTCATCATCATTAAAAATATATGAAACTGTTAAATAATATATGATGTATGCAGTGGGTGATTGGGAATATTTCCCCATTGCTAAAATAATAATAATAATAATAATAGTATTGATGATAATAATAATAATAATAATAATAATAATATTGATGATAACAATAACAATAATAATATATTTTTTAAGCCCATGTTTTCCTTTAACAGAGATTTAGGCGCTCTCCCCCTATGGGAAGAATTTGAACCATACTAATTTAGTTACACTTGTTTTCGTACATATGTCATTTTGAGTGGTCCATGGTTCAGCGTTCCGCCTCATACTGACATCTAGAAACCAAGGTAGTACTAGGACGGGAAAATTCGGTAAATTTTGCTTAGGGGCCCTTTCATTCAGACTAAAGGATATTCTACGAGCCTGAAAATCTTCAGACTCGGGACCCACGGCTTAAAGTCCCTCCCGGACGACTTGCTCCTTTGATTTTTCCATCCTAAAAAATCCATCGACCGCGGCCGGGTTTGAACCCACGACCCTCGGGACCAGGGGCAAGGAGCATAACCACTAGTCCACCGCGGCCGATTTTCCCCATTACTAAGATAATAATAATAATAATAATAATAATAATAATAATAATAATAATAATAATAGTATTGATGATAATAATAGCAACAATAATAATAATCCACTGTGTTCTCGGAGTAACATCGTTGTCACTTACACAGTGGGACGGATTAGATCCCTGGTCGGGACAAGTTTCCTGGATGAGTTTCTTTTCTCGGGATATTCCTCGCCTGTAATACATTTAAAGTGAAACTTGAATGCCCAACTGGTCCCAAACATTACCTGGCCTTTATAATAATCATCCAAATTATATTCGTCTTGATTAGCATGATTGACTGAGCGAGTGAATTGTATGTATTATCAGGAGATGGCTCTGGAATTGAGCTGATCACTCATCCAGAAGGGCTCATTTTGTATTTGTGTGATAAAAATAATCTGTGCATTTCAGAGTTTCAAATCTTATTTGGACAGGTCGTGTCCTGTAAGAACTGTGTGACGTGAGGCATATTAAGGAGGAAGGATGTTAGTAGTGGTGATGACGTTAATAAGCTCTTAAGGCTAAGGCAATAATTTAATAAATTGGTTTGAAGGGAAAATTTATAAATAAATATACTGTGCATGAACAAGTGTATTTGATTTAAAATACTCCACAATTATATTTTACTATTTCTTTATTTAAGAACACTCTTTATTCAATACTAATAAAATTCATTGTTAAAACCGTTGAGATGGAGAGTCATAAAATAAAATAAGTTAAAATATACCTTCTTAGGTAAGATCCGTCGTCCTCAACTTATAAAATATGTATTCTTTATGCCTGTAGGCCTTTCAGTACATCCGTCCATCTTCAGTAGGTCCCTCTTCGCTACAACATCTAGTATGATGGTTGATGCTGTTGGTCCTATAGTCTATGAGGGCTAACTTGTCTAGAATATTTTAGAAAGAGAAATAGAGTACTCACCATCTTCTTTCTCACTCATACACATATCTCTTCACGGTGACAGCGGTAGGGCAGACACTTCCTGTAGTGAACATAGATCAATGGTGGCATTCCCTTCTTCTAAAGATTCTTCCTGGCAAGTTTCTATGTCTTCATTTTCATTTTCATTGTCGTCGGTATCGTGTAAATTTATTTCAAACCGATCACTAATTTCGTCCATTACACAGTCTGCCTGCCAATATGACTCTTCAATCTTTTCAGTGTGTTCACACGCTCTTCTCCAATTTTCTGCAGTCACTTTTAACAGAGCACTCTGAACCAGTCGCCACTGACAAAAATTACCTGACACAAAAGTGACTGCCGGAAGTGGGGGGGGGTGGAGTTTTTCTAGCATACATAAGTAATTTTAAATGGGTAGCTCATTGTGTTTTGCGAAGGGTGGAAGAACAGTTCTCTTGACAAGGATAGCAGAAATCATGCCAAATCTACTATAATGTGGTGTTGTCGTGACTAAAGTTTTAACATAAGGTTTAAAGAACATCTTAACGATTTCGTATATGCATATGGAAAGTCTAATTACGCTAAACACGTAATAAACGCCGGTCATAGAATGAACTCAATACAATACACCCTTAAAATAGTACACAAAGAGGGACATCGAACTAAAATCAACATATTGGAAGACCTGGAAATTATCAAGGAAATAGACAAGAAGCTTTTAATAAATGAAAGCACTCCCAGACTAAACAACCCACTATATGATATCGCCAGGAAGAAGCTTTAGTCACGACAACACCACATTAGGACCAGCAGCATCAACCATCATACTGGATGTTGTAGCGAAGAGCGACCTGCTGAATATGGAACGGAAGTTCTGAAAGGCCTACAGGCATAAAGAATACATATTTTATAAGTTGAGGACGACGGATCTTACCTAAGAAGGTATATTTTAACTTATTTTATTTTATGACTCTCTTTATTAACATCTAATATTATTAGCGTCGCAATTCAAATCTGTGCTTGAAAGGGCACACATACATCTTAACCAGAGTTTCCTTTTTTTTTTTTTTGTTAGGCTTGATGTTATGTTTTGTGCCGCAAATCTCCGACACAACAGTCAAGACTTTCAGTGCTCTTCGGAATGAAACCAAACCGGTAGTGAGGATTTTTTTGACCAGAAAACTCAAAATATATCATCCGGGTTTGAAACGCGAATTTTGGAAAGCGACGAGAGTGTCTTAACCAGTAGTTCATTTGTGACTACACAATTGTATTTTTGCCACGTGAATATTGTAAAAAGATGTTTGCATACAGGCCTTAGGTGACCCTTTAGTAGCAAATTAGAGTTTACATTTTTGTAGACAATCGGCAATAGAAGTCAGCCGGGTTGTCAACCGTGCGTGACGACAATCTTTACCCCCTACTCAAATGTCTGCTACTCAATTCCATTATGAAAGAGTCGACTCCAGGGCCAGTTGCTGCCAGGCGGTTTAGGCCAGTTAAAGAATCCTCAACCACCTGGGATTCGAACCACCTACCCTTCCGGCTTGAATCGTGTTTTATTAAGCAACTACGCAAGCATGTTCCATGTATATATTGTAGCCTACATAGTACAATAAATCAGTAACTGAAAATTAATTAAAATAATTACCATATTTTCTTCAGTTCTAATGCCGACGAGGTTGGTATAGTTTTACTTGTTGGAAGTGAGTTTGTTCAACATTCAATAAACAATTTCCCCCTGTGCTTTTAAAATTCAACACGAAATGCCGTTTATGTCGCTGCATAAAAGGATAAAACAACAAAATACATACCTAAGATACCAGCGTTCCTGAACCATGTAACTAATATTTATTTTAGAACCCTAGCAAGTCTTTCAGAATATATTATACTATCTGTGATGATGAAGCTTCACAAGGTCTCTTAAAATAAATATTATTTAGTTGAGGACTTCAAGACCTTAGGTACGTGTCTTATTATTTGAATATATTTTTTTAAACATTTACATGTCATCTTCATGGCAGAACGTTATCGGAATTTGAATTTTTGTTGAAGGTGCAAGAAAACAAAAAAAAAGGCACGTTAATGTGTACTTAATATGCAAAGTTATTCAGTGATTACATCACATATGTTTAGGGATTTTACAAAGGTAACAACTTTTATATTTAAAACACATGTCCGGAAATGTTTGATTAAATGATAATATTAACAGGGGTCCTCATCTAGGGGATATGTGGATGGCGACCACAAGGTGCCCAAGCTGAGCAAAACATTTCTTCCACTTACTTGTGTTTTGCACACTTTTAACTTTACTATCTAACCTCTCTTCGTTAACTCTTGTTTTTTCGACCCCGACGCTATTAGGGCGTCCGAGGGCTAGGGAGTCTTTCCTTTCTTCCATTTCTTCTTGTCTTTATTTTCTTTTCTTCTCCAGAAAAGCCTGACCAGAGGCTATAAGATGACAGCCCCATCACTGGTCTTGCCTTCCTTTGGCCAGCAACCAATCGAAGGGACTATTATTATGCTTTCAAGTTTTATACGAGAATTTCCCGGAAAACGCTGGAGGGAAAATTTTGTATAGGATCGTAACAGGCCTTGGCCTAATACTTGGAAAGGAAGAAGAAGAAGAAAGAATTTCACTCTTAGTATTACAAAGTTTATTTATTAAAAGTCGTAAGAATGACGTTATCTAGATTGATGATGTATTGTTACTTTAAATAATTAATTAAAGCAAAACACCAAGCACAATTGTTAAGGAATGTGAGAGTAAAGTATGAATAAACGGGGGAAGATCAAAGCTTCATTGGATTAAGAAATTGGTTGGTCGGCGGGAAACGATAGAGACTGAGGAAAATCCTGAAGGAATCGAAAGTCATAAAAACAATATTATAATACTAATGTACATTAATACCATAATAATATATAATAATAATAATAATAATAACAATAATAATAGGCCTAATAATAATAAAATCCTAATATATTTAAACTTGCAGAGTTGTTACCGGAAGGCATATTTTCACTCAACCATTGAAAAAGAAAAATTAGACGCAGGTTACAATAATAATTGAAAATGTCATCCACCAACCTCTACATTAGTATTTCAATGTCTCATGATGAACTATTTTACTTGTTCGAAGATTTCCGGCATGCTCCTTAGTGTGTCTCAAACATTTACTGTTTTTTTTCTCCTTTGTGGTTTAATTTAAGTGGATAGTATTAGTAGAATCAACTCATACGTTGCGTGAAAGAAGACAAAAGTGCACCATTATAAAGTCAAAAAGATTAAGTCAAATCACAAACTGAACAATATTGCCAACCTAAATCACATGAGTAGACTTGGAACAGTGCTATCTGTTCATGTGGAATTGCTCCCCACATGAATCGCAAGAAATTTGCGCTCATTCCTATTATAGGAGGCCCTAGCCCTTCATGGGATACAGCGGCTTATTCATTCATTCATTAGTTTACACGAAAAAATATTTCGTGACTGCTTTCCCTCAATTCTACGTTATCTGTATCCTCTTTACTGGCTATTAAACAAACACACACATATATATATATATATATATATAAAGAGGTCTCTGAAAATGTTCAGCTGCAGCTGAATGAGGTAAAAGAATAACTGATTACATGGAATATACGAGGTGGTGAAACTAAATATCTCCACATAACTTTTGGAATAAGAACTGCCAACTTTCCTGCTGTGGCACCTATTGGCAAATTCCTTTCAGTAACTGATATTATAAAGTATTTGGGTATGTATCTGGTCCGTAGAATAACGTGGCAAAGTCATATACAAAAAAATACATAGTGAAAATCACGCAATTTGAAAAATATCTGGTTTCTAGGACTCAAATAAAAGTTGAATTGGAAAATAATTTGCTGCTGTTCAGAACCATATCGAAATCTGTCTGAACGTTCGGTATCCGATTGATCCGATTGAGGGTCTTTCCACTTTTCAGCGGTTGCCCTTTTACCAGCCGGCTGCTGGCCCTTCACATCCACATGTGTCAATCACAGAGGTAGATGATCAACAGCCAGTGTAAGGGTGACATGTGGTTAGCATGTCGAGTCCCCCAGCCGTTATAGCTGGTTCCTCAACCTGGAGCCGCTACTTAATGTAGCTACCCAATTGCCTCACGATGCTGGGTGGGCACCGGTCCCATACTGGCCGAAATACCATGCGAAAATGTCTTCCCCCATGGAGACTCGAACCAGCGCAAGTCCCGTAGCTCTGCGCCAAGGCTTCCTACCTTAACCGCTCGGCTACGGCGCGGGACTACGTTCGGTATCCAATTTTCGTAATTTCCAAGCAATTCAAATATAGAAATCGTAGATAGATATCAGCCCTAAATAGTTTGTTCCATTGTTGCGGTTTCGTAGTATGTGAAAATTATTACCATCTATCAAAATTTATAAGTGCCAAAAAAATTAATACATACGGTAGAAGAACACAGAATTCCATTGGGGAATGAATGCAAGAAAGGTAGTGAATATCTCTAAAATTTGTAACGCCTCGCAGAATTTTCCTTGTTTAATTCACTGATTAAACTTTGTTAAATTTCTGGTGTAAACATTTAATATTAGATTGATAAAAAATTCATAAAAAATATAGTATTTTTCAGTGCGTTGCACTGTGCTCGTTACGTAGTCATATAATAAAGTAATAGAAACACAGTTAGTATTTATTTGTTACGTTTATAAAACAGATAAAAACGTTGAATACCAGAGGCCATCTGCCAACGCCTACACCCACCCACAACTGTATTTAATTTTAAATATAAATGATAGTTTTACATACTAAGTAAGGTTTAAAACAGAAATCACACGTCTCTATCATTTAATTTAGATAGTGTGTTATAGTCTTTCAAACTAAATGTGTTAATGTTCAAATCCAGTCAGAGTCGACGAATTTCAAGAGCATAAATATTAACTATTGTTTAATTCGAAAGCCAGTAATGTCTTGTTTACCGTGTTGTTGATGTAAGAGACGTACAATATTATCAAGCCATAGATGTAAGTCTCTGAGCGAAATATGTTGGACGTTTCTTGCCCTGATTTGATTTGCGACCCTCATGATCTGACATGTTAAAGAAGGGTGTTTAATAAAAAATTCAATCTCTAGCTTACAATGAAAATTATCATTATTCATGACTAATTATAATATTCATAAAATATGAGTTCATTTTACACGAAAAGGTCTTTTGTATCCACTCTCAAACTCTGGAATTTCTTACCACGAGAGAGTAAGTACATTAGCTTCCATTATAAGAAATTTAAATCTCTCTATTTTGTAATTAGCCTTTTAGCCGATTCTGATTTATCGCTCATCTGCTATTATTGGCTTGATTCATTTTTAGTTCAATATGTATAAATATTTACTTATAATTATTTATTCTATGTTATGAGCTTATGTATTCTGTTTCTGTATGTAATTGGTTAAGTGGAAGGGATGGCCTTATGACCTTAATTCTGCAAATTTAAATAAATAATATTACCAGACCTATTATTATTATTATTATTATTATTATTATTATTATTATTATTATTATTATTATTATTAGGGTTGTAAGGGGTAGTGACGTGTGTATAACCTCTCCTACCCAATTCTCATCCTCACCTTCTCGTGGTACAACCCGTTTTCACAAACGAGGCTCTGAGGACCGAGTCACGGCGGTATAACCGTTCCATCAGGTACTGAGTAAATGCGGTATCCTAATGTCTGTCCAGAGACTAAAAGGTAGCAGCCCTACCACTGGACTACTTAGCGTCGGGCCAGTAACCTGTCCTAAGGAACTTCAAAACTACTTTCAAGTCTCAACAGGAAAAAAGAAAAGCATTCAAGACTGAAAGTGTATAAAACACTGGCTCTTCCAACTCTTTTGTATGGTAGCGAAGTATGGACGTTGAAACAGAAGGATATACAGAGACTTAGATCTGCTGAAATGAGATATCTTCGGAGGACTGCAGGATACACACTACTAGATCACAAAAAAAATGAAGACATCTTAGAAGAATTACACATGGAATCTTTAGAAAACAAAATTTCTGATTATAAGTCAAGATGGATACAACATGTTCATCGAATGGAAGATCACAGAATACCCAAACTAATGTTAAGATATCAACCCGCAGGAAGAAGAAGACCAGGACGTCCACTCAAAAGACTTCTGGATGGTGTTTCTCTTGAGGCCGAAACAGGTCAACAAATGGCCTAAATTCGTGAATGTACTATGATGATGATGATGATGATGATTATTATTATTATTATTATTATTATTATTATTATTATTATTATTATTATTATTATTATTAGGAAAAGAGGGAGACCAAGGTTAACATGGAACGAAAACATGAAGACAATAATGCAAGCTAGAGGACTAAGCATCGAAGATGCCCAAGACCGTAGGCTTTGGAGGTTTGCCACGGGAAGACGGCAGCAGCTGTAAAAACCCGACGATAGATAGATTATTATTATTATTATTATTATTATTATTATTATTATTATTGTGTTTAAAGCACGAAACTTTGACTAAAGTATACAGTGATTTTGTAGTTGGTTTATAGTTTTTTACGTATATTTTCTTACTCTCAAGAAGGAACATACCATGTTAACTTTATTTTAACTTCAATAAAATTTACCTTTATTCAAGAGCATCTTACTTTCATAGTGCAACTTTTTTAAAAAATGCAACTACTTGCCTTCAGTATAGGATACATATTTTTATTAATTAGAATGATATTATAAAAACATTTCATTATAATTTCTAATAAAATTCTTCCCTAAAGACTATTGCTATATGTAATGAAATTTTCGATATCATTTAACTGAAGTGTATGGTCAGTAATTGCAAGAATGTCAGTAAAATATGTACAAGAATATTCTTTTCCTGTATATTTTCTGTGACAAACAATAAAATATTTTATTTGCAAAAACTAATAGAGGAAATGCAACTAAACTGAAGTGCCCCGTAAAGACGTCAAGTGATATAGAATGGTAATTCCAACAATTAAAAATATTCGTTATTCATGGAGTTTACTCCAAAAAGACACAAATAAGGAAAATAAATTTTGTGCTTATAAGATTACAACTTGCTAAATAAATGAATAGGCCTCAAATTATAGCAATCCAGAGTAGTTCTTAGAAACTTTTATATGAATAAAATTACGTATTTGAAGGCCGAAATTTGGACTATACACATTATTGTGAAGAATATGTTGAGAGTATGAAACGTACAAGATGGCCTAAATAGAAAATGTTATCTTATGTCCCAAAATAATGATGAAATTATTGGGGAACAAAAAACTCTGGTATGGGATCAGAACATATCCACAAGCGATGATGGCAGTACTTGTTACGATATTTATAATAGGAAGAAGCGCGCACAAATGGGCATTAGTTTTGGTCTATGCTGTATGCCAGCAACGATTTTGTTCACTTTAAACATACATTAAAATTATATCTTTCACACGGTCTGTAACAGAGCTTACACACGCAGTCCATTGACGGATCATGATAGTTTGAAATTTTGCAGAGTTTATGGTGATATCCATGCACTGGCAGTCTTATTATTCCTCTGCGTATCTGTTGTTTGGGTGCAGTCCAGTCTCGATTGACCATTGCATCTGTTGCGTAAAAATCGTCCCATATTTATTTTCTCTTCTCTTGTCTTATTTCCTTCAATATAGTTTCCTGTTTAGTAGCTGATAGCAGGAACTTCGTGCGTGGATCTTCCACAAGGAAAGTTTCCCGTACTAATTCATATGCAAGTCTAGATGGAGCAAATTTCGAGATCCCCATTGCTTCTTTTAGGAATCTTACTTTCACTTTTTCTTAGGTGTTTAAATCTCCGTAACTGAGGTCAGTTCAAATGATTTCTTTTCCATACGTTAAGATGGGAAGTATTTTGGTCTCAAAAAGTTTCATGGCTGTTGCAAGTGACAGTTGTGTGATGTTTTCTATGTCGTATATGGCAACTATAGCAGCTGCATTTCTCTCTTTCATATTTATTCTGAAGGATTTGGCTGTTGTTTGGAGTGTTACTCCTAGCAATTTGAAGGCGCTTGTGATTTGCAACAGGTTGACCTGGAGTTGTATGTTGTTACGATATTTAATATAATTATGTAAAACACTAATACTCCAAAGGTATAATATTTACTTTGTTCCTGGGGGAGAGGCGTGCATGCTTAGGACCCCGCGAGGTATGCTAGCGACACTGCTGCAGAAGGATTAACCATGCAGGACCTTCAAAAGTAATAAGTCGGTTCGACCTAGAGATGACCTATCTCCTTATAAACTCTTGTCAAGAAACGCGGACAGTTTTCCACTCGATTATGGAGAACCATGAATACGGGGTAAGATTGAGCCAACAAGTTATATTATTATAAGTACAATTTAGAATTGAAGGATTCATCGCAAAACGAAAAACACAAAACATGAACACTGACGTTTAGTACCACTAATGTCTATATATTTCCCGGTCATCTCCAGTTTTCCGTGTATAAATCCGTTTTGTAGCAGTGCATTAAAAAAATATGTACGAAATTTTCAAAGTATTTTTACTAATAATTTTATTAATTGTAATTATTCAAAATAATGTAATTAATCAAATAACTAACTCATTAGATCTTATAGATGATGCGACAATTGATGTTAAAAATAAATAACAAAAACCAATCTGTCAAAAATAATATGTCGAGATTAACAATTATTCCCAAATATTACTAGTAAGTTATTCACATAAATATCGGAAAACAATTATCATCGTTCTTCATCTTCTCGTTATACATCTTCCGATCAAAGTTACAGTTGTAATGTAAACAAAACAGATATATGGATGAATTTGCATTGGTGGAATAACGATTTTACCTTTGAGCGTGTAAGAAAATGTTGTTCCCTCTTTCCAAACACACAACATAGAGAAAATAAAAGTAATAAAAATATATACTATCTGGTACAGGATTATGTTAGTTGGTATAGGATAATCTCAAAATAAGTAGGCCTAATTACAGTTTTAATAGATTAGATAAGTATTATATTTGAAGAGAAAAATTTTCGCCTAGACCGGGACTCGAACCCGGGACCCTTGGCTTTCCGGGCCAAGTGCTCTACCAACTGAGCTACCGAGGCGAGTCACGATCTAGACGCAAATTTTTCTCTTATGTAAGTTGTAATTCCCTCGCGCCAAATGCTTGAAACCATAGCTTCTATCTTTGCAAATGGCGGCTTCTAATTAAGAAGACATTTATTGGGAATTTAACACTACTTTATAGCCAGTAGGGCTTCTATTGACGATTTTATTATTAATTTAATACTTCTCATTGAAGGATAAATTATATTTGAAGAGAAAAATTTTCGCCTAGACCGGGACTCGAACCCGGGACCCTTGGCTTTCCGGGCCAAGTGCTCTACCAACTGAGCTACCGAGGCGAGTCACGATCTAGACGCAAATTTTTCTCTTATGTAAGTTGTAATTCCCTCGCGCCAAATGCTTGAAACCATAGCTTCTATCTTTGCAAATGGCGGCTTCTTAGTTAAGAAGACATTTATTGGGAATTTAACACTACTTTATAGCCAGTAGGGCTTCTATTGACGATTTTATTATTAATTTAATACTTCTCATTGAAGGATAAATTATACTTGAAGAGAAAAATTTGCAAAGATAGAAGCTATGGTTTCAAGCATTTGGCGCGAGGGAATTACAACTTACATAAGAGAAAAATTTGCGTCTAGATCGTGACTCGCCTCGGTAGCTCAGTTGGTAGAGCACTTGGCCCGGAAAGCCAAGGGTCCCGGGTTCGAGTCCCGGTCTAGGCGAAAATTTTTCTCTTCAAATATAATTTATCCTTCAATGAGAAGTATTAAATTAATAATAAAATCGTCAATAGATAAGTATTGTTCTATTCTTTCCCATGCATAATGTTGAATACATTGATATTTAGTTGTTTCAAAATTGTCGCTTCTGTATATATAAGACATTGCAAGGGAAGGTATCTGGAAAGCGGAGAGAAACAAATTGTTTTGAATGTTTTTAAAAAGTTTAGTGAAAAATACCCTACATTGGTCTTTGAGGAAGTGGTGAAAATAGAAGAAGAATTTACAAGGGAGTCAGCATGAGCATAAATTCTGCTCGTAATGAAATTCTAAATAAAGGAAATCTATTGACATCATGGAAAAGCGTAAACGTCTGATTATTAGGGCTGGAAAAAAGTATGGGTTACAGACTAGGCTGCATCGTACTTAGACCTCTATGTTTACAAACTGCGCGTTGACAAGCGCTACTCGGGACAGAATTCTTGTACAGTCCGCTTTGTGTAAAAATGGACTCATATTTGCACAATTTTTGTTTTGCCATTCTGGTACAACCACACGTCACGTAAACAGATCTATTACTGAGGAGAGTCGAACATGCACACTCTCCGCTCCGAGCAGGCAGTGGCGACAAAGGCAGGCATTTTGCAAACTATGTGTATAGAAATTGATTACTACCCTGATACAGATACTTTTTTCAGCCCTACTGATTATGTAATATATATATAAGAAATGGAACTTCCTAATTATTAATACCTTCTTACCTTGTACTCAATCTTATTTCCCGTTGCCCAAAAACAATGCTTATATCGATGACAGTTTCGTACACAATTCAGTCATATGGTGGTGAAAGTAACACCACGGTTCCCACAATAGACGATGTCTGCGAAGTAATATCTTATGCAAGTTTGTCTACAATACAACTGGAACATGCCTGGGAATTGCTGTAGACGCCAAAACACTCTTTTTGTAGAATCCCTGAAAATGTCGGACGTTTATGTTTTGAAGATTCGGAGTTTATTTCTAGATTCCTATAAAAGGACGACCCATTTCTATTTCATTTCATTCCATTGTCGTTTTTCGTTTTACTTCTAGCCTTAAAGGTACATTTACGTGACACATGCTACCAGGACATCAGGTCTACACGGGCGCGACCTGTCGGGAGAGGATTTTAACTATGGATCAATCAAATACTTTTCTGACCACATAAGGTTGTAGAGAGCCTCTCTAAATGAGAGGTCAGCTCAATCTCAGGAGCCTCCTCCGAAACAGCACAATATTAAGACCAAACACACCATTCAAATATACAGAGTCATACTAAATGACATAAAACGATAATGGTTACTAATATGGCCAGATGATGTTAGGGGACCGATTGGGCCTTAGTTTCCTGACATTTGTTTTACAGGTGAAGAAAAATCCTGAATACCCATCACCCATAAACTAAACCCGATCGGAGATCAAACTCGGACCCGCTGCGTTACGAGGCAGCGACGCTGAGCGAAAAGCGGTGGACAATTTCGATTCTGAACTGATTATTATTCTTCATATATTACAATGTGTATTTAAATGTTTGAATTAAAATATTTAATATGTTTGAAGGTGGGGGCACGCCGTAGCGTAGTGGTTAAGGCAGTGCGCTACAAACCGGAAGGTCGAGGGTTCAAGTCCCGGTCGGTCAGGATTTTTAAACTGACCCAAACCTTCTGGTGGCACCATGGCCCTGGGGTCGACTCAGCCTCTAACTGAAATGAGTACCAGATGCTTGTTCTGGGGGTAAAGGCGGCCATCACGCAGGGCTGACTACCCGGCTGACATCAAGTGCCGATTGTCTCTAGGAAAAGTGGGAGCCTTAACATCCTACTACCCCAAGGGCTTCCCGAGGCCTGTAGTAGGAACACTTTAATGTGTTTGAAGGTAGTTTGTAGCATTTTAACTACGCACTCCAGCAGCTTTGATTATTAGCGTCGCAATTCAATAATGGTCACAAAAGGGGCGACTAATTATACTTGAGATGTTTTACATGTCGTGAATCTATGACATCGCATACGCAGCTCCGGAGAGGCATAATCAGGAATTTTATGCTCTAAAAATGTCCATCGATACTAGCCTGGATGGGACCTGTGAAATTCGAAAACATGGGGGAGTATTGTATCCACTAAACCACCAGACTGTCTACAACGTTAAAATAATCATTCTATATCTCAACATGAATAATAATTTTCAGTCAGTACTCTCCGATAGGCCTATCGGTTTAAATCACCCATACTTAGATCATTTCTGTGATTGATAACTTACGTATATTTTATTATTATCCTGTCTCTCTAGATACCTTCAATTGTCAGACAGTTTTCAATTACGCACACATACATATATATACTCAGGGTGTAACTAAATTCCCACTAAAAATTTCGAGGGCGTGTAGTGTGGACCAAGATAATTACGTTTAGCATAGGACTCATATTCGAAAACGCGTCATTTTCCCAACACACGCTAAGTACCTAGAATCTCCCGCATTTTCGGCGCCAGAAACCTTACATGTTCTCCCAACTTGATCCCGCTAGACTACTACCTGTGGCGTCACATGAAATCCTTAATTGAAGAGACACCTGTGGCATCCGGCATATTGCGCGGGTTGTGGCTGCGGCGGATGTTGCACAACCAAGGACTGGCGATCGTGTGTGCCAGAACACGATACGGAGGTATCGAATATGTGTTGACGTGGGTGTCGTCACATTGAGCTCTTCTTGAAAGTGGACCAGGCGACAAGCAGCAGGAGTTAGAGAGAGCAAGGTGTGTTGTGGTATTTTGCATGTATCGGGAAAACGGTACGTTTCGGACCTGAGTCTCTATGCTAAACCTAACCGTCTTGGTCCCCACTACACGTCCTTAAAGTCTGTAATGGGAATTTAGTTACACACTGTATATATATATATATATATATTATATATATATTGTAAGCCCATGTTTTCCCTTTATAGAGATTTAGGCGCTCTCTCCCTACAGGGAAGAATTTGAACCATATTAATTTAGTTACTCTTGTTTTCGTATAGATCTCATTTTGAGTGGCCCGTGGTCAGCGCTCCGCCTCATACTGACATCTAGGAAACCATGGTAGTACTAGGACGGGAAAAGTCAGTAAATGTTGCTTAGAAGCCTTTTCATTCAGGCTTAAAGATTTTTTACGAGCCTGAAAATCTTCAGACTCGGGACCCACGGCTTAAAGTCCCTCCCGGAGGACTTTCTCCTTGGATTATTCCGTCCTAAAAAATCCATCGACCCCGGCCGAGTTTGAACCCACGACCCTCGGGACGAGAGGCAAGGAGCATAACCACTAGTTCACCGCGGCCGATTAAAAGTAAAGTGATCCCACAACAAGCCAGGAGGCCCTTGGGGCAGTAGGAGGTTAAGGCTCCCACTTTTTTTTCTAGACAATCGGCACTTTTATGTCAGCCGGATTGTCAGTCCTGCGTGATGGCCGCCTTTACCCCCAGAACAAGCGTCTGGTACTCATTTCGTTAGAGGCTGAGTCGACCCCAGGGCCATAGTGCCGCGCAGAGGGTTTGGGTCAGTTTAAAAATCCTGACCCCAACGGGACTTGAACCCTCGACCCTCCGGCTTGTAGCTCGGTGCCTTAACCACTATGCTACGAATATATATATATATATATATATATATTATGCAAAACTCAATATGAGGAATAGGAATGAATGAAGTGATTTTATGTTTAAATTATAAATAAATATTATTTTACAGAATATTTATAAGCCTAGGTATATATAAATCTACTCTTTTTATTAATGTTACAGATGTTTATCTTTTGGTAGAGTATTTAAATACAGTGATGTAGTAAAATGTATAATACATTTAGAATGAATATCGTAAAATTATAGGTTAATATTAAAGTTTCAGATCCGTTAAGTAGGTTAAATAGTAAATAGCTTTCGAGGAAGCAACATTTTAATGTTTATTTTCATTCTATACAAATAAAAGGTTTATTTATTTTTTAAATTTTTACACCATGTACTACAGTCATTTTGTAAAATTTAAAATAACTTAGCAATTATGTTTTAAAGACGTCAGAAATGCAAATACCTAGGAACGTTAATAATGAATAAGAACAAGATGCGAACAGAAATTATAGGCCTACATAGGCTGAAATATGGATATGCAAGTTATCTTGTATTACAGGGAAACCTTTCATCCCAACTTCTCTCATAAAAGTTAAATTACAAAATACAAAACAGCTATTCGTCTAGATATATTACTCGTATATGGATGCGAAACCTAATATTTTACTTTAAAACAGAAAATAAATGTTAACGATTATTTGGGAATAAAGGGCGTAGAAAATTTGTTGGGCCTATGAAAGTTGGACAAAAACTAACAGTCAGCATCACGTGTTATTTATAAGAAATTTAATGTAATAAGAACAATTAATTCTCATAGTTTTGAATTGATAGGACATGTCTCACGAATGGGAAATGAAAGAGGAAATTTGTTAAGGAAAACCAGATGGAATGAGGCCAATAGGTAATCCAAGACATGATTGGAAAATATTCAGTATAGGGATGTATGGTGAGCTTATATCCTCGGTCGTGAACTCCGAATTCGACAGCGCTAGTGAGTTAGATATTATGGTAACAATTTATTAAATTTTTAAACTGGGATAAACCATAATTCATAATGTTTCAAGTAAATATTCCTCTTAATATTATATTTCATTCAACGCTTTCAACTATTGTACTTATTTATCATCATCATGAACATATTAGTTTTAGGTTCTTCTAAACCTGTTCCTAAGTCTCAAGAAGACTTTCCGTTGTTTTGGTCTTCCTCTGCTTATAAATCCTGTAGGTTGAAGGCGAATTTAATGGTGACTGACGTAATAGATCAGTTAAGCGTCAAGGTAATACATATACACTGTTGATGTAAAATGTTGTATCATAATATTAGATAATATTAGTAGTGTTTTTATGCACAATACACTTATTATTGATATGTGTTTATATATTTTATTGTTCTGTAATACCTCATACATATTACATTATGAAATGTGCGTATTAAATTAATAAAGTTTTAAAAATAAATCCAATTTTTCCTTACAATAGCTGTACATATGAAAAAAAACGAAAACAATGAAAAAAGAGGCATGCTGTAACAATTTTGTGAAATCATTTTTTTTTGTGCTTAGAGTAAAACATGTTGATATACATTCATCAACTTGCTCACTGAATTATTATTTTGAACTGTAATAAGTTTTTAAACGACATGTATATGACATATACTTATGTAACTGTAAAAAATATTTTTATAAACTGGAAGAACAGTAAATAATACAAATAATTTATCTAATATTTTTAATATGAATTATTCACATTGCAAATGTATTATATATATATATATATATATATATATATATATGAAAAGAAAAAAGAATGCTTGAGTCGGGATTTGAACTCGAGTCTCTAAAGTCTGTACATTTAGCGCTCTAACCAACTGAGCTACCCAAGAATTCCAAGACAAACATACAATTTTCTTATACATGTAGTATTCTCAATTCACACAAGAAGTAGCGGAAATATCATTCAACTACCATCAAGCGGCTAACCTAACAGTTAAGCAAATTATTAAAGAGAATATTTACTTTATAGCAGTAACGCTTGTATATATAGATATTATAAATATATTTTTGACATTTGCCTTCATTGCCAAATGTTAAAAATATATTTATAATATCTATATATACAAGCGTTACTGCTATAAAGTAAATATTCTCTTTAATAATTTGCATAACTGTTAGGTTAGCCGCTAGATGGTAGTTGAATGATATTTCCGCTACCTCTTGTGTGAATTGAGAATACTACATGTATAAGAAAATTGTATGTTTGTCTTGGAATTCTTGGGTAGCTCAGTTGGTTAGAGCGCTAAAGGTACAGACTTTAGAGACTCGAGTTCAAATCCCGACTCAAGCATTCTTTTTTCTTTTCATATCATATTTGCCTTCATTGCCAAATGTCAAAAATATATTTATAATATATATATATATATATATATATATATATATATATGTGTTATAATTAAATGTTTAACATTGAGCAATGCAAGCTTAATACGGTATGATAAGAAAAATAAATGCCTGAATTCGAACCCGGAACTCAGAGTTCCGGGTTCGAATCCAGGCATTTATTTTTCTTATCATACCATATATATATATATATATATATATATATACATATAAATCATCATATAACAAATTTAGAAATAATATATACACATTTTATTTCACAAATAAAAAATAAGAGAACGAATTTCACAAACTGATAAAAAGTGGATCTCCTAACTCCATTCCCTATTTCAATGACCAACTGAATTGACAAGCGCCTGATTGGTTTATCTTTATGTTTATAAAAGAGGATTATATGGACTTCACGTACGAAAAATATAGGATTCATATTATAAATAAAACTTTTATATACCTGCAGTGAGACAGAAGATGCCTTTCCATGTTCACTGCAGTTCTTATAAACAATTTCTAAAATTTTCAGAGCTTGTAATGCCACGAGTAATTTCCAAATTATCACGACTCACGATGTGAGAATTGAATTTATCTAGAGAATTTGAAAATCAAGAATGGAATTTGTTAGGACTACTTAAAGAATAAAATTAAGCGTTTTACTCACAAATCATTATTTAAATACAGTTAGTTTAAAATATTTATATATTTAATGTAAACGGCGATGTTTGAAAACAAATGAGAAACGTTGTTTTATTTGTTCATCACTGCAACTAGTTCATATGTATTGCCAAATAGAATCGCAATATTGTAGGAATGCATTCTAGTGGAGAAAAATGAAACACATAATTGCAGGTTATTAATTAAATTCTGATGTCCTGTGATGTAAATATGTCAATTATATTTTTCTGCAACGTTAATTCCTGGGAAATAATACGTTTAAGAAATTTCAAACAGTGGTTTATTTTATGTTATGGTATAATCAATTGCTACGAATGGTTATCTATTATATCTCGCAAGCAGAATATGGTTACATTCGTGCACTACTATACAATATGGGAGCTGCTTCATGAAATGAAAGCGATAAAATGAAAGTGATAAAATCGACGTGAAAAAGGAGTGTGATTGGTTGTAAATAAAAATTCATTGAAATGTGATTGGTCATTGAATGTCATTTGGGGCATGAGTTAAATAGTCACATTGAAAAATGACACCAACTTGACAATCTTCAAACCAACTATACTCAGTTATGCATCAACAATATAAGAGAGGAAATATTAGGGCGCTATGCTGCATGATACAAAATGTAGATTAGTATTTATGAAGATCTAGTCTCATAGCCATTTGTTGCAAAACACAGTGTCTAATAGGACTGATTGCGTCTTAATTTTTCTTTAATAACAAGGCTATGATTTGGAGCTAAAAGTTTGCGTAAACTTACTTTATGAGCCAGTGCAATAGATGACATCAAAATCTCAACTTTTTAAAAAATGACACTTAGCCGGTCGGTTCATAACGCCGTGCAATTATTTAGATACATCTTTTAACATCGCAAAGAGAAATGTCAAGATAGGTTTCGTTATTTAATGTTTGAAACTTTCATTGTGAGTTTGAGAGGGAGATTTGTAAAGTTTGGTTTCAGGTGAATAACCAGTCCTAATTTGTTTACCGACGTGGTTTATCTTGGCCTTTTTAGATACTTTCAATACAAGGTGATTCAGAATAAGTATTATAGACTTCTCGGGGTTGTAGAGGGAATTAGTAGATAAAGTTTTGATAAGAAATCCATGTCCAGAAACTTACCATTTCAATGTAAAATAAGTTTGAAAATTGAGACACAATGGCTTTATATAGTGTGTCTTGTGTTTCAGAATAAGTATTACAGAGTTCTAGGAGTTGTATTACAAGTGTGGTTACACATGCCAATCCTGTTGTTCGTTGCATAAAGTGTGCCTGCGACGCATGTTTTCATACACACGCCCCACAAGATCTAGTATGTGCTCAATAAAATACCTACTGCCGCCAGAATTCATACTCGAATATCTTCCTCCGACTCGACAGGCGTAGTATCACCCCTATAAATCTGTAAAACGTATTCTAAAACATAAAACACACGATATCAGCCCATTGTGTTTCGATCTTCAAACTTATTTTACATCGAAATGGTACGTTTCCGGACATGGGCTCCTTATCAAACCTTTATATACTAAGTCCCCTCTATAACCCCCAGAAGTCTGTGATAATTATTCTGAATCACCCTGCATACCGACATTGGTTCTGTAAAAAATAAAAATTATAACCGCTAGAGTTTCAACATAGATTTATATATGATTTTTTGTTATGATCATTTTCGCTGTCTGTTTTATGTAACTACGAAAATGTGTAAAAATTAAAAAAATAACTTTGAGAACAATCTCAATGGATCTATTCCTTCAGAATTCGCTAAAATTTACAAATGTTTTAATAGATTATATTTAAAATTCTGAAATGATTATTTTTTATCAAGATTCGGGAATCATGGGACACGTACATGTAACTACAAAAAGATAGGTTAAGCTAAGTAAAAGAGAAAGGGAGAGAAAGAGAGAGAGAGAGATAGTAAGAGAGAGAGAGAGAGAGAGAGAATAAATATGATGATATTTTAAAATGACGTTGTAACAAATTAATAGCTTTTTTATTTTAATTTAGATATATAGACTTGACAAAAAGAGAAGTACGGAGAAATATTAACTCCGTAATACACCTAGTTAGTATTTCAGTAGGCTATTTACTAAGTCCCCTCTATAACCCCCAGAAGTCTGTGATAATTATTCTGAATCACCCTGCATACCGACATTGGTTCTGTAAAAAATAAAAATTATAACCGCTAGAGTTTCAACATAGATTTATATATGATTCTTTGTTATGATCATTTTCGCTGTCTGTTTTATGTAACTACGAAAATGTGTAAAAATTGAAAAAATAACTTTGAGAACAATCTCAATGGATCTATTCCTTCAGAATTCGCTAAAATTTACAAATGTTTTAATAGATTATATTTAAAATTCTGAAATGATTATTTTTATCAACATTCGGGAATCATGGGAAACGTACATATAACTACAAAAAGATTGGTTAAGCTAAGTAAAAGAGAAAGGGAGAGAAAGAGAGAGAGAGAGATAGTAAGAGAGAGAGAGAGAGAGAATAAATATGATGATATTTTAAAATGACGTTGTAACAAATTAATAGCTTTTTTATTTTAATTTAGATATATAGACTTGACAAAAAGAGAAGTACGGAGAAATATTAACTCCGTAATACACCTAGTTAATATTTCAGTAGGCTATTTTCAGCGAAATAGCTTATTGCCATAAGTACAAAGACTGAACTGAACAGGCATGTGATAAGATATTATGATCTATAACCTTTCTATAAAATCTTGTTTAACTGTGGAGAGAATAATATCAAGGGATAATCTAAATTAAATGTTATTATGAAATGAAGAATATACTTTCTCTGGGTAAAATCAATTAGATAAGACTAGATCTTTATAAAGAGGCTTGGTACAATATCCTACAGACGTTTGTGATCCAAATATGAGTGTTTTGCCTACCTGACCATGATAATGATGACGATGTTGATTTGAAGATGATAAGTGATAGTTACTTGATCAAGGGAAATATTATATAGAGGTGACGTAGGAATATGTTTCTATTTACAAGAATCTGTAATACACTTAACGTTTGCATAAATCACGCTATTTTGGGAGATTATTATTTATATTTTGTGTTTTTAATATTATGACATTTTTTTCAGGATTCTTTCTGTTATTTACACAGGTATCCTTTACCAAAATATACAATTTTTTTTCTTCCACTTTTCCCTTGTCTTGCGTGTCTGCTTCTGCCATGTTCGTCTTTTTCATGTTGTCTTGAATTCCCTTTAACCACGTTAGCTTTGGTCTATCGCGTTTCACCTTTGCAGGTGGTATCCATTCCAATTCTTCTTTGTTTTTTTTCTGTATCTCTTCTTCTCATTATATGTTCATATCATCTTAGTTGGATTTGTTGACACTCTTGTATAATATCCTTTTCTACATTCATTATTTCTCTTATTGTATTATTTTTTATTTGATCTAATTTTGATATTCTTGCCGATCTTCTTAAAACGTCAATTTCTGTGACCAATGATTTATTTCTGGGTTTTTACTTCATCATCCATGTTTCCGCACCACGTAATAAAATACTCTTCACAATTGTGTTATATATTAATAATGCAGTCCTCTTGATTATATGCTTACTCCATAAAATATAATTTAATATGCCAATAACTTTCTTTGTCTCTATTATTCTTTTTTCGATGTCTAATTCAGAAGATCCATATTTTTTAATTATTGATCCCAAAACACTTTAAAATATTCTACTGTTTTAATCTTTGTTCCATTTATTTCTAATTCCTTGGAACGATCTGTACTTATATGTTCTGTTTTATTACAATTAATTGTTAAACTCCATCTTGAGTATTCTTCTTCTAGTTTCCTACCCATATAGTTTGCATCTTTACACCCTGAAGTGACTACCACTTGATCATCTGCGAATAATAAATTATGTATTTATTCTCATTTAATTTTAATCCCATTGGTTTACATTCCTTTGACCATTCTGTAATAATATATCAATGTATATTTTAAATTATGTCGGTGAGATTGTGCACCACATTTTTTAATTCTTAAATAACACAAAATAGGCTTGAGTGTAACAATTATATAAGTTACTGCCTACGAAGATCAAACGCTGAAAATCACAGAACCTTGAATATATGTTTCGTGAAAAAAACCTGTAGGAAATGTGTCATTACATATTGTTATATAATGAAGAGAAAGTAACTTCAATTATGGCTATGGCCTAAAAGAATAATTACATAGTTCATGGTGGAGTGAATACATTCCGCTTATGCAGTGTTCAATGAATATTTTTTAAAAATATTATCACATTCATACAATATCAACAAATTAGTAAAAAAAACTCCGTTGCGCGACAGGCTGACCTCACATTATCATGTGTTAATCACTGAGGTAGACGATTATCTAGCCAGTGTAGGGGTGGCATGTGGTCAGTATTTCGGGTCCCCCAGTCGTTTTAGCTGGTTTGCTCAACTTGTTGTTACTCATTGTAGCTATTCAAATTCCTCACGATCTTGGGTGGGCACCGGTCCCATACTGTACGAAATTCCATCAGAAAACTTCTTCTCCCATGGGGACTCGAACCAGTGCAAGTCCCGTAGCTTTGCGCCAAGGCTTTTTGCCTTAACCAGTCGGCTATGGCGTGGGACAAGTAAATAAATAAAGTACAGAGTATAAACTAAAGTAGTAAATTCAAGTAATATAAGTTATACGACTTTATTCTACAGTATATCTACAAAAAAGATAATGTTAGAAGTTTAAAGTTGTGGTACGGGTTGCGATATAGAGCTTAATAGTAAGGAGAACACAAGATTTATAGGCATACTAAAAAAAGTCAATTCTAAAACCGAAAGGAGATTAAATACACTGAAACCTGTCTCAGCCGGAACCGTTATAAGAAGGCAACCTATAGAGACGGAAAAAATTCCAGACCGGTACGATTTTATATATAAAATCGTCCTGTATAAGCCGGAAACCTTCAAAACGCGGAAACGGAATGGTTTTTAAAGTACCAATAGCTAATTTTTATCTCAGTAAGACGAAAAATTATTCTTAAACACGTTCTAATTACAGTATTATTGACCATACGTGAAAATTCTGCATATGACGCTACTGCATTATATCGTTTTATCTTCTTGTGTTGCCATTGTATTGCGGGGATACCCTTGCTTATGTGTGACAGCTGGGAATCCTTCACTTTTCCTTGCCTGCTTACGTAACCTGCAAGGGAGTTGGGAAACTCTTCGGTTCTCCTGCAGTTGAGTTCCTTCTCGTTTTTGTGTAATAGAGTTGTTTTGTATTGCCGTACAAACTGTGCTGTGTTGCACATACTATTTTGCCTGTATTTCAGTTCAATGCGTTATGTCTTTAAAGCGTGCATGTAAAACCCCAACACTGCGTGAGAAAATTCAAACTCATAATTTGGAAAACCTTTATAAGAAAGAAAACTTCCAAGACGGAAATATATTTAAGGAACCGTCATGTTCCTTCATAGACAGGTTTTACTGTATCAATATGGAAATGGACAAGGCAACACGTCACAAACTAAGAAGCATATTTGGCAGTGTACCAAAGAGTACTCCAGAATGGAATCTGCAAGGATTGCTTACAAAAAGAGGAAGACCAAATTTACATGGCGCAGGACAATAATGAGAGATATTAAAAAAGGGAAAAGATAGACTGAAGTCAAGATTTTGAAAACAGAGTTTAGTGGCACGCTTTCACGAACGCCCTTTATCCCAATGATGAGTGACAGGAACTGCTACTATTTTACCAAAAGTAACATAAAAATGTTATACTAATTTTCCTTATTTTTTAGATATGTGTAGGTAGAGTGATGTTGAAACTCGATGTCTTCACAATTCATAAGACTATAACCATCAACCTGTCATATGTAGTTCCTTCAATTCTGAATTCTTACATTTTTCTTATATGCAAGAAAAAAAATGCCTCAAGTAATCCCTTCGATTCAATCAAACCACATAAATATACCATTATTTCACTTTGATCGGGACGGCATATTTAACAAAGCTAACGTTTTATCTTCTCTCACTCAAAGTGAACGTAGGTATGAAAATAATTTCATATCGCTCATCTTAACCATGTATTTTAAAGCAAGGAATATTCTTGGCTTTAAATAACTTCTCTTTATATTCACAGTACATTTAAGGGGTGATTTTCCAAGCTCATTTTATCACGCATGGTTTGAATTCTGAAGTAAGCTTGCATATGAAGGAGATTTTTCACAGTATTATGGGGATATTTTCTTCTTGAATATCTATGCGGGATTCAGGGGCGCCACATTGAATTTCTCAGATGACATACTTAGACTATGTGGACAATAAAATAGAACTCGCCACATTTCCTTTTATCTATCCATATATATATATATATATATATATATTAATTTTATTTGACAGCATATTTCACTATTAGGGATATTTTCTACAATAAATTAGCATTTAGAATATATGAGCATAGAGCATATTAAATAAATTCATTTACACACACATACATATACACACACACACACACACACACACACACACACACACACACACACACACACACACACATATATATATATATATATATATATATATAATGTTATAATTAAATGTTTGACATTGAGCAATGCAAGCTTAATATGACATGAGGAGAATAATAAATGCTCGGGATTTGAAACAGGACCTCTGGATTGATACCCCAGTGCTCGACCGATTACTCTACCGAGTAAATCTAGTTCAAGCAATAATATTTCTTATATATTCTCTATTATTACGAGATATAGTGGGAACTCGGTCTCCACTGCCACCTGGTTGCTCCTATAAAATTAAAGAGAATATTTTTACTTTATGACAGTGATGCTTTATCGACGTTATAATTAAATGTTTGACATTAAGCAATCCAAGCTTAATATGACATGATAAGAAAAATAAATTCTCGGACGGGATTTGAACCCGGACCTCTGAATTGATACCCCTGTGTACTACCGATTACACTAGCGAGCAAATCTAGTACAAGCATTCATGTTTCTTATATATATATATATAATCTCTAATATTACGAGATGTAGCCGGACCTCAGTCTCCACTGTCACCTAGTAACTCCTATAACAAGTAAGCGTCACTGTATAAAGTAAAAAATATTCTCTTTAATTTGCTTATTTGTTATAGGAATTACCAGGTGGCAGTGAAGACCGATTTTCCGCTACATCTCGTAATAATAGACAATATATATACATATATATACAAGAAAAATGAATGCTTGTACTAGATTTGCTTGATAGCGTAATCGGTAGTCCGATTGGGGTATCAATCCAGAGGTTCGGGTTCAAATCCTGTCCGAGCATTTATTTTTCTTATCATGCCATACACACACACAAACACACACACACACACACACACACACATATATATATATATATATATATATATATATATATGATATGAAAAGAAAAATGAATGCTTGGGTCGGCATTTGAACCCGAGTCTCTAAACTCTGTACATTTAGCGCTCTAACGACCTGAGCTACCCAAGAATTCCAACACAAACGTACATTTTTCTTATACATGTAGTATTCTCAATTCACACAAGAGGTAGCGGAAATTAGTTCCGGCATATATAGCCTATATATATATATATATATATATATGGTATGATAAGAAAAATAAATGCCTGGACGGGATTCGAACCCGGATCTCTGAGTCTGTACCTCAGCGTGATATCCATTACACTACCAGGCGAATCCAATTCAAACACTTATTTTTTTCTTATATACCTATGTATTATACTCTCCATTATTACTAGATGTCGCGAGAACACTGTCTTCACTGCCATCTAGTAGCTGACTATATCAAGTAAGCAAATTAAAGAGAATATTTATTTTACTTTATAGCAGTGACGCTTTATCGATGTTATAATTAAATCTTTAACATTGAGCAATGCAAGCTTAATATGGTATGATAAGAAAAATAAATGCCTGGACGGGATTCGAACCCGGATCTCTGAGTCTGTACCTCAGCGTGATATCCATTACACTACCAGGCGAATCCAATTCAAACACTTATTTTTCTTATATATGTATTATACTCTCCATTATTACTAGATGTCGCGAGAACACTGTCTTCACTGCCATCTAGTAGCTGACTATATCAAGTAAGCAAATTAAAGAGAATATTTATTTTACTTTATAGCAGTGACGCTTTATCGATGTTATAATTAAATCTTTAACATTGAACAATGCAAGCTTAATATGGTATGATAAAAAAAAATAAATAAGTGTTTGAATTGGATTCGCCTGGTAGTGTAATGGATATCACGCTGAGGTACAGACTCAGAGATCCGGGTTCGAATCCCGTCCCGGCATTTATTTTTCTTATCATACCATATTAAGCTTGCATTGCTCAATGTTAAAGATTTAATTATAACATCGATAAAGCGTCACTGCTATAAAGTAAAATAAATATTCTCTTTAATTTGCTTACTTGATATAGTCAGCTACTAGATGGCAGTGAAGACAGTGTTCTCGTGACATCTAGTAATAATGGAGAGTATAATACATATATAAGAAAAAAAATAAGTGTTTGAATTGGATTCGCCTGGTAGTGTAATGGATATCACGCTGAGGTACAGACTCAGAGATCCGGGTTCGAATCCCGTCCCGGCATTTATTTTTCTTATCATACCATATTAAGCTTGCATTGCTCAATGTTAAAGATTTAATTATAACATCGATAAAGCGTCACTGCTATAAAGTAAAATAAATATTCTCTTTAATTTGCTTACTTGATATAGTCAGCTACTAGATGGCAGTGAAGACAGTGTTCTCGCGACATCTAGTAATAATGGAGAGTATAATACATATATAAGAAAAAAAAAAGTGTTTGAATTGGATTCGCCTGGTAGTGTAATGGATATCACGCTGAGGTACAGACTCAGAGATCCGGGTTCGAATCCCGTCCAGGCATTTATTTTTATCATACCATATTAAGCTTGCATTGCTCAAAGAGAGGGCCTTATGGCCTTAACTCTGCCAGAATAAATAAAGTATTATTATTATTATTATTATTATTATTATTATTATTATAATGTTAAAGATTTAATTATAACATATATATATATATATATATATATATATATATATATACATATAGGGCCTATATTGTTTCGTCGCATTGTTCGAGTATGTACCATTTAAATTACATTTAATGCATATTGGAACAGATCGAGGTAGTCCCTCAAATTTTCAGGTCTTTCACTTACGAGCAGGTATTTTCCTATAAACGGATTATGTTTAACTTAACATGTATTTACAAGTAGAAGACAATTCTTGAACCATATTTCTCGTGTTGCAAAAATTAACAACTACTATTTAATTTAAATAAGTAATCTTACAATTTAATATAGTGCACGTTATGTTTCTTGTTATGAAATCGCAACTAATTTACTTTTGAGATGATTAGCTGCTGCTTGGGACTTACATGTACTCTGTAAATGTGTTGGTTTTAAAATTATTTTCGATTAAATTGAAGAATGAAAGGGGATCTCATTTTTCTCACACATTCGTAGCAAAACTAGTTTTATCGTGAACATAATTCCAATTTTAATATATTCAGGGTTTCATTGTACATATGGTATAGTTAATCGCTAGTCTTTATCTATAATTGCCACATCAAGTTTCGTAAATATTAGGTCTTTTCATTATGGCTAGATTTATTACTTTGGCTGTAATGTATAGACCCTATAATTATATGTATATCTTCTTCTTCTTCTTCTTCTTCTTCCTTTCATGTGATAGACCTAGTGTCTGTTTCGGTCTCAATCCAACGTTTGAAGGGTCTGCCCAAAGATCTCTTGCCTGATGGCTGGTAATTTAAGATCTGACGTGGTATTCTTGTTCTGCTCATTCTTCGTACGTGAGATTTCCACTTGTTTCTGTACTTTTGTACATATTCCATGACTGATCCTGTGTGTAATTCTTTGAGAATCTCAGAATTCCTTTTATGGTCTGTTCTTGAGTAGCCCGCAGTACGTCTCATAAATTTCATTTCTGTCGCAGTTAGTCTTTGTTCATCTACACTGCGAATTGTCGAGGCCTCACTGCCGTAACATAATATGGGTCTGGCCAGTGTTTTATAAATTCTAGTTCGCTGTGTGTTGCTGTACTGTATTTGGCTTGAAAATATTATTTATAATTCCTGTTACTCTGTTAAATTGTATAATTTTTTTGACTAAAATCTTTTTCCTCTTCGTATGTAACTTAGTATCCGAGGATAGTTAAATGTGTTGGTTTGTTCTAATATTTTATTATTAATAACAATTTTACTGCGAACTGGGTCTTTTCCTAGGAAAGCCATGACTTTAGATTTTTCTGTTGAGATTTCCATGTTGTAGTTCATTGCAATTTGGTGAAAAGAGTGGACTGAACGTTGTAGGTCATCTTCTGAATACGCTATAAACACAATGTCATCTGCAAATAACAGGGTGTCTAAATTATATAATCTATTAAGTGGTATACTGCCATGTGGTTGTAGTCTCCATTCTTTAATAATCGAGTTCATGTATATTATGAAGAGCATTGGTGAAAAACCACATCCTTGTCGAACTCCTTGATTAATTAGTCTGCATTCCGAGATTTTATTTTCAATCTTAACTTGGATGTAATTATCTTTACAAATATCATATATAGCTTTTATCAGTTCGTCTGGATTCCACCATATTTGAGGATTCCTAATAATTTGTTTCTATTTACTTTGTCAGATGCCTTCTTCAAGTCAATAAACGCCATGTGTGTTTCAATATTAAACTCTTTGTGTTTTTCTATTAGAATTTTAATAGTGAAGTATCCATCTGTACAGGATCTTCCTTTTCTGAATCCATTTTGCGCTTCATCTAATACATTTTCATAATAATTAGCTAATTTTGATTTGAGTAACTTGGTGTATATTTTATAGCCTGAGTCCAAAAGGCTTATTCCTCTGAAGTTATCACAGTTATTATATCTCCTTTTTGTGTAGTGGGATTACAAAAGATTGTTGCCAGCTTTTTGCCGGAGGGCCCTCATTTTAAATTATATTTAAAAAATCGATAAATATTTCATTAAAGGCAGAACTGGCATAGTTAAATAATTCCAGGTTAATACCATCTTCGCCTGGGGTTTTGTTATTTTTGCAGTGGACAAGTATTGTATTTAATTCATCTAAAGTAAAAATATCAGTAAAACTAAATATATGGTCACACGTAGAAATATATTATATAATGGAAATGGACAGCTAATGACAAATGAGGGAAATTTTGAGGAATTGGCTGAATTCAAATACCTAGGAACAATGATCACAAATAGGAATGAGATGCACAAAGAAATTAAACATAGGCTCAATTCTGGAAATGCATGCTATTATGCATTGCAGAGACTTTTGATGTCCCAACTCCTTTCAAAAAACGTTAAGCTGAAAATATATAAAACTATTATTCTACCAGTTATACTATATGGGTGCGAAACATGGACTCTTACTTTAAGGGAGCAAAGGAGATTACGAGTATTTAAGAATAAAGTTCTTAGGAAAATTTTTGGACCAAAGAGAGATGAACAGACAGGTGAATGGAGAAGACTACATAACAATGAACTACATGGTCTTTATAGGAAGCCAGATATAATAAGAACAGTTAAGTCCCGTAGACTGCGATGGGCAGGACATGTTGCGCGTATGGGGAATGAAAGACGTGCATGGAAACTTCTTGTAGGAAAGCCAGAAGGAAAACGCCCAGTTGGTAGACCAAAAATGAGGTGGGAGAACAACATTAACTATGATTTGAGGGAAGTAGATTATACAGGGAATGATTGGAAAGCATTAGCTCAGGATAGGGATGTATGGAGAGCTTATGTCCGTGCGGCCATGAACCTACGGGTTCGATAGTGCCAGTGAGTAAGTAAGTAAGTAAGTAAGTAAAGTAAAAGCATCTATGTAATTAATGTTAGAAGTTACGAGATTTAAAATTTCGTTTTTTTTTTTTTTTTTTTGCAGCCACAACTTTTGAAAATATTGTATCCAATTTTCTAAAGGAATTGTATTTAGTTTAACTCTTTCATGTAGCTCTCCATTTAATTGCCTTAGTATTTTATATGTTTTTGGATTTGGTCTTCTAATGTCCGTATCCAATTAGGTAACAAAATTATTCCAATTTTCTCTGTGATATCTTCTAACTTCTCTTTTTGCTATTGCTCTTTCCTGTTTGTAATCTATTTCGTCAGCAAGTGTTCTAGTTGATAGACATTTGCGATATGCTTCTCGTTTATCATTAATAATTCTGGCGAGGTTTTCATCCCACTTCCGTAAGCCATGTCTTCTTGTACATCTCTTCTTTCTTCCTATACTTTCGTTGGCTGCTGTGTTTAACATATATTTTAGATTAGTCCATTCTTCTTCTATAGTGTTGCCAATTTCTACGTTGAGTAAGCTTTAAACCTCTTCTGGTAAAGCCAGCGGATACTAGGATAATTTAATAGTTGCACCTTGTAGGTGTATGTGGGTTGTGTTATAGATGATTTCTTCTTATACCATCGTGCTGGAGCAACTAGCAGATGGTGGTCTGATTCAATTTGAAAACCTCGGAATACTCTGGTGTCTAGTATAATATCTGCTACTTTCTTATTTGCTATCACATAATCTATTATTGACCGTTGTCCTCTTGCCTCCCAGGTATATTTATGACTGTCAATGTGTTTGAAGTGACTATTCATAACTTTTTAAATGATTATACGTAGCAAAATCAGTTAATATTTCTCCATTTTTATTTATTGTGTTTTCTCCATGTGTGCCTATGTATGTTCCTCTTTTGATGTTGCCAATTCGTGCATTTAAATCTCCCATAAATTATAAATAATCTGATTTAGGTATTTTATCCATAATAGGTTGTAATTTTTTATAGAATTTTATATTTTCATCTTCTGCACCTTCTACTGGAGCATATAAACCAATAATACTTAAATGTCCTCTGAAAGTTTTGATTCTTAATTGAATAATTCTTTTATCCCAATAGGTGTAACTATGAATTAATTTTTTGAGGTATTTGTGAACCATATTATATGTATATGTATACAATATATATATATACAGGGTGAAAATGAATTGTACCGCACAAATTTAACTGTTTACAGAGGGGTAATATACAAGTAATTTGAAATAGGGAACCAATGGTCTACGAGGGAAAATGGGTTAGTTAAATGGAATCATAGTAATCAACAATATTAATATAGAAAATCAATAGGAGAGCAAAGTAGGGGAGAAAATTATACTAGAATAACTTTAGATCGTGGTATTAATACCGAGATCCTGATTGCTAATAAAGTAAGTAAGTAAAGTAAAGTGATTCCACAACAGGCCCGGAGGCCCTTGGGGTAGTAGGAGGTTAAGGCTCCCACTTTTTCTAGACAATCGGCACTTTATGTCAGCCGGGTTGTCAGACCTACGTGACGGCTGCCTTTACCCAAGAACAAGCGTCTGGTACTCATTTCCGTTAGAGGCTGAGTCGACCCCAGGGCCATAGTGCCGCCAGAGGGTTTGGGCCAGTTTAAAAATCCTGACCCCAACGGGACTTGAACCCTCGACCCTCCAGCTTGTAGCTCATTGCCTTAACCACTACGCTACGGCGTGCCCCCTGTGCCTTACTGCCAGTGGACTTCGCTCAACGGATACAATTTTGTAATTGGGCTTTGTTGCAGACACCGCACTTCTTTTCCTCGGTGTTATTCATTGATGAGGCAATATTTAATACGGATGGTTTGGTTCTGAACTGAAAGATCAGTATTGTGTGGGATTATGAAAATCCTCATGCCATCTTCCAGAAAGGTCACCAGCAGAGATTTGTGCTGAACATACGGGTAGACGTAATTTCTGACCACATCATTGGCTCCTACCCTCTTCCCCAGAGACTAAAGTGTCATTTATGAGACATTTTTAGAATACGTCCTACCTATATTGCCAGAAGAAGTTCCTCTTCAAATCAGGCTGAACCTTATTTCTGCCGGAATGTGCCAATTCATTTGGATGAAGTTATCCTGGCCGTTGGATATAGGAAGAGGTAGTTCACTGGCCACCTCGCTTCCCAGATCTCTGTCCACTTTATTATTTTTGTGGAGACACCTGAAAACATTGGTGTATGCGATCCTTGTGATACCGATAAACTGTTGGTTGCACGCATAATCCCAACATGTGATGTGATCCTCGAGACACCTGGTATCTTGAACGGGGCACGAGAATCCTTTAGTCGCCATTGTCATCTGTGTTGTGAGAATAGAGGTAGCCAATTTTAACAATTTCTTCCAATGAATCTGCAGGTGCTTTACTTTTTTTCTCGTTTAATCAAATGTATTGCTTTTTATTTTCCAATAACGTTATGTATGTTGTGTACATACACTGTATGTCTTCATGTTATTACTCTTGTGATCACTGCACTATCATTATTTAAGTACATAAGTACTGTACAGTAGAATTACACATTTTATTTGCGAAACCTATTGTGCTCTACATTATGTGTATTATTATTATTATTACAACCTTTCAAACAATTGTCTTGTACAACTTAAAAAAAATAAAACCCCCAACTCAAATGAATAAAGACCTCTTAAATAAGGAAAAATTATTCATAATAATAAAGACAAAAATAGACTAAAAATAGGAGCAAAATAATAAGAAATGTAATTAGAAGTTAAAGGAAATGTTTGTTCCGGGTAAAACACGTACGTAAACTCTGTACATTAATTACCGTATTATGTAAAATAATGAATAAACAATTAAAACAGAAGTAAATCTACGTACGTAACTAATTTATAGTATGTGCTTAATAAAGGAAGAAAGGGGAAATATGTACACATACTGCTAGTAGTTTCGACGTGATGTATCAATCATACATTTGCGTAGATAGTAATACTGCTATAACCACTGAGCTAAACGCGCATACTTGTTGCAAGTTATAGTCTATGTTTCATATTATTTCCATTTCAATTTTAAATAATCAGTGGCGTGCCAACCATTTTAGGAATTGAATCATAACTTGGACACTTTTATTCGTAGACCATTAGTTCATTATCTCAAAATGCTAATGTAATACGGTACTCCTTTCTTGAAGTAATTAAATTTGTGCGGTAAAATTCAATTACACCATGTGTGTATATATATATATATATATATATATATACAATCTCGTTTATATGTAAAGTTTCAGCAAATAATAAGTATTTTAATATAAATTTTTAATTTATCATTCATTTGATCCATAATTGGATTTCATACATTACGAATCATTCCATTTTTTACCTCTATTTCATTTTCATACTGTATTAAGCGTGTAGACTGTAAAGTATTTTAATCATCTGAAGTTTCGGAGGAAAAACCCGACAAGTTCTAAAAGTTAAATTTTACAGAAAGGAAAAAAATTAACTTAGAAACGCTTAAGCCATTAATAATAATAATAATAATAATAATAATAATAATAATAATAATAATAATAATAATAACAATAACAATAAAAATGACAATAATAATAACAATAACAATAATAATAACAATAACAATAATAATAATAAGAAGAATAAGAATAATACAACGGAAAGCTTCATTCAATTAACTCTAACTCACTGGCACTATAGAAACCCGTAGGTTCATTGCTGCGCGGTCATAAGCTCTCCTTATAATCATATCTTGAGCTAATGTTTTCCAATCATCCCCTGTATAATCTACTTCCCTCAAATTATAGTTAATAATATTCTCCCACCTCATTACTTGTCAACCAATTGGACGATTTCCTACTGGCTTTCCTACAAGAGGCTTCCATGCACGTCTTTCATTACCCATTCGTGCCACATGTACTGCCTATCGCAGACTACGAGCCTTAACTTTTCTTATTACATGTGGCTTCCTATAAAGACCATGTAATTCACTGTTATGTAGTCTTCTCCATTCACCTGTCAGTTTATATATCTTTGGTCCAAATTTTTCCTAAGAACTTTATTCTCAAATATTCGTAATCTCCTTTCCTCCCTTATAGTAAGAGTCCATGTTTGGCATCCAAATAATGTAACTGCTAGAATAATAGTTTCATATATTTTCAGTTTAACTTTTTTGAAAGGAGTTGGGACGTCAAGAGTGTCTGTAATGCATAATAGCACACATTTGCAAAATTGAGTCTATTTTTAATTTCTTTGTGCATCTCATTTCTGTTTGTGATTATTGTTCGTAGTTATTTGAATTCAGCCTCTTCCTCAAACTTTCTCTTCATTTGTCATTAGCTGTCCATTTCCATTATATAATGTAATTCTTTGTGGGATGATACATTTAGTTTTATTGATGTTTACTTCCAGTCCCAATTTCTTAGTGTTACTCAATAGTGTGCGTGTTGGCCTCTAGTGTCCCCTCGTAATCGCCCAATAGTACTACATTATAAGCATAAACTAACAGCTTATTAATACCATTGAGTTGCCTTCTTCATCCTCTAAAGATTTTATGGCATGCTCTAGTACAAAATTAAATAGTTGAGGAGATAGTTCATCTCCTTGCTTCAACCCACTGTGGATTTCAGAAGTATCCGAAAACTATTTGCCTATACACACCCTACTGTTAGTGCCATTTAGGCATATTTGTATAAATCTAACATTTTAGGAATTCGAACTCCATCAGGATACTACATAAATTCTCTCTCTTAATTGAATCGTATGTGTTTTTGAAGTCTACGTATAGTTGATGTACAGTCATTATATTCCCATTTCTTTTCTAAAATCTGTCTTAAACAAAAAATCTGATCTGTTGTAGACCTGTTCCTTCTAAATCCACATTGATGATCTACAATTTCATCAATATAAGGTTTATTCAATAATAACAATAATAACAACCCTACCAACAAACATACATATCCGAATCCTTATTACTGCCACAGATGTTTTACATTAATGAACAGTAACAATACCAATGGTAATATAATAATAAAAATAACTAATAATAAATGTAATTATTAGGGTTAGAATTTTTATGTGCAAATTTCCTGTAAAAAAAATAGGTAGGGGAACAAGTCTAAAATAAGGTAAAAAGGGGGGGGAATTTGCTGTTTTATTCAACTGATTCCACAAATCTTTTCTCCTATTCTGCAGTGAGTTCACACAACCGGCAGCCGATATCGGGAAAAGTGACTGCAAACATTGAGTTAAAACTCGCGGCTGACTTTGTTTCCCTGCAGCTATTATATATAATTAAATACAAAGAAGCCGACTATCGCCACTATTATAATTCCGCAAGTTAATCATTGTCAAGCATTGTCGCGGGGCACTCACTTTTATATGAACGGACAACCATATAGTGAGTCGATAATACCAGCTTCTCCCTCTAACTCAGCCAGACTTAATGTGAATGACACTTTGCTCTACTCAAGTGAATGTCCGGTCACACGAACGAGTGATGTTTCTGAAATAAGATGTTAAGGATGTTATGCTACTTATGTTTATTGATATCATAATAAGTAATTGTATTTTTATTTTTTTACAACGTATGGTGTGACGTGTCAACATATAATTAACCCTATGACACCGTGCCTGCATTCACAATAAAACTAGTTTCACCACGAAATTCTGCTTTTGTCTGGTTTAAAAATAATTGTTGAAGATAGTTCGAAAAGTGGAGTTTACATATACAAGGTTTTCTAGCCACACGGGACAGGAGTCAATTAAATCGAATCTTCACTTACCAGTTATCATTGCCCGATGATTACGCATTATTATTTCCGCAGCAACTATCCGCTTTAAACTCATACTCTTATTGCCTCAGTTACGAGTTTGCTTCTGCATCATGTAGACAGGATAGTTAGGAACGAGAGCTCCAACGTATATCAAGGAATATTTTCAAATATACAAAACATGCCGTAGAGCATGTGCTGTAAATGTCAGCTAAAACGCGATTATATTTTCCCACCACATATTCGCATAATATTTTTATTTAACATACAGTTGCCTTGGGGCGTCAAGAGCGCGTCCCGCCTTCGAAGAATCTTCTTTTGTCTATTTATTGCCAGTTACGGAATTCCTTTGAATTGGTAAACCTATTTAATATATTTTGATTAATGTGTAAAATAATTAAGGATAATGACAATCTGAAATTTTTAATTTCACATAAATATATTAATATGGGCGTATGTAGGCGGGTTAAAATTAAATATGTCTAAGTATTTTCGTCAACAGTAACGTTAATACGATTAGAATGCACTGTACACAAGGGACATTAAAACATATTGGACTTATCATTAGCAGAATGCGGGGAATTGCTACCGAGATATGAAGTAACGAACAAACAAATTTTGTTTTCCAAGTGCGAGTGACGGGATCGCGCAATTGCAAAACAGATGATGCCTATAGCTCAATGTGCATGCTATAGTCTGCTTACTCTGAATACTGCTAACTTCACAACTTTAATAATTTACCTGTTATTCAGCACTGAAATGAAGAGTTACGGTGGATATTATTGGTACTATGGTCGTGACGTAATTACCGTACTCCCTCTGTTTTACTTTAAAACAAAGTCGCATAGTACTTATACGAATGTAAACACAGTACTTTTGTACTATTTTTTTCGCAGTCTGGTATTTTCTGTTTCATCGCAATCGCTGAAGAAACAAGTAATACACAAAACAAAATTGGAATGAATTTGTCGCATATTTGAAGCCCTAGATTCTCGAGATTGCGCATGTCCGACTTCTAAAGCAAAGTTTCAACTGTGTGCGTAAATGGTGAATTATAACAGAAAGTCTATATATTCTCTTTGCATCATGGAACAGTTGATGGAAATAGGCCATATAAGTTTAATGAAATGCAATTAAGATTTTTTGTATATTATTTAATAGGTAATATTTCCACAATAAATTGTTCAATAATTTTGTCAATATGTGTTACAATTTTTATGTAATAAAAGATAAATACACATATTATAGGTTTGTACCAAGAATGTTAGATTTTGTGGTCAGATGATTGAGTGAGTGCCACCGTAATTCACTGTTCGTTGTCTTGAAATTCTGTATCATATGTCTTTCTGGCATATTTACATTATGTAATTTCCTTAGATTTTAATAGTTTTGGAACAATTTAGTGAAATGACAGTTTTATAATTTATATATTTATTTCAGTGCGACTTTTTAAATTTAATATATTTTACTAATTTTGTTGTTTAAGGAAGGTTAGATGTTTAAGTACTATATACTTTTTTAAAATCATCTGAGAAGAATGGCAAGAAATAGACTTCCAAAATTGGCATTCCAATATACCCCAACTGGACATAGGGACCAAGGAAGACCAAAAACATCGGTGGAAAGATCAAGACCATCTTCGCTAGGTTTACCGTACAGGCCACATGGCCTAAAACGAATTTGTTCATGATGATGATGATAATGATGATACTTTTTTATTCCTGAAATAAAACATCAAATACATTATTGCATTAATGTTTTGTTACTTTTAATAAATTAAATTACCACGTAAAAAACAAATGATAAAAGGAATTCCTCCTGGGATCAAACACGAGATGTCCTGGTTGCCGGTTTCTCTAACACTGTGGCTACGTTGTAATGCGAGTTGCGGAAAAAACAGCGACAACAGCTGCTGTTCACGTCTCTCGATCACATAAATCACAGGTCGTTGAATAAAGAAAGTGTTACCTTGTGAACTGCGCTAGGAAACTGTTTCTTCATCAACAATACTTGGCCCATTCGCGTCTCTGCCGTAGTTCGCTGGTAGAGACTGAATTACGCAAGTAGATCTACTGATTTTATACTATATTTCACCATACTTTATAATTCCTCAAACCTCTTGTCTTGATAACATTATAGCATTTTTGCATTACAGCCTTTTACTTACACTACAACTTTATACTTACTTAATACTTAATACAGGCTTTCTACGTTACAGCAGTTCGCCCTTAATTCCTGCTTTGCAGAGATTCCTATCATCCCATTGTCCTTCTTCCATACCCCTGTTCATCATGGCATCATATATTCCCTCACACCATGTTCTTCTGCTTTTCCCCCTCTTTCTTCTGCCTGGAACCATACAATCTAACACCCGTTTAGGCCGATGTTCTTCCAACGTTCGTTATATACCTCTATATCATTGAAAAGTTCTCTTTGTTATCCTATCGATAACAGTCCCTTGTGTGCCCATTTCGTGTCCAATATATGTATTTATCATAACTCTATCTGTTCTTTATATTATATATTCCGATACAAAAATCCTGGTAAAAAATTCTGTGCTAGTCTTATGTTTCTGTGTACTTTAAATATAGTTTAAATAACGACTAAAGTTATTTCTGTGATGCTTGAAGTAAAGTAAGTCATCCCATTTAGCTTATTAGTTATATGATACTTTAAGTAATGTTCCCAAAGGGTGGGGGATAAATGCGGCACAAAGTAAAAAGTTCATATTGATTTTATGAAAAAACATTAGGTAATACAATATGCCAATTTAATTCATTCGGATAATGAGGTTATTATTCTTCGTGAGTTCAGAAATTATGTTGTTACGTATAGAATTTTACATCTTCATCGTCTAAAATTACATTTGCATATTTTTTTAGCAATATTCAATTTGTTTCATTTGAACTTTCCACTCAGCATAGGTTCTTGATGATTATTATCATCATATTCACCAGCATAATAATACTCATCGTAGAAGCTACACACTCTTGACCGCCCCAACAAGACGCCTGTAGTGCCTTCTATTTTGTACCATATTACTCCATGCTGTTGCTGACCGCCCCAACATCACGCCTGTAGTGTCTTTTATATTGTGCCATCTTCCTCCGTGCAGTTGCGGACCGCCCCAACAACACCCTTGTAGTGTCTTCTATATTGTACCATCTTCCTCCATGCAGTTGCTGATAGCCCCAACAACACGCCCGTAGTGCCTTTTTTATTTACCATATTTCTAAATGCAGTTTCTGACCGCCCCAACAACATGCCTGTAGTGTCTTCTATATTGTACCATCTTCCTCCGTGCAGTTGAGGACCGCCCCAACAACGCCCTTGTAGTATCTTCTATATTGTACCATCTTTCTCCATGCAGTTGCTGATAGCCCAACAACACGCCTGTAGTGCCTTTTTTATTTACCATATTTCTAAATGCAGCTGCTGACCGCCCCAACAACACGCCTGTAGTGTCTTCTATATTGTACCATCTTGCTCCGTGCAGTTGCGGACCGCCACAACAACACCCTTGTAGAGTCTTCTATATTGTACCATCTTTCTCTATGCAGTTGCTGATAGCCCCAACAACACGCCTGTAGTGCCTTTTTTATTTACGATATTTCTAGTTGCGGACCGCCCCAACAACACCCTTGTAGTGCCTTTTATATTGTACCATCTTTCTCCATGCAGTTGCTGATAGCCCCAACAACACGCCTGTAGTGCCTTTTTATTTACCATATTTCTCCATGCAGTTGCTGACCGCCCCAACATCACGCCTCTAGTGGCTTCTATATTGTACCATCTTTCTCCGTGCAGTTGCGGACCGCCCCAACAACACGCCTGTAGTGTCTTCTATATTGTACGATCTTTCTCCATGCAGTTTCTGATAGCCGCAACAACACGCCTGTAGTGCCTTTTTTATAGTACCATATTTCTAAATGCAGTTGCTGACCGCTCCAACAACACGCTGTAGTGCCTTCTATATTGTAACATATTTCTCCGTGCAGTTGCTGACCGCCCCAACAACATCCTTGTAGTGTCTTCTATATTGTACCATCTTTCTCCAAGCAGTTTCTGATTGCCCCAACAACACGCCTGTAGTGCCTTTTTTAATGTACCATATTTCTCAATGCAGTTGCTGACCGCCCCAACAACACGCTTGTAGTGCCTTCTATAATGTATCATATTTCTCCATGCAGTTGCTGACCGCCCCAGCAACACACACATTGTACCATATTTTTCTATGCAGTTGTTGACCGCCGCAACAACACGCCTGTAGTGCCTTCTATATTGTACCATATTTCTCCATGCAGCTGCTGACAGCCCAAACATCTCGCTTGTAGTGTCTTCTATATTGTACCATCTTTCTCCGTGCAGTTGTTGACCGCCTCAACAACACGCCTGTAGTGTCTTCTATATTGTACAATATTTCTGCATGCAGTTTTTCACCGTCCAAACAATGCGACTCTAGTGGCTTCTGTATTCTACCTTCTTTCTCTATGCAGTTGTTGACCATCCCCACAATACGACTGTAGAACCTTCTATATTTTACCTCCATTCTCCATATAGTTGTTGACCGTCCCAACAATACGTATGTAGTGTCTTCTATATTCTACCTTGTTTCTCCGTTCAGATGGTCACTGACCCAACAATACACTTATATTGTCTTCTGTATTCTACCTTATTTCTCCGTACACGTGTTGCCTCTCCCAACAATACGCTTATAGTGTCTTATCTTCAACATTCTTTCTCCATGCAGTTTTTAACCGCTCCAACAATTTGACTGTAGTTTCTTCTATTTTATATCTTCTTTCTCCATGCAGTTGTTGACAACAATACGTCTGTAGTGTCTTCTATATTCTGCCTTCTTTAACCGTGCAGTTTTGACCGCCCCAACTATATGATTGCAGTGTCTTCTGCAGGGTGAATTTTAATTACACCTACAAACTGCAAGGACTGATTCCTGACTCGAAATGGAGGTAAAAAGTCCAATGAATAAGTGTCCATAAACGCATTGTTGCCGCAGTAGATGGCACTGACGAATGACATTCTCTCGCACCATTTGCAGAATACTCTTTCTGTTATATCTGAGATTGTGTTTTTGGCTATAATACAGGTGATGTGGTTTCTCTATGATGGAGTGCCACCCCACTTCTGCATTATAATTCGCCGACATCTGAACGAAATCTTCCCAAGACGTAGGATAGAACGCGGTGGCCCTGTAGTATGGCCTACTAAATCACCAGGCTTAAACCCGCCGGATTTTTAACTCTGTGGGCATCTGAAAAGCGTTGTGTATGCTGAACCAGTTCCCGATGTTCCTACCCTTCAACGCCGTGTCCACGTCGCCTGTGACGCCATTCGAAGAGAGGCCGGAATATGCGAAAGAGTGAGGCAATCCGTGATGCCACGTGTGAACTCGTGCATTGCATCCCATGCAGGGCATTTGAATATCTGTTGTGATGTGGATGCGATTATGCTATGTACTGTGTGCCGGGAAGATTTGGTGTCGTTGCATGCACATCGTTAAATTTCCGACACATGTTTATAGGTCCTTTTTTCCTTCATTTCCTGTAAATAATCAGTCTTTGAAGTTTGTCGGTGTAATTACCGTTCACTCTGTATATTGTCTTCTGTCTTCTTTCTCCATGCAGTTGTTGACTGTCCTTACAATATGCTTGTAATATCTTCTATCTTATTTCTCCATACAGGTGTTGGCTCTCCCAACAATACGCCTATAGTGTCTTTTTTCGTCTAGTTTATTTGTCCATACAGGTGTTGACTGCCCCAACAATACACCTATGATGTCTATCTTCTACCTTCTTTCTCTACGCAGAATTTGCCCGCCCCGACAATAATTGTACGCTTGTAGTGTCTTTTAACTTTTACCTTCTTTCTCCATGCAGATGTTGACCGCCCCAACAATACGCTTGTAGTGTCTTCTTCTACCTTCTTTCTCCAAGCAGATGATGACCGCCCGAACAATACGCCAGCAGTGTCTTCTATATTCTTTCTCAATGCACGTGTTGATCGCTGCAACATTACGTCTATATTCCCTTATTCCTTCTGCCTCCATTCAGTACCAATACCCTGACTTTTGCTCCACATTATCCATCAATCTGATGCGACGTATTCCAAATTTTCGTTTATCGTTGTTTTATTTTATGTAACTTGACGACATGAATCCGATTCCTTTTCTCTGAAAAGGTGATGTACCCATCTTATTCTAGAGGGTTTAGTCACTTTGAGTAAATCAATGTAATCATACACGCTGAACTAACTAACTCATGGGCACCATCGAATCCGTAGGTTAGTGGCCGCATGGACATAAACCCTCGATGCATCCCTATCCTCAGCTAGAACTCACTACCAAAAGGAATTATTATATGCCTAAGAAGTGTTATATATATAAACATACAGAGTTTAGAGACTCGAGTTCAAATCCCGACTCAAGCATTTATTTTTCTTTTCATACCACACACATATTTTTTTTATTTATGACGAGAAGTTATCTCGTACGTAGCGAGCCCGAGTTCGAACCCGGTCGGGACAAGCTTCATGAGTGAGGTTCTTTCGGGGTTTTTCTTTACCTGTAAGAGCAATTTGGAAAATATTTAAGCACCAAATGGTCTCCGCATATCATCTCCCAATCTTAATCATTTCCGCAACTTATTCGGTCTGTTTAGTATTGTTGTCTTGCTGGTTCGTTTAATTTAAATTTTCGTGTTGTCTCAGAGGTAGCCTAAGAATTAAACTGATAACTCATCTAGGGAGGCTATCCATATCCTTGTATGGCCAAAAATTAGGTGTGTGATCTATAGTTAAAAATCCTCTCTGAATAAGTTCTGTTCTTTTAAGGTTCGTGGGGCGTGGGATATGGAAAAGTATCTTTATAATGACAGAGGTTATTCTAAGTAAAGAAACACGAGGGTTTTAAGAGTGAGATATAGATACATCACTTGTTTATTTTTTTAAATATAAATTATTCTTTATTAGTTGGCATTAGTCTTTAAATATTTTTACGTCAAACTAATTTTCTTCTTTAAAAATTGAGTCTAGATATAGCTAATAATATTATAAATGTATATATGAAAATGTAATAAGTAATAAAACAACTTGATCAGTTTGCATTTCCATATTCAGATGTAAACGAATGAAATAAACGTTGAGTTTGTGTACTGGTTTAGAAGTAACACTTTTTTTTTGCAAAATGAATATATAAAAGCAGGAGGTTTTGACCGCTGGAGTGAGAGATTGGAATGAACATGCCTGAGTAGCACTTTTTACGGTAGATGCCATATTAATAGCCAGTCTTCACGTTAACATATATCAGCTTCTCTTTGTGTATCATAAATCCATTTGCCATTTTGCACGTGCCGCAAAATTACAAGGGATTCTTTATTTAAACAAGTTTATGGTCCAATGGAATGGATGTTATAATTTCGTTTGTTTGTCCTTTACTGCAGAGTGGCAATGAGAAATAACCTTCAATCATTCTACTTTTGACTATGATAAAATTACATACGATAATTGATTTATTATTGATCTTTAAGAAGGTCGTCACGAATCTAATTCTGCGAAAATTCAAAGTTAATGGGAATAATTTCTAGAGATTGTATAACTAATGGATTCCTCAAGTAAATTACAAATAGGTATTTGAAATGGTAACAAATGAGGAAATTTTTGTAGAAGCCGCTTAATCTCATATACGTAGGAACAATAATTACAAACAGGAAATAATGCAGAAAGGAATTAAACCTGGACTCAATTGTGGAAATGTTTATTATTACGGATTTCAGGGAGTCTTTTCATCCCCACTTCCTAAAAAAAAAGTTACACTGGAAATGTATTAAACTGCTGGTATTCCAGTCACATTATACGAATACGAAACATGATGTCTTACTTAAAGAGAGGAAGGAAAATTTTCAGTATCAGAGAATAAAGTTCTTAACATTTTTTAACCACACAAAGATGAACAGACAGGCGTATGCAGAATACTACCTTACAAATGAGCTACTTGATCTTTATAGGAAATGAGATGTAATAAGAACAATTAAGTCTTGTACGTAGTCAGAACATGTGACACGAATGAGGAATGAAAGATGGACATGGAAACTGTGTAGGAAAACCAGACGGAAAGTGCTAAGTAGGTAGGCCAAGAATTAGCTACGTGAATAATAATAACCATGGTGAAGTAGGTTAATAATAAAGGGAATTCTAGGGAAATATTAGTTGAGGATAGGGATGTATGAAAAGCTTATGACCGTGCGGCCATGAGCCTAGATATTCGATAGTGCCCTTGAGGTACCGTAAACCGGAGTTACTTTGACTCGAGGGGCAACTTTGAAAGAATTGGGGCTTCTTTGACATTTTAAATTTCTTGCGTGTTTTGGGCTATTTTGACAACAATGCAATGGTGTAGTCTATTTCACTCATGCCCCAAATGGGAGTCAATGACCAATCACGTTTCAATGATTCCTGTTTTACAACCAATCAGAGTTGTGTTTCACGAAATATTTATCAGTGTTATAATTACCATATTAAAGAAAGCTCCTCCTTTTTAATATTCTGAACAGGTCTGACCATTATTTTGCAGTGACTGAGCCTGCGAGAAATACGGCTACCAGATTGTATATATAGTGCATGAATGTCAACACATGCCGCATGCGGGAGTTAATATAAAACATTTGTAGCAATTGATTATACCACCAAAAAAGAAACCACTGTTTGCACTTTCTTAAATGTATTTTTTTCCCAGGTAACAATCCAGAAAAATATAATTGTCATATTTACATCATACGACATCAGAAATGAATTAATATACAGTTTGATGTGTTTCATTTTTTCTCCACTAGAGAGCATTCTTACAATATTGCGTTCCTTTGGCAATAAATAGTATGATCTGGTTGCAGTGATAAACAAAAGAAGCACATGAAACGTACCTATCGTTTCTCATTTGTTTTCAAACATCGCCGTTTACATTAAATATATAAATATTTTAAAATAACTATAGTTAAATAATGATTTGTGAGTAAACAGCTTAATTTTATTCGTTAAATAGTCCTAACAAATGCCACTCTTGATTTCCAAATTCTCTAGATAAATTCGTGAGTCGTGAATTTATCGATAATTTGGAAATCACTCGTGGCATTACTTATGATAATTCCTTGAAGGCGCACGAATGATTAAGTTGTTTTAAAAGCGGATGTTATTTGTTGGAGACACATCTGTGTCACTTTGAACAACAATGAATTGCCAGCAAGGATAGAATTAATTTCTCAAAAATTTCTTAGTAGTCCATCGATGTGGTCTCGGGGTAGCATGCTGCCTTGTCACACATCGGGCCCGGGTCCGATCCCAGTCGGGACAGTTTTTCTGGGTGAGGTTTTTATCGGGATTTTTCCTCACCAGTAAGACAAATGTAAGGAAAACGTTATGGCCCAAACGGTTCCCAAAATCATATGGCCATCGCAATCATCATCATCATCCATATTCATCTTAAGTTAAGTTTAGGATTAGGGACTCTCCTGACTCACCATTATCATCATCATTACCCATCATATCATCGGGGCAACGTAACCCCGCCTTCCAGGCGCCCCAACCTCACAAGTGGGTTACAAGTACGCCATGCCAGGAGAGAAACCAGGTATTTCGAAAGACTGCCTGGGGCATTTGAAAAAAATCGTAATTGATGTTCTGTGTGGAAAGGAGTTACACGTTATTATAATGGTTAGAGACTATAAATTGGTGTCAAAGTAGTACTTACAGAGGATCTACTTTGAATTATAGTGAATACAAATGTGATGTGAAAGTAGCCCCAGCACATGAGCAAAACAGACCTAAACAAAACTCATTGTTTTTCCTACTAAGTTTTTATTTGAAGAGAACAGTGTCAAATGGGATTTGAAGTCTAAGGTTCAATTGGTGCAATAAATTATACATTCAATTTTTTCGGCATACATCATACGAGTTAGACCTTAAAAACCTTGGAAAATATGTCAAAGTAGCCTCGTTTTACGATACCTATGTTAGGAAGTTGGTACTGTATTTAGTGATTATCTTCAGCAATTCAGATTATTTGCGTCGTAATTCAATTAAGGAGTGATTTTTTTCTCCGAGTCTTCGTATTTTAGCCTTGAAATTTATTTTACATACAGGGTCTTCATTTTAAGACGCAACCCTAGCGCCTTGAAACAGCTCGTCGCACAGATCTCGTATAACAATCTCACAAATAAATCTAAGTAGCTGTGCAATTGATTAGAGATTGCAATGGAATGAAATCGATGTTTCTGCTGTTTATTCTTTACCTTATGACACATCACCCCACGTTAACTCCATAGCAACAATTTGAAATGTGATCTTATCGTCCCTAATTCCCTTCGCATTCCATAATTAAATCACCAGATTACATTTTTAATTGTAATAATAATAATGATAATAATATAATACATTATTGTTATTACTATTATTACATTTAATTATATATGTGGCACTATTAAAAGAATATTTAAAAACACAAGAAAGCAAACAAAACTAAAATGTTATAAAGCTATGGCAGTCCCCTTACTATTTATTGTATGGTAGTGAATTTTGGATTTTAACTAAAAGAGAAGATCATAAAAGCAGCTGAAATGAGATTTCTGAGAAATGTAGCTGACTGCAACTTCTAGATAAAAGAAGAAGTGAAGATATTAGATAAGAGCTATATATATTTTTAAACTTTTAGATAAAATTAGGTAGAAAAACTGGAAAGAACATGTTCAAAGAATGAAAGATGATGGCATTTCAAAAATTATACTTAATTATAAACCAAAAGGAGACAGGAATGTTGGCAGACCGAAAAAGAGATGGATCCAAATTTTTGAATGACAATTTTTTTTTCAAATGCCCCAGGTTTGTCTTTCGACATTCCTGGTTTCTCTCCTGGCATGGCGTACTTGTAACCCACTTCTGAGGTTGGGGCGCCAGGAAGGCGGGGTACGTTGCCCCCGATGATATGATGGGTGATTATGATGATAATGGTGTGCCAGGATAGTCCCTAATCCTAAGCTTAACCTAAGATGAATATGAATGATGATGATTGCGATGGCCATACGATTTCGGGGACCGTTTGGGCATTAACGTTTTCCTGACATTTGTCTTAGAGGTGAGGAAAAACCCGGATAAAAACTCACCCAGAAAAACTGTCCCGACCGGGGATCGAACTCGGGGCCCGCTGCGTGACAAGGCAGCACGCTACCCCGAGACCACAGCCGTGGATTGAATGAGAATCTATGAAACCGGAACAAGCCACATGGGCTTAATCCGAGATTGTTGTTGATGATGATGATGACTATTATTACTATTTTTATTATTGATTTCGTACATCTCAATGATGGATAAATCATATTTGAAGAGAAAAATTATACGCTCATATATATATGGGAATTACAATGTATATAGAGAAAGATTTGCGTTTAGATCGGTACTTGCTCAGGTAGCTCAGTTGGTAGAGCACTTGGTCTAGAGAACCAAGGGTCCCGGGTTCAAGTCCCGGTCTGAGCGTATAATTTTTCTCTTCAAATATGATTTATCCATCATTGAGATGTACGAAATCAATAATAAAAACTTGGAAAAAGCCGTACTGGCTGTATTGTATAATTCCCAAATATGTCTTCTTAATAAAGGAGCCGCCATTTGCAAGATAGAAGCATGGCTTCACAGCATTTGGTGGATGGGAATTACAATGTATATAGAGAAAGATTTGCGTTTAGATCGGTACTTGCTCAGGTAGCTCAGTTGGTAGAGCACTTGGTCTAGAGAACCAAGGGTCCCGGGTTCAAGTCCCGGTCTGAGCGTATAATTTTTCTCTTCAAATATGATTTATCCATCATTGAGATGTACGAAATCAATAATAAAAACTTGGAAAAAGCCGTACTGGCTGTAATGTATAATTCCCAAATATGTCTTCTTAATAAAGGAGCCGCCATTTGCAAGATAGAAGCATGGCTTCACAGCATTTGGTGGATGGGAATTACAATGTATATAGAGAAAGATTTGCGTATAGATCGGTACTTGCTCAGGTAGCTCAGTTGGTAGAGCACTTGGTCTAGAAAACCAAGGGTCCCGGGTTCAAGTCCCGGTCTGAGCGTATAATTTTTCTCTTCAAATATTATTACTATTGTTACTACTATTTTATTATTGCTACTATTATTATTATTATTATTATTATTATCATTATTATTAATATTATTATCATTGTTATTATTATCATTATTATTAATATTATTATTATTAATATTATTATCATTATTATTATCATCATTATTGTTATTATTATTATTATTATCATTATTATTATTATTATTATTATTATTATTATATTAATAAGGAAATGGATATGAATATTTTAATGTATGCAGACGATCTATACAGGAGTCAGGGGATGATTTACAAAGAGTCATTTACATGTTGAATCAACTAAGACTCTATTATAATCTCAGTCTCAACTTCAAAAACTAAAATTATGGCTTTTCAGGGCAAAGTGCCAGTCAGAGCAAAAATAGTAATGAATAATGAAATGATATAACAGATAGCACACTTTAACTATCTTGGTTCAGATATAACATATAGCTACGAATGGGATATACATAATAAATTAAACCGATATCAAATGATGTGTGACACCATAAGAAGAACCCTCCGAAAGACTCGAAGAGAAACTCAGCTCAAGTTTTATAAAATTATGGCTGTGCCTGTTCTTTTATATGAATCTGAATCTTGGGTACTTATAAAAAAATATCTCACATATTCAAGCCACTGAAATGAAATTTTTAAGATCCGTAAAAGGATGTACAATCAATAAGAAATGTACTGGATATATTTTCAATAGTCGATAAACTAGAAGTGCACAAATACCAATGGAAATAACATTTAGGCAGAATGGACAATACAAGATTACCCAAAAAATCAACACCTACAAACCACATGGAAAAAGATTTTTGGGACGGCCAAGGAAACGATGGACTTGAGACCGGAACAGGTCGTATTAACCTAATCCTGGAAAGGAAGAAGAAGAAGAAGAAGATTATTATTATTATTATTATTATTATTATTATTATTATTATTATTATAACTAATTCACTAGCAGTATCGCTAGTGAGGTAGTGAGCTCTCCATGTATCCCTATGCTGAGCTAATTTTTTCCAATCATCCTCTGTAAAATATACCTCATCCAAATCATGGTAATATTATTCTCACACCTCATTCTTGGCCTACCTACTGTGCTCTTTCCCTCTGGTTTTCTTATAAGGAGTTTCCATGCCCCTATTTCATTCCCTTTTCGTGCCACATGTCCTGAATATTGCAGTTTACGAGACTTAATATTTTATTGTGATAATTTCCCATAATGATCATTTAGCTCAATGTTAAATAGTCTTCTCCATTCACATGTCTGTTCCTCTCTCTTTGGTTCAAAAACTGTTCCTATGAGCTATATTCTCAAATACTAGTAATATTTTCCTCTCCTTTAACGTAATACATGTTTCATAATAGTAATAACAATAATAATCAATTGATAAATCAATCACACACGTTGGCCTATTTCAAACAGAAGTCGATTTTTTGCCGCTCTCACGAAGGTCATTCACAACTCTCTGTTTTCTGCTTCTTTCAAGTGGCCATTAACTCGTATGAGAACTTGACACAGCTGGTCCTTAGAACTTAGTTTTTGTCTAAATGGTCATTTACCTCATGGATAGTTACTTATAGCTATGTTTGTGTTCTCTTGAAGTAACATGTTACCAAGTCATCGCACTCTTCTACTGTTCAATATTGGTAAGGCTACCATGCCGGTCTCGTTGTACAACATTCTTAATTCTCTGTTCTCCCCTTATTTTCAATCCACCATTTTCCTTATCAGCATCAAAAAATTTACTTTAAAACGTATTAAGGGATCTTCCCTATTTTTTGTATGAGTTCAAGTTTCAGCTGCATACAACAATGATGGTGAAATAATGGTTTTCTAACAGAATTGCTTTGTCTCTCCATTTACGACCATAGAGATAAAACTTTTATTCAGATTACGGTAACTTTTATTAGCGCTGGATATATAGTGTGTAATTTTTTTCAGGCAATTTATTTGTCATTAAAATGGTATCACATATTTGACTTCTATAACTTTTTAAATTTCTAAATAGTTTATTCCGATTGAGGGTCTTTCCACTTTTCAGCGGTTGCCCTTTTACCAGCCGGCTGCTGGCCCTTCACATCCACATGCGTCAATCACAGAGGTAGATGATCAACAGCCAGTGTAGGGGTGACATGTGGTTAGCATGTCGAGTCCCCCAGCCGTTATAGCTGGTTCCTCAACCTGGAGCCGCTACTTATTGTAGCTACCCAATTGCCTCACGATGCTGGGTGGGCACCGGTCCCATACTGGCCGAAATACCATGAGAAAATGTCTTCCCCCATGGAGACTCGAACCAGCGCAAGTCCCGTAGCTCTGCGCCAAGGCTTCCTACCTTAACCGCTCGGCTACGGCGCGGGACCTAAATATTTTATCTGTTTTTAAATAATTCTTTTTTCTAGAATGTGTTAAATATGCATATATATATATATATATATATATATATGTGTGTGTGTGTGTGTGTGTGTGTGTATTTGGTTTTTGAGGTTCTGATTTTTTAACCAGTTGCTTTTACTTATTTAACAGTGAATGACAATAGGTGTTTAATATGTTCTTCCGTTTCTCCAATCAATGCAAACATAATCCGCGTAAACCAGTGGATTAAATGTTTGATCGTTCAAGAAAAAGCACCATTATCTCTTCTCTTAACTTCTTATAAAGTTTTTTCTGTAACAACGTTATTAATTAGGGATAAACCATCGCCTTGTTTAACTCCAACATGTATATCAAATCTGTCGGACTCAATTTGGCTAAGATTTTATTCCTGCATTTAAATACGTCTGTGAATACTTATATTAAACTTGTGGGGAATTCCATTCTCAGGTAACGTTAGCCACAGAAGATCTGTCGTAATACTGTCATATGCTTTTCAGAGTCACGAAAATAAAGGGACATCTATCTCAAATTGCCAATACTTTGATATTATTTCTTGGAGGGTGAAAATACGATAAACGTAAACTTTCCTTGAATAAAACCAGCTTGATGATCTTTAATACGTTAAGTTTTATATGTTGTGATTATGTGATTAATTGTACAAAATGTTGATCGTAATTTTTAACAGAGCAATGCCTCTGTAGCCATCACATCTGTATACATCTCCTTATTTATATATGGGGACTACACTCGTAATGGCTGATTTCCGTATTATTGGAAATTTTTCTTGTTTACAAATTTTAAAACAATATTTACCTAGATTTATCTTAACGATGAGTCCACCTAATTTGATGAGTTCGGAGACAATTCCATCCTCACCTGCTGCTTTTCCAGATCTTAGAAATTGGACTGGTATTTGAATGTCGACCATACCTGGTAATTATATTCTGAAGATTATGATTATTAATTTGAGGAGTATTGGTGGAGGTGGGTATAGAGCGATTTAATATTCACTCAAAATATGTTCGTCAAGAATACAGACATTTATTTTTATCCAGAATTAATTTGCCATTCTCACCTTTTAAACCAATTATTAGTACTCTGTAGTTTTTATTGAAGATTTTGATTATTTATAAAATTATTTCAAGTTGTTGTTCACTTTAGATTATTTTGTTGCTTTTAATTTATTTTGAAAAAAAGAAATATTTTGGCTGTTCTCGACGTTTTGATGGTTATTTAAATTTTAATATATTCCTCTGTTTTCTGGTGAATTATTTTCGATGAATTGTAGCTTTACTTTCTTTCTTTCCTTTATTGCCTGCATATATTCTATATTTAAATCATTATTTTTGTTTTCTTAAATAAACGTATTTTTTTATATTTTGTATGTTTATTCTGTATTTGGAATAATTAAAAAAATTGTTCCACATTTCATCAATAGAAATTTCAGTGTTATAGCTATCATTCTCTTATAGACTGAATTTGTTTTCTAATTTTATTTTGTATTCATTATAAAGATGAATGAATGGCTCGAATATTTTAAAGAATTATTAAATGAAAATAGGGAAGAATTGAAAGAGATTAAAACGGAAAAGTTATTCGAAGGAATCCAAACAGAAATAACAAAGCTACAAATAAAAAAAGCCATAATGGAAGGGAAGAATGGCAAATCACCAGGACCGGAAGGAATGTATTTAGATATATTGAAAATTGGAGGAAAAACTTTAATTAAACTCATAACAAAACTATTTAATCTAATTTTAGGAGAAGGAAAAATACCGGACGAAATGACAGTAGGACATATCTTAACTATATTTAAGAAAGGAGATAGAAGGAATTGTGGAATATGTGTTATGAATTCACTGATGAAATGCCTAGGAAAAGTGATAAAAAACAAAATAGAAACATGTTATAGTGGAATAGAAGAGCAATGTGGATTTACAGCAGGTCGATCTTGTGTAGATGGTATATTTGTAATACGACAAATCATTGAGAAATGTGAAAATAAATCAAAAGATATTGGATTAGTTTTTATAGATTATGAAACGCATATGACAATGTTGGTCTATCAAGAGCAAAATTATGGGAAGCCTTATATATAGCGAACATTAATGAATCTCTAATTCAAGTAATACAAGAAATATATAAGAACAATATATGTCAAAATAAAATGGGGTTTCAGTTATCAGAACCTTTTGGAACTAGTAAAGGGTTGTTACAAGGAGGCCCGATGTCAACAACACTCTATATATATATATATATATATATATATATATATATATATATTAAAGTCACTCGTTTAGTAGAATCGTCACGTAAGTGTGCAAACATGGTACTAGAATTAACAGAAAAAATATATCTACATCACTTACTTTTTGCCGACGATCAGATAATTACAACCCAGGATGAAGTAAATGCAAATTATATGTGTAATCAGTTGTCAACAACATATCATAAATAGGGTTTGAAAATCAACAAAAACAAAACAGAGTATTTAACAAATGACTCAGATGAATTATATAGTGATGCGGTAAAGATGAAGAAGAGCGCTTGTTTCTGTTATTTGGGATAGAGGAAGGTGGAACATCAAATAAAGAAATATCAAAACAGATTAGTAATGGAAGAAAAGCCATAGGAATGTTAAACTCTATACTATGGAGTAAAAACATCATTAACAGAACAAAACAACTCATTTATAAATCCATACTAGAAAGTATAATGTTACAAGGATCGAAAGTTTGGACAATGAAACAACATGCCAATAGAATAATTTCAGTTGAAATGGATTTTTGGAGAAGAGCTGCCAGAAAATCTCGACTGGAAAAAATAAGAAATACAGAAATTAGAAAATGGATGAATGCAAAAAGAAATATAATGAATGAGATTGAACACAGGAGGCTAAAATGGTATGGACACATCAGAAAAAATGCAGGATGGAAAGACTACCGAAGGCCATCTATGCATGAAAAATTGAAAGAAGGAACAGAAAAGGTAGACCAAGAACAATCTGGAAGAACAACATTCAAAATTCAATAAGGAAATTTGGGGTTACAGATGATGACACAGAGGACAGAGAACGATGGAGAACTTTATTTAAGGGATTTTTTTTAATTTTTGTTACAAACTGATAGTCTATAAGTCCGTAGTAATTTATATTTATTTATTTTTAATTCATATATAATTCAATAAATATGAAAATCACATAAAAATGTAAGTTTTATTTTTATTTAATTAAATAATTTTTAATTCGTGTTAATTACTAAGATTGATTGGAGAAAACCCTCAATGATGAGGAAAATTCTCAAAATGAAATAAATGAGAATTCATTTTTTAAGCTCTCTGTTTGTAAATGTCCTATCTTCCTTTGATTTGATTCTATTTGCTGGCTTTTATCAATTTATATTATTTGTCTAAACTTCACATAAACTAAATTTTGAACTGATGCGCATTCAACTTTCTTAATCTTTAAATTGGAAAAACGCAATTCTCGTGCCAGTTATTTAAATGTAGCGGACCGCAGTGAACACGAAATTGTGCGTAAACTGTTATTATTTGGTATACTGAGAAATTTAAAAAAATAGTAATATCTTCTCGTTAGTTTCATCTGTTTATATTATTTTTTGTGCGATAGTGTGTTTTTGTCGTACTTACCAGGAATGGCGACAATGATTGAAAGTTCAACTTCCTACATTTCGGGGTTGCCAACCTAAGTAACTTCTTATTCTTCTTCTTCACTTTACGGTCTAGGCAAAGTACTTGCTCCGCCTCACAGCTGTTCTATACCTAAATACCTATGATGTAATATTACATATTACATGAGGGAAGTAAAACCACTGTCCTTTATCTATATACAAAAATATATCCAAAAGGTAGTGTTATCATATATTATATGAAATAAATCACTGCATTTTAAATGAAATGAACTTTATTTGAAACAATATAGAAAGTTGAATTAAAAAAATTCTACTGAAAACTTTTAGACTTTTTAGCTTCATGTCTAATATTCTTCCTTTTGAGGTAGCTAACTAGTGTAACAAAATCTGCAACGTTGATACCTTCTTTAAAATTTATCATCGTCATCAGCATTGAATATTCTGACCACAAATTCGTTGCAGACTAATTTTTCACTCCTAAGCACCAAATAAGAAACCATACTTTTTTCACTTACACTTCAATTCTTCTCCTCCACCCATTTTCTGAATGAAATGTATGTTTTTTTTTTTTCATATCCTAATTTATATTTCTCTGGCACTAAAGAAGCACACGCAACTTCCCACGCTTCTTCAATTTCGTTGTTTTAATTACAGTAATTTAAACTTTTAGGCATTTTATGCGAGATCGATATCAAGGCTTGCTGTACTTGCTTACTTACTCACTCGCACTATCGAACCCGTAGGTTCATGGCTGCGTGGACATAAGCTCTCCATTCATCCCTATCCTGAGCTAATGCTTTCCAATCATTCCCTGTATAATCTACTTCCCTCAAATCATAGTTAATGTTATTCTCCCACCACATTCTTGGTCTACCAACTCGGCGTTTTCCCTCTTACTTTCCTACAAGAAACTTCCATGCAACTCTTTTATTCCCTATACGTGCAACATGTCCTGCCCATCGCAGTCTACGAGACTTAACTGTTCATATTATATATGGCTTCCTATAAAGACCATGTAGTTCATTGTTATGTAGTCTTCTCCATTCACCTGTTCGTTCATCTCTCTTTGGTCCAAAAGTTTCCTAAGTACTTCATTCTCAAATACTTGTAATCTCCTTGCCTCCCTTAAAGTAAGAGTGCATGTTTCGCACCCATTTAATATAAGTGGTAGAATTATAGTTTTATATATTTTCAGTTTAACGTTTTTTGAAAGGAGTTGGGACATCAAAAATCTCTGCAATGCATAATAGCACGCATTACCAGAATTGAGCCTATGTTTAATTTCTTTGTACATCTCATTCCTATTTGTGATTACTGTACCTAGGTATTTGAATTCAGCCGCTTTCTCAAAATTTCAATCATTTGTCATTAGCTGTCCATTTTCATAATATAATGTATTTCTACGTCTTACCATATATTTAGTAAAGTAAAGTGATCCCACAACGGGCCGGAGACCCTTGGGTAGTAGGAGGTTAAGGCTCCCACTTTCTCTAGAAAATCGGCACATTATGTCAGCCGGGTTGTCAGCCCAGCGTGACGGCCGCCTTAACCCCCAGACCAAGCGTCTGGTACTCATTTCCATTAGAGGCTGAGTCGACCCCAGAGTCATAGTGCCGCCAGAGGGTTTAGGTCAGTTTAAAAATCCTGACCCCAACGGGACTTGAACCATCGACCCTCCGGCTTGTAGCTCAGTGCCTTAACCACTACGCTACGGCGTGCCTTTATTGTTATTTACTTCCAGTCCTAATGTCTTAGTGTTACTCAATAGTGTGTGCGTGTTGACCTTTAGTATCTCCTGGCTATCGGCCAATAGTACTACACCATCAGCATAAACTAACAGCTTATTAATACCATTGAGTTGTAAGCCTTCCTCATTCTCTAAAGATTTAATGGCATGCTCAAGTACAAAATTAAATAGTAGAGGAGATAGTGTATCTCCTTGCTTCAACCTATTCTGGATTTCAAAAGTGTCCGAAAACTGTTTGCCTACACGCACCCTAGTCTTTGTGCCATTTAGACACATTCGTATAAGTCTAGCTAATGTTTTAGGAATTCCAAACTCCAGCAGGATACTATATAACTTCTCCCTCTTAATTGAATCATATGCTTTTTTGAAGTTTACAGTTGATGTACAGTACCATTATATTCCCATTTCTTTTCTAAAATATGTATTATACTAAAAATCTGATCTGTTGTAGACCTGTTTCTTGTAAATCCATATTGATGATCTCCTTGAATGTCATCAATATAGGGAGTAAGTCTGCTTACTAATATATTTGTTAGAATTTTGTACGAAGTTGAAAGTATTGAGATGCCCCTGTAATAGTTGCAATCAGTTTTATCTCCTTTCTTATAAATTGGTACGATAATTGATTCTATCCATTTATCTGGAAGAGCTTCTTTTTCCCAAATCATACTAAGCAACCAGCGTATCTCGTCCATCAATTTTTCTCCCCCTGATTTTATCAGTTCTGCTGGGATCTCATCTGAACCTGATGCTTTAGACATCTTCAATTTTTCAATCGCCATTTCAACCTCTAATGCACTTGGTTCTGCGACTAGCATGTCTGCTGTCTGTAAATTATCCTCATCAATGTCCTGTTCTGTATGTACATTTAATAGCTGATTAAAGTAACTTTTCCATCTATTTAATATACTCCTGGAATCTGCAATCATATCCCCATTTTCATTCCGAATTATATTTGATCTAGCCTGAAACCCTTTCTTCTCTATACAAATTCTCTGATAAAATTCTCTAATGTTCCTATTTTTTGCGTTTATTTCGATTGATTGAGGGTCTTTCCACTTTTCAGCGGTTGCCATTTTACCAGCCGGCTGCTGGCCCTTCACATCCACATGTGTCAATCACAGAGGCAGATGATCAACAGCCAGTGTAGGGGTGACATGTGGTTAGCATGTCGAGTCCCCCAGCCGTTATAGCTGGTTCCTCAACCTGGAGCCGCTACTTGTTGTAGCTACCCAATTGCCTCACGATGCTGGGTGGGCACCGGTCCCATACTGGCCGAAATGCCATGAGAAAATTTCTTCCCCCATGGAGACCCGACCCAGCGCAAGTCCCGTAGCTCTGCGCCAAGGCTTCCTACCTTAACGGCTCGGCTACGGCGCGTTTATTTCAAGATCATTAATCTTCTTTTTCAAATATTCCCTCTTTTTACTCTTTACTAACTTGGTGTTTCCCGTCTAATACTACCCAATTGCTCTAAATTTACCTCATTTGGCTAGTGTAACCATTTGATTTTTGCTATCTTTCTTTGGTTTACAGTGTCGGCACATTCCTCATCAAACCATTTCTTGTTTTGCCTCTTTTTTAAACAACTAATGTCTTCTGATGCTGACAATTTAACAGTTTCTCTTATAGCCTCCCATTCTTTATATATATACATATATATATATATATATATATATATATCAGTTTCTTCTTCATTTGCCACATTGTCATCTGAAGATTCCAATGCTTTAAATCTCAATTTAGATTTGATATTCGTATCGTATATCATCATTTTTTCAAGTTTTTTAATTCACATTTTTCAGAATCATCTTTAGCATTTGTTTCTCTCATAAGCGATAGCCGTTGTCTGATTTTACCCTGACCAGATGATGATCCGAATTGCAGTCTGTCCCTCTAACTGATCTAACATCCATGATGCTAGTGTGCCAGCGTTTGTTCACTAATACATGATCTATCTGGTACCGAGTTTCGCTATATGGAGATGTCCAGGTGTATTTATGAATATCTTTATGTTGACATTTTGTGCTCTTAACAATGAGATTCTTTGATGTGCCGAAGGTCACTAATCTAACCCCATTGTCGTTACTATCTTCATGAAGACTGAATTTGCCTAATGCTGGTTTGAATATATCTTCCCGCCCCACTTTTGCATTAAAATGTCCTAAGACAACTTTCATGTGATATCGTGAAAGGCTATCAAATAAGCTTTCTAATTCTTCATAGACCTCATCCTTGATCTTGTCATCTTTATCTTCTGTGGGGGGTATGTGCATTTACAATTATAAAATCATGTCGTTTACCCTTTAGAATTAAGTAGTATATCCTATCACTAACAAATTTAAATTCTGCGGATAGCGGATAGGATGCTCCTTCTGACTAAAAAACCCTTTGCAAATGCAGATCTTTCTGCACCCCCTTAGTATAATGCAAATCTTCCTGATTCCTGACTACCTTTTCCTGACCACCTAACTTCCTGTAAAGCGACTATATCCACGGGTGATTTTATCTAATTCCCGCGTTAATATCTGTAGTCCTCCAAATAATTTTACCCCAGTGGAACCCATGTCCGCATTTCTCAGCGGTTTTATTTTTACGGTGAAATATCGTTACTCTTTCGACCAAGGTACTTTTTTCGTCTGGCTTATCACATTCGACAAGTCCGGCATGGGTAACCTTATCGTCAGCAATGCTACCGCCGGCATAGCTCTCGGGATCATTTAAGCACGCAAGCCACTCCACCACGACAAGGTAAAGATGCCATGGAGGGTAGCACGGCCTGCTGTAACCTCAAAAAATTATTTTTGGCGTTTAGAAAATATAAATTGGCCAGACTGCTAACGTCAGTCAATTGTTTATAATTGACGCAAATATTTCCAACAAAGATGTTATTGTTTTACTATTATTTATTATTTTGAAAACTCCGTTGCGCAAAAAAATAATGTATAACGCACGTTTGTGAAGTGTTTTACAGAATCTCGGAAATTAAAACCGAACGATAGCAAGGTTTTTAAACATTTTCCTCGATTCTGAAAACACCTCTTCCCAACCTCATATTGTAATATAGTATTTTAGCGTGGTAGTGCGTTTTGTCGTACTTACAGTAATGGCGATCATGATTGAAAGTTCAACTTCCTACATTTCGGGGCTGACAACCTGTATGTATACTACATACAAAATATACAAAACATATTAAAAGGTGGGGTGAATATACTTTATACAAATCAAATCACCGCATTTTAAATGAACTGAACTTTTTCTGAAACAATACAATACAATAAATACGTACTTGCCGTCATTTTATCTCTGAATTGGTCTCACGGCCCCTTGTTTCAACTAATAAACATTGCCCACACTGTTAACGTTATTCAGTTGTTTATAATGAGCGCAAATATTTCCAACAAGGATGTTATTATTTTACTATTATTTGTTATTATGAAAATACCATCACACAAAAAGTAATGTACAACGCACGATTGTGAAGTGACATCATAATATACTAAAACGAATCAAACCAATTTAAGTATCTTATAGGATACATTTTTAATTTTTAATGCTATTGTATTATTATGTAATTGTAATATTATTGTGTTTTCTTTATGTAATTGTAATGTTATTATTTTTTTATTTATACTATTACCAACTACTACTTTATTGTAACGGACTGTCAACAGCACGTACGGCTTACTGCCCGTGCGACCCATATTTGTAAATAATATTGTAAATATCTGAATTTTTGTCTAATAAAGTCCTACTACTACATTTTTAATTTAAGGGTTAAAACATCTGACGTCTATAATATTTATATGATGGCTCTTATCAATATTAACAAATAAGTTTGTTTCTTTGTTATATCATCAGCCGAAATACTAACAGAATAATAATATTAATTTAACCAAAAGAATTAAGAACATAATGCCTTCTTTCCACTGAACCAGTAAAAAATATTATATACAGAAATAATTTAAAAGGTAATAAATTAGAATAATTATTATAATTAATTATTTGCAGAAATTAAACTAAATTAAAATTCCATTTAATTAATGTAGTTTAACTTCTCACCTTATAGAGATATTTTATATTCCACACCCCATTCGGGCCTTATATAGTAGCACAACTTTTCGCGAGAGGAATTTTTAACAATGAATCACACACGCACCCTTGTGTCACCACACAGGTACAAGGAGGGCCTCCCCGAGTGAACTAAAATTAAAATTAATCTAGTTAATATTATTAGATGGTAAAAATATCAGATATCATTAATTTATTTACACCAAATAGAATGGCCTATATGCTAGCCAGAGAAACGTTCTTCCTAGAGGACCTGAGGCAAAGGATACTACTGCCAGCAACGGAGCCATATAAGAAAGTCATCGAAAAAAAGAAACAGAGAGAAAAAGAGATCGACGAAGATTTCTACGCCTCAGATGCCATGGTAAACAGAGAGTGGACTGGAAGTAACCAACCACAAAGGCACAGAATCATAGGTTTAGCAACACACGGATATCATCACAAAATGTGCAAAAATACAAAATTCCACCAACCGAGTGATTCGTGTGAATGCAAGATATGCGACCAAAAGTGTGAGCGATACCATTACAAACAATGCAGAATATGGACAGGATCACTGAACGAACTCATAAAAGACAAATCATAAACTTATAACTTAATGCTCTTTCGAGTGCCTCTTACCAACTTATTATTATTATTATTATTATTATTATTATTATTATTAATTTATTTACCAAGACACCAATTACAAAATAAATATACTTAAATTTATTTTAAAAGAAATTGTATGTGACAGACCGTAACTCCTTGTGGTCGAGTTTCAGATTCGAGAAATATGTAAAGTATACGAACTAGAACAGCGGGAGATTCCGTTTTCTGGGATTTGAAGAAGAAAAACATGTATATGTCATGGTGATTTTCTGTGTCATTTAAGTAGATTAGATGATGTTTCATAAACATTTATAACATAGTTTCATGACAACATCATCAAGATCTACGTTCTTTGGATATTCAATAACACGTAGAGTTAAACATCTCTTACCAGAAGTTGTTCATTCTGTCTTACCCCTATTTACATGCCAGTGGGAAATATGTGAATTGATATTAGATATTACGTACACAATTATAGCGGAAGACATTATATCAACAGGAGAATATATTAAAATGGCCCTCCTCCAAATATGAGGATATAAAATTAAATAAATATTTATTAATGTTTATCTAAAACAGACGACTTGTTTATTTAAATTGCTTATTTTATTTTATTTTAGAAGCAATGACGTGACGTTTTTAAACAAATAGTGCTCCGAGATGTTTATTTTAATATACATGGAGGAATGATCTACATTTTTTCGGATCTCATATTTTAATTTAACATCGCTTTGGCAATTCATTAACAAGTGAAGATTCGCATTTATACAAACGATTCATATCATATTCGTTAAACTTGTTTTAAATATGAAGATACGCTACATACTGTTTTTACAAAGTGCATTCTAGAATGTAATTACTTTAACGTTTAAAATCTGTTTTAACATTCCGCAAAAGTATATAAAGATTTTTTTAACTTATATGCTTATGTGAAAGTAATGCTGCTAAAATAAATAACCATGCTTTTTGATCTTGTATACCACGAATATTTTTAAACATGTCTTTAAAAATACTTCATTTAATCTCTCTATCTCAAACACACAGTCACACACAAACATATATATTATATGATCTTTTATGCAAATAATGGTTATTAACAAGTTAAGGGGGCTCATACACCATTACAGGTCAACATGTTCAATTTTTTGTTTTTGGTCTCATCTGAAAGAGTATACTTTAAAGTACATATTTCTGACATTTGGTGATGATATCTTCTGTTTTTGTCGAGATATATAATGTTGAATGCCATTGTGCGCTCCAATCCCCAGCACTATATGTGTCCACTGGGTGCAATGTCGTGGTGTGGATATCGACAAGCCCAGGCAGAGGGTAGAGAAGCAGTATATAAACATCCACATCCAATACTAATGGCTGTCATGAATGCCATAAGACCTACCTTCAAAGAGCTTTCAAAAACAGAACTTCTAAGAAGGTGCTTGAAGGGCCGCACTCAAAATTCAAACGAGTCCTATAATAATAAAGTGTGGACAATTTGCCCTAAAACAAGTAATGCTTAGGGTAACAGAGTGGAACCCTTGATAGAGGTCCACTTCAGGGAGTAGGCGCCCCTGCCCTTTTGTGAGCTCCAGGTCCCACTCGCCCAGTGGGTAGTACCTGGGTAGGGCCCCGTCCACAGGGTTACGTGGGGAGAAGAGAAGTCCCCAAAGCCGTAGTGAAGGCAACTTCTCTAGGAGATGAACACTCCGAAATTCCAGTTCCCTGCCCTCCAGGAAGAGGGGTTTGGCTAGAGGCTGGTAACCTCTACTAGTAAAAAATAACTTACTCATAAACTTCAGCAGAAGAAAAGCCGGATTGATAAACCTTATGACGACCACAGCAAGAAAAGTATAAAAAGAGTTTTGGAATACATGACCAGCTTAAAATAGCGACTTGGAATGTCAGAGGCTTGGGAAGCAAAGAATTTGAACTAACAAAAGAAATGAAAAATAAAAGTATAAATATATTAGCTGCCTCAGAAACAAAGAAAAAATTGAAAGGATCACAAATGATAAATGATATGATGATGTTTTACAGTGGAGTAAGTCAGAAAGAAAGAGCGAAAGCAGGAGTGGCGATATTTGTGGATAAGAAATGGGGATCCAAAATAGACACGTATAATTGTATTAACGAAAGAATAATGGCAATGCGAATTTAAGCATAATAGAGGACATATGACAATTATAGCAATATATGCACCGGAGGAAGGGAGAGATGAAGAAACAAAAACATTTTATACTACTCTACAAAAGGAAATAAATAAGATAAACAAGAACGACATAATAATATTATTAGGAGACTTTAATGCTAGAGTGGGGAATCAACCAGTGGCAAATGCAATTGGGATCCATGGAGAAAATGTTATAAATAAAAATGGACAAGAATTAAAACAATTTGCAATTTTTAATGATTTTAAAATAACAAATACATTTTATAAGAAAAAAGATATTCACAAATACACATGGTCAGCACGAGGTTTTCGTTCACTGATAGATTATGTGTTAATCAATAAGAAAGCATCATACGAGAGTATTTAGAGGAAGTGACATCTATTCAGATCACTATTTAGTAATCTCAAAAATAAATATATTAGCGAGATGGAAGAGTAAAAACAAATATAGAAATAAAGAGACCACATACAAAGTACATTTATTACAAGATAAAAGTATACAAAATCTGTATCAGAATAGGCTAAATGAACAATTAATATTAAAACCTACTTTCCGAAGAAATAAACCGAGAATGGGATAATATAAAAGAAAGCATTGATAAATGCAGCATATGAGGCATTAGGAACAAAATATAAAATATATAACACGAAGGGTTTAAGAATATGGAATGAAGAATTAGAGAGGATAATAAAAGATAAAAAAGAGGCTTATCACAAATATTTACAGAATAGAACACCAGAATTAAGAGCTGATTACAAACATAAAAGTGCAATAGCCAAAAGAGAAATTAAAAAAGCACACAAAGTCAGTTGGGATAGATATATAAGCAGACTAGAATACGATATACATGGGCAGCAAAAAATAGCCTATAAAGTAATGAAACATCTAAATAAACAAGAAAAAGATACAATACAAATCAATGCAATTGAGGAGAAACAATGGGAAGAACATTATAAAAAACTGTGGTATAATGAAAATAAAATAACTAAAGATAACATATATGAGTGTGATAGGAATAGATATGATAACAATGGAATAATTAGAAGAAGTACTGAAAACAACAAAGAACAGAAAGGCAGCTGGAATAGACGGAATTAATATGGAATTAATAAAATATGGAGGAATTTTTTTTTAAACTGAGATTATTACATTTTTTTAAATTTATGTTGGAAACAAGCAACAATACCAGAAACCTGGACAACAGCAATAGTACAATCTATTTTTAAGAAAGGAGAACGTAAAGACTGCAACAACTACAGAGGAATAAGCATTTTAACTGCAGGCTATAAAATATACTCAAGAATCTTAACATTTAGGTTAAAACAAATAACAGAGGTAATGTTAACAGAAGAACAAAGTGGATTCAGACCAGGGCGTTCATGTATGGATAATATATTTACGATAAAAGAATTTATAAACAAAAGAAGAGAATATAACATGGAAACACACATAGCTTTTATTGATTTTGTCAAGGCATTTGATAAAGTAGACAGAGGAAAACTCTGGACAATTTTAAAAGAAAAAGGAATTCCGAAACACTTAATAGCAGCTATAAAGAATTTGTACTGGAACACAAATTTTGTTATAAAAACTAGAAATGAAGTAAGTAAAAATAAAATTCATACTAATCAAGGAGTTAAACAAGGATGCAGTATCTCTCCAGTTTTATTTAACCTATACATCAATGATATAATAAAAAAAATGGAACGAAGAAGCAAATAAAGGAATAAAATTAGATAAAACACACTACTTGAAAACATTATTATACGCTGATGACCAGGTAATAATAGCAAATACAGAAGACGAACTTCAGAGGAATATTTTTAAACTACATAATATATGTGAACAATATAATCTCAAAATATCCATAGAAAAAACTAAGGTAATGGCATTCCAAGGGAAAAATCAAATCAGATCGAAAATAGTAATAGGAAACAAAATCATAGAACAGGTGAACCATCTCAATTATCTAGGATGTGACATTTCATTTAATTATGATAATGATATAAATAATAATATAGCAAAATTCCAGGGAATATGTGGTACGATAAAACGAACACTAAATAACAAAACAACAAGAGAGACCTAACTGAAATTTTATAAAATGTTGGCAGTACCGGTACTGCTCTATGGTTCAGAAGCCTGGATACATAAAAAACAAGACCTAAGTAGGATAACGGCGGCAGAAATGAAATTTTTGAGATCTGTTAAAGGGTGCACTAAGGAAGACAGAATCAAGAACACAGAAATAAGACAGGAACTTTAAATATTTGCAATAACTGATAAAATAGATACATATAGACAAAAATGGAAGCAACACATAGACAGAATGAATGAAGATAGATATCCAAAACAAATAACAAAACACAAACCTAAAGGCTCTCGAGATGTGGGCAGACCTAGAAAGAGATGGGCTGAAGTCGGAACGGGTCAACAGACCTAATCCATGAATGAAGATGATGATGACGACAAGTAATGCTGGGAAAACAGTTCTCAAAATAGCAGCAGCTGATGCTGAATCAACATTCAATGATGGGGATACAAGCAGATTAAAAGTTTTAGAAGAGTTTGGAGTGAATGTAGGAAAATATGCCAAGGGTGCTTTTAGGCATCGTGATGTCCTGCGCATAAAATCTGCTGATAAACGCCTACGAGAATCCTCGAAGAAGTCCAGGAGAACTAGAAGACGACTGAGACTTGAGGAACGTGGCAGAGAAGTGAAAAGGAGGGCACAGCATATGCTGCAGGAGCTTTCTAATAGAGACTGTAAGTAGAAACATGCGTAAATTTTAACATCTTTTCCCAAAAGTTAAAATTTTAAGAACATAAAACGCAATAACTCAAAAACGAATGGTTCAATTTTCATCAAAGTGTGCACACACACTCCTCTACGTAGTCTGTATCTGGCATACTAAAATCATTGCAATCTTTTGAATACTAAGGTTAGGTAATGGGGAATATATAGTGTAAAAATTAATTATAAAAATTATTAATAAAAAAAAATTTGCTCTAAACCAATAAATCTGGGGCACATCATAATAGTTCACAAGCTTTATTAGGGTGTTATATTTATTTTAAATAATTGTATATACTAGTCAGGTTATTAGATTTTAAGTAATAAAGTATGATATGATATATAAGAAACTGAAATTATGCAAATTTTATTTTCCTGCAATTACAAACGTTTTGCTTCAATAATAACAATTTTGTGTACCTCGTGCTGGGTGTATGAGTCCCCTTAAGAGTATAAATAGCAGGCAAAGAAACTTCTTGTAGGATAGCTAGAGGGAAAGCATCCATTAGGCAAATCAAGAATGAGATGGGAGAATAAAAATAACCAAGATTTGCGGGAGATGATTTATATGGTTCAAACTTGAAAAACATCTATCATGATACAGATGTAACCAAAACTTTTGTCCATGCAGCCATGAAACTCCGGGTTCGATAGTACGGAGAGTGAGTTACTCATAGTTATATGTAGTTAAGGTATTAATATATTTTCCTCCACTTCATCAAGGTGAAATGATGCAAATGCTAATTATGAAATTCCGTAACTATAATTAAATTAACCGGTAACACATAGTATAGAATATAGAGCAGAAATTGAAAGTATAGAATACAATATATTATAAATTATTGATATCTATATTAGTAAGAATGGTAAAATATTATTATTATTATTATTATTATTATTATTATTATTATTATTATTAGTATTATTACCATTATTAATATTACAATAATTGGAAGACCTCAAAATTGGTGGATACAAGAAATAAGAACTAGAATCTGAACAAGCGGACTGGAGGAAATTGAGTGGATAGATAGTGACGAGTGGTGGAGAAAAATAAAACTTTAAGCACAGAAATATATGTTAACAATGAAAATCTGTATATACATAGATAACTATTATTATTATTATTATTATTATTATTATTATTGTTACTAATATTATTGTTATTATTATTATCATTATTATTATTATTGTTATTAGTCTAATACAATTATTATTGTCACTGATGACGTATTGATGAAAAATAGTCGAATTTCTTGAAATTAACTTCACAAATATTTGCAAACAATTCCCAAATTATGTCTATTTGTTTCCCATAATTTCAAAATAAAATCTATCTTCACAATTTATTTTAATAAACAGTTATTTACACTCACTGAAGATTTCACTTAAAACATAATTTTGAATTGGCTTCTCAGGCCGCTTCACTGGTTCACAACTCCAGGCATCGTAGGCCGGTAGACACTAGCATCTCTCTCTCTCACTCTCTCTCTCTCTCTCTCTCTCTCTCTCTCTCTCTCTCTATATATATATATATATATATATATAAATAATCTGAACGCCAGTCTCGACTTCCCCGAGTTGAAGCCTCAAGGGTCAGATAATTTAAAAAAAAAGACATATCTGGCAAATTATTAATCCAGAATATGAGTGCACAGAGGTAGTATATTAGCTGCGCACGAACCAAATCTAAATACTATTGTCATGTAAGAAGTCATGCTACGGCCCGCGAAATTCAAAAGCGGTAATTTGGGCAACTGATCAGTGAATACATCACAGTATATTAAACATACCCTGTGAATTAAATGAACTTGATAGTAAAAGTACAAAATATAAAACATAAAAATATTCTTACAACTTGGATATATGTTATTATACATAAGTCCAAGGAAGTGTTCTGTAAGCATAAATTAAAGGTCATCTACATGTATATACGTACTGTACTAACACAGTGAATATATTTACAATACAATTTAAAATGTTTTAAATATATTTACAAAATGTATTTCATCAATTAAAACAATTAATTACATGTATCAATTTTATCCTTGTGGCAATCCTGTAATTAGGAAAGTTTTCTAAAATAATATATATATATATATATATACATGTTATAATAACATCGAATATACTTTATTAAAGACGGCCGCTATGGGCTTGTGGTTATGTTTCTTGCCTCTCTTCCCGAGAGTCGCGGGTTCAAACCCGAGCGGGGTCGATAATTTTTTTAGGATTTTCAAAATCCAAGGTTCAAGTCCTCCGGGAGGGATTTCAAGCACCGATTCTGAAGATTTTCAGGCGTATAAAAGAGTCCTCTCAGAAAAAAAGTCGACTTTCACCTCCCAAGTAATACCTGAGTTACTTACTAGATGTCTCATTAGATCGGCAATTGGACCGCATATAATTCATGACATCTTCAGGGAAATAAGCGTAACTAAATTAACTTGGTGTATTAAGTCCTAACAAAGGAGATGCTGTAACCCAACATTGAGCTTTTACGCCATTGTAGATAGATATTTTATCAAGTTGTTTTACGAAATCAAGCATTGCAACAACTTGACGGTTTCCGCTCACACAGTTCGTTAATGTAAGGTCGACTCAGCGATAGAATTGTATCCTTCTCATGGAGGATCATAGGAAGTTAGGTTCAATTACCTTCAGAAGAAAAATTCACAAGTATGTTCACGGATCACTATGTTTTATAAATGAATAACCTTACTATCAAGTATTTAATACACAAGTGATCTTCTTGGTGAAAAAATATTAAAATATACAGTCAATATGCGCAATTCACCAATTAATGTTTTAAAATGGTCAATACGTTTCACAGCCAAGCCGTCATCCTCAAGTCCAGATATTGACTGAAAACAAAATTGGTAATAAATAAACAAATTCAATCAAATCAGATCGAAAATATTAATAGGAAACAGAATCATAGAACAGGTGAATCATTTCAATTATCTAGGATGTGATATTTCATTTAATTATGATAATGATATAAATAATAAAATAGCAAAATTCCAGGGAATATGTGGTATGATAAAACGATCACTAAATAACGAAACAACAAGAGAGACCCAATTGAAATTTTATAAAATGTTGGCAGTACCGGTACTGCTCTATGGTTCAGAAGCCTGGATACATAAAAAACAAGATCTAAGTAGGATAACGGCGGCAGAAATTAATTTTTGAGATCTGTTAAAGGGTGCACTAAGGAAGACAGAATCAAGAACACAGAAATAAGACAGGAACTTGAAATATTTGCAATAACTGATAAAATGGATACATATAGACAAAAATGGAAGCAACACATAGACAGAATGAATGAAGATAGATATCCAAACAAATAACAAAAAAACAAACCTAAAGGCACCCGAGATATAGGCAGACCTAGAAAGAGATGGGCTGAAGTCGGAACGGGTCAACAAACCTAATCCATGAATGCAGATGATGATGATGAATAAACAAATTCAGTTAAAAACAAAGTACACCACATGACGCAATCAAACACAAGTAAACAGATTAACATAATAAAAAGTAATCCTCTGTTCATTAAATTAAATAAAAGAGGGCGTTGTATAGAATAATTGATGAATTGAGCATATTGACTGTATATTTTATTATTATCAAGCAATTCTTCTAAATTATGGACAAATTTTAAAACAATGTTCACTTAATAACTAATGAAAGGCGATTATCAATAATTCCTCAATGTCATAATCAGGGTCAAGATTTTATGTAATGTCAATTTAAGAAATATGTATATAAATATGTAACGAAAATTGGAGAAATACCTAAATAAATATCTAATAAAGGAATTATGTGTAAAATCCAAAATTTAATTTATTTGCTACAAAATATAAATTCACAGAGAGGATAATCAAATCTCTATGTTAATTTATTGTCAGTCAGTTAAATTCTGCTACAGCGTACTGAAATACAAATGTCTCCAAATCAAACGTTTAAGTCACACTAATTGGAATGCACAATTCATTATAATATAATTTTCCAAATGATCTGCTCTCATGCAACGTCTTCCGTCAGACAATATATTTTTATAAATGGAGAATGATCACAACTTCGCGAGAAGTCAACGGTGCATATTTTTATAGAGGGATTGTGCTAGGATTGTTTTCAGGTGGTTCTACAATTTAAACATTAAATATATACATAAACGCACATAGTGTTTTGCCCAAGTGCAGGTTTTTCACTGCAAATTCAACATTCTCCCCTCTTTCCTGAACTCAGCTTTCCTTTTTGTATCCGTATAGGAACCATTTGTTTTATTACTGTCTATCATCTGATTATTTTCCTGCCTCTAACCTTTATTCCGTTTACCATTCCTACCAGGGAATCCGTCAGCAGGCAGTTTCTTATTAGCCAGTGGCCAATCCAATTTCTTATCCTCTTCGTTGTGTGTTCCAGCAATGTTCTTCCTTCACCCACTTTGTCTATCACGTTTTTATTTGTCATTTTGTCTGTCCATTTTATAAGCTCCACCCTCCTCCATATCCACATCTCAAATGATTCCAGTTGATTTTCCTCACTTCGCCGTAAAGGCTACTATCTTAATTTTTAAAATTGTTTTGTTGAGGTGATAGGAATATAGATTTAACTGTTTTTTATACATAGATTTATGATTAATTGACCCAGATACTTTGATTAAAACACTAAATTAGCTTAGGGATAGCCTGCATCATACAATGCTACAGTCCATACAAAGTACTTAACTATCCTCTTCCTTAATTCTTTATTCAAAGGTCTGCAGACAATACTTCTCTTCTTGATAAAATATTCTTTTGCCATTGCTGTCCTCTGTTTTATTTCTTGACAGCTCTACATGTTACTATTGACAGTACAACCCAAGTATTTGAAGCTCTACACTTGATCAATGACCTCATCTTTAATCCGCATGCCTATCGTCCTTGGTTTCCTTCCCGTAATCATGGCCTTCGTCTTATTTACATTTATCTTCATTCCATAATTTTCGCATCTGCCATTTAGATCCTTCATGGCTGTTCCTGTGTCATTGTATTTTATGCTAGTAAAAGTCATATCATCAGCAAATCTTATGAACTTAATTCTTCTTCTTCACATGTTAAGCAGTTCTTCATGAAGTTTTCCAGGTATATGTTGAAAGGAGTAGATGATGGATGACTTCCTTGCCTTACCCTTTCCAATTTGTCTTCCCTCTGATATTTCTTCCCCTATCTGCACTTGTATTCGCTGTTTCATATAAATATTACTTAGGCCTATGAGCATCCTTGTCTTCCAGTTCATGGCAATTTTCTTTAAGATCCTCATGCGTATATTCGAATCCACTCTGTTAAAAGCATTTCTCAGATCAACAAATACTGCATTAACGTATGTTTATATATCCATCCATAGTAATTCTGCCCGAAGGCAGGTCCTTCACTGCAATCATAGCATTTTCATGCTATGCTTGCAGCTTTACTAGGGAATTGTGTAGGTGTGGTAGCTTCCTGTTGCTTTCCACACCGGTGAAGGATGATGATGATAATGATAATGGTAAGGATGATAATGATAATGATGATGGCCATATGATTTCGGGGACCGTTTGGGCCTTAAAGGTTTCCTGACATTTGTCTTACAGGTGAGAAAAAACCCCGATAAAAACCTCACCCAGAAAAACTGCCCCGACCGGGGATCGAACCCGGGCCCGCTGCGTGACAAGGCAGCACGCTACCTCGAGACCACAGCGGTGGGCCCTGTTTATATATATTATTGCATAAAAACAGAATTTCCTTCTTTCTTTCTTCCAAACATTTAATCAATTCAATGGGGATTCCATCTGCTCCTGTTGCTTTCCCATTTTTCATTTCCTTAATTGCTAGTTCAACTTCTTCCATCAGAATTGAAATTCCTTTTTATCTTCTTCATTTTCTGTTTCAAAGTTAGCCAGACAATTTCCTACCTAATATATCTATTTTACATATTTTTCCCACGTATTCAAAATTCCGTTTGTCTGTTATTTCTTCATTATTTTCATCTTCAATCAGCCACACCATTTTCCTCCTCTTCTTTCCATAGTCCTCGAATTTAACTTCCTGGTACATTAAATCATATTTTCCTTTCGTCTCCAGATTCTCTAGTTCTTTAAAATTTCTGCTTCATCCATTCTTCCTTTTCCTTATTAGTTTCTATTCTAAGTTCGATGTTAAGTTTCCTGTAGTTTCTTTAGGCTTTTTCTGTATTGATATTTTCTCATTTTCTTCTTTCCTTCATCTTCTCCAACGTTTTAATATGACCCCAGTTTTCGTAATATCCTTGCTCTCTTCGTATCCTATTGTTTCCTCTGCAGCTGTCATTAAATAAGCGAGACAAAATAAGATTTGAGTTTCCATGGTTATATTTCAGTACAGATTGCACTTAACTAGTACAATACTAACCTTCTGAACTATATCTTCCATTATTCACACAGATTTTTAGACAGGCATTCTTTAAGTCTGCAGTTTCTTGTAACCGTTAGCAAGCCAGCTGAAGTGACTTACGGTGTATCAAACAGAACTCAGCACTTTAGAACTGTTGAATGCTGACAAAGAATCTCCCTCACTGGCACTGCAGGAACAGAAGAAATGTTTTTCCATCACTGACTTCACAGCTTCGAAGTGCTTATTCTAGAAAATCACAGATTCAATCTATGTTGTCCACCTTGATATCACTGGCTGCGGAGAGTGATGTACATCAGATTGAAGCTGCTTATAGCTTTCGCCACGATAAGGGCATTTCAAGGATACCTTTCTCTTAGCTGATATCAGGATATATACTTCTGGCAATGTATGTCCACCTCTGCTACTCGTTGCAATGCATTAGCCGTACATGTGACATACACTAAATTTGGATGCAGGACATTAAGCAATATCCCCGCTTTCATCATGTATGAAGCTGCATCTGTGTACACCTATAGTATCCTCTCTTCTTTTACTCAAGCTTGCCCTAGCACCTGAATCTCATCATCAATGAATATAGCAATTGTTTAAATATTGGTTGCCTCCAAAAGTTTACAATGTATTAAATAGGATTTTGATGCAGCTTCAGATCCTACTTGCTCACAATTATGTAAGTGATGCAACGGCCTGCAGCGTCAGTAGTCTGATCAGCAGAAATCCAAATAGGTAATTTGCTTATGTCAGCCCTGATTTGTTCTAATAGACGTGAACATAGGAATCGAAGTGTTTCTTTGTACATTGGACTTGTCGGGAATGTTGCGGTTGCAGTATTTTAGTAAGGAATATTTAAATTCAGGTACTGAAGTTTGTTACTGGGAATGTCCCTGTAACCAATGACATGCGCAGTTATTTGTAAAATTCAGAATTTAGAGATGTAGGCTTCCCCTGCAAACTGCATAAGTAGCGCCTGTTTCTTTGAAGGAACCCGTCGTTTATTCATAATAACACAGACTGCTTTACCATCAGTGGTTAAACAGTCAATAGAAAAGCACTTTTTCAGCTTTGATGACAACGAAGATGCAATCAGTGCCATGGGTAATTTATGTACGTACAACTGACTTACTAATTTTAAAGCAGAAAGTAGAACATTTAAAAAAAGTCATTGTTGTTCGCATAGAACTCGTGCAATTTATCTTTAATGCAACTTAAATGTATGGGAAGCACAGTAATACATCATGTTTACTCCTTTTTGCTATGTAACGAAAATGAATGGGATTGAGAAAAATGTATAATAATTCAGCAACGATATTATTATATGTAATATTATTTACTATGGTGTGAAATATGTATTATAATTAAAAATATTTAAAACTATGCAATTTAAACCTTTGGAATAAGGGTCCATCAGTGTAATTCATCGACATCTTAGCTTTTCGTATAACTACATTTACAGGAACAGAATACATAGTTACTATAAACACGGGTTCCAGTTACAATATTCACTTGGATGCCTGGACTCAGTTTCTTACTATGTACAATCACTTTATGTGATGGTTAGCAATATACTCATTCAGAGTACAATTTAGTATTATTCGCTAATTTATACTGTTTTATAATAAAAATACACATTCTTCTATTACTGTGAAATAAATTTCCGATATATCTATTTTCGGCCTAATTAATTTCACAGTATTATTTCCATCTAACATCACTTGGCGCCTTTCAACTAATTAGCAATAGGGCAATTGAGTTAAGTATTCCTACAAAGATTTCTAAATTTACTCGTTTCAAATATCATATGAGATAAATCTACACTCAATAATTTACACAATTTCACCTTGATGCGGACGAGTATGATCTCAGGTAGTGATTTTATATTTTCTAGTTTCATTCAATAATGCCATTAAATACTTTTTTTGCGCGATAGTGCGTTTTGTCGTACTTACAATGGCGACCATGATTCAAAGTTCAACTACCTACATTTCGGGATTGCCAATCTAAATAACTATACTGTAATAATAAATTTACACCCACGTGCACGAAGTAAAACCACTGCCCTCTATGTATATAACGTACAATGTATATACAAAACATATCCAAAAGTTAGTGTTAATATACAGTATACAAAACAATAAAATCACTGCATTTTAAATTAACTGAACTTTATTTGGAACAATATAAAACAATAAATACGTACTTGCCGCCATTTTACCAATAATAATGGTCTCATGGCCTCCTGTACTTTCAACTAGTAAACATTGCCATACTGTTAACGTTACTCAATTGTTTATAACGAACGCACATATTTCCAAAAAAAGTTATTATTTTGCTACTATTTATTATTTTGAAAATATCATCGCGCAAAAAATAATGTACAACGTACGTTTGTGAAGTGTTTTACAGAATCTCGGAAATTAAAAACCTCGCTATCGCTCGGTTTTTAAAGATTTTCCACGATTCTGTAAATACCACTTCCCAACCTTGCATGGAAATACACTCTTGTCTTAATATTTGAGATTTACTTCCCCTTTTGAAACGTTGCTACCGTTAACAGATTTATCTGTGCAATCATGTAACTTTAATGATATAAAAAGAAAGGAAATAGGAATGAGGAATAAGCACAGAACAATAATTAACTACAGAACAGACCAAAGACACAAGATAGAAGTAACAAAAATGTCACATGGTACATAATTTACTCTTCTAGCTAAGTGTGTGTGTGTCAACAATAATATAATTCCTATTAAGAGGAATCTATTTATTAATATGAGTGTGTGATGTGAGTGTTAGCCGTTTTAATAAGACCTATGTACACTCGATAAAATGCATGTTACTTACTTACTTACTTACTTACTCACTGGCACTATCGAACCCGTAGGTTCATGGCCGCATGTTAGTAAATGCAAAGTTCGGACCAAATGTGTTCATTTGGGAATACTAAGAATTTTAAAAAGAGGACATTTGTATGTAAGCAACGCTGTTTGTTTGGATTTAACTCTAAAATATGTACTTTCTAGTTTAGTTCCTGAATTGTGTTTATCTCAAGCGTTGATCCAAGCACGGATCTAATGTCACCTGACGAATATAAAACGCAAATTAGTAAATATAGGTATAGGTCTCTTAAATACGTGATAATTGTCACAATAAACAAAATATAAGACAAAAATAAGACTCTATGTTAATTTGAAGATCACAATATTACACATTGTATATTTATAATAAATAAACCAAAGGAAGGTGGAGTAAATGCAAAGCAATGAAGGAATGTAATGAAGTGACTGAGCGAATGGAAATATAATGCAATTAGAACTTGTAAAGATAAACATAATAAGAAAACAAACTGCACAGGCGCGGACCGCGATCTTCTTCTTGGCCAAACCTACGCTCTGCTGCTATTTTGTGCCGCTTGGGCTACAGAATTACATTCTGTTACCATTTCAGCACGGACCTATAGAGAATTTACTCATATGTTTAGTTACACTTATAGTGGCATCCAGATCATAACTGTCAGTGCTATTTAGAATTCTTTGCCCGGGCTCAACAGGGGCAAAGATTGATTCATCTTCCCTATATAGATTTACTAACATATATCAATTATTGACAAGAATTCCTTAACACACTGTAGTAAGTTATGATTCGTTATAAAACTCAGTATATTATTTTCAACCATGAAAGCTAGACGGGAAAAGGGAGCTAATATAATCTTGAGAAAGCTCGTAGACACGAAAAGTACAAGACAACAGCAGCATGACTAGCAAATACAATAACTAGACATTCTTATTTACTTAAAGCAAGATTTAATATATATATATATATATATATATATATATATATATAAATTGTAAGTCTGAAGTTGAAATATAAAAAAATATTAAACATAAGTTATACTTGATCATTCTAAAGTTTAAAGAAAATAATAATAACAAAATTAATAATCTTTACACACTTAAACACCCATGCATACCTTTTTAGTCCAGCCTAGGATACCCTGCCCTGGTTTACCGGACCAAACTCAAAACAACTCAGCTCTCCTTGAGCTCACGTCCTTCAGACGATAACCAAACCAACTGATTGAATAGAATGAAACAGTTTACCACTTGAATCGTCTATTTGGGAGTTCCGAGCTAGAGGGGAAGTTGCGCAGTACAAATAGAGTAAAGGGAGGCGTAGGAAGGAGAGTGGGAGTAAACACAAAGAGAAAGGAAATTGGCATTGTTCATAAATCTCAATGTAGAGGGAGGATAGCCGTACAGGTATTTCGTACCGAAATAGCACTTTCGGTACAAAACTCCCAACAGTTTTACAGCACAATACATTTAGCTATAGATAACAATCAAGCAAATCGAGTTTTAATACATTACTGTTGCTCAAATCTCAAAAGCTCCACGAAAACACTATAAACACTTAAATTTTTTACTGTTCTGTTTTCTGTTAATAAATTACTATATGCCTTTGTAAGACCTGTTATGTGAGCTCGATATATGACATTGACACTGGCATTTATGTTACACTTATCTCATTTTGTGTTACTTCATTGAAAGCTCACATACTAAATAAGATTCTAGAAGTAGGGGCGAGCAGGTAGACAACGTACGTTACCTGTCCCTTCTGTGATTGCGAGTAAGCATTGTTGCCAGATCTAAGATGTTTTAATGTTCCCGATGTAGGCCTACTGTATATTTCAAATGCGTATCTGATAGTTAGAAAGTAGTATACAACCTCTGAGGATTCCAGCGTAACTGCAGACGAAAGGTCAGTAGTATAAAAATGGCAAAATGGTCTAACAGACGGAGAGATTATTATTAAACCATCCGGAACATTCTATCGCATATTATTAAGGGGTAGGTTTTATAATTTAATAACATCGGAAACAACACGTTTCAGACGGAGTAGTGTAAAAAGGTGTTGTCCCAGGAGGAACTGACCGTAAAAAAGATTTTGCAGCTCAACAGCGATTTATATCACAGTCTGAGAGCCTCCATCGCCTTATGTTCGTAGATTGAAGAACAACTACTTTGTACAAGTATGGTATTACTGAAACTACAAAAGCACAACTAGAAACTTTTTACGACAGCGGTTTCCAGTTACCGAGACGTACATCCAACATTTCTAATATTCAGTGAAGATAGCCTATATAGTATGAAGAAAAAACATGTGAAATCAGATTGAAATAAGGCATTTCAATATTATCCTCAATTGATTTTTGTATATGTACTAGCGGACCCAACATACGTTGTCCTGCCCGAACGTTCAAATCTCATGTCATGGCCGGACGATAAAAATGTAAGTTAATTTTTACCATAAAATTCACTAATTAATACAATTGCAAGAACTCTCCTCGCTGCCATCTCTTGTGGCTCAGGATGAGTGCATTTTGATGTAACGTTGTTGCGCAGAATATGTCGGTAATGCTTAACCCGTTCGCAGCGCCACCTGCCGGATTCAATTATGAATCTAAACCATTCTAGTCAAACGCACTCACAACATTTCATCAAAATCGGTCCAGTCGTTTAGGCACTTCTTAATTTCGGATTTCAACTAAACCTCCACTTCTAATTTTCGGATTTGACTCATGTTTTGAAAATATCTACCTCGGTTTATTTAAAAGGATGTACTGAATTTCGTTGTCAAACATCGAAAATTGTGTCCGCTAGAGCAATTTTCAAATGTTCGCTTCAGGTAAAATCCTACACCTAATGGTGTTAGAGGATCCAGTTGTCAATTTAGACTATCCAGAAACCCACTCAAATACACGCAAAAAATTTAATCAAAAACATTCCAGTCGTATAGGCATTTTTTAATTTTGTATTTCACGTAAATCCTTCACTACTTATTGTTGCATTTCACTAATTTTTGGATGAAACCTACCTTGGTTTATTTTAATAGGGCATAATGAATTTCGTTGCGAAACATAGAAAAAAGTGATAGCTAGAGCGATTTTTATATTTGAACTTCAGGTGAACTACACCTAATGGTTTTAGAGGGTTCAATTGTGAATGTAAACAATCAAGACACCCAATAAGACACACACAAGAAATGTCATCAAAATCGGCCCAGTCGTTTAGGAAGAGTACAATAACAAACACACGTACTGAAGAATAACATTATATATATATATATATATATATATATATATATATATTAGCTCGCCCAGCGAACGTCGTATCGCCTTTAAATATTTTTACGTTAATTTTTCCGATGTTTTAATAGTTATCTGCTATTCGGGGCGGAAACAAATCCAGCAAATCAAAGATCATAAAAATCGGTCCAGCCGTTCTTGAGTTATAAATAGTGTAACTAATCCGACATTGTTATATATATAGAAGTCCCTGCCACTCGTTGCTGAGGCTAAGGTATACTTTAAATTATGTTGTAGTAAACTAAGTGCGAAATCGAAATCAGAATGTTTTTGTTTTACACCATTTTTTAGTTCTGGTATGTTAACTACACCCGGTATAAATATGGGTGGTGGTTTATGTGGAAGTAGTTTTGTTGATTGAGATGAATTTATGTTGTCTGCATTCTCAGTATCATCCATAAGTGTATCATAAGGATTATATACATTTATTGATGGAATATTTTGAGGAGGCTTGCTGATTTTATTATACTTTCGTTTTTTTTCTACGAACTTCTTGGCAGTTTCGATTCTCATCATCATCAAGAAGTCTCTGTATAGTAATATCATCCTGTGATATATTATAGTCATCTTGTTTTTCATTTAATTGAGGCATGGAGATTGTTTCTGTAATATGAGGCATATTATTATAACTAACAGACTTACTTACAATGTTGTTATTCCGTTCCTTAGGACCTTTATATGTTTTTTAAATTGACATTCTTCTTAAATGTAAGATTTATGTCACATAGGCCTATACCAATTTGCGGAAAATTCACTTGATATGTTATCATTCATGGTCTCTAGAACTGTTTCGCCATATTGTTCAATGCCTCTTCTCGGTCCAGTTAAATTTAAATTGAGTTGCTGTCTTTCAGCCAGATTACTTAAAACTAATACTTACACACGAAATTAATATTATTATCAATACATTGAAAATCAAATGAACACAAACACACTTAAATTATGAAATAATCAATATTTGTAATTCAATTGAAATTCGCGGTTGCAACAAAAAGCACAGCCACCAGGTTAAATAATAAACCAATTACCTTACACGGCCATCTGTTAGAATCGTATGAAACTCAGAGATAATTATAACTCTTTGTTAAATAATAAACAAATAATTTGGAATAAAAATAATGCGACTAAAAATTTAGTTATAAACTTCCCTAAGTCTCAAATTGGATCAAACTGCACACAGTGTGCAATACTTTATTAAAATCGGTTCAGTAGTTTAGGATTCCATCGCGGACAAACAACGTGACACGTAATTTTTATATATTAAGATATATAAAACACTGAAACTACTGGCATTTCTTTTGGTAATTTTAAAAATGAAGACTCAATTGTTTCCTTGCAGTTACAATATTTGAATGCGAAACATGGTTTTTACTTTAAGAGAATTCAATAGTTTACTAGTAATTGGGATTAAAGGTCTTAGGGGATGTTTAGGCTTAGAGAGATGAATGGAGAATGGAAAAATCGATAAACAGTGAACAGTATATTTACCGGAAACCAGACTAAATATCAACAGTTAAGTCAGGTAGACTGCGATGAGTATGCCATGTGGCAAGAATGACGAATAATAGAGGGGCATGGAAACTTGATAACCAGAGGGAAAACACGCAATAAGCAGGCCAAGAATGATGAGGGAAAATACTTACTTACTCACTGGCACTATCGAACCCGTAGGTTCATGGCCGCACGGACATAAGCTCTCCATACATCCCTATCCTGAGCTAATGCTTTCCAATCATTCCCTGTATAATCTACTTCCCTCAAATCATAGTTAATGTTGTTCTCCCACCTCATTCTTGGTCTACCAACTGGGCGTTTTCCTTCTGGCTTTCCTACAAGAAGTTTCCATGCACGTCTTTCATTCCCCATACGCGCAACATGTCCTGCCCATCGCAGTCTACGAGACTTAACTGTTCTTATTATATCTGGCTTCCTATAAAGACCATGTAGTTCATTGTTATGTAGTCTTCTCCATTCACCTGTCTGTTCATCTCTCTTTGGTCCAAAAATTTTCCTAAGAACTTTATTCTCAAATACTCGTAATCTCCTTTCCTCCCTTAAAGTAAGAGTCCATGTTTCGCACCCATATAATATAACTGGTAGAATAATAGTTTTATATATTTTCAGCTTAACGTTTTTTGAAAGGAGTTGGGACATCAAAAGTCTCTGCAATGCATAATAGCATGCATTTCCAGAATTGAGCCTATGTTTAATTTCTTTGTGCATCTCATTCCTATTTGTGATTATTGTTCCTAGGTATTTGAATTCAGCCAATTCCTCAAAATTTCCCTCATTTGTCATTAGCTGTCCATTTCCATTATATAATGTATTTCTACGTGTGACCATATATTTAGTTTTACTGATATTTACTTCCAGTCCTAATTTCTTAGTGTTACTCAATAGTGTGTGCGTGTTGGCCTTTAGTATCTCCTCGCTATCGGCCAGTAGTACTACATCATCAGCATAAACTAACAGCTTATTAATACCATTCAGTTGTAGGCCTTCCTCATTCTCTAAAGATTTAATGGCATGCTCTAGTACAAAATTAAATAGTAGAGGAGATAGTGCATCTCCTTGCTTCAACCCATTCTGGATTTCAAAAGTGTCTGAAAACTGTTTGCCTACACGCACCCTACTCATTGAGCCATTTAGACACATTCGTATAAGTCTAACTAACTTTTTAGGAATTCCGAACTCCAGCAGGATACTATATAACTTCTCCCTCTTAATTGAATCATATGCTTTTTTGAAGTCTACATATAGTTGATGTACAGTACCATTATATTCCCATTTCTTTTCTAAAATCTGTCTTATACTAAAAATCTGATCTGTTGTAGACCTGTTTCTTCTAAATGCACATTGATGATCTCCTAGAATGTCATCAATATAGGGAGTAAGTCTGCTTACTAATATATTTGTTAGAATTTTGTACGAAGTTGAAAGTAATGAGATGCCCCTATAGTTGTTGCAATCAGTTTTATCTCCTTTCTTATAAATTGGTACGATAATTGATTCCTTCCATTCATCTGGAAGAGCTTCTTTTTCCCAAATCATACTAAGCAACCAGCGTATCTTGTCCATCAATTTTTCTCCCCCTGATTTTATCAGTTCTGCTGGGATCTCATCTGAACCTGATGCTTTATACATCTTCAATTTTTCAATTGCCATTTCAACCTCTAATGCACTTGGCTCTGCGACTAGCATTTCTGCTGTCTGTAACTTATCCTCCTCAATGTCCTGTTCTGTATGTACATTTAATAGCTGATTAAAATAACTTTTCCATCTATTTAATATACTCTTGGAATCTGCAATCATATCCCCATTTTCATTCCGAATTATGTTTGTTCTAGCCTGAAACCCTTTCTTCTCTATACTAATTCCCTGATATAATTCTCTAATGTTCCTATTTTTTGCATTCATTTCAAGATCATTAATCTTCTCTCTCAAATATTCCCTCTTTTTACTCTTTAGTAACTTGGTGGTTTCCCGTCTAACACTACCCAATTGCTCTAAATTTACCTCATTTGGCTCGTGTAACCATTTCATTTTTGCTAGCTTTCTTTTCTTTACAATGTCGGCACATTCCTCATCAAACCATTTCTTGTTTTGCCTCTTTTTTAAACAACCAATGCTTTCTGATGCTGACAATTTAATAGTATCTCTTATAGCCTCCCATTCTTTATTTATATCAGTTTCTTCTTCGTTTGCCACATTGTCATCTGAAGATTCCAGTACTTCAAATCTATTAGCAATTTTGATTTGGTATTCTTGCCGCATTTCATCATTTTTCAAGTTTTTTAATTCATATTTTACAGAATCATCTTTAGCGTTTGTTCCTCTCATAAGCGATAGCCGTTGTCTGATTTTCACCCTGACCAGATGATGATCTGAATTGCAGTCTGTCCCTCTAACTGATCTAACATCAATGATGCTACTGTGCCAGCGTTTATCCACTAATACATGATCTATCTGGTTCCGAGTTTCTCCATCTGGGGACGTCCAGGTGTATTTATGAATATCCTTATGCTGAAATGTTGTGCTCTTAACAATGAGATTCTTTGATGTGGCAAATGTGACTAATCTAACCCCGTTGTCGTTACTATCTTCATGAAGACTGAATTTGCCTATTGTTGGTTTGAATATATCTTCCCGCCCCACTTTTGCATTAAAATCTCCTAAGACAATTTTCATATGATATCGTGAAAGGCTATCAAATAAGCATTCTAATTCTTCATAGAACTCATCCTTGATCTTGTCATCTTTATCTTCTGTGGGGGCATGTACATTTACAATTATAAAATCATGTCGTTTACCCTTTAGAATTATGTATGATATCCTATCACTAACAAACTTAATATCTCGGATAGCGGATAGGATCCTCCTTCTGACTAAAAAACCCGTTCCAAATGCAGGTCTTTCTGCACCCCCATAGTATAATGCAAAGCTTCCTGATTCCTGACTACCTTCTCCTGGCCACCTAACTTCCTGTAAAGCGACTATATCCAAGGGCGATTTATCCAATTCCCGCGTTAATATCTCTAGTGCCCCGCTATTGTATAAAGTCCTAACATTCCATGTTCCTAGGAACATGTCCCTGTGTTTGAGCCTTTGGCATGGGTTCCCTGAAGTAGTCCCCGCCCGGAGAACCGAATGGGGGACTATTTGACCTCCGGAAAATTTTACCCCAGTAGAACCCATGTCCGCATTTCTTGACGGTTGTATTTTTACGGTGAAAGATCGTCACTCTTTCGACCAAGGTACTTATTTCGTCTGGCTTATCACCTTCGACCAGTCCGGCATGGGTAACCCTATCGGCAGCAATGCTACCGCCGGCATAGCTCTCAGGATCATTTAAGCACACAAGCCACTCCACCACGACAAGGTAAAGATACCATGGAGGGGATGAGGGAAAATAATATTTAAAATTATTTAAGATGGGTATATTATACAGGGAATATGAGAGATTATATCCGCGTTGCCATGAACGTATCCGGGTTGGATAGTACCAGTTAGAAGTATAAGCTCGCTAAAGGTTTGTTGTCCTAACTTTCGTCTTTAAAGGACAACATTTCCCATCAGTACTTCATTTTCTCGTCATGTCTAAAGATTTCAAGCTGTGGTACTGAATGCATTCCTATAAAACTAAGTATGATTAGTACAGATAATTTTCCAGACTTTAGTTTGGTGGCAACGTAAGTATCATTCGGAACACTGATTTCAAAATCATGGTATTAATTGTTAAAAATAATTTGCATTCATTATGGGAATTTAGACACGATGTTATCTTTTTGATTACTTACATGTACATAATTCATTTTATTGAACTATGCATTGTATGTAATGAATTTAAGACTTGTGATGAAGATCTGTAATAAGTCTTAAATGATGTTGGTAAATGCAATATGTACCATCTCCTCGTCTTTCATATTTTGTTCTTGAGCATGCAAAATAAATCTTTAGAGGATATAACGCAAACTGCTGTGACATATGCTAATCATGTAATATTATTAGGCGATAATTGGGAAACACTATTAACTAACTCACATTATTCATGTAATTAAATAAAAATAAAACTTCAAGTTTTATGTCGTTTGCATATTTATTAAAACATAAATTAGTAACAGCTGTTTCTGTACTTTGTACCTTCTTCAGACATGATTACAAATTAATGAATTTTGTTATTTTAGTATATAACAACTGTAACTATGCAATATTTTTTTATATAATAATCTGCATTATAGATTTAAAAGAGGCGATTCATTCAAATCTAGTTGTGAATTTAACAGCTTATTACCACTTTTCAATTTATTTGCCTCTACAACTTCTAAAAATCCAACTTATTTCCTTTGTCACAAGTATGTAAAACTTTAAAATTTGAATCAAAACAATGATCGTAAATTTTAAAATTTTACATATTTGTGACAAAGGAAATAAGTTGGATCTCTTAGAAGTTGTGGAGATAAATACACTGAAAAGTGGTAATAAGCTGTTAAATTCCCAGCAAGATTTAAATAAATCGTCTCTTTTAAATTTATAATAGAGATTGTTACATAAAAAAATGTTGCATAGTTACAGTTGCTATATACTAAAATAACAAAATTCATTCATTTGTAATAATGTCTGAAGAAGGTACAAAGTACCGAAACAGCCGTCACAAATTTATATTTAAATAAATTATGGATTTTCATCAAGTAAACGCCAATTCAATTAATTGCTTAACTCGCATTATGTTAAATAACATACAATTAGGGCTAGAAGTCTATATCAGTAAAACTTTATATAGAACTATTATCTTATCATAAGTAATGCCACGAGTGATTTCCAAATTATCGATAAATTCACGACTCACGAAGTGAGGAGTGAATTTATCTAGAGAATTTGGAAATCAAGAGTGGCATTTGTTAGGACTATTTAACGAATAAAATAAAGCTGTTTACTCACAAATCATTATTTAACTACAGTTATTTAAAAATATTTTTATATTTAAAGTAAACGGTGATGTTTGAAAACTAATGAGAAACGATAGGTAGCCTACGCTTCTACTGCTTCTTTTGTTTATCACTGCAACCAGATCATACTATTTATTGCCAAAGGAACGCAATATTGTAAGAATGCTCTCTAGTGGAGAAAAAATGAAACACATCAATCTGTATATTAATTCATTTTTGATGTCGTATACATTTAAGAAAGTGCAAACAGTGGTTTCTTTTTTTGGTGGTATAATCAATTGCTACAAATGTTGACATGTAAGCACTATTATATACAATCTGGTAGCCGTATTTGTTATAGGCTCAGTCACTGCAAAATAACGGTCAGACCTGTTCAGAATATTAAAAAGGAGGAGCTTTGCTTAATATATGATAATCCTAACGTTGATAATTATTTCGTGAAACACGTCTCTGATTGGTTGTAATACAGAAATCATTGAAACGTGATTGGTCATTGACTCCCATTTGGGGCATGAGTTAAATAGTCACAATAAGGTAACGCCTTCATAATTAATTGGAATGGAAATTTAACAAAAAATAAAGTTTTTGAAAACGTGGTGAATTCAAATACTTTGGCACAATAATATACAAATAGAAAATAGGCAAAAATATGTTCAACTCTATAAAATATTATGCATCAAAGTGGCTGTTATTGTATTGTTTTCTGAAAATGTTAAACTAAAAATATATCAAATTATTATATATACATATCGTAATATGTAAGGTATAAGCACACGTAATGAAGACTGTAGTTTCCCTATATCCATATCTTATATATAAAAATTAATGTTTGTTTGTTTGTTTGTTCGTTCTTTATGCGCGGCCATACCGTTGCACCGATTCTGATAGGGTTTTTTGCAAAATGTTCAAGAGATTCCCGGGATGAACATAGGCTATAAGAGAGCTGTGATACTCAACTCCTACACCCTTAAAAATTGCCATTTGTAGTGGAAAACGTGAAAAAAGTAGCTCTTTGGACGCTTAAATGGCGTACTCTGCCTAAACCATAAGAATTACACAAAATTAATGTACACAGAATTGAATATCTCAAAAGCTCTACAAAAACGTCCGCGACAGCATATGTTTATCTCGTACGGATAACTCACAAAAACCATTTTGTCTTTCATTGATACCAGGAGTCCCTTATCTCTTATGGATAACCCACAATAATCATTTTTGTCTTTAATTGATACCAAGAGTCTCGCGCCGTAGCCGAGTGGTTAAGGCAAGAAGTCCTGGCGCAGAACTAAGGCACTAACGCTCGTTCGAGTCTCTATGGGGGGAAGACATTTTTCTCATGGCATGTAGGTCAGTATGGGACCGGTGCACAGTGGGTCAGAAATGAAATCTAGCCTCACTTTCATCAATTTATCTTTTTTTTACTCTAATATAATTGTTATATGAGGTTCGTAACTTACCTGCAAAGGAGGGTACAATTCTAATGTTCATGAAGACAAAAATGTCCTAATTGCTGAATTTTATAGTTAAAAAGTAACATATTTTTATCGTCAACCCGTGACATGAGAATTGAACGTTCGGGCGAACGTCTGCCGGGTACGCTAGTTAAATATAAAAGTGATCATATATGAATACTTAAGGTATTTTATAAGTAACGGTTTATTGTTAGCATCGTAAAGTAATAATACACTTTTATTTAAAAGATGGGTTAGATATTTATCTTTAGGACAAAATGTTCCAAATATCTACAATTGTAGCTACATAAACACTGGTCTAGGAATCATTTTCAAACTTTAGAGCAAAACGTAAGTATGAATACACACTGCAATATATTCCTTATAATAATAAACTAATTTGAGCTGAAAGTTGAGATACCTATGTAACATTTGATAACAAAATTGAAATAGAAAAGCAACTTGTTCACTTACAGCAACAAGTAACGCAAATATAGGGTTTCAGCTTTATGTGTGTTTGGTCAGCTTTCACATGTACTCGCAACATTTGTTTTACATCGGAACCATGTATAACGTTTTAAAATCATCCGTGGCAAATGATTGTGCGAAATTATAAACAAAGGTGAGGGCAATACTAGTGCCAACACTACACTCCAATATGGCCTCTTCCTTACTCACTTCAAATTAAAGAAATGAAGTACATTTTGACGGGAATATTGTCCGATATTTGTACTACTCCCTGCTTATTATTTCAAAACATAATGGTTATGTAATATTTGTAATATAATAACGCGAAAGTAACTTACATGATAAATCTTTGAACGTGAATATTATTCAGGAGTGTTTAAACTAATTCACGTGTCGAAAATATTATAGCTTGGCAGCGAACAAAATGCAGTGCTAATACATTATTGACTGTACATCTCCCACTAAACAGACCCGTGTTCTCCTCTTCTACTTGTTTCACCAATCTGTCAACACCCATATCATGGGATCAAGGAGAATTCCAAAAAACGCTGTCAAAAAGAGGAACATTATATCATAGAAATCTTGCGTATGAGCAGTATGACGCATTCCGTACTCTGCAAAGCTATAATTAGCGAAAACACGACAGTTTACTGTTCTACCTATCGAGTTCTGAAAGGTTGTAGCACATAGCTGTATATTTCTACGAAATGCTGTGGTAGGGGATATTAGGAACATGGCGATATATTGACCGTTAAAAAAAAAAATATATATATCCACCGCTGTGGTCTCGACGTAGCGTGCTGCCTTGTCACGTAGCGGGTCCGGGTTCGATTCCTGGTCGAGACAGGCTCCTGAATGAAGTTTTTTCGGGATTTTCCTCACCTGTAAGACAAATGTCAGGAAGCGTAGGGCCCAAAGGTCCCCGAAAATCATCCGGCCATCATCATCATCTTTATCATTATCATTATTCTCCGGTGGGAAAAGCAACGGAAAGCTACCACACCTATAATTCCCTAATAAAGCTACAAAGCATAACATGAAAATGCTATGATTGCCCTGAAAGACCTGTCCTCGGGTAGAATTACTATGGATGTATATATATATATATATATTGACATGAAAAAAATAGACGCTTGTGCGGGGATTTGAACCCGGAGTTCTGAATTGATACTTCAGTGCACTGCCAGTTACGCCACCAAAGAATCCTCATACATACGTTTATTTTTCTTTACATACAGGGTGTAAATTAATTATACAGCACAAATTTAACTGCTTACAGAGGGTATTATACAAGTAATTTGAAATAGGGTACCAGTGGTCTAAGAGGGAAAATGGGCTAGTTACAGGGAATCGAAGTTATCCACAATTAACACAGATAAATCAATAGGGGAGCAAAATAGTAGAGAAAATTATACTAGAATGACATCAGATCTTGGTAATAACTCTGAGATCTTGATTGCTAATAATTCATCAAAAACGTTTATGAAATATTGGGTTATCAAATTCCTTAAAATTTTAAACTTAGTAGATGATTGCACGCCACTGCACTGGATAAAGTGGCATCGATACAGTGATATCTTAGCTCAGAGTGAAACACGCAGAATCTGTGTAGTTAACTTGTGGCTTAATGGTTAAAGTCATGGATTTGAGTTCGAATACTGATGGTCCAAATCACGGCTGGCCAATTTTTTTCTTTCCTTCTTCTTCTGCTTCTTTTGTTTCTTTCCCTGTGTGTGTAGTGTGATATATTGACACTGAAATTTATTCAGTATAGGCATACGCAAAATACCTATTCCCATATTGGTTATTGCATTAACATCAGATTAGAGGTTACTTAAGTATCAGTAGCATGACATAAAAGCATCATGGAACATCTTTACAGTTATGCTCAACTTTTTACACTTTTAAAATTAATATTAAAGCATCGTTGAGGTTATATAATAAGATGTGAAATATAAAATTGGTACCTGGTACGTCAGTCGTCCTCAACCAGTTAAAATGAGGAAGATGAAACATTGTGTTTTAAAGACCTCCATTTTGAAACTACTTAATACAATTCAATCATTTAGTTAGGACGACTGACCTACCCTGTACCAATTTTATATTTAATATCTTACGTTGAACTTGCCGAAATGCTTCTGATGTATGATGCAGCACAAGGTAATGGACAAGAGCTGCTGCCATGTATGCGGAGTGGTATCCGAATAAACGCCATTCTCACTGAACAACCTTAGAGTCTGTTAATAGGCGTTTGCGGGAGCATTTGGACATTGAAGGTAAACAGAGTAGACGCCGGTGAAAGACATACGCACTACAGAACTCGAAAAAAATGTTCTTCATAGGGTGGAAGGTTATCCTTCTAATAGTACTCGTGCTGTTTCATGTGTAATGGGCACGAACCATCAAAGTGTATGGGAAGTCCTGCACGAAGATCATCCCTATCTGTTTCATCTGCAAAAAGCACAAGCCTTATAGCCAGTGGACTTCACTCAACATATACAATTTTGTAATAAATTGGGCTTTGTTGCAGCCATCGCACTTTTTTTCCTCGGTGTTATTCATTGATGAAGCAATATTTAATATGGATGAGGTGAATCTGAACTGAAAGATCAGTCATGTGTGGGGTTATAAAAATCCTAATGCCTCGAGAGAGGTCACCAGCAGAGAACGTATGGGTAGGTGTAAATTATGATCATATCTTTGGACCCTACCTTCGTCCTCAGATATTAAATGGTGTCATTTATAAGACTTTTAGAGCACGTCCTACCTAGATTGCTAGAGGAAGTTCCTCTTCACATCACGTACCTCCCCATTTCTGCCAGAATGCATGAAATCATTTGGATGAAGTGTATCCTGGCCGTTTGATACAGGAAGAGGTAGTTCAACTGTAGTGTGGCCACCTCACTCTCCAGATCTCTGTCCACTTTATTATTTTTGTGGGGACATATTAAAACATTGGTGTATGCGATCCCTGTTGATACAGATGAACTGTTACTTGCACGCATAATCGCAACATGTGATGTGATCCGCGAGACACCCGGTGTCTTCAACAGGGCGCGAGAATCCTTTAGTCGCTGATGTCGTCTGTGCTGTAAGAATGGAGGTGGCCAATTTGAACAATTTCTCTAATGAGTCAGCTGGTGCTTTACTTTCTTTCTGGTATACACGAATGTACTGCTTTTTATTTGCCAATAACATTATGTATGTTATGTGTACATAGCTACTCTGTACATCTTCATATTATTACTCTTGTGATCACTGCGCTACCATTTATCTAAAAATAAAGTACTGTACAGTATAATTACACATTTTATTTGCGAAACCTATTGCACTCTACAGAATGTGTATTATTATTACAACCTTTCAAACAATTGTCTGTACAATACGCACGTAGATAGTTTTGTAACTCATGTACTGCGCCGACATTCCAATATCGTATTCTGTAAAATAATTAATAAACAATTAAATCTGAAGTAAATCTAGGTATATAACTAATTTACAGGACGTAGATAATAAAGTAAGAAGTATTCTGGGTCGAGTGCCTGATATTCCAGTCAGCACATTAGAAAAAAATGTATGGAGCGATGGTGAGGCCAGTAATGCGCTATGTTAGTTTTCAAGGAAGAGAAATATTAAATAAGGTATATACGCATTTTGTAAAATATATTACAGGACTTAGTACGGCCGTTTCTAACTGTGGAATTTTATATGAAGTTGGGTCATTCCAGGACGACATAAACTATAAAATACTGGTTGCGAGTAATCCAAGGTGAACAAACAATGCTCAGAGCAATTTGTTACGACCACCAAATTAGAAACACAGATGTGAAATTCTGGGCAGACGAGGTTAGGAGAGAACTCCAAAAGATTGGGATGGGTTGGGTATGGGAAAATGGGACTGAAAATCGCAAATATGCGTGGAGAAAAAATAAGGAGGAGGTACTTAGATATAAACCAGCAAGATATTTTCTCCGAATGTACGGGAAAACGCTCACTGTTTTTACAAAGAGACCTAAAATATGTTTGGGGAAAAGAATCTTATATAATCAACCTAGGATTTAAAGAGAGATCAGGGTTTGCTTGGTTTAGACTAGGGGCATGGAAATTTTTAAAGATTAGTGACGATCACGATATGAGAATATGTCCAATGAGCGGGAGCTTTGAAGACGAGTTACATATAATTAGGAAAATGTAACGATTTAGAATATTGGAGGCGTCAGTTATTACCGGAAAGATTTCTAAATTCAAATCGTGAAAGATTGATATGCTATGAGTTAATGGTAAATCCAGAAAATTTGATAAACTTGGGTAAATGTCTGGACAAAACGCGTAAAATAAGAACACTCATTCATGAATAAATACATGTTATCAGAATGCAATACCCTTAATTCTTAATAATTATACATAATGTTTTAATGCTATTGAATTATTATTTAATTGTAATATTACTGTGTTTTTTTATGTAATTGTGATATTGTTGTTTTCTTTTTGTTTTTCTTTATACCATTAACAAATACTACTTTATTTTAACGGACTGTCAACAGCATGTACGGCTTACTACCCATGCAATCCATATTTGCAAATAATATTGTATATATCGCACTTATAATTCATTAAAGTCTTATTACTACTACTACTACTACTACCTCATTCTGTAGGTAGTTTCCAACGTGATGCATCAATCTTACATATGAGTCGATAGTAAGACTGATATAAGCACTGACAAAAAGGCGCATACTTGTTACATGTTACAGTTTCTGTGTCATATTATTTCCATTTTAATTTGAAATAATCGTGCCGTGCCAACCATTTTACAAAATGAATCATAACTTTGACATTTTTATTCATATACCATTAGTTCATTGCCTCAAAATGCTTATATAATACCTCTTTATACGTAGTTAAATTTGTGCGGTATCATTAATTTACACCCTATATATAGGCTGTATATATTTATTATTATTATTATTATTATTATTATTATTATTATTATTATTATTATTATTATTATTATTATTATTATTATTATTATTATACTATACACCTTTCCTCATTAGAGGATTGCCTCAAGGACAAAGTGATACAGACATTTAATTTTTTTAATTGATGAAATATATTTTGTAAATATATTCAAAAATACAAATTGTAGGCCTAATTGAAGTATATATACCATAAAGTAGAAATTTTGTAAATATGTTTTTTTTTAAATTCAATATTTATTCTCTATTACGAGAGGTAGTGGAAACTCGATCTCACCGCCCGGTTGCCACTATAACATGTAAGCAAATTAAAGATTTTTCCTTTATAGCAGTGACGCTTCTATATTTTGATGTTGTTATTAATTTTTTGACATTGGGCAATGCAAGCCTTATATGACATGAAAAGAAAATTCGATTCCTGCAGGGGGGATTTCAACCCGGACCTCTGTATTGATATTTCAGTGCTCTGCCAGTTACGCTATCCAAGAATCCTCATAAAACATTTATTTTTCTTTATATATAGGCTTATTCTCTATTACGAGATGTAGTTGGAACTCGATTTCACTGTCCTCTGGAATATACACACACATATATATCCATCCAAGTAATTCTGCCCGAGAGCAGATCTTTCACTGCAATCATAGCATTTTCATGCTATGGTTTGCAGCTTTACTAGGGAATTATAGGTGTGGTAGCTTCCCGTTGCTTTCCACACCGATGAAGGATGATTATGATAAAGATAAGGATGACGATGTTGGCAGGATGATTTTCGGGGATCGTTGGTCCTAAGCTTCCTGACATTTGTCTTACAGGTGAGGAAAAATACCGAAAAAGCCTCACCCAGGAGCCTGTCCCGACCGGAAATCGAACCCGGGCCTACTGTGTGACAAGGTACTACCTTGAGACCACAACCGTGGACATATAAATATATATATATATATATATATATATATACACGCAGAATTAGTAGATATACAATTATTAAGTGAAAAGTGGCAGTAAGCATGTATATATCAGTATCATGTATAATCAAATACCCAAATAACATTAAGAGGTGTTGTTTAAATTATTTGGTTACATCACATCTCTAACTATGTTTCTGTGAATAAAATCGCCTCTCCAGATCTAATTTTGTACAAACTGGCATATCTTTTAAAATAATCTAATAGGAAGAGAGATCTGGATTTTTTTCCTGACTAAAGCTGAACTTATCTTGTACTTTTTACTGTCCGAGTTAATTAAATGTGCTTTCCTCGTGAATTCTGTCCTCCAGGGCTTTAAGGACATGTCCAATCAAACGAAACCTACAAACTTTTAATTAGCCACAGTATCACGTTCCCGTATTACAGTCCATATTTTGCCCATTTTCTATGCTGTTAACATATTTTGATATTTCTAGGAAACTCTCAACCATTGAATGTCTATACCTACCTTGTAAATGAAGTTAAAGATGTCACCTCACAGATATTAATTTTATATTGTGACTAATATATCAACAGAATTTTATCATAACAGAATGTACGCCATAGCGTACTTGATTAAGGCAATAATCTACAAGCCGGAAGGGCGCAGGTTAGAGTCCCAGTGAAGTAGCGTGTTTTGACTTACCTAAACCTTCTGGTTCTTCCATGATCCGAGTAGACTCATTTTCTAACGGAAATGAGTACCAGGCTATTTTCAGGGAGTAAAGGCAGCCGTCACACACGGCTGACAACCCGTCTGAAATCTCATACCGAATGTGTATAAAGATGTGAGCACTTGAAGAGTCTCATAAGATTATAATTGGTTTACTTCACCTTTTACCTCGTTTTATTAAATTCGTATAGCACCTTTTTGTGTTTATTCTTGTCGGAGCGACGCGGTGAAGATAATTTGATGCTAAAAGTTGATAAAAGCACAAGGAATTTAGTTAGATGGATGGCAGTAAAATAAACCAGCTTCACTACTGTATGAATCTCACATTGAGTGTAGGAGTAAGTTATAGAAACATGCATAAGGCTGTTTGTTTGTGTGTATTCATAGCATGAGAAAGATCAGAACATAACCACGTATCAGCTGTCAGCGGAAGTCATACAAATATACTCCACTAGTTGCATTGCTCATTTCAAAGTTGGAATTTCCAATATCAAAGGCCGGTGTGAAGCTTCACTTCTGCTTCATAAGGTGAACATCTATAGGTAAACACTAAATGTACTCTTTGCAATATTGATAATTGAAAATACCTCTCAATGAGTCTACTGTCAAATTTTCAATGTATATCAGGAAGTAATATTACATTAAAAATATAATTTAGAAGGGACCTCTAAACCATTACATATCGAAACCTACCTTGAAATTTCTCCCAGAGAAGTGTTGTGATTACGAAGGCTGTGTCAAAAAAAACTACCGTTCCTGACTGCAGATCACTAAAATATAGCGCCAAATATCTCATATAAACTCAGAAAATTAATACAAGTCCTGAATTGGGGGGTTGGATAATCTTTAACAGCAGCGCAGTTTCACGCCTCACTGCACTCCGTTTTTTTTTGTGCAGGGAGTCCATCATCTTCGTACAGTGGATTTCCATTGCTAGATTATGGATTCGATTCCTGTGCCTTGCAGTTAAAAAAGGAAGATTATTTTTGAACACGGTCTTGGTGCATGGCAATGCATTTCTGAGAGACATTTCAAGTTGACTTCGATTTCTGTGCATTGCAGTTAAAAACGGAAGATTATTTTTGAACACGGTCTTGGTGCATGGCAATGAATTTCTGAGAGACATTTCAAGTTGACTTCGATTTCTGTACATTGCAGTTAAAAACGGAAGATTAATTTTGAACACGGTCTTGGTGCATGACAATGCTTTTCTGAGAGAAATTTCAAGTTAGGTTTCAGTGTGCGATGGTTCATAGTTTCCTTGTTAGACTAATTTCCATACATTACAAAAATAGGCCCATTCATGTATTCTTATTATTAATGTATTTATAAACATGGTGTAATTAGAGCCATGTAGCATTCTCTTCCACTCAACCAGGACAAATGCACATTACATCAAAATACCGGGTGTATATAAAAGAATATAACGATTTTAAAGGTGTTGAATTATATTTTAACGAACGATGACAAAAACAAAATCTCATGTTAAATGAAAGAGTAACATCTTCAGTGTACATTATAAGTTCATAGGTGTTCAATGTGAGCCCCATTTGTTATATGACACACATCCAATCTCTAGACTAATTCTTCCCTTACAGTAATAAGCATGCCTGCATTGATGGCAGCAACAGCGTATTGAATCCCGTCTCTCAACTCGGGCAGGTTAGGAGACATTTGAGGCCGTAGACTCTGTCCTTTACAAAACTCCAAAAGAAAATAAAAAATAGCATGGGGTGATATCCGGTGATCTAGAAGGCCATTGGAGATATGCCCTGTCATCTGTAACATGACGATTTATCCCGTAACGACAGTGTGGAGGTCTTACGAAAACGCTTACATATACGTCGCTTTCATTTACAATTGTTACAGGTCCTAAAGCCCTCTGATTACGCTTACTTTACGCTTGAAATGTTGCAGAAGAAACATTCTCCTCAGACACTCATGGTCTTTCCACGCTTTTGTCTTTACACAGACAACCGGTAGTTACGAACTGATTATGCCATTGACGGATGTAGTTGGTATTGGGGGGATCACGATTAAACTACCTATGAAACTCAAGTTGAACTATCACAACTTATTTACAACTCTCAAACTGCAAAATTCAAAACGCTTTCTGTTGAGGAGTTACAAGCTTAGTTATTATTGTTGTCATAGAAACAAATGTAAGCTATATGCTCACTAACACAACTAAAACTATCTTATTTCCTGTTTCATTTCAGTCTACACACAAGTTTCTGCGCCTCATCTGAGTGATAGTATTATTACTTGAAATTATTATATTATGCACACACTGTATAAGTAGTCCACAAATCCTGGTACCATTATAATGAAACCTATTTTGTAAACTTTGTGAGACAGATACTTTTTTGTAACATTTTCCGCATTTCTCAAAGTTTTCTTCGCACTTACCCCACTTCCACATGTACAGTATATCTTTAGTTCCCTCGGGTTGTCGAGACCATAAGTTGCTATGCTCCAGCGTGTATGGACGGAGCCAGAATACTGTCTCGACATTCCTGAAACAATTAAAGTTGCATATGTGGATATGGGTGAATGTAAAGAAAACTTGGGACACACATAGCATATTGCATTAAACCCCATATCCCTATGTCAATATAATGGTATCAGCACTTTATGGACACTGTGTACAGCAATCACATAAATAATATTAGAACAATTATCATTGGAACATTAAAATTTACTAATTTGTTTTTGTCTAATTGAACCTGGTTGTAGTTTATGACATTTCTGGCTTTCTCCCCTGGTACTGGGGAATTGTATTCAATTTGTATAGTTATTTACAAATTTTATTTCATTTGAGATTACTAAATGGTGAATATGATAAAATCGGTCCTTGTAATGAAATTCCAATATGGTATTTGCCGTGTTGATTAAAGAGAAACCAAAAAAACTCTAAGTTAGGTTGGTCGGTATTGGGATTTTAAATCGGGATCTCCTGAGTACTAGTGCTTCAGTCAACTCGATCGATGGATATTGAGCATTTTATAAAAAACATTTGTAATTAATTAACTAACTCACTGACATATCGACGCAGGAGATTCATAACCGCGCGGCCATACATCTTGAGCTCATTCATAACTGTATTTGTTAATTTAAGCCTATTTATTCCCAATGTTGATAATCATTTGCAAAAACTCACAAACACGACGAAAAATATACTGATTAATTTATTAAGTTAAGGAAACTCATGCTAGTATTTCATTTTACATATTTGTTCCCCTGTAACAGTCACTAAAGATTTTGTCGTTGATACGGCGTTTCTGCTACTCCAAACTCATGGTGTTGTTTTGATAAGCAGACGTGTCCTGTGTGCAGTCGGAAAAGCGCTACAGAATTCCTTCTGGGTCAATCAGATAGGCCTTAATGTCATAGTTCTATTCTATCTATCTACAAAGGCATACTAGTCCAATATTGGGCATCAGCTTCTTCTTTCATAGAAGTTACTACACCAAGTTAATCTAGTTACGCTTATTTCCCTATGGGTGTCATGAATTATCAAAATACCGA